>CM039468.1:19364278-19623296 GCA_022433065.1 Begonia loranthoides
TAATTGTGAATTATTGCAGTCCACCAATTGTCTCCTTAATCTAATACTAAATCTTAAACCCTTATTCGAATAATCAGTACAATTTATACATGACTTATTTTTAGAGTATCATATTCCATAATAAAATTATTCCTTAATCTGCAATAATTCACAATTAATAGTATTCTTAGTCCTAGCTTAATTCTGGGTATTACATTTCTCCCTCCACAAATTTCGTCTTCAAAATTTAGCTTAACGTAAGCGCTTACTTAGCTTAACAACCTAAACAACAACTACCATTCTTAACACAAAAGTACCTAAAACAACTCCTTGCATTATACCTTTACCTAAACCTTTAGAAGCACTTCATTACTTCTGCTTTCGCAACATACAAAGACTGTAAGATCCGAGATTCTACATGATTTTTTTTAATGATTTTAAAATACCACGTTTAAATATTTCGCAAATTTCAGCCAAATGTGAAAAGTTGACCCATTTTGTCACTTAGCGACCACGAATACAATTTTCCAGTCAAATGGTCAAATTGAGTTTTTTCAAGCGGAAATTTGTTTATGGAAATGTTTTTGATAAATTATTTTGACTGAAGAAATAATTTCGAGTAGTGTTTTGTACGAGTTGGATTTTATATCGGAGTAAGTTGGGATTTTGAGTAAGTTATATAATATATGATATGTATATTTGGTATATATACATTTACATATTAAGTAAATGAATTAATGAAGTAAATTTATATATTAAGATGTTGAGTAGTTGATTAAGGATTAATTGGGAATCAATTAAAAAGGAATTGATTAAATAAAGAAAGGAATGAATTAAATTGAAATAAAATAAAAAGAATAAAAGAAAGGAAATGGCGAGGCGAAGTATAGTGGAAGGAAACACTGGTGTTTTGGGTGAAGAAGGCAGATGCGAAACCACGTTGGATAGGTCGATAGTGATATCGAACGGGAATTACCGGTATATACAAGTATCGACCAGTACCACTGTGTTTTGTGAAGAACGAGTTTTCAAAGTTGGACCAATCACTTGGTGTATCGTTTGGGAATTACCTGTCGATCGATATATCGACCTCTCCCACACCGTTTTGCGCCTGAAGAAGGAAATTGAAAATCCCATGACATGTAATGTGTTGTGATCTCTCCACGTGCTTCTCCCCTTATAGATGGCAAAATATATGAGGCATTTGGTGAGATTATTGGGGATGTGGGAAGCTTATAAGGAAAGCTTATGGGATAGAAAGACAGAAGAGAAAGAAAGAGGGAGCCATGAGTCTCTAGAGAAATAAAGAGACAGAGAGAGGAGAATTCTCTGGTGAAAGAATAAGGTTGAGAGAAGAGTCCCTGGAAGGAGAAGAAATAGGAAGAAAGAGGGAGAGAAAGAGAGGATGCTCTCTGGAGAGCTACGAGCTGCAAAGGGAGAAAGGGAACAGGGAGCAACGGGGGAAAAACAGAGAGAGGAAATGAGAGTGAAGATGTTCTCTGGAAATTGGAAGCCGAGGGTGAGACAGAGTGAGCTTCTAGAAGAGAAAGGAAAGAGAGCAAAGAGCGTGAGAAGAAGAAGATGGAAAGAGAAGTCCACTGTTTTCTCCTCGAGTGTTCTTTAGGTAACAAAGGATTCTTTTATGGCTTTTATGGAAATATAGAAGAGTGTAGGATGTTAGTTTTGGATGAGATCTACTATGTGATTGGATAATGCTCTCTACTGTGTGCAAACGTTTCGGTAGATGCATGCTCTGTTGGTTTTAATTCGGCCTTTGGGATGATTTATGTCTGCTATAGAATTATTAAGAACATTGGTTGAGGCTTTATTGGTTAGAATGGTCCTCTGTGTCAAATTGGAAAATTTTCAAGATAATAAATTTCACGTGTAAATTTTTCACGTTAAAATCAGTCATAACGTTGAAAAGTTGACCTGAATTGTCGCGTAGCGGTCACGTGTGAATTTTTGATCAATTAGTCAAATCAGTGGAATCAAAAAATTTTGAACGAAAAATTAAATTAAAAAACGGAGTTTGTGAATTAAATTAGACCAGAAATCGTTGACAGACGATGTTTGAAATAAGTCATGAAGTGGAATTACAGGATATATTATACAATATGTATATTTGATTATATACATTATTATATACTTAAAATGAAAGGAAATGAGGTTTAAAATAAAGGGAAGACTTAAATGTAGAGAGGATGAAAGGGCACGTGAGGAAATGAAGAAATGAGAAGTAAAATAGAAAGAAAGAAAAGAATGTTTAAATGAAAAACATAAAAGAAAAGAAATTCAAAGAATAATAGAAGGGCGAGTAAATACAAGTCCCGCAGCAGCATGGGGGAGAAAATTTAGGGCACCATTTTGGTCCCCCATTTCGACAGTCTGCAGAAGCGGTGCGAGAGGGAAAGAAATCGCGAGAGAGGAAGAGAGACGGAGGCCTTGCTGTTGCGAGAGGAGGACTCGACCGAGAGCTGACGACGAGTGAGTTCGTCTGGGTGTTCTCCGCGAGAAGCGACTTCGACGTTCTGAGCAGGCGACATTGGCCAAAGCAAGGATAGACAACCTTGGATGGTTGTGCGCTCCGTCCAGCAACCTCCCGAGCTGGGGTTCTAGCTCGGTTCAAGCACTCCAACCGCGGGAGGCATGGAAACTCCAAATCGAGGAACGTCTTCCTCCATCTCATAATTTCAGTGAGAAAACTAACGCTGATTCTGTCTCTGTTCTTAAAATTTGAAAATGTGTTCAGCCTCGATTTGCTATTGGATTATTGATGAAAGAACCATGGAAATAATTTGCTACTTTTGTTGGATTTCTGGATGAGTTCTCGGCCCTGTAATTTCTGCCGTTTTGCTTGGATGCACGTTCTGTCATAACACTATTTTGGTCTCTGTTAGGTTAAGGATTGTTAGCTGTAGAAATACAACATCCTATTTTGATGGAAAACTTCGATAACATGTTCTGCCTTGCTGTGGTTTTACGTGACAGTGTTGAGAGTATTCAATTTGTTATTCTTGGTTTGGGTTCTGTTTAAGTTACCATGTTGATGAAATTGTTGGGTATTCTGCTTGGATTGTGGATGAAATAAATGCCGAGTATGCTCCCTGTTCCCTGCCATGGTTTTAAATGATAAATTGGTTTTTGCTTGGGTTCTTGTCTTGAGTGATAAATTTCTGAATGTTAGCTGTGGGTTTATAATAATCTGTTTGATGGACATTATTGAGGAAACTGTTGATTTATTGGGTTAGTTCTACTTAACGGTGAACTCCAGCTCATAATAACATTGAAATGAGGGCTTTGTTTTGTTAATGTATTGTTGGAGTTTACTACATGTTGAGCCAAGGTCGTTCTGTTTGGTTGGCCCAGTTGATGAATCTCGTTACGTTGCTATTGTTGTTTTGATAAGTGTTTTGAGGACTTACACTTGGTAGGAAATATTCATTTGTTCTCTCTGTCTAAATTGATAATTGAGGATTCTGGTCTGCAACTGTTTTGATGAGAAGTGTGGGAAGCATGTAACTTGTTGATTGTGCTATTTTGCATTTAATGTTCGAGGATACACTGTTGGGAGCTGGTAGATATAGTTGGTCTACTTTGAATATTTATTTTGTGAACCGTAGAGGGAATGATAAGTGGAATGTTGTTAAGTTTAATCCTAGTGTAGGATCTTTCAAATTATTCCTGGAGAAGAATTCTCATGTTTCATATGTTTTAGGCTCGGACGAGTTTGTGGATTTCGAGTCGGTACCCGAGGTTGCCGCTCCTTCATATACAAGGAAGGACCGTCAACGAGGTAATGGTTTTATACTGAGTTGTTTTGCACCGCATTGCATAGTTTTCAAAATAAAATCATATTTTGTGGGATACCACGTATGAAAAACCTAAGGAGGACTGTTCAACAGCATGTCAGCTTTTTATATTATGTATGTACAAAAGTTTTACATGTTTACTTTTGTGCATAAGATTTTCATGGTATGATATATTGGAAACTGTTTTGAGGACGATGAATCATTTTGATACTTTGGACGGTCTCGGTGTCAAAGTATCAGGAGACTATCCCCGGTACATCTCCTGCTACGTGGAGATGTTTTGTTTGCGCACTGTGTGAAATATGAGATTATGAAGGAGATGACACTTCATTGGGTTGCAAATCCCTAAAGCTGATTAGGTTGTATATATTACAGACGTGTCGTTGACAGAATTTGCTCACGACAACCTGGGTGATGAGCCGGGTCTACGGGATGCCGTCATTTTTCTTCTTCCAGGCTCATGAGATGCTGCCCGTATCGAGGGTATCCTTTCTGTGTATCTATTCGGAGGGGTCTTTGAGTGACCCTCTTTTTTCACGGATCACGATTTTGGTGTAAAACACGACGAGAGTATTTTAACCTATAGTTGTCTATGTATACAACCATGTTTTCTTAGATATCGTCGAAGGCCTTTGGGTCGAATTTCCTTGCGATAAAAAAGATTTTCAAACGTTTGCAAAACGTGCATATTACCCGAAACTCATGGTTTTCAAACAAAGAGTAAAACAAGTTTTACACATGCATAGTATTTTGTATAAATTTCCTACTGAGCTAGTCACTCACCCCACGATCCCCACCACTCTAGGTAAAGGAAAGAGTAATTGAGCTTGCACGGAATTTGGTTGAAGACTTTGTTCTAATTATTTCACTCCGTTTCTTCAGTTGAACATTTATTTATGGGTAACGGACTATTGGATGACTATATCACACTTTAACTTGGTTGTTGGATTTTCTAGACTGTATGCACAGTATTTATTTAGACTCTTTTAAGTTTATTATTTCCGCAATGTACATTCTCGCAATCACTATATGGACCGTAACCCATCACAAGTGGAATACGACTGGGTATTTATACAAGTCTTCTACAATAACTTAACAAGCCTTGGGTTGGGCGATCGAGTTTCTTCCGTGGACTTGGTCGTTTGGCCCAGGGTTTTTGTCTGGCCCGCCTCCGGGTCGTGACACTCTGTGTATTTACTATCTGTGGTATATGATTGTGATAAACTGTGAAGTGAAGAGGAATATTGAGTTTAAGATTATGTGAGTTAAGGTTGCTCTTTTATTAATTATTGGGTTGATAAGAATAAGTGGATGGAAACTGTTAAGTGGTTAATTTGTATTTGGGTTATGAAATGCTATTAATTAATTAATGAAGAATAATGGTATGGATAAAGGCTAATAATCTATGATTATTGGCAGTTATTGATGATTGTTTATTTAATGGTTTTGAAGGTATTTGAAAAGAATGATAAAGTACAGAAACATTTTAAGGATGACAGGTAAGAGATACTGACTGTGTTTGGCCGAAAGACCTACATCACAAGAGTTAGAAATTATATGTTGACTGTGTTTATTAGATTTAGGTTCATGCTTTGAGGATTATATGATTTGATATTGATTATGCTATCATTCGAGGATTATATTGCCGCTTGATATGTGTTTATTAGAATTAGGTTATTTTAATGTTGTGTTTATTAGATTTTAAAGGAATTGAATGGATCAGCTTTGAGGATTATAGGATTGACACTAATCACGTTTGTAGATTATATGATTGATACTGATCATGCCTTAAGGATATAGAACTGTATGCATTCACGAGCATTCATGCATCATGGTTTTCAAAACGATACGAAAATGGTTTTCATGCATGATTTTGAAAAGGAAATGAAAAATGGTTTAATGGATGCTCATACATACTAAGTGTAATACCTGAAATTAAGCTGGGACTAACAATAATATTAATTGTGAATTATTGGAGTTTAAGGAATGATTTTATGATGGAATGTGGTACCTAAAAAATAAGTCGAGTATAAATTGTACCGATTATTGGAATGAAGGTTAAAGATTTAGTATTACATTAAGGAGACAATTGGTGGAAATATATATATACATATATGGTTAAGTTAAAAGAATAAAGAAGAGAAGAAACGCTGGAGTTTTGGGTGAAGAAGGCAGCACAAAATCATGTTGGATCGGTCGATATATTATGTCGACGTGGAATTGGCGGTTGGCAAGGGTATCGTCTGCTCCCAAGCGTCAACGGCTATGCGGCTAATTGCTTACTATCGACGGGAATTAGCGGTCAATGAAGATATCGACAGCTCCGACATAATCTTGTCGCTCTAGAAGGAAAATTAGAGATCCCAAGGCATGAAGCACTCTGTGATTTCTCTATGTTTCTTCCTTTTACAAATGGCAATCCTTAAGAGTGGTTAGGTGAGGTTTTACAAGGGTGAATAAGCCTCATATGAGAAGCTTCCTGCTGGGGAAAAATAAGAGAAAGAGAGAATAGGAAAAGAGTTGTGGGGAAAGAGAAATAAAGAGAGTGAGGAGATTGAATTATATGCATTCGCGAGCATCATGCATCATGGTTTTAAAAGGATACGATTTCATGCATAGTTTTAAAGAATGATTTAATGGATGCTCATACATAATAAGTGTACGGTGTTCTCGAGGGCTAATCACCCAAAGAGGACTATCATTATTTGGGCTGTAGAAATATTCATTTTACCATGGAAAGCAAAACAGATAATAAATTAATGTTAAATGATAAAAGGTAAAGGAAAGGAAAGTAAAGTAAAGGCAACAGTATGAAGTGGGGCTGTTTAAGCCCTTGGTGGGCACGACCACTAGTAGGGCTTTCGGATTATGCCATTGCCGCTAGCAGAGCTTTCGGATTATGTCATTGCTGCTCATACTTGTTGCGGGATCTCTAGATGATGCCGGGATGGACCGACCAATGGTTAGCGAGCCTTTAGACTATGTCATTGCCGCTAGACCAGAGGTGTCTGGTAGGATGCATTGGATGGACCGGTCAACGGCTAAGGAGCTTTCGGACTATGTCATTGTTGCTATGCCGTGGGTGTCAGAGTCGGGTGCATCAGAGAAAAAGACTAAAACGTAAAAGATAAAGAAAAACAAAAAAAAAACAAAAAACGAAAACGAAAACGAATTTTAAAAGAGCATAGCACGTGCATTTTAGATTTTATTTATATCACTTACTGAGCGTTAGACTCATTAGTTTATGTCTTATGATATAGGTACAGAGGAGAACAGGTTAAGGAACAATTGACGAATGATTTGCACGCGCAGGTCTTGTGGCTGGCTAGGCTAAAGGGATTTAATAGAAAATGATTTGTAAAATGTTTTGTAAAGTTCTTTAATTGTAAAAGAAAATAATTTTTTTTTATTTCCGCAGGTATTTGTAAAATGGTTTATGAAAGAAAGTCTTCCGCTGTTTTTACCAAAGAAAAGAAAAGTATTAAATTTTACACATTTTCAAATGTAAGAAAAATCGGGTTGCTATAGTTGGTATCAGAGCACTCGTGTTTTAAAACCAACTCTGTAGATTGCCTACCAGCACAAGCTTCGACGTGGATATACTCAATCAACTATAAGTATGTAATAGAATTGTTTTCTAATTTAAGTGTTATCCTAATTTAAATATTTTCTTTGAAAGAGTATCATGGCTAGAGGACAAAAAAGAGTTGGATGAAGAAGAGTTAGTCAAGGAAGAAGGGTTGGGAATAGTGCAGAGGAGACCATCAATCGATTAACCAGTTTAATGGAATGATAATTCCAATATTTGGAAAGATTTATGGAACGAGTTAAGTCTGGAAATGCAAGAGCGGCAGAGCAATTGGATGTGAGCTGGGAGAAATTTCAACGATTGAGACCACCTCAATTTTGATGAAGACATTACTGATCCAGCAGATGCCGAAGAATGGATCAGGACTATGGATGATATATTTGCATATGCTAAGGTCAAAGAAGAGGAAAATGTAGCATGTGTCATGTTTATGTTGGTTAAGGATGCGAAATTTTGGTGGGACTCAATCAACATAACCAAGGATGTGACTACGATGGCGTGGATAGAATTCAATGACAAGTATTTCAACCACACAATACAGTCAAATAAGTTGGTGGAATTTACTTAGCTCCGGTAGGAGGGAACAATTGCAGAGTATGTGCACAAGTTTGAAGCTTTGTCACATTTTGCCTCACATCTGGTAAGCAGTAATGAGCATAAAGTACATCACTTTGTATGAGGGCTTAAGACGGAGATTCATAAAGGTGTTGTGATATCAGGTACTCAGGGTGTGGCATACTCAGAGATTGTGGCAAAGGCCTTTTACATTGAAGATGCGGAAAACCAGTTCGCGAAGCAAAAAGATTTTGCTATAAGATTTCAACCATGCTCTTGGGAAGATGGGGGCACGTCCAGAGGAATAAAGCAGTCTTTTGAAGAAGGAAGCCAATAAGGAGGTCGATGCCCAAATTGTAGGAGAAGACATGAGGGGGGATACCTAGCTAGATTTCGTCAGTGCTTTAAATGTGGGGAGGTTGGTCATTTTGCCAGAGATTGTCTAAGGGTGTAAGGTATGAGAGGATGTTGTATTTAGAAAAATGGTTGGGATGTACTAGGACTAGGCTACGTTGAGAGTAATGTGGAGTTGTATTGTATGCATTTTGATAATAAATGTAATGAATGTGGAAATGTAATGTAAATTAAATAGTGTCATATTTGAATGACTGTATTTGATATGAGCATTGTGTTTCTTCTGATAAAGTCGAATAATGGATGTGATGAAAGATAAAATGATTCTGAAACTGCTTGGGTTTGCTTGCAAGATGTATGGAATTAACTTTGAGGTAGTAAAGAAATAGGAGAGGTTATGCCTGACTTTTTATAAATTGGAGAATGGATTAGAAAAAAGCAGATTATGTGTAAATTGATTTAGTGGACAAATAGGTTATAGAAATGGTAGGGAATTTAAATAGGAAATGAGATGTTAGGAATTTATGTCTATTTCGGATAGTCATTGACTTCAAAATATGTTATCTTTTCACCGAGAGTCAGGATGATCGGGTGGAACAAGATAAAATTGTTATGGCCTATAGTTAAAGGTTTAGAAACTATTGGATGAGTTAGATTTTGGAAATCGTATGGGTGGAAAATTGGGTTTACCTATTAAATACAATGATGAAGGGAGAGTGGTGCTGTAAGTAATATAAGGTGAATGAAGGGAGTCACTTGGGCTTAGAAAGTGAAATCGCATGTTGAGTACATGAACGTTGTTGAGGATTTGGATTTAGGTTGCCCATGTATGAAGTTTTAATAAAATGTGTTGGTCAAATAAGAACAGAATTGTGAGGGAAACAAGACAAGACAAGGATCCAAAAGATGAAATTATCAGTAGACTAACTAAAGTGTTAGAATGTCAGTTTCAATTTATGGAGCAGAGTAGGGAACTAGGAGGACAGAGAGACCAGAGGCTAATGGTTCCCAAAGATTTTAAGTGTATTTTTTAGTATGCTAAGGTCGAAGAGCAAGTGAAGGTTAAGAGAAAGTTGCGTGTGCCAAAGTTCAAGTCATGGAATTCAGGGAGAGTAATAAGAAAATAGTAAAGGAAATACGATCTCAATGGTTGATGGAAGGCCAACTAGGGATAAGAAGATTCAAGGAAGCCTCCTATCGATGGTTAGTCACAAGGAAATGTGATGTGTATTCAAGGAAACACTTCGTTGCAAAGGGGAAACGCTGCATCTTGAAGAGTTAAGTAGTGTTAAAGGTGTAAAAGCAATCAATCCGGATGATGTTTTACATATCCGAAGTGGTGTTTTACAGGTAATGGTAGTGGCTATTTGGTCAATGATTATCTGGTTTTGGATTAAGGAACAAAAAAATGATGGTATCGCAGGTGTCTTCTACTGTGGAAGATGCAAATGAAGATGGAGTTTGTTGATTAAGATCGATATTTTGGTGTATGAAGGAGTTAAGGGAGTGAAATGAGTGCAGTTTTGGTAAGTGTTCTCTTCGGATATGATAATATATAGATGAGAAAGGTGTATGGTTGGGCTAAGAGGTGTTAGGCGCAATAAAGTAGCTCATGTTACAATGACTTGCCACTCACTGGCGGATGAGAGGAGAGAAATTTGGACAAAGGCTCTCCTATTGATTGATGTTTCGATGATCGAATCCAGCTTTGAGTGCAAATAAGAGCCTCGACAGTCTTTGGGGACAAAGAACTACGAAATGAATCAAATACCCGCCCTCCACTACTAGAATATCTTGCTTGTCTGAAAATTTTTCCAACCCTTCATGTAAATATTGATCAAGTTCTATCCTAGTATTGAAACATCGTGCTCTTCGTGATGGCTATAGAACGTCTCATACATCTTATTGTAAGTCAAACTGCTCTTTTCTCTAAACGTTGTTGAAGTTCTTGCAACACTTGTAATACTACAATTTTCTTCTAAATTTTCAAATCCTGAATCACCTCTGTACTCGAGATATAATCGTTCAATCATAAATTGTATTTAACTGATCAAATCATTTGCCTTATCATTATCAACTACCGCAGTAAGACAATGTTTCAAAAAAAATTTTTACATCTCGGATCTAATACAATTGCCACATACATCAAAAAGTTTATTTTATCGCAGCTTCCCCAATATTTATCAAACTTTCCTTGCATTCCAATAGTCATTTTTCTTAATAATGGATTATCCCACTCAGCGTACTCTTGGATAACAACTTTTAAAGTACATACTTCACTAAAATAAATATTTGCAGTAACATGCAAGGAGCCTGATAGTATCATAAAAAATCTTCAAAAACTTGATAAGTTCCCAAATATGACTCCAATCTTCTGTCGTGGGAGGTTTTTCTCCACCCAAATCAACAATATATTGAAAATTAGTTTCCTTCAACTTCTCAAAAGCTTTTTCAAATTTTTCCGCACTTTCTAACATCAAATATGTGGAATTCCATTTGGTAGGCACATCAAGAGAAACACTACTTTTGCCCATAATCTTAACATTTTCAACACATTTCTTAAAAGTTTGCAGTCTTACAGGCGAAGATCTAACGTACTTTACAGCTCGACGTACTCTTGTGATAGATTCGTGATGGTCTTTTAAACCATCACATACAATCAAATTCAAAATATGTGCAGAACATCGCATATGTATGTATTCCCCATTCAAAACTAATCCATTCTGATTTTGAATAGTCTTAATCAAATATGAAATTGCCACATCATTCGAAGAAGCGTTATCAATTGTGACTGTCAAAACATTTTCAATTCCTCATTCAAATAAACATCTTTCTACTTCTTTACCAATCGTTTCACCTTTATGATTTGCAATCAAACAAAAATTAATAATCTTCTTATGCAATGTCCAATCACTATCAACATAATGCGCAGTTAAAATCATATAATTCAAATTTTGAATTGAAGTATCAGTAGTCAAGCATACTCGTTGAGATGTGTTTCTGAAGTATTCTTTCAACTTTGTTTTTTCTTTCTCATGCATGCTAACAATATCACGCGCAATTGTAGTTCTAGATGGTACAATAAATTTCGGTTGCAAATAATGGGAATAAGCTCTAAAACCCTCTCTTTCAACAAACTTGAAAGGCAATTCATCAAGAATAATCATTTTTTACACTAGTTCTTGACAAGTTGCAGCACTAAAACTTGAAAGATTGGAAGTGGATCCATCTATATTTTGGAAGCTTAAAGTCTTTTGCTTCACATCTACGCTTGCCAATATTTTTCTACAACAACTAATATGTTTTTTCAAACTTGAAGTACCATTCTTCATTGGATGACATGCATATGTCTATGAACAATGATTACATTTTGCTCTAGGGTTGCTAGCAGTGTTTTCTATCACAGTAAAATGATTCCAAACTTCTGATTTTTTCCTCTTCGTTTGACCAGTAATAGGGTTAATAGAATGAATCTCTGTATTTTCATTAACGCTTTCAATTATCTACAATTTCAATAATTTGAACCATTTCAGAATTTATTTTATTCGAATGAAAAATAATTCATTCAGAGTTCAAACATAAACAAAAGCAAATAAAACTAAAATTACTCACAACAGAGACAGAAACACAACAACAAGCAGGCGCATAGCAAGAGGTATAAAAACTACATAGGACAAACAAATGTAAGTGGAATAGCAAGTCTAGGCAGTTCATTAACAAAGGCAGTTCATTAGCAGAGGTAGTTCCTCGTCTAGTATAAATCCAGCATAACCTAAATAGTAGATTTTCAGTACAAATCTAACAGAAGCACAACAGATGCAGACTCAGAGCAACCATGTAGAACGTAATTGGACAATTCATCAACATAAAACCCATTGTCTGAAAACATTAACAGAGGCATAAAAACAAAAAACTACAGCCATTAGCAATATCATTAGCAAGTAATTCTCCCTCTAATTATAACCCTTTGTAAAAACCATGAACAACCGAGTAGTACTCTGAGAGTACAGTAGTACTCTATCACACGGTGAAATAACAGCAAATACCTTTAACACTTAACAGAGCAATAACATTAACAACCTAAACAACCGAGGAAAGCAAGCATGAGAAGAAATCAATCATTAATCAAGACCTAAAACCACAGAAATCATCAGGAAAACATTCGTAAAAACCATGAGTAATAACCAAGGTTTCGGCAGTTCATTAACAACACAATCACAGCAATCAGAATCCGAATCAGTTAAGGATTTACAATACCAAGCAGTCTGCAGTTCACTGGAGCCGAAGTCGTAGGGCTGAAGACGATTGGTCACTGGTCGAGGTGATTTGCGAGCAGCGACCGACTATTCTGTGAGTCTGTCCTCTGCAAACTCCACTCGTGCCGAAGACGAAGACGAACAGCTACAGAACTCGCGACGAACTGTGACGACGACGAAGAGCAGATCTGGAACTGGGAGTCGGAGCTCGGGAGTTGAGAGGAAGAGGACGCTGCAAGACGACGCTCGGGACTCGGGAGTCGCAGAGCAGAAAATGACGCTCGGGACGCTGGTCGCTGGAAGTGGAACCCTAAAATCTAAATCGCTAGACGCAAAATCAGTATTTCAGTAAAAACTAAAAAATCTAATGGCTAGGGATTCGGTCCAGTGCCGGTTCCTCGGGTTTCAGAAATAGGAACCGCAACCGGACGGAGTCAACACGGTTTTTGATAATAAAGACCGAATTTCGGTTATTAATTATGCAAAACTGAACCAAACTTACCCAAATCGACCGGTTCCGGTCCGATGCTTCGATCCGATCCGGTTTTGCACACCCAGGATTTGCCCTTTTCTCTTCCTTCCTTCGAAAGCCTCCCTGCCCTTTCTTCTCTCTAAATCTTTTCTTCCCTTAAAATGTTTTTTTTGCTGTTTTGTTTTCCTCCAACCTGCCTCGCCTATTCATTTCCCTTCCCCCTTCTTTTCATTTATTTAATCAATATCTTTCTTTTATTCCATTTTTCTTTTTTTTTTCATTTAAATCCTTTTCTTCTTTCATTTTTAATTCTCACCTTTCATTTCATTTTAATTTCATATATAATTTACTTCATAATCATATCATAAATCTTCAACCACATTCCAATAATCGGTACAAATTATACCCCAAACTTATTTATATTTACTAAACTTATTTTTCAGGGCAATATAATCCATAATAAAATCACTCCAAAATCTCTAATAATTCACAATTACTATCATCCTTAATCTCAGATTAATTCCGAGTATTACAACATCACATAATTTCAGGTGACCTTTAGTATTACCGGTCGATCACCAACCAACAGATGATCGACTGCAAAATCAGTGCAAGACAAATTCTATGTTTTCTCCATAAAAACTAGTCAATCATCTTCCTTCACATGATTGATAGCAATCAAAAACTTAACAATCTGTATAGGCACCGATCGACTGCCCTTCCGTAGTTGATCGACCGAAAAAGTATAAACTTCACAATCTGTAAAGAAGCCAGTCATTCACTGATCATCAACAAAACCTCCTCATTTTGAATTTGTAAATAAGTCGTTTGACCACTCATATCCATGATTGACCACCACACCAACCAAGAGCTCCATTTCTTCAAACCACACACTAAGTAGTCAATCAAACCACCCATTGATCAATAACTCCCCTGTTAATCCCACTAAAACATACAAAATTTCACACTTCCAAAAATCACTGTACCAATACTAATATCATTCCCTATACCTCCAATTATCATCAAATATCACCATTATCATCCTAGGCTTAATATAACAAGAATTCAAGGTATTACATGAACTAAATTAAAAATCCGAAGTGCTCAATTAACTTGTTAATGATGAGAATTAAGTTAAAGTTGAAGTTGAAGAACTTGTAACTTAATAAAGTCAAGAAAAAAGTAAACCTGATAAGTAGGCATCTAAAATCCACCACCACCATTTCCTCAATGATTTTAGAAAGTGAAACATGATAACTAATTTTTGAAATTCATGGAAGTTTTTAAAAAGCTGCAAATCAACATACCATTTGCTGATACTTTGGAGCAGATGCCTAGTTTTATTAAATTTATGAAGGAAATTATGTCCAAGAGGAGAAGAATAGGTGATTTTAAGACAGTGGCATTGACTGAGGAGTGTAGCACAATAATTCAAAGAATCATTCACCTAAGCTAAAGGATCTAGGGAGTTTTACTATTCCATGTACAATTTGACATTAACTTTTCGGTAAGGCTTTATGTGATTTGCGTACTAGTATTAACTTGATGAATTTATCTATCTGTTGGAAACTCTAATTGAATGAAGTCAAACCAACCAACATTACATTGCAACTAGTTAATAGATCTCTGGCATATCCAAGAGGAATAGTAGAAGATGTTCTTGGCAAAGTTGATAAATTTATCTTACCAACGAATTTTATTATGCTTGAGATGGAGGAAGACGAAAAAATTCCTATCATATTGGGTAGACCATTTAAAAATGTGATGTGTGCAATAGATGAGCACTGGATGGAAATCCTCAAAATTAAAATAGATGAAAAGGAATTGGATAGCTCTGAATGCTTTGATATTAAAAAAAATGGAATGTAACATCCAAAATTTTTAAACATATATGTTTTTTTCTTTACAAAATACTTCAAACATTTTAACATAATTATAGTAACAGCAGAAAACAATATGTAGACATGAAAATCCAACAATATTAAAATACAGTCTATAAATCCAACAGTATCAAATTAGTATTAAAACAATTCAAAAATCCAACAGTATCAAATCCTTACATTTTCCATATCAAAGCCCATAATTTTAAAATACTTAAAACACCTCCTCATCAAAATAAGTCTCCACAGGCCAACTATCATCAGAAAACCTCCAAACTCACTCATGGGAACTCATCCTCACTACCTCTTCATCCAAGACGTCTTCACTAGTATCAATACCTACACTACAATGTTCAAATTATAAGTCTAACACTCAGTAAGTAGAGAACTAAAAAGAATAGGGGTGTTCATGGGACCGGTTCGGTCCGGTTCCATAGGGAACAGTACCGAACCGGTCGGTACCAGTTTTGAAATCCCAAGACCGGTACTGGTCCCATGGAGGCTGGTGCCAGACCGGTACCAGACCGGTTCATTCGGTACCAGTACCGGTTCGGTACCGGTTTGTACCGAATTTTAAAAAAAAATTGTAATTAAAAATTACAAAAATATTCTCATTTGGGTTCTCGGACACTTGAAACTCCTTCACTCTTCTTCTCCCTCCGTAGCTGAACACACCTCTAAACCTTCCTGTCCCACAGCACGCCTCTTTCTCTTCCCTCAAACCTGGTTTAAATCATCAGACACTTCATCAACTGCTGTTTTCGATCGGCTTAATCAGTGCAATCTCAGTTTACAGATCATGGCTCGTACCGTAGTTGGAGGGATGTTCTAGTTTCTCCATGACATAGCCGTAGAGATCGAAAAGAGAATACTTGAACCCCTTCAGTCGCTTCTCCAGCACTCGAACCTGCTTGAACAAGGCTCTATTGTGGAGCTTCACAAGAAGCGTAACCTCTTCGAAGCAGCCGCCATTTTCGTTTCCTCTGATTATTCTCAGGCCCAGATTGCATCCCACTGGCGGCAAATTCAAGAACCCAAATTTCCTCCCCCCTCCTCTGTAAATTTCCTGCACGAAATCACACACCAGATGAAACCCATTTCCAAATCATCAGGTTTATCAGCCTCAAACAAAGATAAAAGCTTGATTACCTTGACAGAAACACAGAGGAGTAGAGTGAACTCTGAGAAGCAGAGTTTGCGTTCTCCGTTCGACTTCGGGGAGGGCTGCCAGAGTGCGATCGCCGTTCAATGTCGCCCGACCCTCGAATTTCTGGTGGCACTGTTGTAGAGACAGAATGAAAACGACTGAAGGAATGAAATTGAAGATTGGTATTTTGCCCTAAAATCCAGACTTCGGTTCTTCGGTTGGGACGGTGCTGCGCTATTGGGTACTGAGTACCGAACCGCCAGAGTTGGTTCTGGTCACTCAGAACCGACTTTGGTTCGGTACCCACAAAAAATGGACCAAACCGGTACCGAAATCACCGGTTCCGGTCCGGTTCTTTGGTGCCGGTTCGGTCCTGCACACCCCTAAAAAATAATAAGTCAAGTCATAGTCTATATATGTAACGATCCGAATTTTTCGTAAATCCTTGAAAATGCGTAAAATTTGAAATTTCTTTCTTTTTAAAACCAAAACGTATCAGAGCGCGTCTAATCGGATCGCTACTGACTCTTTCTTTAGAATTCGTTATGAAGACCAGTTGATAAAATGTGTGGAAGCGTTACGAAATAAATCATCTTAAAATATGGTGGAAGTGTAAATGAATCTTTTAAGAAGAAACTAAACAATGGAATACAAGATAATAAAACTCAATGTGATTACAACCGTTTACACGTTCTTTCCTTTGCCTGGCCAGCCCCCGACTCTCGCGCGTACAAATCTTTCATCCCTGCTTCATTATATGTTTATCATCTACTTATTATTTGTTCATCGTTGTACCTATACCACAAGTAAGGACGTGAGCTTACGACCAGTAAGGAAATGAGTGAAAATAATTATGCATATCTCTCTCTTTAATTCTTCTTGGAATGGGGGCCATCCAAACCAACTCTTTTATTACGTTCTTTGGTTCTTGGTTCTTTACTCGTACTTCGAGCTGGAGATTGGAGGTTGTCTTTTGAGATGGTTTAGTTGATCGGCTTCTAACCTCCTGTGTGCATGCTAGTCCCTTTCCCGACTAGGTGAGGGTGTATCCTAGCTGTTGGCTAGATCCGGACTACCCATCTACTACAACTCCCTGGTCGTCCCCTTTCCGGCATATCCCGCCTTCAAGGTTCCTCCCCTTCTGGCGTATCCCACCTTCAGGGTTTCTTCCCTTCTGGCGTATCCTGCCAAAGGGTTTCTTCGGTGATGGGCATATCCCGCCCATCCCGAACATTCTTGTTCTTAGCATTTTTCCTCACTCATGCATGTGGGTGCCACCCCGAGGGGGTACCCTTACTGGGTTTCTATTAACATGATCTCAACCTAACATAACGCACGATGCATATAACATAACTTTAATAGGAATTGAAGTGCGCATATAGAAGACAGTAACTAAATTAAAAGCGCAAGTAAAAGAAATGGAACACCCAATAACGTACAGCATATGAAGGAAGCAATTATATAACCAATTGAACGAGGAACATGCTCGAATATATAAATCACAATAATAAAGGAGATACAACGGATCACAAGCGATGTGCATATTAAAGTAAGGCATAAATCAATTAACATGCTCAAGAACTTGTTATTATTTACAACTAAATAATTAACAGGCTCAAGAAAGAATTATAATTATCTAGTTAATTATCCGAATTGAATTTCATGCTCAAAGGTTGATTTCATGCTTCTATCCTAGTTAACTAATCATGCTTAGATTTAGCGTCAACTAATCATGCTTAACAACAAATTGCTAGTAGCGTGCTTGATAAACTAAATTGAATTAATAACGAAAACATACTTAACAATTGGTTAACAAAACGTGCTTAATAATAACTAATAGTAACATGATCACCAAACAATTCATGGAAACATATTTAGCAATTGATTCATAGAAACATTCTTAACGAATAGCTAATGAAAACATGCTTAACGAACGAAGAAATAGAAACATGCTTGATTCATTAATTAAAATTAGGTTCACATGCTTATTTCAGCAAAACCATAAACTAAACTAACTAAGCATGCTTATCTAAACAAACACTTATATGGAAATATAGCCAACCAATAGAAAACAATAACATGCTTGATGATCGAATACAATGGCATGTATTAACAAAGTGAACGAATTAACAATTGACTAACGAGAACACACTTAACAAATGACTAATAGATCATGCTTTATCATGCTAGAAATTGCGATTTATCATGCTTTTACGAGCAAAATACATAGCGAGGTTATCTAACCATTCATGTTTGAATATGTACATTTAGAAACTAACTAATAGAAACATACTTAGCTAGTCACATGTGGAAATCTATTAACGAACGACAATAGAAAACATGCTCGACAATTGATTATGACAATAAATGCGCTAAATGAATTAATGCTAAATAACACCAGAAAATTTATAGCTCCTAACCAGAACCAAGAATTATAAACTAAATCTATTATATTAACAAATGATATGAGAATATGCAAACACTAAACTTTCAGCAAAGTAAATGGAACCAACCAGATCACTTTTCCTTTTGTTAATTCATACACTATTATTATACCATGAGCAATAAGCATTCATTATTTTTCCTTCATTCGAACAATAAACATTTAGCATATTTCTATCATCATAAGGCATTCTATTTTCAACAACTGTAGTAAAGAGGTTATAAGAAATTAACAACAAGGGAGTTCAATACGCAGTAAAAGAAACATTGCAGGAATTACTCAACCAAGATTTTAAACCATAGACATCAAGGAAAATTGACACAACTCACACACACTACTTGTGGGTAGGGCCTCCACTGGCCAAGACTCTACCCTATTTCCTTACCTTGAAGTTTATCGCGCGTTTGCACTTCGTCGTTATTTCTCTTCTTCTTTTTAATACCTTCACGGTCAAAACATTACTCATTAACTTCAACTCTTTAACCACAATTTGAGAATCCCATAAATCATAACGCTTAAGATTTTCCATAACTTAAGCTTAGCACACAACACTGAGTCTGATCCCCTTCAAGTTCAGGACATATACATTCAGACTGTAAGACCCGATAGAACTCACAGGGCATAACAATCCACATTAAGGAACTTAAAGAGGCAATTTCCCATAACAGTGCACGCACTAAGTATGCAGAACAATTATTTATTTTAACTTCACAGTGCATTAAAATTTTCGTCTAACAGGCATGCATAACCTCTCCCTTTTTCACAAAACCAATAACAGCAAGCACCGAGTATTCACCACCCAAATATCCATCAACATAATATATTTATTCTCCATTAATCTCCTCAACTTAACTATCGGCGAACCCAAATTAAAGAATAACCAATGGCAGACAAAAATCTCATTACTTCACTGAAATGAAGAGAACCCATACCTGAAGAACTGATGGAACCTGAGAGGAGCACCCTTTCCTTAAACTTTTCTCCTCCACAGAGCTCCCCTCATCACAGCATTTGGCCAACCTCCACAGCTCCCCTCTGCATTCAGCACCTTCACCAGAGAAAAGGAGTCCTCTGCCCTTTTGTTCTCCAAACATGCCCGACAATCCTCTCCAGTTCTTTTCAGAGGATGTCCCCTACGCCCGACACGCTGTCAGTCTCCAGCAGAGCGGGGACCAGGAGAAGAGAACCGAACCATAAGCTGGACCATGGCCTTTGGCCGTTCCAGCTTGAACCGCTAGCTTCAGACCTGCCTCGTCGATCGTTGTCGCCTGCTGTCATCCATCCTTCCCTACCAATCGCCAAGTTAACTTAACACAAAAGAGAAGGAAAACCCGACCAACCTACCTTTGACTCATCGCCGGAATACTCCATGGCAGCACTTCGATTCATCTAACACCGTTCGCTAGACGATGCTATACCGTCGGATAGCGTTGCCTGAGCACACTGATGCTCGCTCCATGTCGGATCGCGCCTCACTGTCGCGAACTCCCGTCGTGCCCTGGGTCCCCCTTCCCAATTGCTCTCTCACTCTCCCATCGGGTCTCTCTTTTCATTCGACTGAGTGCCCAAAGGCAATATGAAGGGCTTCTCTCTTAATCTCCCAGCCGAGTTATTGGATAGAACCGGTTCAGCGTGAACCAGTTCCTTCCCCTCATTTTTACTAAATTAAATTTCTTTATTCTTTTATTTTAAATTCTATTTTATTTATCCTCAATTATTCAATTTAAATGTTAATACCCTTCCTTTCTCATTTCGTCAAATGACCGAAGGCTAGACGAAGTGAGGAAAATGTTGAACCGGTTCAGTTATTTAACAACAAATCCCACTTATAAATATTAACCCAATTAATCACATGTATATTATAATTTGATTTAATTAATATTTATTTTATTAAATTAGTATTTATCCTAATTACCTTAATTTTTTCAAAATTCTTAAATCTTACGAACACGTCATTGGTAATACCCTAATACTTATCCAATTCATCCAATACCTTCAATTAATTTTCAATTACTCTTAATAAATTCCTATATAAAAATTTGGGGTATTACAATATATACATGCAACTAAAACATCTCAAGAAAAGTCACAGCCTCTATATGTACGTATGCCATGACAAATACCAATTTCTTTTATCTTCTTTTCTTTCTTTTCTATATTGTTCCTCTTCTTTATCTTTTCGAGAGTGAGTAGGTTTGGCAATGAGACACCACCACTAGTCTCACACCTTTGGGAGACAGCCTCACACCTTTGGGAGACAAACTCGACATGTAACAATCCAATTTTTCTTACTTTTCTTAAGTTTAAAATTGCGTGAAATTAAAAACGTTTTCTTTTGTTTTGTAAAACAGCAGAAGACAATTCTTTTATAAAACCCTTTTTACAAATGTAGCGAAAAGCTTTTATAAATAAAACCAATCATTTGAAGAATACAATAAATAAATATTTTACATTATCTTTACAAAACTTTTTACAATCATTTTCTTTTAAATGTCTTTGGCCTAGCCAACCAGATGATCCGCACGTGCAAATTCTTCATCAACTGCTTCTTCACCCGTTCTCCTACGTGTAGCTACATCGCAAGACTTAACTAATGGGCCGAAGGCTCAGTAAGTGATATAAAAAAAACTGTAATCATGCTATGCATCTTTTAAAACTATGTGTCGTTATCCAATTTTGTTTTCTTTTATCTTATACATTTTAGTCTCTTTTTTTTTGTTACTATTTTCGTTTCTGTTTTCTTCATTGTTTTCTTGATCTATATTATTATTCTTGATTTTCACTTTATTTTATCTTTACTTTATTGTTCTTTTCTTTACTTGATCGTTACTTTACTTTATCTTGAAAGGCGTTGGAGATGTCTAAACTTGACGATGTGGAGCAGCCAACTCAACTTTACATCCCCAAACGACCTTTTTATATTTATCTTTATCTTAATCTTGACTTTACTTTATTTTAAAAGGCGTTGGAGATGTCTAAACTTGACGACGATGAGCGACCAACCCAACCTCAAATCTCTTCACATCCATTTACATTCATTTCTTTACATTTCATAACTGTTTTGTTTCTTCTTCATTTCCTTTTAAAAACCACGCATAAAAACTATTTTCGTATCTTTGTAAATCCATGATACGTGTCATGCGTGTAAATGCATACAATGTCTATCATATCATTACTAAAAATCTCTATGCATGCTCATCTTTTTAAACATATCATTAAGATAACCTAATTCTAATAAACACCCAGCAAGCAGCAGTACAATTCGCGAAACATGCCCAATATTTGGCTATTCTAATAAAGCAATAGACATGCTCAATATCTTACTATAAAGTGGTAAACAATCAGCATACAATTCCTAACCCTTGCGATGTAGCGCCCCAAAGACCAAAACACATGCGTATAATTTATTTGTTCCCGTAGCGAGTTTAGCTCTTTATCTTTTTCCTCGTTAATACCTTCAAAATAATTAACATTTATTCATAAATATTTACCAACTATGAACCCTAACTTTGATACCGTTATTTCTTGTTCATTATGTAATAATTTAAATACCACTTAACGGTTTCAATTAACTTAGCTTCATTAACTTAATAGCTAATAAAAGAGTAACCTAATTTCCAGAACCTTAACTTCCATTTTTCCCTCACTTCACAATTATCCAATTTATACGTAATCAACAATATAATTTCTCCAACCTCGTCCATTTAACAGAATAGTATAATCCAATTTCTCTAATTCACCTTACAGTTCTCAATGACCAAAAATAAATCCAATTAACAGAAATCACACCACACACACACACACATATATATATATATATATATATATATATATATATATATATATTGACCTTGGCTATCAACAACATTTCACATTGAGTATATATATTTCCAATTTCCTTCATTAACAATTCATAAACCATGAAGAAATTTCAATGCAATATATATATATATATCACAACAGAAACCAAACCCAAGAATCTGAACCAAACAGCAGTACATGACACCCATCATTCTATTATTTTCTAGAGTATATTTTTCACTTATCAACAATTGGGCAATTATCAAAGACACAATCCCACGTGCAATTAACAGAGACAAAATCTATCATTCGGCATAATTCATTCCAACGGCCGAATTCAAACCAATAGAACATGCATTAACCGAGACGTTTATACACAACAGAGAGCATCACAACATCCAACTACCATTATTTTCCATAAACCCCAAGGAAAAAATATGCTCACCAGAAGACCTTCCCCTTAACCCTTCTCAGCCTTTCTCCTCCGTTCCACCTCTTCACTAACAAAAGCACAAATGACAGGAAATTTCACACCAATCACAGAGTCCATAATCCATGAAATCAATTAGGAAGAAGTCCAATTAACTGAAAATCAAAGGACCCGAGAGCCATTTCTTCTTTTCCTTCCTTGGCTCCTGGTTTTCTCTCTTCTTCTCATGCAGACTCCCTCTAGCAAACCCCCTTTGTCTCACTTGCTCACTGCCTCTCTCAACTCCTTCATTCTTCTCCAGGAGCACACGCCCCTTTATCATTAGAGAACACCTCCCCCAGCACCAATCACAAACTGCCAACAACAAAAGAATGAGATGTGGAGCAATCCCAGGTGAAGCCGTGCATTGAGATCACCAATTATCATATCGGGAGAAGCTACAAAAGAAAATTTGATTCACGCAAAAAATCCGTTGCTCCAGTTGACATACCGGTCGACATGCATAGTTGACCGGCCTCTCGCACAATCCCGAAGGCTTGCACCCACATGCACTGTACGTCGCCATTTTGCCTTTATTTATTCTTTTCTTTTAATATTTTTATTTTATTTTAATTTAATTAATTACTTTCTTTAATTAATCAACCCCTATCAATTTATTCCAAATAAATTCTTAACCAAAAACTCCCTCTTAACCAATTCCAATAATTTCCAACAATTAAACCTTCATCCAATTAATTCTATTACACCCAAATAATTTTTCAATTATTCTTCCTAAATTCCTTTACGAGAAATTGGGATATTACATGACATCAATCAAGTCCTCAGTTAGCTACCATGCACATCTATTGCACATCAACCAAGCACCTTCTGTTGGTCTACCTTGACATCAATAAAAAACACGCTGACATGCTTATATATCCATAGGTTCACCTCTGGAACAATCTAACCTCCAGACCTATTTACATATAATCATCATCTTTTATCTTTCTTACGTGCAATGTCAAAGATAGGTATAAAGCATCTAAGATACAGAATAACACATCCTCAATAATCAACTATTAATGTAAGCAGTGGGCGATATCTCAACACAAACAGGTTAATCTATAAAGAATATGCAATTTATCAATACAAATAGATAGCAAATTCTCAATCATCATGAATGTGGTGGAAAACAGAATCTATCATCTATCATCACAAACAACACAGCAACAAGTTCTCAAATAATCGGAGAAAAAGTAGTCTCAAATACATAACATCATATCCTCAAATTTATTGAATGTAAAACAGTCACAGCAAGCAAAGCATCATATCCTCTAGTTAAAAATAGTAAAAAAAAATCACACAGCTTCCTAGCACCTTGCAGTGTAGGCCAATTAGCCATACACATGCAATCACCACTTACCTAGATTATGCGTAATACCCACTATCAATTCCTTATCCTCTTTGAGCCAAAAATCCCTTCGTTTAGTACAAAGACAATTTTCTTTCCTTTGATTTCTTCTCTTGGCCACTCAAACTTAGTCTCTTTTCTAGAGAAAATAAAGTTCGCTCAATGCCCCCTTTTAATCTGAGTGTGTCACAATACACACATGCTAGTTGAACGGTCTCGCCTCTTCAACTAAGGGGTTGTCAGTTTTGCCTTACTTTCATGGGTATTTACTCTCCAAGCAAAACAACCAAACGGCTGCTAAATTGCTAATCGAATAAAGCTTCCAAACCCTTCCCTGAAATAGTAGTGCTTTGGGAGCAAACTTACAAGCTATCGTAGTAGATACATGTGTATCCACCAAGGATACTATAATACCTAAAATTAAACTTGGACTAAGTACATTAATAATTGTGAATTATTAGAAATTAAGGGATGATTTTTTTATTATTATGGATTATAATACCCTAAATTTTTAGATTATATTAAGCCTGAAACGATAATGTTATTATTGAGGATAATTAGAGTTATATTAGATATTAAGAGTAAAATAAGGGAATTAATTAAATAAAAGAAGAGAAGTTTTAAAATGAAGAGGATAAAGATTAAAGTTGAGATAAAAATTAAATAGAATAAATGAATTGAATTAAAATAAAATGAAAGAATTGAAAATAAGAGGGGGAAATTGAAAAAGTCATGCGGCCGGTTTTAAAGAAAGCAAAGAAAACCAAGGACAAAAAGAAAAGAGGGAGAGAATCGTCCCTTCGGCCAAGAGTGTTACGCGTGAAGGGAGAAATCTCCTTCGCGGGGATGGGGTGCGACGTACAAACCTTTGAGTGGCGGCGCTAGGCACGGCGAGTGGCGGCGCCGGGCGAGGGCGAGTGGGGTCGTCACCGTGTGACCTGTTGAACCGCGAGTGAGAGCGTCTTGAACCGTGGGGATGAATGGAACCTGTGATGCTACAATTCCTGTAGCGCCGGGAGTAAGGGATGGCTTTGGGCAGCTGGGTTTTTCTTTCGGGTGAGAGCTTCGGTGAAAGGCCGAGCTTCCGGGAGCAATTCCGACGTGGCAGTGGCTGGGTTCCTCACTTCTCCAATTGAGGTAAGGTCCCCTGCGTTTTGACTTCTCGACCTCTAATGCCGAGCACTATAAGTTCATTGAATCTATTTTTGGATTTGCTGTAAGGTGAATGGTCCCAGTTTTGGATGGAGAAATTGGGTGTGATTGAAGTTGTAAGGGCGAAACAATGAAATCAGGCAAAAATTGGCAGAGGCAAAAATTGTAGGAATTAGATGTGGGAAAGGTCGAGCATAGGCTCGACCTGTGCATTCCATGTTGGACTGGTCGATCCTATGATCGACTGTTTCCACAAGATTTTTGGTCACCAAGAAGAAAATTCATTTCTCGAGGTGGCTGTTTTTGAAGTCTCTCCACATGTCCTTCCTTTTGCAGTGGCTGAATAGGATGAAGGTTAGGTGAGGCTGATGGGGATAAATGAGCGTATATGGGAAGCTCCTGAGGAAGGAGAAGAGAAAGGAAATGACTCTCTAGAGAAAGACAGAGCCGAGTGTGAAAGGAGAAAAGTGAGAGAAAGAGATTCTCGAGAAGAAAGAAACAGAGAGAGAAATTGGAAGAGAGAAGGAAAGAGGGTTGTTGTGAGAGGTGATGATTGTTCTCTGGAAAAAAGAGCCGAGAGGGGAAAGAAAAAGAAGGAAAGAAGAAAAAGAGAGGAAGGAGGGGAGCTTGCTGGAGAAGAAAGTGAAGGCCGAGAAGAAGAAGAAGTAGGTGAAGGAGCTCAGTGGCGTCATGGATTCTTCAAGTACTCTGTGCTATTTCAAAGATATTTTATGGCTTTTATGTGATTAGTGCTCCCTATTTCCTTCATTACTGCTTCTATTGGTTGTGATATATATACCTGATAATCTCCTATGTGATTTTTAAGCTTAGTGATGCTTTCGGGATATTTTGAAGGTTGTTCTATTATTACTACCTTGTTGGATATGGTTGTTGATGCTGAGGTTACAATCTACTTGGGACCCAATTGATCATCCCCCTCAGCTAATCGACAACTTCTAAAATGGCTACACTCTGTATTGATTTTGCTTTGGAACCGGTCGATCACCCTTCTTCAGCTGGTCAACCACTCCAAAAATTACCGCACACTATAATAATTCACAACGTTATTGATCGATCGGTCATCATCCATGATCAACCGCCCTCACCCCATGATCAACCAAAACACACACAACTGCGTATTCTCTTAAAACATAGAAAATCTTTCATTTCCAAAACTACATATTACAACATAATAAAATAATATCATCAAATACTTTTATCCTCAATGACATCAAAACTCAGGGTATTACATTCCTATATTAAAATCATCCCATAACTCTTCCAAAAATCCTCGAATATTATCACTTAGAACTTATGCTTAGCACTATGAAAATCTGGGGTATTTCAAATATCCTCCAACTTCTCCTTTCTTCAGCACCAAACTGGAGGTGTTTCTCTTCAAGGCAAGGTCTGGAGTTTCCACCTCAAAGGCCTCCAATTAGAACATGACATTCAACAAAATCTTGGTGACCTTTGGTATTCTGGTCGACCAAATTTTATTTTGGATGACCACTTTTCTTCCCAAAATCCTTTTCCTTCACAAATTTTGGTCGACCACTTTTCTACCACTTCTATACTGGTCAACCACTTTTCAACTCGAGAGCCCCCTATTTCTAATCTGTAAATATTTTGGTCAACCACTTCTATACTGGTCGCCACTTTTCTACCCGAGAACCACCTAAAATCTATATATAAAATTGGTCGACCAATTCCCAGTTCGTCGACCATTTTTCTCTTCAAACATCCCTTAGCCATTTGTATCACCACTCCTAAGCCATAACACCAAAACTCTCAATACAGATCACATATCATAATTTCAACATATCTAACTCATATATCTCTATTTCCAAACATTTTATAAGTGACAAAACACATTACATAAACAATCCTTTACATTAAAAACAAAGAAATTTTCAAAATATTACATTCCTCCCTCCTTAATAAAATTTTGTCCTCAAAATTTAGCTAATGGAATAACTTTAGATACTTAGCTTCCATATCTTTTTTCCATTCCCAAGTAGCTTAATCGGTTGAGTGATTTTGCCATAACTTTTTAACTAATGGGATTTGTTTGTGTCAGAACTCTTTAATTCTTGAACCAGTATTTGAACTGTTTTCTCCTCATAACTTAAACTTGGTTGGACTTTGATATCTTCCTGTGGCATTATTTGAACTAAATTTCCAAGGCACTTCTTTAACATTGACACATGAAAGACATTGTGAATTCCTTTTATAGACACCGACAATTGTAATTGACAAGCTGTTTTTCTTATTCTCTTAGTAATTGGAAATAGACCAATATACCATGGACTTAATTTTTCTTTCTTCCTAAATCATATACTCCTTTAAATGGTGATATTTTAAGAAATATCAAGTACCCTTCATTAAATTTTAAATCCTGTCATCGATGATCTGCAAAGCTTTTCTGTCGACTTTGAGTAGCCAACATTCTTTGACAAATAATGGCAATCATGTCTGCGGTTTGTTGCTCAATCTCAGGTCCATAAAATTTTGCCTCACCAACTTCATCCCAATGCAGTGGTGATCAACATTTTTTTTCATACAAGGCCTCATACGGTGTCAATACAATCGTAGTTTGAAAACTGTTATTGTATGCAAATTCCACTAATGACAACATTTTCCCCAACCTACTTGAAATTTCAACACACATGCTCTTAATATATCTTCTAGTATTTGAATTGTTCTTTTACTTTGACCATCCATTTGCGGGTGAAATACAGTGCTGAATTTCAATTCTATACCCATTGCTTTATTTAAATATTTCCAAAATGCAGAGGTAAATCTTGAATCACAATCTGATACAGTCAAAACTGGTACTTCGTGTAATCAAATAATTTCTTTAACATATAACTCTGCATATTGATTCATCTTATAAGTCACCTTAACCGGCAAGAAATGAACAACTTTTGTTAATCTATCAATGATTACCCAAATAGCATCATGCCCTTTAATAGTCTTAGGTAACCCCGTTACGAAGTCCATTGTTATATGATCCCATTTCCATTATGGTATTGGCAATGGTAGTAACATTCCTGCCTAGTCTTTGATGTTCTACCTTTACTTGTTGACACACTAGACACAATTCTACATGTTTAGCAATACCAACTTTCATACTTAGCCACCAAAAATGTAACTTGAGATCTCTGTACATTTTATTACATCTGGGGTGAATAGAAAAATTTGAAGAGTGAGCTTCTCTTAGTACTTTCGTTCACAACTGTGAACCCATTGGAACATACCATGTCTTTTTTTAATTTCGCAATTCTGTCTCTTGAAATGGACTAGTCCACATATTTCTCCAAAGTTGGGTCCAATTTAAAACTTATACATTTAGCCTCGTCTTGTTGAGCTTCTTTAATCTGTTCTAATATTATAGGTTTCAATATCATTGCTGATAATATAGAGACTAGTTGCAAAGGAATCATTTGTAAATCCAATTCCTAAACATTTCTTCGAAACACATCCGACATTCACTGAATGACATATTCATAGATGTAGTTTTCCTACTCAATGCATCTGCCACAACGTTTGCCTTCACGAGATGGTATTTGATTTCACAATTATAATCTTTTACAAATTCCAACCACCGAAGTTGTCTCATATTTAATTCCTTTCGAGTAAAATATATTTCAAACTTTTGTGGTCAGTAAATATCTCACATCTCTGTCCATACAAATAATATCTCCATATTTCAAACGTGAATACCATGACAGTAAGTTCCAAATCATGTGTTGGATAATTACCTTCATACGATTTTAAAGGTCTTGAAGCGTAAGCAATTACCCTTCCATCTTGCATAAGTAAACAACCCAAACCACATTTTGAAGCATCACAATATATAATATAGTTTCCTTCTTCTACTGGTAAGGTTAAAATTGGAATTGTGGTCAATCTATGTTTTAGCTCTTAAAAACTCTTTTCACATTCTTTTTTCCACCAAAATCGTATGTTCTTCCATGTCAAGGTAGTTAGTGGTAGCAAAATCTTAGAAAATTTGTTTATAAACATCAATAATATCCTGCTAAACCAAGGAAATTTCTCACTTCTCCCACATTTTTTGGTTGTCTATTCAAGAACCGCTTGAATTTTAGTTGGATCAACCTCAATACAATCTTTATAAATTAGATGACCAAGAAAGCTAACTTTTACCAACCAAAATTCACACTTTGAAAATTTTGCATATAACTGATGTTTTTTCAAAATAGACAATGTAATCTTAAGATGTTCCATGTGTTCATCTTTTGTACCTGAATAAATCAAAATGTTGTTAATGAAAATAGTAATGAACTTATCCAAATATTCTTTAAAAATCTGGTTCATTAAATCCATAAATAAGGCTGGAGCGTTGGTCAAACCAAATGACATCACCAAAAATTCATAGCGTATGTATCTGGTTCTAAATGCCATTTTTGGGATATCATCAGATTTAACCTTCAATTGATAGTATCCTGACTGAAGATCGATTTTTGAAAATATAAAGGCGCCTTGCAACTAGTTCAACAAGTAGTCAATTCTTGGTAAGGGATATTTGTTCTTGATTGTTACCTTGTTTAACTCATGATAATCAATACACATACGCATGGAACCGTCCTTCTTTTTAACAAATAATATCGGTGCCCCCATGGTGAAAAGCTAGTTCGTATGAAGCCTTTGCCTATTAATTCCCCTAACTAAATTTTCAATTCTCGTAATTCTACAGGTGCCATTCAATAAGGATTCTTGGAAATAGGTTCAGTACTAGGATGTAAATCAATCACAAATTTGATTTCTCTATTGGGCGGCAAGCTTGGTAATTCATCTAGAAAGACTCCCAAAAAATTCTGGACTATAGAAATTTCTTCCAGCTTTATTTTAATAACACAGTTATATCCATTTCATTTGCAAGGAAACCCTCACATCTATTTTTCAACAATTGTTCCGCCTTCAGTGTAAAAATTACTGCTAACTTATTTATGCTCTTAACCCCTTGAAAAACATGTTGTTCTCCACTTGGTAGACAGAAATAAACTTCCCTCTTTCTACAATTAATAGTTGCATAATGATGAAATAACCAATTCATGCCCAAAATAACGTCATATCCCTTAAAATCAATAACAATCAAATCGGCATGAAAAATACAATTGTTTATTTTAACAGTGCATTCCTTTAAAATATGATATGATACCAAACTATCACCATAGGGCAACTTTATATGCACTTTTAACTAGTTCAGAGAAACAATTTATTTTCACACAATATCCAGATGCAGTAAAAGAGTGAGTAGCTCTAGAATCAATCAAAGCATATGCAATTATGTCATTAACGTAAATTGTACCTGATACAACTGCAGGAACTTCTTTTTCTTTCTCATTTTCAAATAAAGAGAAAACCCTCGGTGCCACCTTTTATGGTTCTCCCATTAGAGTTGGGCAAAATTTAGTAATATGCCCTGACTTTCTACATTTAAAACATTGTCTAGTACCTGCTCCATATTCTCCGAAGTGATACTTCTTAAATTTCAGACATTGGCTAGGTAGATTCGTTCTGACATTTGATGGTGCAACAACTATTTCATTTATAATGTGTTTATCTTTACTTTGTTATTCCTTGTTATCTGATGGCCTCTTAACTCCTTTATTCATAGGTTGTCCACCCCTTTGCTGTTGTTGATTTTGATTAAAAATTGTTTTCAATATTATACAATTTAAAACTATAATAAATATTTATTATTATTATATAAAAATACTATAATTAATAATTTAATTGAATAAATATTTTTATTCAATTGGCTTATCAAAATGAAAATTACAAGTTCAAAATGAAAATGAAAATTTTAAATTACAATTTCAAATTTAAATTACAATTTTAAAACACAACTTACAAGTTAAAGAAAATATATCAAAATAAAAATTACAATTTCAAATTTAAATGAAAATTTAGTCTTCGTCATCCAAATTTTAGAATTCTTCTAATATGTCATCCTCTCGTTGTTGATCTCTCGTCACAACGTCGTTCCAATCCTTCATGCAAATGAGTGCCTAAACGGGTTCTGGTGCAAGTCTTCCTCGTTTATCATCGTACAGACGTCCACTGCACTAAAAGCATACTCCAATACTACTGTAGAGACTGGAGGTGTTAGTAGATCATGTGCCATTCTAGAAAGAATAGGAAATGAAATAGAGTTGCGTCTCCACCAAGCCAAAATATTAAAATGCTCTTCGTGAGAAATGTGATGGTAGGTGTCAAGATAAATATCAAGTTCATTTCTTTGTGAAGTATAAGAATGAACATCGCTATCTATTTCATCCAATATATCATCCATAAAATCTTGTGGAGCTCCACCACGAGCACCACTAGTAGAGCTAGCATAAATATGTGAAAAATGAATTGAACGAGTAACATTAGAATATTTAAGTTTAAGTTCATAAGAAGAATATAAATTATCAATGTTACTTTTTAATTGAGCACAAGTAAATGAAGAAGAAATACCTAAATTAGAAGAAATTTTATCAACCATTATACGCACTTCTTTTAATTTAAAATTAGGATGCATTATGCATGCAAAACAAAAAAATATTAGGTATGTTAAGCCAATATTTTTTAAATTTTCTTTCTATTTTATCAATTAATGCACAAAATTCGTTTATTTGTCTAAATTCTTTAAAAGTACCCGTTAATTTTATAAAAATTGGGAGAACAAGATGAGTAATGAGATGATAAATTCCCGAAAATTCATTTGTAACTTCAAAAAATGGTTTTAGAAAATCAAGAAATAAATTAGCAATATCGCAACTATTATGATCAAGCGTAATACATTTTTTTTATTCACTAATAAAAGCACAAATAGCTAACCAATATAGCTTAGCATTTTCCAACATTAAATAAGTTGAATTCCACCTTGTATCTACATCGGTTTCTAATTTTCTTGGTTTAAGTTGAGCAGCTTTACAATATTCTTTATATTCTTGTTGTCGTGAATTAGATGAAGTAATATAAGAAATTGCAGATCGAATAGATTCAATATGATGCGAAATAAATGATATTCCATCTCGAACAACTAAATTTAAAATATGACAAACACATCTCATATGAAATAGAGTATTATGAGCCGTATCTAATTGAAATAACTTTTTAAATTCAAGAATTGCAACATTATTAGCAGAAGCATTATCTAGCGTTATACTAAAAATTCTATCTCTAGTAGCATATTCTTGCAAATTTCCAACAATATATCTATAAATGGTAACGCTACTATGTGGATATTGACAACTATGAAATCCTAATATTCTTTTATTTAATTGCCAATAGTCATCAATGAAATGAGAAGTTACAACAATATGTCCTAAAGCATTAGGTGCACTCCATAAATCAGAAGTAATACAAATAGACATGGACGAAACATTTGAAAAAAATGCAATTAATTCATTTTTCATATTATTATACATTTTAATAATATCACTTCGCGTCGTACTTCTAGGGACTCATCTAAAACTAGAATTAATATACTCTTTCATAAAATTTTCAAATAACTAGCTATCAAACATAGATAAAGGTACCTTAGATTGTGATATATATTTTGCTACTCCTTCTCTCATTTTATTATGTGAATACATAAAATTGCCACTACCGCTAGTATTCATGAGTGTTTGTGTAGGGTCTCCCACTTGCTTGTTTAAGTGACATTTTGTATAATGCCTACCAATTGTGCTAGTAGAACTACCAGATTCGTATACATAATGTTTAATATAATATTTGCATTGTGCTCTACTTTCTATTTTTCCACCAATTTTAATATCTTTCATTTCAAAATGATTCCATACATTCGACGTTTTGCTTCTTTTTTTCTAGGTGAAGATATGGATGCATGTGCAGATGATTGACCTATTGAAATTGCGGGATTATCCCCCCTAATTTCCTCAATATCATCATTAGTGTCAATAAAAGTGTCAAGCAAAAAATCACGTGGATCCATAATTATAAAAATTTACTACTGTGAAACAATTAAAAAATAAAATGATACCACACACCAATTACTCAACAATGGTTAGAATTTGTGATCACCTCCACGAATACGAGCCCTACAAAAATCACAAAAAAAATTTGTTAGTTCGTAATACACATTAAATTAAAAATAATAAAAAAATTAAATAAAATATATCTTTTGAAATTGAGAGAAAGATTAAGAGATTGAGAAATTGACAGATTGAGAAAAAGATTGGGAGAGAGATTGGTGAAAACTTTTGTAGAGATTGAGAGAAAGATTTGGTGAAAAATTTTGGAGATAGTTTAGAGGTATTTATAGAAAATGAAAAAGGGGAAGGGAGGGGGGAGCAACGATCTGAACTCTTTAGATCGTTGCTCGTTGATGAAGCGGACCGTTACCCCTCGCCGAGGGGCCCTCAGAAACGGTCTGAAGACCGTTGCCCAACTGAGTCTGAGCCCCAGACTCTGAGGCAACGTTGCCTCAGTTACTGTGGCAACGTTGCCCAGCGGCCAACGCCCAGTTCCCACCGACGGAGCTAGAAACCGAAGGGCGGTCGGTTCTGGCGACAGGGACTCAGCAACAGGCTGACTCAAGCTCCTAGTGGTCGAGGACCGTCGAAACTCGAATGTGGTCGATTCAAGTTTCCGAGCTGAGCCTCGACCAGAACTCGGGAGGTGCCGACTGTCGAGTTCTCGCCTTCGGGAGTTCGGGATTTGCCAAACGCCATCACGGCGTGACGGTCACGCGAGACGCCGAGGTGCCTGGCCGAGCCCGGCCAGGCAATTAGCGGGAGGGCTCGCCGGGCCAGCCCGCCAGGCTCGCGAGCCAACGTGTGGGCCAGGCTCCCGAGCCCGCATTTTTGGGCTCAGCTAGCTCGGCCTGCTACAGTAACGGGCTAAGCTGGCGGGCTGGGTTAGCCACCTCTACCTCAACATGCTTAGTGACATCTTCCTTCATATTTGGACACTAATAACGCTGCTTCAAATCTTGATACATCTTGGTAGTACTAAAGGTGTATAGAAGTGGCTGAGGAATGTGCTTCTACTAATATCTAACGATGAAGTTCTTTGACTTAAAAAATATACCACCTATTTCTGAATTTCACGATGCCATCCTTAGAAAATGTGAACTATGACTCCTCATCTAGCTTTTCTTTCAATAGGAGGTTTATACATTTTGGATCATCCTTTTGTGCTTATTTAATTTTCTCTAACAAAGTAGGCTTTCGTGTCATGGCTGACAATGTGACTACCTCTAACTTGGTTACTATTTCTAGCATAACCTTTGAATTTACATCTATAATTTTGAGGCCTTATGCATCCATATGGTATGCACAAAAACCATCTTCCTACTTAAAGCATTGACTACAACTTTTGCTTTTCTTCGGTGGTATTTAATCTCGTAATCATAATCCTTGATGATCTCCAACCATCGCCGCTGCCTCATATTCAACTCCCTGTAAGTGAAGATATAATTTAAGCTTTTATGATCCGTAAATATATCGCATGGTTGTCCATAAAGATAATGCTTTCAAATTTTTAGTGAAAAAACTACCGCAACTAACTCCAGATCATGCATCAGATAATTTTGTTAGCAGTTTTTCAATTGCCTAAAAGCATAGGCAATTACACTTCCTTCTTGCATTAATACTCCACCCACATCGTTCTTTGGCACATTGCAATAAATTTGATACTTACCATCTTCAGACGGATATGGTAACACTAGTGTAGTAATCAATCTATTCTTTAGTTCTTAAAAGTTGTTTGATGGACCACCAAAATTTTTTATTTTTCCTTGTTAAGTGTGTTAAAGGCATAGAGATCTTCGAGAATCCTTCAATAAATCTAATGTAGTAACCGGCTAGGCCAAGGAAGCTACGAACATCAGTGATATTTCTTAATTGTGACCATTCTAGAATTACTTGTCTTGGTTGGGTCCACTGTGATACCCTCTTGAAAAATAACATGTCCTAGAAAATTCACTCTTTCCAGCCATAATTCGCACTTAGAGAACTTTGCATACATTTGCTGAGTCTTCAATATTGACAAAGTGATCCTCAAGTGTTCTATATGTTCTTCTTTAGTGTGAAGTATACTAATATGTCGTCTATGAACACGATTATGAACTTATCTAGATAATCTTTAAAGACAATTCATCAAGTCCATGAATGTTGCCATTGCGTTTGTAAATCCAAAAGACATAACCAAGAATTCATAATGGTCATAGCTTGTCCAAAAAGCACTTTTTAGAATATCAACTTTAACTTTTAATTGATAATATCAAGATCGCAATTCAATTTATGAAAATGTCATCGTGCCTTGCAACTGATCAAATAAATCTTCGATCTACAGCAAGGGGTACTTGTTTTTAATGGTCACCCTGTTCAACTCCCTATAGTTGGTACACATTCACAAAGACTCATCTTTCTTTTTTATGAAGAGAACAGGAGCACCCCATGGCGAATAACTCGGACGAATAATGTAATGTCCACAAAAAGTGTTTACATGAAAAACTTCAGTTATGTGAAATACTGTACTTGAACATTGTGAAATTATAATTTTGGATCATTAGTATTGTTGAGATTAAGGAGTCGTGGTGGTCGATCATAGGAGAAGGCAGTCGATCACCCCTTGATTTAAAGGTTACAGAGAGCATCAAGGTTTGATGCTGTCGATCATCTTAAGAAGATTGATCGATCCGTTCCAAATGATGGATAAAATTGAATCAGACGATTTCACGGTTGATCATGCTGTTAATCTTGGCCACAAAAAATGGTAATTTGCAGGCATTATGGTTAATCATCAATAGGACGATGATCGACCAGTAAATTGGAAAGTTGAATTAGCAGCTGATCAATAGAGATGATGATCAATCATGGCCATGAAATTGATCACCCAGAACACGGACCGTCAGCCAAAAAGTTGGTAATCGACGTCTGGAAGCTTAAGGAGTCGCCTAGAAACCAATGGGTTGTGCCTCCTTGACATCCTTTAAGGGTTATAGTGTATGTATGAAGGGAGATTGGCAAAAGAAGAAAGAAAAGTCTTCTGTTTCTTTTCTCTTAAATCCTTCGTTGTGTTTCTAGAATTTTCTCTCTGTATTCTGGGGTCTGGAGTTGGTGTGTTGAAGAGGAAGGGTTGTCGGTAGAAGCAAATTCTTAAGGTCTATCAAGGAGGAAGGTAAGAGCTTTGTGTGTGATTTGTCCGACACAACCTACATCACAGGATTAGGTTTATGTGATTTTGTTATGGAATATATTGTCTACTTCAATGGAAAAACTGTGTATATGTTTCCTACTATTATTGACACAGTGATCATTCTCTATTATTGCTTGGGTAGAAAGTTTGTTATTAATATGATACGGTGTTTGTTCCATGCTATTTCTTGTTAGGATACTTGCTAATGATACGACCTTGTAGGAATAGGTTTTGTGTGATTCCTTAATATATTTATCTACTTCTGTGTTGTTTGTGAGTGAAGATGTTTTCATTAGATGAAATGCTCTATGTATGAGTTTAGAGTAAATAAAATCTGTTGATGCATATTGGTTAGCATCTGTTGATGCTCTAATGAGAAGTTATATTACTGGATAGGAATTATCTTCTGTGGATTCTAATTTATAATTTGTAGGAAATATAATATGTATTGTCATTCCCTTGTTAAATCATTAATTACATCATGTGATAGATAAACTATATTGTTCTTATTGCATAGTAGGTTTTGTTGTGTGTTATGAAAATATAATTGTTCTATGTTAGCACCTTTACTGCTGGACAAATACGGTTGAAAGGGTTGTCTTGTTCTGGAGATGATTCTTTGAATAATTTGTTGATGATAACCTATAAAAGTCGGATTGGTAAATATTAAATCCCTATTAGAAGTGAGTTGATAGAAACAGTTGGATATAGAGAGTAACATGACGGTTTCCACATTACTGACATTTTAGTTATAGTATGTACAGGATTGTTTTCACCTTATTGATGTTTTAGTTATAGCATGTGTAGGATTTGTTTACAGTTGCTTCATAATTCATGCTATAATGGTTGTTTGTGGAACATGTTAATTTCCAACTTAAATGATATGTTAGTGACAGCATGTATAGGATTGATTTATAGTTTCTTCATAATTCATGCTTCATTGTTTGTTGATTGATTGTATTGTTTTTTTGTATTATATGAATTGCTATGTGACATTCATTCATATCATGCATCATATAGGCATGCCAGTTTGGATTGCATATCATGCATTGCACAGGATAATAATGAATCTAATGTATGTAAATAGACGTTGGAGGTTGGGGAGTTTAGTGACAGATCTGCTTGAGAGAATTTACCTCCTCCCACATAGGGATGGCCCAGTGGTTCTGCTCAGGTTGTATCCTGAGGATGTATCTATCTCTCTATGGGAAATATCTTCAATGTTCTAGTTGAAAGTGAGATTTTAATTAAAGCATAAGGGATAGGTTCTCTTCTTTCAGACATGTGCATAGAGTCAGCATAAGCATTTGCATTTCATTTATATCGCTTATTGCACAATAGGCTCATTATCTCTCCTGTGATATAGGTATTGAATGTGATCCTAGTGAAGTGAACGTGGAAGAAGTATGATGCGATGAAGGCTTATGTTACCCGACATGTGATGAGTTGGGGTTTATGGCTCACAAATGGAATAAAAATATTTAAATATGTTCAAAGACTTTTAATAGTTTGTTTTAAGTGTTTTAAGCTGTTTGGTTAATAATGTTGTTTTTAAGAACAATATCATGTTTTAATTATTCCGCGTTTGTTTACTCTGATTTTTTCCTTCAAATGTTTTTGAATAAGTTTTAAAAGAGAAAAATTTATTGGAATGTGAAATGGAAATGGGATGTTAAAGATAATGTGATGATCTGACATTTATATATGCACTATGTTAAGGAATTCCTTCACATGGAGGAATCATTTATGATAGACATTAATTAAAAATGTCTAGATAGTCTGTGATAGACATTAGTTTGAGATAGACATTAATTAACAATGTCTAGAAATAAGAAAGTCCTTCATGTATAGGGTTTGAGGCATAGGTTATTATAGACATACATTGTAAATGTTTAGATAGCTTGATATTAGACAAGTATTAGAGATGTCTAACAATGGTGATAGATAAACCATAGAAGTACATGAGAGATGATTTAGAAATTACACATTAACTAGAAAACTTTAAATAGTGATGGTGGTAGATGGACTACAATAGAATAAGTGATTCATAGTATCTACAACCATTTCAATAGCCAAATTTTGAGGGCAAAATTTTTTTAAAGTGGGGAGATTGTAATGCCCAGATAAATCTTCCAAGTACTATGTAAAAGATTTTATGGAATGAACAAATATTTTATAAAAGAAAATACATTTCGTAATCGTCAATTTCGTATTCGATGCAATGGGAATGCGGGTAGAAATATTATTGGAATTATTAAAGTGTAAATTGTTGAGGGAAGTGCATTTTGGGTTTTCGGTCAGCGGGCGGTCGAGGTTACGGTCGAGTACCGTGACCGAAATGCATTACAGATTGCTCCCTGGCATTTTTGGTCGTCCCGCGGTCGAAGTCGAGGTTAAAGAGTTTGACCGAAATGCATTCCATTGTACATTTTGTGGTTTCGGCTGCAACGCGGTCGAGGGTATGCACTTGATGCGCGACCGAAAAGCAACAAGTTTTGAATCAAATTCGTCGATTTTGCGGTCGAGTCATCGATCGGGACGCAGTCGGAAGGTCTTACCAAAAACACAAAACAAAGGCAAAATTTGGAAAATCGGTCGTTGTCCGGTCGATGGTTCGGACGACTCCTTCGACCAAAAAGCCTATTTTAAACGAAAAATTTGTTTTTTGCCAGTCATTTCTCTTCTACTTCAATGATACTTTCTCTCTACTTCCTGAGAAGATAGCAAACTTTCCACGTGGCCATCTCACGTTGGACCACCCTCCCTTGGTTTGGGTAACTGTTCATCAACCCTGGCGTCCACGTGAGTCTCCCTCCATCTATAAGTTCATGGCGATGGATGGAGTGACATTCTGAATTCTACACTTACTGAAAGCTGCGATCGAGAGGAAGTGAAGGAGAAAGGTGAGGGTGCTGCATTTTCTATCCTGTGAGTGAAGAGTGTTCTATGAGTTGAGTGGAAAAAAGGAGAGCTCTTGTCTTGGAATTTCTTGGGTGTGCTACTCTCCGTATGGGTGTTATGGGTGTTGTGGTTGTGAAGTGAGCTTACTAAGGAGTGACATTTCTGTTGAAGGTAAGAATTGGGATGTATGTTGGCCAGTGGAGGCCTTACATCGCGAGATTATCTTGTTGTTTGATATTGAACATTGATTTGGATTACTTACTGTGAAATGTTATTGTGCCATGAACAAATGTAGTAATGCCAATTATATATGCATGAAAGACTGGTTTACACAATGGAAATTATTCAAACTATGGGTTGTTGAAAAATGTTGCTTTAATTGATACTGTGAAGAACTGCTTTGTTGACCTTAGATGATTTGGTATTAATTTTCTGCACTGGTTGTTTGTTGCAAACCGTGACAACTGCTTGATTCCCTGCTACTCTATTATCCTATTGTTTAGAGAAACTAAAAATGGTCAATGATAGTGGGTTGGATGTAATGGAATGGTCTACTTTGATGGGTGAATGGATTACTATCTCTATTGTGTGTCTAATTATTGCCTTGGCTGAGTATTATGAATAGTTGATATGTTGTTGTTGAACACTTATTGGTCACTACCATATGTTAGAATGAAGGTTGGGTAATGTTTTGGCATTATATTTTTTGCTGTAAATTTTGATGGACCTGAGGCTCAGGTGAAGAAAAGGGCGATGATTGGAGGGCTTGTTACCCTGCTAGTAATTGATTTTGTTGGTGCTTTTTATAGTGTTATTACCTTGTGAAATGGCTAGATTGTTAACTACTGTGGTCAAATCTGTTAATAATCACATACATTTATTGGTTGCCTTTTTATGGTCCTCTGCCAAAAACATACGTGGTTTAATTTATGCCTATTCTTAGAAAAATTTCTGTCAAATATATGTATAGTTCATGAGCTAGTAATCCCTCAGTATATTAGACCTTTATATTATTTTCGAAAAATTCATCAATAAATGTCATGTTTCTTGTTAAATGTTCTGTATATATATTTATGAACTATACATGACATCTATGCATCATGATTAGGGCTTATGAAATTGTTGACATATTGTATGACTTGCATAATAAAAGTAAACAGGTGTGTGAGGGTTCGGGAGATTTGGTGACGGTCCATTGGTAGTGACATCCTTAATGGATGTATCTCCTTCCACGTAGGGAGCGAGTGACGATTAAGCCACATGGACCATAGGATATATCCTCTTCTCTTGTACGGAAATCCCCAACTCTTGGAAACAAAAAAGATTGGTGACGGTATATGGTGACACCTAATGGATGTATCTTCTCATCAGAGTTTCTACTCCTGATCATCTGTCTCTCCTGAATACATCAATTTCTTGTTGATCAAACTTCAGCAAGTCTTCACCAAAACTTCATCATATTTCTCTAATAAATTACAAGTTAATTCTTTACCCTTCCGCTGGTGCATCAACAATGAGCCCTAATAGGAAGGTGTTCCAAGTGACTAGATGATGCACTATTGGCCCACTAAACTGCATATAAAACTCCGATTGAGATGTCACCGTCACCTCCCTATGGAACGAAACACAATGCATAATGGTCTATCGAATATTTAAACTTTGACATGGAATTTGCATGTGAAAAGTATCATTTGCAGTTAAATGAAAAGAAAGAATTTTGATAACACGCATGTAACACCCGAGAAATTTGCTTGTTTAATTTTGTGTAATATGGCATTATAGAATTTAAATAGATTAATTATTGTCACAATTGGAGAATTTTGGTGAAGGATGAAAAATATTAGGATTATTAAATAAGTTATGAAATTAAGAAAGTTAGAATAATGAATTGTATCTTATAAAAAGTTAGAATAATGAATTGTATCTTATAAAAATATAGAATTTATTAAGGAATTAGGAAAACTACCGTGAAAGAATTTTATTTTATGAAAAATATTATATGCTAAGTGTGGAATGAAATTGGAAAAGGTATAAGTAAAAAACCAAATAAAAGACTGGCCTTCAGATTGGGAATGGCAGACAAAGATCGGTGTCCATGAAAGAATTGGAATTCGCAGAAGTGTTAGGATCTACGAGAGTATTCATGTCTGCAGAGGTGACTGTCCGCTTTAGGAAAGTTATACGTGGTGGACAACTATTTGCGGACATTGTGAGTGTTAGAATCTCTGGGAGCGTAGGCATCTACGAAAGGGTTGGAATCTGTAGATGTGTGTACTCACAAATGGGATGATATCATTTTGATGAAGGGATGTTTAATGGAATAACAGATAAAATGACAATTGTTGGATAAGGTCAAAGAACGGCTGAGATCAAAGATGGAGAAAGATGTTGAGGGAGAAGAATTAAGTATTTCATGCAAGACACATGCTCATTTTAAATAAGAATGCAGGAGAAAGAAGGACCATTGGATTGAATTAGAGGATGAAACGTGAATCATTGGATTTAAAAAAAGATGCTTTTGTGGAAAGAATAGATGTTGCGTAGAAAGGGTTAAGTAAAAAATAGAAGGAAAGGTCATCATTTAGTGTAGAGAATCCATGATGAATAGTGGAGGTGCAGAAGAGTACGCTTCCATGGAAAGGGAGATATCCGCAGCAGATAAATGATGGAGTGAAACGTCATCATTTGAAGTGAGGAAAGGTACATGAAATGAAGTATCTCTGAATGTGTTGGCTTCCGTGGAAGAATTGGTGATAGCGGTAATATTGACAACTGCAAATAAAAGTATAATGATTAGCATGGCAGATTACACGTCCGCTACTACTACAAATAGATTTAAATGAGTTTGCTTTCCACAAAATCCGCGAGCTGCGATTCGATTTATGAAGAGATTAAGAAAAGATAAACTTAAGATATGATTTCAATGGGATTTTCTTTCATGGGATTCCCAGTTGGACGGTCTATAAATACGAAGGGTTGGGTTGAGACCCTAATCACCATAGAGCCACAAGGTTGAGAGGACTTTTCTCTTAAACTCTCGAGTGGATTCTCTTTCAAGCTCTCTAAAGGTATGTTTTTTGTAGTTAATGTTCCATTTGTTTGATGGATGATGGTGTTGAGAGATGAAGCTATTTCTAAGTTCTTGAAACTTTGTAGTTTATAAAGTTCTATCTTTTCTTTATGATTAACCTGATTCTCTTTATTTTCAAGGAAGTAAATGTGCTGGAGAATAGTTGGATAGTTAGACTTTATTAAAAACTTTAAGTAAGAGATGTTTGTTTGTGTTTGGATTTTGGCTACATCACAAAGTGTTAGGGTAAGGTATTATCTTTTGATGATATATTGTGACACCTATAGGTTGTGGTTTGAGGATATGATTATTGTTGTCGTTAAATTGTGTTCGAGGATATGTTACATTGACTGTTTTTATGATTTCTTTTATTTGAAACGTGTGATGTTACTTTGGAGATGTATTGACTATTTTCATGAATAGATTGTTTCTACGTATTATGTTTTGCATGCAAGTTATTATGTACGCCACATGCATCATATTTTTTTCAAGGAAATAACGAAAATATTTTTCATAAGGAAGAATACGAAGGGTTGAGGATAGGTTGTCCCAAAGGTTGGTCCTATGGGAGATGAACCCATTAGTATAGTAATGTTGAGGATTGGCTGAAGTTAATCAAGTTGTTTTGTGTTGAGTATGTAACAGCAATGGAGGTCCTAGTAAGAGCGACTGTCTCACAAAAGTTCATGAGGCTCAGTAGTGTGTTCGTGCGATATTATAATTCTATTCTCTAAATGAGTTATCACAAATATGTATACAATCAATACCAAATATAAAGGAGTTAAGAGATAGAAATACGACATCAATTTGGTAGCGAGGTTTGAAAAACTCGCCTACATCTACACTTTAAGGTACCCCTTGAAGATTCCTTAATCAACTAACCTCCTTGGTTATTGATGATTGAACTTCACAAGCGTCAATCAAGTCATTACAAGACTATTACAGGGTGTCACCCTTTTCCTTTGACTATTCATGGGACGTCACCATTTTCTCTTGATTCCTACAGGGCGTCACCCTTAATCATCACGTAAGTACAAAAAAGGAAATAAAATATTACAATAAAACTCTAAGGTCTAAGCTCTCCAAAAATAACTCTCAAGTTTAAGAATGAGAGTGCTAGGTCAATCACTCAATTGTGAAGAGAAATGTCTAGGATAATTTTGGCAGCACTTCACTATGGTTTCTCTTCCTTGGTTCTTGAATTCGGAGTGGCTCTTATCTATTAAAACTGTCCAGTGGTCGACCACTCCACATTTATAGTCGGCCACATCCAACTATTGGAATGTTACCGTTGTGATTTCTGTCAGTTTGGTCGTTCGCTTCATCAGCCCCGGTCGACCACATCCATGTAGTCCAAAACAAAGTCTGCTCACTATCCATTTTCTGGTCGACTGCATTCCTATTCAGTCAACCACTTCCGGCTACTTCAAAATGTGGAGCAGTCTTTCTTGATTCCGATCGACTGCATCCATGCCCTAGTCGACCGCTTCCACTAGTTTGGCTCTCTGTAGCCTTTCTAGTCAACCGCCCAGTTGACTTGTACTCCATGTTATGCACATTTTCAAGCATCTAAGTCCTAATAATTAACCTATAAGCTACATGAACTTAGATAATCATAATAGTAAAGATTAATACCCTTTGTTATAGGGTATTTCCAATAAGGAATATATATAATCATATTGCTAAACATATTAAAATAATATATTTCATAAACAACTAATTAATAAATAAAACATTCATTATCAAAATAAATAAGCATAAAGTCTCTTAAGCTAACAATTATATTTGAACTTTGTGATATAAGTGATGATGAATTTATTAAGGAACTTGATGATAGGAACGAATAAAAGTGGCGGTTGATGAAGTACTCTCATAGGCAAAGCTAGAGCGTTGTCGAAGTGAATTTGACCTATGGGTAAGGATTTGAAGAAAATGAAAAGAAAAAGAAAGACTTTTTATTATGTTTTTTATTAGTTGAATTTAAGTTTAAATATTTTATAAATATTTATATTTATCTTACGATGGGTTTTACAATGTTCAAATTTTAAATAAGATTGTTTTTAAGTCTTCCGTTGTATCGTTTAAAGATGCGATTTTCATGTATTGATGTATGATGTATTTTAAAAAAATGACATGAAAAATGATTTTAAGTTTATGAGGCGTTATAACGCATACAAGAATGCTAAATTATTCAAAGAGAAAGCAAAGAAATAGCATAATGGAAAGATTCTAAAGCACTACTAACGCACCAAGGGGTGCCAATGACCAACAATGGAGGAAGGGTGGTTAACTGGTTTTACTCAAAAACTATGCACCCCGATTTAATAGTCAATATCTTCCAATCCAGAGATCTAATTGACGCCAAATTTAGAGGGGGCGTCAAACTAATACAGAAGAAAGACTCCACCAAAAATCACACCCAAACTCATTACGACACAAATGTTGTGCTGATGAAGCCACATTGCCCGAAAGGGTGCAAAGACACACAGTTTCGGACACCCAAATTGAAGAGTCTCTAACTTTCGTTCAAAAGTCCCAATTGATACCAATTTTCGAGGGGAGGCACAGTTAACAGATTAAAAAGGACTCTCCAAAAATTATGGATAAATTTGTTAGGACACGGAAGTTATGCTAACGACAATGCTCTGTCCGAAGAGGTGCTAAGGAAAAACAGTTTCGGACACCAAATTAAAAGAGGCACTAAATCTACGATTTGAATCCAAAAATCCCCAAAATTTGTACATGCTATTCTTATCCAGTAAATATCAATATCCTAAATTTCTAGAATCCAAATTGTAATATAAAAATAAGAACAAAAGTCGAACCTTCAAGCTGGTCCAAGATTGCCCTAACAAGCAATATTAACTTCAATGGATTTCTTATCCAAGAAACCATTCCACCTTATTTCAATGTTTGTCTTCTAAGCATTCACTCTGAATACCACATCTGAAAGGAGCTGATGGAAGGGTTAGTGTAAGAGTCTCACTCAAGATCAAGACAATAAATTGATGAGATAATCTTTGGTTACAATTTTCGGGTGAACCATAGAATTGCAAGCCAAGAGTTTTTAGAGGGAAAACTCCAAACACAAATTGTGGCTCTATTCAAAATTCTGAATTGTCCCTTAGGGCAGCCTTAAGGAAGCTTAAATACTTCCTTAAGAGTTGGCTTAAAACAAAAATTACAATTATAGCCTTATGACACTAAAAATCGACATGAGTGCTCAGGTAACACCCTAGCAGAGCACAACAAAACATTAAAGTTTTTACATCAATAATTCTAACCAAAATCTATCCAAAAACCATTAATCCAGCAAAACAAAAAGTAAATAAACATGTCACAACTTTTGAGAAACATATCTTCAACTTGAATCCACTTTAAGCCTCGGACTCCTCAATGTGTTCTTCCGGTTTTCTAGATGGCCGATTGGTGCAAGGATAGTCCAAGTGATGAGATGTTTGGTCCTTACTCTATTCTCAGGGCTTGGATCATCTTCAAGTCCCTCAAGTGCATCTTGACCAGTAAAATAAGAAGTGAAAAATGGGTTTATGATCACCTTGGCTTGGGCTCTAGGAACCTGGTCCTGTGGTGCATCAACCACTTTGAGCCTGAGCAACACATGTTATTGTACAACTCGTGATTGAATCTTTTTTCGTGCAAACTCAAATCTTGATGGTCAGTGTAACGACCCAGATTTACGTAAATTCCTTAAAATGCGTGAAATTTTGAACTTTCCATTTTAAAACAAATCAGAGAGCACCTAAGTTCGGATCGCTACTGACCATTCGTAAAACTCGTTATAAAATCTCATTTAGTAAAATTTATGCGGAAGCGTTAAAATAAGACCATCTGAAAATATAGCGTAATGAAAGGACTAACCAAATTAAACACACTTTAGATAAAACTTATATTAATTACAACTTAGAAAACTTAATTAAAACCTTTTCTCTTTTACCCTCTATATGTCTGGCCAGCCATGAGCATCCCTCGCGCGTGCGAATCCATCATCCCTGCTTTCTATTGTTCATTCTTTATCCTTGCACATCATTTGCTACTTCTAGTCCATGCATTTTCTCTACGTACTGTACCTATATCTACACCACAAGCAACTGTGAGCCTAATGGCTCAATAAGAAAAAAGTGTTAATGCAATATGCTTATGACTCTCTTTAGTTCATTTGGAACGAGGGCCACCCAAACCAATTGTTTTCTTATGTTTCTTCTTTCTTTCTTTCTTTACTCTTACTTCGAGCTGGAGATTGGAAGACCCGTATGGGATGGTATAGTGGGTTGGACCTAACCTCCTATGGACAACTAGGTCCCGTTCCGATTAGGTAAGGGCATTGCCTAATTGCTAGACTAGGACTGCTACCCATCTGCCTCCCAACTCCCTTATTTCTTTCCTTCGTCTTTTCTTATCCTTTTACTTTCCTTACCATGCATGTGAGTACCACCCCGTGGGACCACTCCCTACTTTGTTTCTATTACATGATACGTGTCAAACATTCTCAACCTAACATGATGCATGATGCTTCTAACATAACAATCATAATTAATTGAATTGCACATAGCATAGAAGTAAAGCAATAACTATAGTTGAAAGCGAAAGCGAATTGAAATCGAAAACGTACATTTCATGAAATAAACACCCATAGAATAACACACCCAATAGAGCAAAGCATAATACATGAATTTAAACAAGGAAAGCATGCTTGCAATTTCATCGCGTCAACTTTCTAGTCCATTTACATGCTTCCTATATTCATTATTCTAGACGACTATTCTATTTAGTTATCTTAGGCTATTTAAACATGCTTACTAGATAAATTAACATACTTAATTAGTTACTTAACATGCTCCATTAATTATAATGGTTATGGTGTTTTTACTAATTTACTCTAATTAATTCTAGTTAAGTTAATGAATTAACATGCTCGCTTAGTTAATCATCCTAGTTAATTAGCGAAGTTAATTAACACGCTCATTGTTGATTATTAATTTACCTGCTCAAAGTGACATGCTTTTATCCTAGATGAGTTAAACATGCGATTACTCTATTCTACAGGTTCATATTACCCTAATTAATTTCATGCTCGAATGGAGTACAATTAAATAGTCTGTCGTTATTACATGCTATGATTATTGTTCTTAGTTCACTTTACGTGCTTGAATTCACCAATTAGTTAATCAGCGTACTCATGTTCCATTAATCAATCACCCTAGTTAAGTAGCATGCTGTTCATTGATTTACTTTTGTTAATTATACATACTACTTAGGTCAATTACATGCTCAAGGGAAACATGCTACTTAGGTAAATTACATGCTCAAGGGAAACGATCCTAGAAGTTCAAGTAAAACATGCTTATACAAGTAAGGATGCAGAGAAATGTAACTCACAGCAGTAAAAGAATAAACCACAAGAATAAAAGGAAATCCATTCACTAAAGCATGCTCATCCCTCAGCTTATCCCTTCCTGTTACTCCTCATCTACTCTACACTTCATAACATACTTCACAATAATCACACATCAACCAATAGCATCTACAATCTCAGCACTATCAATTGAAATATCACATAGCAATGAAAACAAAAGAACAAAATAACATTCAAAGCAAAAATCACAGAACATACCTAAATCTACACAGCATCAACAAGAGACTCGACTAGGAGTAACCAATTTACTAACGATAAGCATTCAACTAACCAACACTAACTCACACACTCATACTTGTGGTGTAGGGCCTCAGTGGCCAAAACACCCTTAATCCTTACCTCAATTCTTTATTGCAGTTGGCACCTAATCTTCATCCTCCGTCCCTTTCCGATATCTTCACAATTTAATAATGTTTAATTATTACTTAGTTTCATAATATAATTCCAACTAACCTCGTGACAGTTCATGAAACCCATTAACGCTCAAAATGGAATAGAACAGTCCCAAATAAATTAATCTCAACAACAAAAATTCTAAAATGTAAAACAATCGACCATCAAACCAAACCCAATAGATTATTCCAATAAACAACAAAATAATTTATCCATAACCACCTTTTCCCCGTGCATAGCTTCACTTTACAGATTGAAACACATATCACAAACAACCCATTCCAACTCATTACAATTACTACCAACAACTCAACCAACAGGGGGTATGGTCTTATCATAGCAAATTATAAATCCAATTCCAACAACAAAGAGTATTCAGACCATACAAAGCATAATTCCCAAACTTATTCATTCAGAAATTCTGTATCAATTACCGTCAGACCAAGGAACATTTCAAAATACTCTAAAACTATCATCAACACTAATGATGGAATTAACACTCAAAAAAAATTCCAAGGACTTAGAAATCGGAGGACTCACCAGCGACCAATAAATCTCTCAGCCATCAGTAATGCCATCTCCAAAGGGCTGAGGAATGCCAAGAACAATCAACCAGGGCTTGTTAGATTATTTAAATATAATCTATATGATTGTGGACCATTTTAATTAATGTTACATTGACTTAATATTATAGTGCTTAATGTGATGGTTGTTAAGCGTTAAATACATTAAGTTAATTGGGTTTTAATTCCCTCACCTTAACCTTATTAAATGTATAAAGTATAGTTGAAGAGATGCGAATGAAAGAACACAAATGAAAGGGCAAGTATGGAGAGTTGCCTTTTGTACGGGTGTCTCCTTCAATCACCTAGAGAGAAAATTACAGATTCATTCAAACCAACAAACTCTCTCTCAAGAATACTCTCTCTCAAAGTACGCTATACTTCGTTTCCGGATCATTGAAGAAATGCATTAAAGGAAAGGTCTTAAGGCTAATAAACGGAACTCAACATCTTCTACAAAAGCATCTTATATCATGGACCAAGGTTGGTATCATCGTTTAAATTATCGAATGGTTAAATCACTTGCGTTGTATGGGACGAAAAGTATTGCAAGCATGTAAATCTGATTATAATTAAAATGTGCTAACAATTGGTATCAGAGCACGGTTAAAACATACATTTTGATTTACCATGAAATTGAATTAGATTGATTTCATGATAGGTTTTATACAAAAATTTAATGTCTATATTCGTAAGTAATACATGCATGATTTTAAAGATGAAATCATAGAAACAGTAAGGTTTTATGTTGACTGTTATACATGCAGACTGTAAAAGTTCGTCTTGCGGACGCAAAATTAAAGCCGCGGACGCAATATTCAAGTGAAAAACTGTTTCTGGATAACTGTTCTTCACGCGGATGCATAATGAAATGATGCGGACGCAGCGGATGCATTCGTGTTGAGTCTGAATGAATCTGTAAAGAAATTCATTCGATTACGAACAAAACGGACGCGGCGGACGCATTCATGTTATCGTCTGAATGAATCTGTAAAGAATTCATGCAAATTCGGACGATGCGGACGCATCGGATGCGTCTAAGTTATCATCTGAATGAATCTGTATAGATTTTGTTTATGCGGATGCATCTATGCGGATGCAGCGGACGGTAAAACCAGCATCTGCTATAAGCTCTTTCGGACGACAAGAAGAGGTTGCGGATGCCATTACTGTGTCCGCATGTCGTCCGCAAGGCCTTAATATACAATTTAATTAAAGATATTGAATGAATTAATATATATACAATTAAGATATTGTTGTATAGAAACTAAGTAGTCACCAAAGTAACCTAGTTTGAAAAGATAAATATTAAATTATGTAATTTGTTCATTCAATTATAATGATGTTATTGAAATAAGTTTATTAATTATAAACTAGCAGGTCACCCAAAGGTGGACCATTGTTTATAATTAATAACATTAAAGTGACATGTTTACATATTTAATTGATGTGTTTAAATGTCCAAAGATGTTAAACATATTGTGTTAAATGTGTTTATAAGTCAATTAAAGTTATAACATCATGAATTTTGTATTTCTTTAAGGATTACCCAAAGGTAAACTTAATGAAATTGTTATATGCTTTATTTGGATCTGGTTAGGATAGATTATTCAATGTATTGATATATGAGCATGAATTGTTGTTGTTTGCAGCTTCTATGAATTTATTTGCTTATGGTACTTCATCTATTAAGTTCAATGGTCTTAACTATGCTGACTGGTCCGAACAAATCCAGTTTCAACTGGGTGTATTGGATTTGGACCTAGCATTAGTTAATGATAGACCACCAGCTATAACAGAGACCAGTACGGAAGCTGACAAGTCTTATAATGAGGCTTGGGAGCGGTCTAATAGGCTGTGTTTGGGTTTAATGAGGATGACGATGGTTGCAAATGTTAAGCCGTCGATGCCAAAAGTAAATGATGCAATGGAATTCATGTTAAAGATAAAGGCATACTCCCAATCAAACATTACTGATAAGTCTGTTGTGGGAAACCTGATGAGTGAGTTGACGACCAAGAAATTTGATTGGTCTCAACCCATTCATGACCACGTAACGAGCATGGCCAATTTGGCTGCAAAGCTTAAGACGTTGGGTATGGATGTGAGTGAATCATTTCTGGTTCAATTTATCATCAACTCACTTCCTCTTGAGTTTGGCCAGTTCCAGGTGAACTATAACACCATAAAGGAAAAGTGGAACTTTCAGGAAATAAAGGCCATGTTAGTTCAAGAGGTAGGGAGGTTGAAGAAGCTAAAGGACCATACTGTCAACTTAACAATGCAGAAGGATGCCAAAGGTAGCACCTCAAAGCCGCCGAGTAAAAAGAACAAGCGGTAGGGAAAGGACCAATTAAAGATTAATTATGGTCAGATCCGTAAAGAGCTTAAATGCTTCTTCTGTAACAAAGTCGGACATGTAAAGAAGGATTGTCCTAAAAGGAAGGCTGAGTTCGAAAAGAAAGGTACATTATTTGTTTCAGTATGTTTTGAATCAAATATTATAGAAGTACCTAATAATACTTGGTGGTTAGATTCTGGTGCTACTACTCATGTTTCTCATGCTACGCAGGGATTTCTTTCGATCCAACCCATTAACGGAGCTGAGAAGTTCTTGTATATGGGGAACAGAATGAAGGCACGCATTGAAGGAATTGGAACGTATAGACTGATTCTGGATACCGGATACCACCTGGATCTAGAAGAGTGTCTTTATGTTCCTGAGTGTGCTAGAAATTTAATTTCTGTTACTAGATTGGATTGTAAAGGTTTTAATTTTAAGATTGGTGATGGTATCTTTGCTATTTACAAACAAGAATACTGTTATGGTTATGGTATTGTGAAGGATGGTTTGTATTGCTTCAATCTTGATATTAAATTTAAAGAATCTCTGTTTAATGTTGATCATGTGAGTGGTTTACAACGCGGTGCAACGAACGAAAGTTCGGCTTTCTTATGGCATAAACGTCTAGGTCATATATCTAAAGAAAGGTTAATGAGGTTAATGAAAAATGACATTTTACCTCAATTAGATTTTAATGACTGGACGTGTGTATAAATTGCATCAAAGGAAAGCAAACTAAACACACATCAAAGTATCTTGCCACAAGAAGCAAAGAACTTTTAGAATTGATACATACCGATATTTGTGGTCCATTCGACATTCCTTCATGGAATGGAGAAAAGTGTTTCATTACCTTTATAGATGATTTCTCACATTATAGTTATTTATATCTACTGCATGATAAATCTCAAGCGATGAACGTTATAGAAGTGTTCATCAATGAGGTGGAAAGGCAGCTAGATAGAAAAATAAAGGTGATGAGATCGGATAGAGGTGGTGAGTACTATGAAAAATTCGATGAAAGTGGACAAAACAAAGGTCCATTTGCAAGGTTTCTCGAAAGTCGAGGCATTTGTGCACAATATACAATGCCGGGTACACCACAACAAAATGGTGTAGCTGAAAGGCGGAATCGTACTGTTATCGAAATGGTAAGAAGTATGATAAATAATAGTAATGTACCTATATCGTTGTGGATGCAAGGTTTAAAAACCACTGCATATCTGCTGAATAGGGTTCCTAGTAAGGCAGTTCCTAAGACTCCTTATGAACTGTGGACGGGAAGGAAACCTAGTTTGAGACATATCCGTGTTTGGGGATGTCCAGCAGAAGTTAGGATTTATAACCCACATGAAAAGAAGCTCGATGCAAGAACCATTAGTGGTTTCTTCATCGGCTATCCGGAAAAGTCTAAAGGGTACATTTTCTATTGTCCAAAGCATAGTACAAGGATTGTAGAATCTGGAAATGCTCGATTCATTGAGAATGACATGTTCAGTGGGAGTGATGATTCACGAAATGTGAATATCCAAGAGAATCGGGTGAAGGAAACGACACCTACTAATTCTCATCAAGTTGTTGTACCTTATGTTGTATCACAGTCTGACAACATACCGGAACAACATATGGATATTCAAACCACGAAAGGTGAATGTATTAATGATGAGCATGTTGATGTTGATCAAGTCATACGTGATCAACCACAATCAATAGAATTGCGAAGGTCTGTAAGGGAGAGAAGACCAGCAATTTCTGATGACTATGTGGTTTATGCACTAGAGGAATGTGACTTGAGCAATGATAAGGATCCAGAATCATTCAATAAAGCCATGGAATATAATGATTCCAAAAAGTGGTTTAATGCTATGAAGGAAGAGTTGAAATCTATGGATGACAACAAAGTTTGGGAACTTGTTGAGTTACCTAAAGGAAAGAAATGCGTTGGTTGTAAATAGATTTACAAAACCAAATGCGATTCAAAAGGTAACATCGAAAGGTATAAGGCCAGACTTGTCGCCAAAGGTTACACTCAGAAAGACGGCATTGACTATAAAGAGACTTGCTCTCCGGTTTCGAAGAAAAACTCTTTAAGGATAGTTATGGCTTTGGTGGCTCATTATGTTTTCTAGCTTCACCAAATGGATGTTAAAACCGCCTTTCTTAATGGTGACTGAGAGGAAGAAGTATATATGGATCAACCTGAAGGATTTTCCTTTCCTGGAAATGAAAAGATGGTATGTAAGCTTAATAAGTCAATCTATGGATTGAAACAAGCTTCTAAACAATGGTACATTAAGTTTAATGATACCATTTTGTCATACGGTTTTATAGAGAACACTGTTGATCGATGTATCTATATGAAGGTCAGTGGGAGTAAGTTTTGTATCCTAGTATTGTACGTTGATGATATTCTGCTTGTTGCTAACAATAAAGGAATGTTACGTGATGTGAAAGATTTTCTCTCAAAGAATTTTGAAATGAAAGATATGGGTGAGGCATCCTATGTGATTGGAATAGAAATATTCCGTGATAGAAAGCAAGGATTGTTAGGATTGTCTCAGAAATATTATATCGAGAAAATTCTTGAGAGATTTAGAATGGATAAGTGTTCCGCTGGTGTTGCTCCAATTCAGAAAGGGGACAAATTCAGTTTGATGCAATGTCCGAAAAATGATTTGAAACGTAAGGAAATGGAACTTATTCTATATGCATCAGCAGGAGGGAGCTTAATGTATGCCCAGACATGTACACGGCCAGATATAAGTTTTGCAGTAGGGATGTTGGGCCGTTATCAAAGTAATCCAGGATTGGATCATTGAAAAGCTGCAAAGAAACTACTCAGGTACTTACAAGGAACAAAGGACTTCATGCTCACGTATAAGAAATCAAGTCAACTTGAGGTGATTGGATACTTAGATTCGGATTATGCCGGTTATGTAGACTCGAGGAAATCTACATTCGGTTATGTGTTCCTATTAGCTGGAGGAGTCATGTCATGGAAAAGTGGAAAGCAGTCTACGATTGCCACTATGGAGGCTGAATTTGTAGCTTGTTTTGAAGCTACAATTCAAGCATTGTGGCTGCGAAATTTTATTCAGGGTCTAAGCATGGTAGAAAGTATAGAAAGACCGCTGAAAATGTATTGTGATAACTCCGCAGCCGTATTCTTCTCGAAGAATGACAAGTACTCGAAAGGAGCAAAACATATGGACTTGAAGTACTTGCAGTCAAAGAAGAAATACAAAAACAAAGGGTGTGCATTGAGCATATAAATACAAGTTCAATGATAGCTGATCCGTTGACAAAAGGATTGCCACCTAAAACCTTTAAAGAACATGTTGTAAAGATGGGTTTAGGTGACAAGTCTATGTGATTGTAAAAATGTAGCTTGTATCTTATAACACTTATGAATTCAATGAAGGAAATTGTTTTTGTATATATATATTTATTATTCATATTATGGAGTATACAATTATTGTTTATGAATAATATATGAAGGGTTTATAGTGTTCCTCAATTACAAAATTAGTGAATTGTATAGTTTGTGATACATGGAAAGAATCATGTTGACATAATTCACATGTGCCTGCCATGATTCGATTATACAATTCATTATGAAAGTATAACTTGATTTGATTCACATTATATCACACTATAGTAATGGATTGTGAATTCAAGTTATGTCAGCTGGAAAATATAACTGAAACAGCTGAAAAGGAGTAGCTGAGATATCAATTGATATTGAAGTTTATAACATGGCCCAAGTGGGAGATTGTTAGATTATTTAAATATAATCTATATGATTGTGGACCATTTTAATTAATGTTACATTGACTTAATATTATAGTGCTTAATGTGATGGTTGTTAAGCGTTAAATACATTAAGTTAATTGGGTTTTAATTCCCTCACCTTAACCTTATTAAATGTATAAAGTATAGTTGAAGAGATGCGAATGAAAGAACACAAACGAAAGGGCAAGTATGGAGAGTTGCCTTTTGTACGGGTGTCTCCTTCAATCACCTAGAGAGAAAATTACAGATTCATTCGAACCAACAAACTCTCTCTCAAGAATACTCTCTCTCAAAGTACGCTATATTTCGTTTCCGGATCATTGAAGAAATGCATTAAAGGAAAGGTCTTAAGGCTGATAAACGGAACTCAACATCTTCTACAAAAGCATCTTGTATCATGGACCAAGGTTGGTATCATCGTTTAAATTATCGAATGGTTAAATCACTTGCGTTTTATGGGACGAAAAGTATTACAAGCATGTAAATCTGGTTAGAATTAAAATATACAGGGCTGACAAACCGGGTCGGGTTACCTGAGTTAGAGCATCCGGGTTGGCCACATTCGGGTCGGAACATCCGAGTCTGGAAACCATTGTCCTGGGTCGCCGGCTGTAGCTTGACCCGATGCCAGAAAAATGCCACCAGCGGCATCCCATACCCAAACCGTGGACAGTGACTCGCGTTGTCGCAGCAGCACCCGTCATTCGCCGCAACAGCTTGCTCGCCAGTCGTCGCAAATCTGACTTTCGACCCGTGAAGACCGTCCACTTCGCGTCCCAACCGTGACTCGCTTCATCGACTGCCTGCCGCCGTTCACCCACATGCCGAACACCGTCGACATAGCAGATCCGAGTCGTCCGTCACCTCCTTCGCTCGATGCCTTCGTTCGTTGTCTTCCGCTGCTCTCGGTTTTCCCCTCGCCTCCCTCATCTCTCGCCTCTATTTCCCTCTCTCTCATTTCTTCCAGCACTAAAACATAACCTAATTTTTATTCCCTCCTCCCCCTCCCCCTCTAACTTGTTTCTAAACCGAACTAGTCAGCTTGAACTGGTTTAACCGAACCGGTTCAGCCATTTCAATATCCTCTTCACTTAATTTTTCACTTTAATCTCCACATTACATTAATTATTCAATGAATCACTAATTCAAAACAATTATAATTAATCTCAGCATTATAATTTAATTAATTAAATTAACATTTATATTAATTACACAAATTTTCGTTTTATCTTTAATTAGTTATTTTTCCTTTCTTATTTCGTCAAATGGCCGAAGGTTAGACGAAATGAGAAATGTTGAAGCGGTCCCTTCTCAGAATTGGTCCAGTTAATCGAAGATACGTCCCCATTTATTTTAACCAAATCCAATTATTATATATTTTAATTCATTAAATAAATATTTATTTTATTTTGATTACGTTAATTTCAATAATATATAATTTAATGAGTACGTTCTTAGTAATAACTCGATAATTATCCAACTTAAAATATCAGGGTGTTACAGTCAGGACCATTAAAGATCACACAAGTATTTCCACATGGGGTAGTGGAAATTGAAGAAGAAAATAAAAAAATGGTGTTTCATAGTGAATGGGCTACACTGAAGCAATATTAGGGAGATGAAGGTGATTCACAAAAATCTTCCATTATGCTTGTTGACCCCGAGTAAATAAAGCAAGTAAATGAAGCGGCAAAGTCATACTGGTGACTATAAACCAAGTGGTTATTTGGAGGTAACTTAATTTCTTTCCCTTTCATTGTTATTTATTTTGGATTCGTAGATTAGTTAATTAATTGTTATATTTTAACTTCTTGTAGACTAAATTTTGGGGTGTTGAATTAATAAATAACACAACATTCAGAAGCAATTTTGAGGTTTCAAACTTCAAATTTAATCCCACCACACAAGATAAGCATCAAGTCCGAGTATCTAAAAATAATTTAGGCAATTGACAAAACAAACCCTATAATTTGGGATCAGCAACACCGCAAACCTTTAAGAAAATTTGTAAACAACTAAAACCCTGAACTATGAAAAAAGAACAACGCAAACCTCACAATCACATTTCTTGTCAAAAGATGTCGATGTTAACATCATTGTTTCGTTAATGTCAAGGACCGTCGAACAAAGACGTCTAAAGCAGCAACAATGGACGTCCCGCAATGATGTAGGACATGCAAGACTGATCCAACAGGTGGGCAAATGATGTAATAATAAGGGGACGTCTGTCCTACCCATTGGATAGAGGGACATATGTCCCTCAATGAGGATGGATGTCCGTGTAGAGAAGAAGTGGTTGATTATGCTCATTGGTTGACTGTCGTGTGCAAGGATTGATGTAGCTGGCGACTTCACGCTATGAAAGTGAACTTACGTTTCAAATTAAGAGCTATAATGAGGTTCACACCTGTGCATGACAGATGCAAACGGACATGCTTCTACCAAATGGATGACAAACCAATATTTGGATAGATTCAAAAGTTAGCCCACATGGGACGTTCCTTCCATCATTGAGATAGTCAAGAAGGATTGTAATGTGAACATTACCTCGAGTCTTACCAGAAGGGCTAGGAATCTCTTCATCATATTAATAATCATGTATGCAACATTGAATCACTTCTCATTGTAGAGCTTCTCCATCACATAGAGTTCCATGTCGGGAACTATCTTGGGAACTATGTCGGGAATTGTGAAACTCATAAATGTGTCATACGAGCTTCCTCTCCTGCCTCTATCTCTAAATATGTGGCTGCCACATACACTTGACTCCGGGCTTCCACCTTAACACATGAGGGAATTGTGCCTCACACCCCCACACTGCCCACACATCATTTTAAGATATCTCCTAGGCAGCACTGTCTGGTTTGGGGGTTGGTCAACATCCTTTATTCTTTGTTTTTGCGGTCTTCTGGGATGTCTTTTAAATGGCGGTGACATAATTGGATTAAGGTTTGTCATATGCCACATGATTTGTCCACTGACCGAGTGGACAAAGTGGGAGTACATCCTCATGTATGTTTCCTGGTGGTAGAATTCATGCACAAAATGCATCCACGTGATTGCATGGATACATGGAATGCCAGTGAACTCCCATCGGTAACAATTTTCAAGTACGTTTATCCAAATCAAAAGAGTATTATTCATTACCATTGCAAACTGCAGTGCTTACAAAACAAGACTCCAATTTTGACCTGCAAGTTATAGTCTGGTAAGTCGATTCTTGATCTGCTGACAAAAAAGGTCTGTCGATTGTGCCATCTTTTTGTGTTTCTTAATGATCCTACACATGATGCCATTTCTTATAATCTCGAACATATTGAGAATCGGTTTGTCTCGAGCTGGTAGGATGGAGGCATTGAAGGATTCACTTAAGTTGTTCAAACTTATGTCGCACTTTGGGATTGAGCTAAAGCCATATTTCGACCAAAATCACGCAAATATTCCTCGTAGATATGCGTGAGTTGACTGGTCAAGCAAAAATAGCTTCTTCATCTCTCCCTCTCAAAGTGCGATAATGTTGTGGCCCTAGAAGGAGCCCATATTGCATCCTTGAATATTTTGCCTTTAAATTATTTTTGAAAATTTGCATACATGTGTCGGATACAAAAATGATGCTCTGTTGACCCTACAAACCCTTTGACAACAGGCACCAACCCCTACTAAAATTAACGGTCTTAGTCAAACATTCATACACAATGCATAACATAAACATATATTTGCAAAAGAAATCAACCGTACCTTTTTGCTTTGAAATCGGTCAAAGTGCTGAAGGGTTGACCCGATTTGTCGCGTGGCAGCCATTTGTGAAATCTTGCTCAAATGGTCAAGATTGATAAAATTGGATATTACCGAGCGATAAAATAATTTAATAAATGAAGTTGGTAAATTAAGTTGGTTAAAAGGACGTTATCAGTTTGCGTTTGGAGCGAATTGAAAAACGAATTGGAATTATTTAATATATAATACATAATATAAATATAAATATATATATATATATAAAATAAGTTTTAATTAAAGGAATTAAAGAAAATGAATAAACCCCTCTCTTCCATTTTTGGCCAATAGATGCACACAAGCGAAATGGGAGAACACCAAAGATCGAATGGGCAAATCAGAACATTCTGACGGAAGGAAAACGTTTACAGCGACGAGGTGAACAACTTTCATGAAGACGATTCACGAAAATGGTAAGTTTTCACCCTCGATTTTTAGGGTTTAAGTTTCAAATCATTGGCCTCGGATTTGAGCCTCAAAAGCTCAAATTTGAGGGATCCCTATGAAGATTATTAATGTTTTGGAGTCTAGGAATGATAATTTGTCGATTGGAAGCAAAAAAGGAGCAAAACGGTGTCTCCGGTGGAGAAATGACACCGGGGACGAACCTAGCCGACAAACTGAATGACTACTAGAAATTTTGTGGCCGATCGATTGTAGGTAGTGGGCTGCTTGTGGACGATTGACCGAAAATGGAACGGTCGATCGCCTAGTGTCTAGAGGTGACTCTAGACGATCAACTAATCGATCATTCATTCAGTTGAACGACCGGGCCTCTAGTGGATGATCGACCAGGAATGGACCCGTCGATTGCCCAATGTCCAGAGGTGACCCTAGACAATCACTGGTCGATCAATTGACTAGTTGATCGACCGAGCCACCAGGGGCCTATCGACCGTAAATGGCCAAAAATGGGCAAATTGCCCTGGAATTGTCCCAAGTCGACCCCGCTAGGTAGAAAAACGTATTATTGGGATTCATTTATTTGAATTCTCATGTTTGGTATGTTTTAGGCTTTGACGAGTTCAAGGTAGAAGTTCCTTCGGACATAAGGAAAGACTGTCGTCGAGGTAGAAGTTCTATACTTGCTTGCATTGCATAGCATAGTTTTCAAAAATCATATTTTGTGGATTACCACATATGAAAAACCTGATGGAGACTGTTCAATAGTATGTTAGTTTTTATACTACGTATGTACGAGAGTTTTACACTTTTACTTTCGTGCACAATGATTTCATATTTCTTACTATTTGGATTCTGAATTAGGGGCGATGAATCTTCTTGATACTTTGAACTGTTTCAGTGTCAAAGTATCACGAGGCTATCCCCAACACATCTCCTACTGTGTGAAGATGGTTATTGTTATGCTGTGTGAAAGATGGGTTAGGAAGGTGATGACGATTCCTTGGGTTTTGAATCCCTAAACCTAATCAGAGTTTATATTACAGGTTGTGTCATCGCAGAACTTGCTCTCCGACAATCCAGGTGACGAGCCAGGTCTTTGGACCACTGTCATTTGTCTTCCTCCAAGCTCATGAAGTGTTGCCCGCAGTGGTGGCCTCATTTCTGTGTGATTGACCAAAGGAGTCCCTAAGTGACCCTCTATTTTTGCTGATAACGGTTTTCAATTTAAAATACTACAAAAGTATTTTAACTTATAGTTGCCTATGTATACAGTCATGTTTTCTTGATGTCTTGTCGAGGCTTTTGAGGCCTGGTTTTCCTTTGAAAAGGATGTAAATGGTTTTTAAAAAGGTTTGATGAAATGCATAAACCCTTAAATCATGGTTTTTTTTTGTAAAAAGTGTAAAACAAGTTTTACATACACGTAGCATTTAGTATAAGTTTTATACTGAGCTGGCCACTCACCCCAACTATCCCCTCCACTCCAGGTAAACAAAAGAGTGGCTAGATGTGCGCGGGTTTGGCCAAAAGAATTTGTTTCAAGATCTTTTCTGTTTCTTAATTTGTACCTTTAATACTCGGTAAGTAAATTGCTTGGATAATTTGTATGGTATCTTGGATTTATTTTCTGGACTTTGGTTTGTATGCACAATTTTTATTTGGACTTTTAGTTTATTATTTCCACACTTTAAAATCCTCATGATCACTATATGGACCGTGGCCCACCACAAGTGGGCTACGACTGGGTATTTTATACAAGTCTTCCATAATATTTTAACAAACCTTGGGCTAGGTGATCAAGTTCTCTCTGAGGGTCGAGTCGTTTGGGCTGGCATTTATGTTTGGCCCGCCTCTGGGTCATGAAAGTCCATCCATTGCCCGATGGGGTGTTCAGATCCTTAAGCAACAATTCCAAAAACTAGCTCTAATAATCCCTACATTCTGCTTCAACCACTACTATAATAATCAGATAAATTTTATCGTTCACGTCAATGCTGACAGCAGTGAGCAGCTAGCCCAGAGTCGATCCCTTAAAGTGGCAACCATCCAAACAAATAATCGATTTACCATAATTCAATAGCTCCATCTTACATATAATCAAACACATGTACATCTTTTTAAATGTTGAACTATGTGAAAGACCAATCCTCTCTATCTGAATACACAGGAAACTTCTAGGATTAGACCTATGAATCTCCTCATCATATGACCATATGAGCTTGTATTGCTCATTGTCATTCCCTTCATTCATTTTTTGGGTCGCATTTCTTGCTCTTCAGGCAAGGCTGAGTGTAATGTTCAAGTTAAAATCCTTCATGACTATCTTAATTATGGAAGGAAGGTTCCAGTCAGTCTAACTTTTGAATTTGTTCAAGTAATGCGTTGCCACCCATTTGGCAGAGGCATGATGGCTTTCCATCTTTCTTTAGCAAGTGTGAAAGTCATTATAGCTCTTTATTTGAAACATCAATCCACCTTGCGCTTTTTAGGCATGCATCCACCAAGTGCATTTATCCGGGTAGCTCAACTGATGAGAGTCACTGTGGGTGAATTCTATCTCATACCCATTCTTCAACACATGATTCACGATTTCTTCTCTAATTTGATTAAAAGAACTATATTTCTTGTCTAGACACATACCAACAAAATATATATTCTGCTTGTGGTGGTAGTTGAGGCTTACTATCGCCCATGTCTTTGTCACTAGATTCGCACAATGAACGGAGTTCCTCCTCGCCTAGAGTTGCTGACATGGAATGCACCACTTTAGCAGTTTTGTCTCCAAATGCACAAACATCATGTGCCAAGACTGTGGACATGGGCTCTACTTTCAATGGGCAGTTAACGGATTCCTAATCACTCATAGATGCCATTAGTAAGCAACAATTACTAACGCTCCAACTTTGCCTTGATGTGATACACTTCAGCTCTTGAAAAGCTCTAGAGTTCGATAATTGTTGAGAAAGTAGCTGAGAAAATCATTCTAAGTGTAGTGTGAATTTATATTATGTAGAGGATGTATGACGTTCCGCCTAAGAAGTATGATGTTTTGCTACAGAATGACAACTTTCCGTAGTGGAAAGTATGACATTCCGCGAGATGGAATGACAAACAATAGGATGACATTAAATTTAATTTTTTCACTCAGCACACATAAATATGTAAACTCTATTATTTATAATTTAAAACCATAATCCTTATATTATTATTATCCAATGTAAAAGTGAATGTAAAACGTACCTAAATCTATGAAATTAACTTAAAATGTTGGCGAATTTATACAACACAAGTACACATATCACCACAAGTAATATAATATAGGAAAATTAACAAATCAACTATTGTACTTTGTGATCAATGACAAGTCAACCACTAAAGTATTTTCGCTAACAACTTAACCACTGACCTATGGGAAATAGACATTGTAAACATCGTTGTCACGTTTGCTGTTAAACATTTAAATTTTGTTTTGTGGCAAAACCATATACGTTCCTCCGCAGAACGTCAGTGTTGAATATGAAGCTGCTTGTTTGTTGTTCCTCCACGAAACGTCATACGTTCTTCCTCAAAAAATATAATGTTCTGCTATATAACGTCAACTTTCTACTGAGGAACTCCGTTTATTAATGAAAAAATTAATATTTATTATACATGGGATTCCCTTGAAAAATAGAAAATAAAAATAAGTTTTTGGAAAGGATGAATATTTGAAAAAGGGAAAATGATAAATCAACCATCGTAATTTGCGATCAATGACAAGTCAACCATTGTGGTATATTATTTAACAAGTTAACCATTGACGTATGGAAAAAATGACAAATCAACCATCACTGTCATGTTCGTCGTTAATAATCTGACGGGGCGCTGCAGCGGTTCGTAAACAACACGCCGCGGTGCCATGGCTTGCGAAGAAAAGAAGACAAAAATTGGTCTGAATGAGACGCCACGACGGCGTCCCAGGACACTGCGGCAAATAAAAGAAGGCAAGGAAGCCGTGACCCAATTTTTAATCAGCGGTATACATAACCGCAAAAATGCTAGGGTTCGCCATTTTCACCCATTTTCACCGCGAACAAACCCGAATCCTCTCGGCGAACCATTTTCACCATGAACAAACACCGAAAAATCTCGGCCATTTTCGATTAGAATGTAGTCCCGAACAAAGAAATTAGCGTCCAAGTGTGGCAAGGCAACGGTGCAACCCGCGGTGGTGGCCGATGAGCAACCCGCAGCGCCCTACGATGAGCAACCTGCAGCGATGTAACACGAAGACACCGCCGACCATGGAGAAACTGTTGCACAGTCGCAATGGCAAGCTGAACCCGAGCTTGAAGAACAACAAGGACAAGCCAGAGGCTCAATTGTTCGGTTCGAACTCGTAAGGTCCAAACTATTCAGGACAAGAAATTGCAAATCACGGTATGAAGATGATATTCAACACCGTTCAATTATTGTTTAGAAAATAGTAGATTTGGACTCATTAGCAGGAATGGGAAATAAACAACTGCTTGAAAATGCTGGATTAGCTGGGTTGTGCCAAATGAGGGGCAGTTATTGTGATAGAGTTATAAGATTATTTTACACAAATTTGGGATTGTCCACCGAGCTATTAGAGGTGCGGACATACATTTTTGGATGGGATTTGAGGTTCACTCCCAACGATGTAAACGTAATGCTTGGATGTGTACTGGACGAGCCAAGCGAGGAAAATTATCACGTGTCTCGGGATCCACCATTTGTCAAGTGAGAAGAAGAGCTAGTGGTGCTTAGATTGTTGCACCAAGATCCCGAGGTTGCCCAGTACAAGAAGTCAAAGGGCAAGGAGTTGAATGTCATAGCCTGATTGATCCACCTCATCATGACCTACACAATTTTGCCTCGAATGGGCATCGAGACCATGTTAGTTGCATGGATCTTTATATGCTGGAGAAGGTGTTCACCGAAAAAAAGGTGGACATTGAATTTATCATCCTCAGCCACATGAAAGAAGTGCTCAATAACCCAGAGAAGAACCTCTTATACAACTGGCTCATCCAGAGTATCGTTGAACACTATAGGGTACCCATCTCGGAGAAATAGCCGAGAATTGAAGAGTCGGCCATTGATATCTACAACAGAGATAAAGTAAACTGAATGGAGTTCACCCACGTTGGAGGGGAATGGATCTGCAAGTCTAAGAAGTAGGCAACACCTCCACCCCCCTCAGAGCCTCAACATTCAGCCCCCTCACATGAACAGCCACCTCCTCCTCAGTTAGCTCACTTTACTCCGATGCCTGAGGAGATGTCCGCCTGGATGAGTAGGATGGAGGAGCTCCATCATATGTCGATGACCAGAATGCAAATGATGGAGGAGCACCTGCAAATGCAACAAGTCCAGATACGAAGAGAGGAGGAGCTCGTAGAAGAGAGGCATCGCATAGCACAATAGTGGCATATGCAAGTAGTGGCGCTCGCAGAAGAGAGGCATCGCATAGCACAAGAGCGGCATATGCAAGCAGCAAATTGGCAAGCGCGAGCAGAAGAGAGGCACCGTGAGGTGGTGGCAGCACTTCAGTGACGTGAGAGGCGATCAGCCCGTATGGCATCCGCGTCATCGTCCTCTGAAGCAACAGATGCCACATACCGCTTGTAAGTGATTTAATTTGTAAGCAAAGTCCAGTATTTACTTTATTTTTGTTTGACATAATGATGTATTGTTGATTTGCAACACCGGTGCCGTAAGCCGCCAACCTGCTCCTCCAGCCGTGCCTGCTGAGCTTCCTGAGCCTGCCGAGGCTCCGCCCCTTAGAACTGGCTATATATGTGTGTTCGTATATGTTCATGCTTTGTTAGTCTGACGGTGTTTTGCCATTTTTCTTGCAGGCTCATGATTTGATGAGCATGTTCAAGAAGTATGTTCAGGCAAATACTCGGAATAACACAGAGACGTGTGCAGTTCTTGGGGGAAAGCTGATGGGCGATGCTTACGTCATCACTCATCTCATCTTCCTAGAGCAAGTCGAGACGCCATATACGGTGAGAAGCCTTCTTTGTGTGTTACTGTATAAGATTTTATCTTAGTACTCATCCAAACTTATATGCAGTGCTATGCGGTCGACGACATAGCCGTATTCGCGTTTCATCAGGAAAACAATCTACTCTCATTAGGGTGGATTCACGCAAGTAACCATCTCGCTTCTTCGGATTGTTGTTCATGTTAACTGAGATCATCTAATGCATTGTTTACATTGCAGACACACCCGAAGCATACTTGTTTTATGTCCTCCGTTGACCTGCACACTCAATACTCTTACCAGCGATTGCTGCCAGAAGCAATCTCCATGATCGTAGCTCCCACTGACAAACAGTGGTATGTATTTTCCCTTATGTAAATTCTTAATATTGCTTTCTGCGTATTTTCCCTTATGGCAATTGTTCCCTTTGCATTGCAGCCCATACGGCGTCTTGCGGTGTATGAGTGAGGGGATGAGGGTGATGCTACAGTGCACTATTCCAGAACAATTTCACGAGCACGACGTAGCAACCTTTGAGTATTAGGGTCCGTTGTTTGAGACAGCTGAGCATGTATTCCTTGACCCACAATTATCTTTTGCGGTCAAGGATTTGCGGCCGAAACGGACCAGAAAGAAGGAGGCATAGGACTTTATGTTTATGTACACTTTGATGTAATTTGTTTACAATGACTTTGTAATGTATGTTTAGTTGAATTTGTGTACATTTAAGTTATAAGTGCTTTGTTGTAATTTATGTTTAGTTTAATTTGGTTACATATACTAGATGATACTGGAACTGCTTGGGATTTTTGTGCAAGATGTATGAGCATAGCTTTGGGGGAGTAAAGAAACAAAGGAGACTCTGGCAAAATTTTTATAAATTGGGGTGAGGATAAGTGAAAAGTAAATCCGGCATGACTTAAATTAAGTACATAATTAAACAAAAGTGTATGGAGAACCTTCGGTGAATTTAGTGCAACAATTTCAACGGCTTCCATAAGCAAACCACTGTGTTTTGCTCAAAATTCGCGGCATTTTCCTCAAACATCGCAGCGTTCTGGTCACAAGCCGCAGCGGTTTGTGAGCACGCCACCGAGGTTTGTACTCACACGCCACGGTAGCTTGTGAGCAAAATGTCGCAAGCAGCGGCTTGTGACCAGAATGCCATGCCGCCGTGGTTTGTACTCACACGCTGCGGCGGCTTGTGAGCAAAATGCCGCAAGCAGCGGCTTGTGACCAGAACGCCGCGGTGGTTTGTGAGCAAGCCGCCGCGGGTTTGTACTCACACGCCTCGGCTGCTTGTGAGCAAAACACCGCAAACAGAGGCTTGTGACCAGAACGCCGTGATTTTTGAGCAAAACGCCGCGAATTTTGAGCTTACAATCAGATTCCCCATGCACACTCGTAAACCAAATGTATGAATTCAAATTGATGAAACAAAATAAATTCAAATTGATCAATTGAACTTTATGAAACCAAGTCATATTTATCAATTCAAAATTTACAAATATCGCGTACAGTACAATGACATATTTTTGAAACCTAATCTATCCAATGAATGTATCACGGAAGGTTAAGGTCCACACTCGTGTACGTTTGTGTTTGTGGACCTTGCACATCAGATTCCTTCAAATTGATCAATTGAACTTTATGAAACCAAGTCATATTTATCAATTCAAAATTTACAAATATCGCGTACAGTACAATGACATATTTTTGAAACCTAATCTATCCAATGAATGTATCATGGAAGGTTAAGGTCCACACTCGTGTACGTTTGTGTTTGTGGACCTTGCACATCAGATTCCTGCAAAACACAATGCAAATGAAATTAGCACAGTTCAAATAACACTTGAAAACGTAAACATGATAATGGGCTCACCTGCGTCCCAGGAACTCTGTCGAGAACTTTCTCAGGGACTAGGGTAGGAATTGTCTCAAGGGCTGTCTCGGGAACTCTAAACCCCATAAATGTGCCCTCCGACCTTCCTCTGCCTCCTCTACCCCTCCCTTTGTATGCCCCTGCACTTGACTCGCCTCCTCCATCGCAAGTGCGGGAATTGTGCCCCAGACGCCCACACCAGCCACAAGTGACGTTCAAATGTCTTCTGGTTAGCACTGTCCAGCTTGGGGCCTTGTCCACATCCCGTATTCTACTTTTGCGCTGCCTTCGTGGAAGCCTTTTAAATGGCAGTGGGATAATTGGACCAAGATTCGTCACAGGAGGCCACTCGATTGGTCCATTGATGGGGCAGAGAAAGTGGGAGTACATTGCCATGTATGTTTCTCGGTGATAACACGCATGCACAAATTACTCAGGAGATCTGCTTGTGAAGTGAATGCACGGAATTGCATGGACACATGGGATGCCGGTCAACTCCCACTAGTAACAAGTACAAGTACGCCTGTCCAAATCGACAGAGTACTGTTTGTTACCTTTGCTGACCTCAAACTGGGCAGCTCCTGCAAACTGAGGGCTCCAATTTCAACTGGCAAGTTGTAGTTTGGTGAGCCGATTGCTGATCATTAGACATAACAGATCGGTCGAGCGAGCCATCTTTTCATTTTTTTTCATGATCCTACCCATGATACCCTTTTGAATGATCTTGAACATACTTAGAATTGGTTTGTCCCGGGCTGGTAGGATGCAAGTGTTGAAGGACTTGCTCAGGTTGTTGAGGCTTATCCTACCCATGTTTGGCCCAGCATGTCACATATATTCCTCGTAGATAGCTGTGGTCCGCTGGGTTAAACAAAAATAACTTGGTCATCTCTCTCTCAAATTGCCTCACTGTTGTGGCTTTAGATGTAGCCTACATTGCATCCTTTAACAACCTGCCTTTAAATTGTTTTTGAAAATTGGCATACAGGTGTCGGATGCAAAACCGATTGTCTGCTTGTCTTGCCACCTCTCTGACAACTGGCACTAGACCCTACGAAGATTCATAATATTAGTCAGACATTGGTACAAAATGCATAACATAAACACAGCAGGCAAAAGCAATCAACCGCACCTTTTGTCGGTCAGAAATGATTGTCCATCCATTGCCAGATGGCGTTTTTAGATCATCGAGCAACAATTCTAGAAACCAGGTCCATGAAGCCCTATTTTCTACTTCAACCATTGCTACAACAATCGAATACAACCATCGTTCCCGTCGATGGTGACAGTAGTGAGCAGCTAGCCTGGAGTCGCTCCCTTCAATTGGCAACCGTCTAGACAAAAAATTGGTCTACCACAGTTTAGGACGGCCGTCTTGCATGAAGCCAAACACATGTACATCCTTTTAAATGCACTCATGTCCAGGTCAACGCGCACCGAGCTTCTAGGATTAGACCTCTGAATATCCTCGGCATAAGACCATATAAGTTTGTATTGCTCATTGCCATCCCCTTCGTTAATTTTTTTGGCCGCATTTCTTGCCCTTCTAGCAAGGTTGGGTGTGATGTTGACGTTGAAATCTTTCCTGACTGTCTCAATTATGGAAGATAGGTCCTAGTCGACCTGACTTTTAAATCTGTCTAAGTAATGTGTTGCCACCCATTTGGCAGTGGCATGACGGCTTTTCATCTTTCTGGAGCAAGTGTGAACGTCGTTGTAGAACTTTATTTGAAACGTCATTTCACCTTGCATTTTTTAGGCATGCAGCTGCCACGTCCATCCTTCATGGCAGGCAGCCCTCAATCGATGAGCGTCACTGTGGGTGAATTTTTTCCCGTACCCATTCTTTAATGCATGATCGGAAATTTCTTCTCTAATTTTCGTCAATGAACTGTACTTTTTGCCAAGGCCCATACCAGCGAAGGTGCATTGTACTTCTGGTTGCTATCTAGGCATACTCTTCGCCATGTCAACGTCTTCGTCACTAGTAGATTGGCCTGCTGATCGGAGGTCCTCATAATTCTCTTCGTTTAGAGTTGCTGAGACACAATGCAATACAATTGCAACTTCATTTCCAATTCCACGTACCTCGTTCTCATTGGCCAAAAATGTGTTTGTGAGCCCCACTTCAATTTGACGGTTAATAACAGATTCTTCAACACTCCAAGACGCCATTTGCTTTTCAACAAATTCTTCAACTTTGCCAAAATTCCTTTCTCTTCAGCTCTGGGACTTCTCTAGGGTTCGATAATCACTGACAAAATGCCTTTGAATATCGCGAGAAGTTAACTGTCTGCTTATAAAATTCCAAGCCGATTCGGGACGCTGTAGCGGCGTTCTGGGATGCCGCGACGGTTTCCAAGGACGCCGAGGCGGCGTCCCAAGACACCGCGGCGTGCAGGCCAATTTTTGCCTTCTTTTCTTCGCAAACCACGATGCTGCAGCGTGTTGTCTACGAACCGCCGCGGCGCCCCGTCAGATTGTTAACGGCAAACGTGACAACGATGGTTGATTTGTCATTTTCCCATATGTTAGTGGTTAACTTGTTAGAAAATGTACCACAGTGGTTGACTTGTCATTGATCACAAACCACGATGGTTGATTTGTCATTTTTGCTTTGAAAAATATGGAATGAGTGGCTTTAGGGTAGGAGTGTTCATAAACCGGTTTGGTTCCAAACTAAATTGAACCGAACCGGTGGGTTTTGGTTTTGAAATATCAAAACTGAAACCGAGTTTCTGGGTAATTGGAACCAAACCAGAACCAAATTGAAAATTTGGTTCCAATTTTGCATTCTTCTTATTTATTTATTTTCAAATATTGAAATAAACAAATTCTTCTCTTCTTGAGAGACATCCTTCAACCTATAAGGACGTCCCTCAACCTATATCCCTATACTAACAAACAAAATAACAGCAATCATAGCAAAATCACAGCAATCATAATCAAATTTAGAATAGCAATTAGAAATAATCAGATTTACCAAACAATCTGCAGTCTACAGTCTGCATTGGAGCCAGAGGGTTGAGGGCGATTGGGCGAGAAACGACTAGCGAGTGGCGACCGAGAGGACAAAGGCGACTCTCCGACAGCAACCAAGATGGCGACCTGGCGAGTGGTGAGTGGCGACTTGAGTTTTCGAAGTAGAGTGGAGTGGAGTCTTTTACAATCTGCACTTGCAGATTTAAGTGGCAACTGCAATGTATCAAACAACGGATGAGCACTAAAGATGATTGAACGTGAAGGCAAAGACGAAGACGATTGAACAATAGATGACGGACGAAAACTCGGGAAGGAATGAATCGGGAACGATCAGGAACACTGGAATAGAGCATATTACAATTTACAGACAAAACAACCCTAGCTATTTGGTTTCGATTTTTTCGATTTTGAGAAACCAAAACCGAAAACCGAACCACATAAACCCAGTTCTTATAAAAAAAAAACCGAACTTTGCTTTTTAGGTGTGCAAAATCGAACCGAACCCAACCAAATCGACTAGTTCCTATTCAGGTCTTTGGTTTCTGATCGGTTTGCACACCTATAAATGGCTTCTAGTTCCAGCTGTGGGCCCAAATTGCAAATTCTGTGCTGAAATGAGTAATTGTAGTTGGACCATAAAGGGTTAGACTAGTTTCATAAACCCAACTTCTTCAGCTAGAGCTTGAAAGGGAGACAGAGATGCAGCCATTGTCTGCGATATCTGGTTTCCGTAACGGGCTATGTTCTCTCTCAATAAAGGTCTCTCTCTCTCTCTCTCTCTCTCTCTCACTCTCTCGAAAGAAGTTCATAAATTGGTGTCCTCTTTCAGGAAAATGTAAAACAAATCCAACTTCATCATCCAGATTCTCAAAGCCATCAGCCGCTCACATTTCTAAAAACCTTGGCTGCCCCTCTTCTCACTGCCCTGGTTTTCTTATCTCCTACATTCTACCATACCCAAGGTTTCTCTCTCTCTCTCTCTCTCTACGTTTAGTTTTTCTGTAAATTTTGAATTCCACTCTGCACCTCTCTTTTCTCTGTTGAAGATTGCAAGATAAGAGGACGAGAAAATTAGAAGAAAATCACGAGATAATAGACAAAAAAAGGATTTTTTTTGGAATAAAGTATTCGATGTAAAGCATGATGTTGCTTTAGAATTATTAATTTATTTGAACGAATAATAAATTTTAAAATCAATTATTGATTTATATCGAGTTTTAATTTACTCTATGCAATTTATTTCTAAGTTGCCCTCGAACTCAACGAACTAAAATTTAATTAGTAACCAATAAAAATTAAGCCATTAAGCTAAAACAATCTTTCTTTCCTAACGCTAAATCGTATCTAAATACTTGAAATAAACAAACATCAAACTTTAACACAGTGATTAATCGATACAAACTATTACAACACATGTACGAAATATTGTCCACTCTAAAATAGAAGTCAAACTTATTAATTTGTTGCTAAAATAATTATAATAAATTAAATAAATAGTGAAATAATAGATTATTTATACCAATGAATAAATGATAAATAAATATCATGTTAAAATATAACATTAGAGTATAAATATAAGATCAATATTTTGATAAAATTGAACTCAATATTTAATGCAACATCTAAACTAAATTGACATAAACACATATTATGGGAAATGGGGATTCAATTATCATACCATATTCAAAAAAGCAAACAATGTCAATGTCAATGTCAATGTCAAACAATGTATATTAACAACAATTACCACCGTTAAGGTCATTGTATATAAATACATCCATATTAAGTCTAGAGGCTTTGACTCAAGGATACAACATAGTAAGCTACTCTTCGTTACAACATGATATGTTTAAAACAAACACGAAACAAAAGATAAAACACGCAAACAGAACACTTAGATTTAATATGGAAACTCTTTTGGGGGAAAATCAAAGGCAGAAGAGAAAATTCTTTATGAAAATAAAATTATAACCGCGAGTTTTACAAATCAAGTTTACATATATTTATATAATAAAACAAAATTCTAAAGAAGATTTGTAATACGAGGGTTATTGACTTGACACAAAAATAATTCGAGTCATCTAACACTAGTAATCTTCATTTTGTCGTAAATTTCATAAAAAGGTCCATAACGTAGTTTTGTCAACTTGATTCAAAAAGAATTCAGACCACTAAACTCTAAAAATCTCAACTTTGACAAAAATTCTAACGTAAGGAACAAGTTTTCTAATTTTCAACAAATCTTCACATCTTGTACAAAATCCTAAATATCATCCTTATGGCGAGACCTTCAGCACCAGCTCAAAAAGAATTTGACTCATCAAATTCCAACAATCTCAATATTTATACAAGTTCTATAAAAGAGATCCATAATGCAAGCTTGCCTGACTAAAAAAGAATTCAAACTATCAAATTCTAACAATTTCTACTTTCATAAGAATTTTGATGCAATGAACAAATCTTCAACAAGAATAACGACTTCACCCCTTCCACAAGGATATCTAATGCGGGCTTATCAACTCTACTCAAAAAGAATTTAGGTCAACCAATTCTAACAATCTAAGGGCGCATTCAACAACTAATACTGATCAAGTTCAAATAATAGTTGAACCAAGATGACGACATCTTCTCATAAACCAACAAAGTGCCATCCAACTCCATTAGGGCGAGCATAAGTTGCATCGTAATTGGTTATGACAAAAATCTAGTATTCAATCCAAAAGTAGAATACCAAATTTCAAATAACACATTTTTTCTTTATGACATACTATTTTTTATGTTTTTGAATCATGCATAATATAAAATTTTCGAACCCAACATAATCAAACACAACTATCTTGATGGTTTTATCTTGAGTTTTTGGGTCCAAATAACCAATCTTTGAAATCCAAAAGGCTAGATTAGGATTTAGCTTGAGTTTTTAGAATTAATTGCCATTTCGCAAATTGTTTCATTGTTTGTTGGCTCAAATCTTCTACAAAGAAGTTGTATTCGAGGTTTGCAAGGAGTTTTGCGTGTTTTTACGATGAGATAATTCAAGAGGTTCAATAGGATTTTAGAATTATCACATGTTATTTAGTCGTCAATTTCTAGACGTTTTTGTCGGGAGTTGATAATTAGTTGTTGTGCTTCGACCATTCATTGTTTTTAACATTCAAAATTTGTTTGTTTTGTTTTTAACAATTAAAATTTGTTTGTTTACAAACAAGTTGTAGTCGAACATAATTGAAGGTACGGTGGTGAAATGACCAAGAAATGGGTCAATATAGAAATGCTAGGCTAAACAATTTGACTCTTGGAGAGTACCTGACAGCGTAGCCAAAGTTTGGTTTATAGTTCAAAGCAAAAGACATAAAAATATAAATTTAAATCTAAGTCATAGCCTAACAGGATGATTAAGTTTAGATAGTTATCACAAGAATTATATGATAGTACAAAATCCAAAGAAAATACTATGCAAGAAATAAAAAGTCAACAACAACATAAATTATACAGATTGGATTTAAAGGAAAGAAAATAACACCCCACCAAAGAAAAATAAATACTCAGGGAAGAAAATGAAATGAACTCCAAGAAATATTGACCCTCACTCTTGGCCTTGACTGCTCCAATTCTTCTATGAGAAAATATAGTCATTTTTGGTAAGTTGACAAATCATCAATATTCTTTCAAGACTTTAAAATAATGGTCTGTGTAATATCGCGTAACCTTTTTCTGTATAAAAATTTTCTTTTATTTAAAACCATTGTAAAACTATTGCGTAATAAAACCATAGTCATAAATATACAGCGGAAGTCTAAATCATATAAAACATACAGTGGAAGTCTTTTACAATTAAATACCATAAACTCATTGTTTAATTAAACATTTAAATAAGCACATTAACTTAAAACATTTATTTAAATTTATAAATACTAAAAAGCCTTTAAAAATATTTATTCCACTCCGTGGGCCATAACCACAGGTCATTGTTGCCAACAACACAAACATCCACACAACAACGCTCCATCAGCTACGTCCATCAACAGCTTTATCCATTCATCTGCTCTTTACCTACATCAACGGAACTTAACTATGAGTCTAACGCTCAGTACATGATATAAATGTAAAATATAGAATTCACATACAATTTCTATAATATTGCATAAGGTTTTCTATTTCATTTTCTCTTTTATTGTTCAAGTCTTATATTGTTATTTTGTTTTACTGTTTCTGTTTTTTACTGTTTATGTCTTTTATCGTTATTTCATTTGCTTATATATCGGGCGTATCAAACCGGACCATATAAATATCTATGCCGGGCGTATTCAACCGGACCACAGTTGACTTCCGTGTCGGGCGTATCAAACCGGTCCATAATCGTTTACTTGATATCTGTGCCGGACGTATCTAACCGGTCCACAATTATTTACTTGATTTCTGTGCCAGACGTATCTAATCGGTCCACAGTTACTTTCTTATCTTGATTTCTGTGCCGGGCATATCCAACTGGTCCATAGTTATTTACGTATATTCCATGTTCATGTACTTTAGGATTCTTAGTTTTAATGTTATCGTGCACATACAATCCTATCTAATGTGTTTCTCAATCGTATTCTTAAAACGTGATCTGTCCTATCTAAAGAACTGAACTTAATCTATTAAGCATACAATAAAACAACATATATTTTCATATAATAACATAACTTATGCATTTAATAAACAAATATCAAACAAAACCCTAATTTTCCTGAGATGTAGGTCCCTTTCAAACAAAGCACATGCAATAGCACGTACCTAAAATTCTTAGCTTTATGGTTTATCACTTTAAAATTCTTTGCAAAAAAGCCTAATCATAAATTTAACAACATAGCTATTAATAATAAATCTCAAATAAAATCCCTTAGCTTTTACTAACATGCTAGCTTTTACTAACATGTTCATACATCCATAATGGATAATTTCCTATTATTTTCAAACTATTAGAGAACCTTATTTGCTCACAATCACTTTATCCAATAACAACAACCCTTAATCCAATAATAACCTTTACATCTTATCTTAACTATTTATTTCCACTAATATTTCCAATAATTTAAACCTTATCCTTCAACCCATTGCAACTATTAATACCACATGATAATAACTATCTTCATGAATAACATCTTAATATATAATTTCTAACTATTATACATGCAGTGGCTAAATCCATTTTTAATCACATAAAATAGCCAACCCTAATCCAATTATTCTGCCAAGAATAATACTACAACACCATTCCATATAATAACTCCACTAATAATTGTGAGAGAAGGTTTGCTTACCAACATCCAAAAATTGGCTGTCCAGCTCTGTCTAACCTCATCCAAAACTTCACTGCTTTATCCTTCTCTTCTCCAAATTTCTTTTCGTCCAGTTCTTCAAACCTCATCCATCAACACTTCTCAATCCTTTCACAGTTTCTTTGGAAGAAACACAGAAGCCTCACAATATTTTCCAACGATTTCAGACTCTCTCACTCTCTGTTCTTTCACAATTCTAGAAGAAGCAAAACTCTTTCACACCAACACCATTCGCCAATATTCTCTCCAAATTTTGGCAGAGTAACCCTACAGATTTTCTCTCCAAAATAATGTTGCCAACCCTCCTATTTATAGGTAACACACACACGCAACGTCTCATTGATAAGCGGAGGAAGATAGAAGACTAATAGACATAACTCATCAATTATTGCCAACCCCTTTTGATGTCTAGACGTGTTCAACGCCATCTCCAGAAGTTCCAGCGACGTGTTGTCATTAACAAACAACCCTTAGACGAACCAACGTATAAAACATCAAACCATTCCACTTCAGCCGTGTTAAACATCGTCTCCTTCGATTCCAGACGTTCAGACATCATTCTCGTTTTGTTTTCCGTCTGTTTTCATCCCCAGAATGTCATCAATAAATGGCGGTTGATCGATATAAAAGAAGGACGATCGACCGCCTTCAAGCAAACGTCCGCATATCTTAGAAAATTTTCAACTTTTACTGCCGGTCGATCTACCTTCGCCGATCGACCGCTCCGATCAACCGCCCCTACCAACTTCTGATTTTCTACAATTCCTCTAGATTAATTCGTGACCGATGCAAAATTAACGTGACTCATAATATTCATACTCTATCTACATATATATATATATGTATGTTTCTTAATAAATCTTAATTCACTCTTCTCAATTACATATCCTTTAATATATACTATATACTTCACTATTTTTCCAATGTGTCCTAAAATGGTATAAATCTTATACTTTCAATCATATAATATCCAATTGCGTCCGAATATATTTTCTCTTAGTATTCTCACTAACTATCAAACCAATTGATATCATCTAATCTAATTCCAATTGACTTCAATCCTTCTCGTAATCTAACTATAAACCTAACGAGATATCATAATTCACTTATTCCAAATGTATTTCTCTTGACCAATATCTTTACTTGTCCAATTTAGCTCATAATATCCCAAAATTATCACTCAAGCTATACTTTTAACTCAACGAAAATTTGAGATATTACAGTCGAATCCTGCACCAAGAATAGGAACCAAACTAGAAATGAATTGGTAGGTGACTTGACAATTGAACGAAACAATGTTGGAATGCATATCGCCGCAACATCAAAGTCTTGTTTCAAGAGGACCTCTCGGACAAAGAGCAATCTACATAACAATAGGGGCGTTATCGATAGTGGATCGGTCGACCTGGATCAAGAATTGATGTGCTACGAGGACCAGTCACGATATCTCAGTTAAAGAAGCTATCCAATTACTATAGTTCAATGTATTTTCTAGAGAAAAGGTAGTAAGCAGGCTTGGAGGAGCCTCCTAATAACAAGGATGAGGAAATGTCGAAGCACGCTATCATGTGGAATCATATTGATTCTAAATTGGAGTTGAAGGCGATTACAATAAAAGATGGGAAGTGAAGTAATATTTAGGTATTTATTTGATTAATAAACTTTTGTGTGTTACTGGACTAGGGGTTTGTCTTTGATCGAATAGGAGTTTTAGTAAAGCTAGTTTTGTAATTTCGTTTCTGAACTTGTAAATCCTAATTTTGGAGGAACTATTTAAACTCACCTTAGGACTTTTTCTTGTCGGTTTAGATCATCAATTTTGAGAGTTGTTTTTTTAGTCTCTTTCCTTTGCTTCTTGTGGAACAAAAACTCACATCACATTCGGTTGTTGAGAATCATCATTTTGTGTTTTATTTTTTGTCCTTCGTGAAAGTTGGACAACTTAGCTCCCGAATGCAACTTCCCCACTTCTTTCCTTGGAGTGGACTTATTGTGAAGTTGTGAAATTTCTCAAATTATCAAGTTGGAGTATTTTCTTAGTTTCTTATTTGAGACCCTTTGAGGAGCCAAACTTTATGGTAATCTAACAAAGTGTTCTTTCATGTAGGAGAAGGTACATTTTCTTAGGTCTATTCTTTCATGTCTTGGTGTTGAAGTAGATGAAGAAAAGTTGACAGCTATCAAAGAATGATCAGTTCCTACAAATATGTCAGAGGTTTGTAGTTTCCATGACTTCGTTTCCTTTTATCCGAGGTTTATCAACAACTTTAGCACAATCATAGCTCAAATTACGGATTGCACAAAAAAAGGAAAGGAGTTTCATTAGAGTAAGGAATGTTAAGCAAGTTTTTAGTTGATCAAGGAAAAACTATGCAATGCACCAATTCTAACTTGATCCGATTTCAACAAAGTGTGTGAAGTGGAATGTAATGCATCCGGGTTTGGCATTGGCGTTGTTCTTATGCAAGAAGTAAGGCTAATTGCTTATTTCAGCAAGAAGTTAAAGGGGAGTACCCTACATTATTCAACTTATGACAAAGAGTTCTATGCTGTAGTGAGAACACTCTAGATATGGCAACATGATCTACTTATGCGAGAATTTATTATTCATTCTGATCACCAAGCATTCGAACATTTCAAAAGTTAAGGCAAACTAAATAGAAGACATGAAAAATGGGTGGAATTCCTTGAAAAATATTAGTACATGATCCAATACAAAAAAAGATAAATCGATGGGATAGCTGATGCACTCTTTAGAAGCTATGCGCTTTTGATTGAACTGAATACTAGAGTACTTGGATTTGATTGGCTCAAAGATGCTTACATTGATAATAAGGATATTGGATATTGGTTTGAGAATTGTTAATCGAAAGCAGAGAATGGGTATTTTGTTATTTAGGGGTACTTGTTCAAGAGTGGGAAGCTATGAATACCTAATTGTAGTATCTAAAAATCTCTTATTTGAGAAGCTCATGGTTGTGGCCTTGTAAGTCATTTTGGGGAGAAGAAAACTCTTGAGGCTGTAAAAGAGTATTTCTATTGGCCGCACATGTCAAAAGAAGTTCATAAAATTTTTGAAAATTTTTTAGAAGTGCATCATTTGCAAAAAAGCCAAGAATCGATTACAACCTCATGGATTATACATGCCTTTGCCGGTTCCTAGCCATCCGTGGGTAGAATTGAGTATGAATTTTGTTTTGGGTTTACCACGTACAATGACAAGTAAATAAGCAATCATGGTGGTTCTGGATCAATTCTTAAATATGGCTCACTTTATATCTTGCTAAAAAATTGATGATTCATATCACATTTTCGATCTCTTCTTTAAAGAAATGGTGAGACTTCAGAGAGTACTAATTCAATAGTGTCAGATAGGGACATCAAATTCTTGAGTTCATTTTGGAAGACCTTATGCAAGTTATTGGGGACCAAGTTATTATTCAACACACCCTTCCACCATCAAACTGACGCCCAAATAGAAGTAGTGAATAGAACCATGAGATCTCTATTGAGAACTATTATGGGAAAGCGTTTGAAATATTGAGATTTACAACTTCCCTATGGGGAATTCACATACAACCGTAGTGTTCATGGTACAACTTAAAAGACTCCATTTGAAGTGGTTTATGGGAATCCTCTCACTTGCATGGATCTTATTCCATTACTAAGTAATGGGTTGATTAATACGAACATAGAGATAAAGGTCAAACTAATTAAAGCAATGCATGATTGAGTGAGCAAGAAAATTTGGAGAAAGAATGAAATGTACGCCAAGACCACTAATAAAGGAAGGAAAATGATGGCATTCAACGAAGGACATTTAGTACGGTTGCATTTGAGAAATGAGAGGTTCCCTAAACAAGAGAAATGACCCTTTTAAAGTCATTGACAAGATTAATGATAATGCTTATAAGGTATTAATATCGAGAGAATATGGAGTTTCACCTATTTTTAATATTCAAGATCTCTCTCCTTATTTAGAGGAAGAAAATTTCATAGATTTGAGGTCACATCCTCTTCCACCTCGGGAGGATGATGTGTCACGAGAATCAGTTGCGAGATCTTAGCAATGAAGCTAACTAATTATTACAATTCAATTTATTTTGTAGAGAAAATGTGGCAAGAGGGCTTGGAAGAGTCTCCTACTAGCAAGGATGAAGGAATGCTGAAACGCGTTATCATGTAGAATTATATTGATTCTAAATTTGAGTTGAAGGCGATTACAATAAAAGATGGCTTTGAAGTGAAGTGATATTTAGTTATTCATTTGATTAATAAACTTTTTGTGTGTTACCTAACTAGGGGTTTGTCCTAGAGCAAGTAGGAGTTTTAGCAAGGCTAGTTTCCTAATTTCGTTTTCGAACTTGTAAACTAATTTTATAAGAGCTATTTAAGTTGATCTTAAGGATTTTTCTTGTCAGTTTAGATCATCAATTTTCAGAGTTGCTTTTCAGCCTCTTCCCTTTTACTTTTTGTCGAGCAAAAACACACTATATTTGGTTGTTGACAATCGTCATTTGGTAGCTGATTTCTTATTTTTCGTGAGAGTTGCACAAATTAGCTCCCTAATGAGACGTCCCCACTTCTTTTCTTGGGGTGAACTTATTAGTTGAAATATATAATTTTATAACAACTTTTAGACTGACTTTCACTGTTTCGACCATATCTTAGTTGTCCCTTTGATTTTGCCCTTGAAATATTATCTTCATTCATTGCTTGCTATTGTGTCAAAAAACCATCCTCAAATTCGTTCATTTAGTCATTTCGAAATCCCTTCCAAAACTGCCTAATTACCATATTTCGATTCCATAACACTTTTTACCCAATCGGCCATAAGTTCTTGTCCATAAAGAGTTAGTCTATCAAAATTTGGGGGTTTCTTTACATTCATCCATTGAGATCGTGTTAAAAAAATTATGTTAAAACTTTTTCATTATAGGTGTCTTCGTTGCTATCGAAGTTTTCCTTAAATATTTGCAAAATACCAAACCTTGGTCGACCGTACGTTTTCACACCCTACCGTTAGCACGTCAAGAATGCTTGACCAATTATGAAGAATGGTCAACCTACAAAATAATCGAGACGAAATGCGAAACTTTTGTAGTGTATTTGGTCGACTACACCTTAGATGTGATTGATTGGTTACACACTAGAACCTCATACCAAATGGGTTTTCATCAATGAATTTTGCAAAAAAAAAAAAACTATCCTTTACTCTTATTCTGTAGGCTAATCGAATTTAAATCATGCATAACATCATCACAGCCCTAGATCGGAAAACTAAGCTCAAAAGCAATAACAAATATTGAGTTTTTTCAACTGAAATCATACTTCTCCCCCAAAAGTCAATGAAAAATAGGTCAAAACCGACCTACTAAGAAGCTAGATGCTAAAGATCGAGGAGATGGTCGTCTTAAACCCAGAAAAAATCCCTTCTTCTCATCATCCTCACTCTCTCGGTCACAGGCTCAATGGGGCAACACTCTTTATTTATAGAAGAAATATATAAATATACATTTCTTTAATAAATAAATATATATATTTATATATTAAAAAATTCTTAAATCCCGATTAGTCATAAATCTAAATACTAGCCAATGCATTATATCAAAATAACTTTAATTTATCTATTATTATTTCAATTTTAACCATTGCGGTAATTTTTCACTCTGCTAATTTTGACTACTTGGCCAAAAGTTACTAATTTAACACAATAATTATTAACGAAAATTAATATCAAAGATGAGGTAATTTAACTTCATTAAAAGCCAAAAAAATTACTTGTAATTTTTTTATTTACAAAAATTACGGATTCTAGTGGCCGACAATTGGACATCTTGAGAGTAAATGTGCTCCTTTTAGGCCTTCTTGGGTCCATAACACGGAAAGGTTATGTTGACCTAGCCATTTTGTAGTTATCTTTTCCATCTCGTATGGAGGTTAACATCATATCCACGAGCAGTCAACCTACAATTTTGTTTTCTTAGGGTTTCAAGGAAGCACACTAAATCTGTGATGACCATAGCGTCAAAACCGTACTTTCTTACTTAAATTTTCCCTTTAAATTTTCATGTAAAATTTTTCTTTCTTTTTATTCATTTAAAACGGGTGAACTCAAAACTTAGGTTTAGTATGGAAATCTAAAGAGTGTAAATGATTCAGAAAATCAGAGTAAAGTGGAAACAATACTAATTGCGTTAAATAAAATCAGGGTTAAAAGCGTAAACATAACTAATATTCAAAATATAGTTTTAGAGTTAGAGTAACAGTTAATATTTTACAAAACGTAATCCTTAACAAACCCCTTTCAAAAATAGTTATTTCTTCTCTTGTTTTCTTAAGCCATACTTTTACTCGGGTCGCGATTCGTCCGGATAATATATTGGTTCAACGGGGAATGCTTCCTCCTCTGCTCCTAGCGTTATCATCTCATTTCCTACACCACAAATAAAACTTGAGCCTAAAGGCCAAGTAAGGAGTTGGGTTATGCAGGATGCTATGCCTCTCTTTAGTTCTTTTAGAATGGGTACCGCCCCCAAACCAATATTTTCTTTTCTAACATTCTTTCGTTCATTACTCGTATTTCGAGCGGGAGATTAGAGGAACCCTGTGGAGAGGGAGTCGCCTATCGAATACTAACCACCTATAGTAGCTGGTCCCGTTCCCGACTAGGGAGGAAGCCTGTCAAGTCTACCTGATTAGATCCGCACTACCCGTCCGTCCTCTAACTCCTCATTTTCTTTTTTTTTTCTTTCATTCTTTATCAGATTTCCTTTCACAATGCATGTGAGTATCACCCCCAAGGTGGCACTCCCTAGTTGTTTCATTAGCATGATGCATGTTGATACAATACGAAATAGCGGAAATTAAATAACACATGAAATTGAATAACGGAAATTAAAGCGAATAAAGAGAACAATTAAAATGAATCGAAACAACGAATATAAATAACACGCGTAACTTTTCAGAATATAGCAGTAAAGAAAAGATGGAATTTTAGCATGCTTCGAATTATACAGCAAACATAGTAGCGAATTATCAAATTTTTTACCACGAATTAAACAACCTACATAATTGACATAATTAGATAGGCCTGGAGATTAAATTGACATAATTAAACTCTAAGCAGATGAAATTAAGCTCTAAGCGAATAGACTAGTAATAGTGTACGTTCGAACTAGAATATGGTTTAATGGTATAATTTCAATTGATCTAACAACTTAGTTTCTTGTTACAATTATTAACCTAGTTAACTCATGCTCAGATTAAAGGATGATTAAGGAAAGAGAAATCTCTAGTCATCGCAGAAAGGTTTAAACAATCAGGGTAATATACTGGTACTGACATCTATTGTCAGCAAGTAAGACAATAAGAAAATATCTGAACAGACCATAAGGATATATATGATTTCTTAGCTCGTTCATGCTTATCATTTCATAATATGATTCCTAGTTTCCTCATTCTATACTTCAGCCTTAACATTAGAACTCAAGCAATGATTATTCATCCAAGGAAAGTATAGCATTCCAGTAATTGCAATAAGGAAGATAACAGAAATTATCAACAAGGAAGTACATGACTCGCGCACACTACTTGTGGATAGGGCCTCCACTGGCCAAGACACTACCCAAAACCTTACCCTTTATGAAGAAAACTATCACGGACAGCAAACTCCCAGCTTACAAAGCTTCACCACACCCACGTAATGCTATGAAGAAATCACATAGACGCACTCAACTCACAGAACGCACTAGTATTACCAGATGACTCTCACTCACGCAGGAGAACTCACTCACAGAACGCACTAGTATTACCAGATGAAGAAATCACTATTCTTCAGGCAGATTTGCATTTCTGGACGAAGAATGGCATCTTTTCCTTCGTCCGCATTCGTCCGAATCCGTCATTCAGACGAAGAAAGTCGTCCGCATATGTCCGAAACTGCCCAGGAATTGGAAAAATTCAATATCACAGCGTCTGCATTCATCCGCATTCGTCCGCAAGCGTCCGAAACTGTCCAGTTAGAGACAGGGGACGAATTAGGACACGAGGGCATCGTCCTGCATTGTCCCAAAATGTAAGGACGACATTCCATGCGTTTGCGGACGACATATCTCGTCCCCATGTCATTCGAATTCGTCCATTATAGTTTTTCCTCACATTTTCATGCTAAATCTTTTATCCCAAAATATTTTCTCCATCAATACACGTCATAATTTAACACGTATCGATACGAAATGTAATATACTAATTGTCCCAAAATTAATTACATCTCATATACGGGAAAAACGTCATCGAGGTATTACAAAATCAACCTCTAAAACTTGTAATTCTTACCTACATTATAAGATAACATTAATAAGTAGTGAATGATAATGATTATATATATATATTCATTAACTATGCATGTCATATTCTTTGCTTTTCTGCAATTTACATTAACTATGCAACTCAATTGCAACTCAATTTTCTGTTATGTTTAATGTTGAATTTGTTGATCTTATTCTCATATTTGCTAATTTGTTTTTCTTATTCTCTTATGAATCTTTATTGTCATTCAATAATTTATTTTCTCTTTTTTGACATAAACTCAACTTCACTGTACTCTAGCCATGGACTTGTGGATTTTAGAAACTCAATCTTAGGCCTACACCCTAAAATCCTAAATGCAATCTTGTAATAACATGAAAATGGATCGCATTCAATCCCTTAAAGAACATGCAAAACAACTTCAAATTTGTTCGTAAACTAACATAAACTTACCCCTTAATCAATAATATCTATAATTTTTAACTAAATAATGGGAGGATCACAATGGTAACCACAAAGAGCAATTAAGTGAATTTTATGTGCACATTATATACATACATGCATTACGTATATTCATTTAAATATACATCATAAATACTTATATAGCTATATATACCTTGGAAAATTATAGATTGTAATTATTACTGGTATAGCATGTATTGGAGAAACCATGGAAATCCAGCGAGGCGCTACATTGTTTCGTCAAGCATGCATTGGGTGTCATAGTGGAGGTGGAAACATTATACAACCAGTGAGTTTTATCAATTTACATTTACGTCTCTTAATTAATTCATTGAGTAGAAATCATTTTACTAATTAAATACCAAAAGATACATATATTTAAAAGGTTAATTAACAAAAGAAAATCTTGAACTTTAGGGTCAGCGACAAACCAAATCTTAAACTAAATTCGCTAACAACTAAAACCCTGAACTATGATAAACGAACAACGCAAATTTCGCAGTCACGTTTTTTGTTAAAAGACGTCTCTTGGATGTCCCTTTGCATTAGAAGACGTCCAAGGCTGATCCTTGGATGTCCCTCGACGTTGGAAGACGTCTAAGGATTAGCCTTAGATGTAAACGGGTTTGCGACTGACGTGATCTTGCAACTATGGAGATTTCTTTATATTTTGATCTCCGTAAATAAGGTCTGTGGATACTTAGTTTCGGAAGGTTGAGTGACTGTGCATAAGGTGTATTTGCAGAAATGTTGGTGACCGCGAATATATTTGTGTCCGCAGAAGTACTGGTGTTCACTTGGTTTAAAAAAAACACGTGGCCACACATGAGTGGTGTTTGCGATAAGATGTTCGCAGCAGAAGCGTTGGTGTCTGTGAAATGAGTGTCCTTAGAAAGTCATGACGTGGCGGATTGTGAATAGCAGACATTGTGAGTGGATATCCACAGTGGAAGCATTGGTGTCCAAGAGAGGAAACGCATCCACGACGAATAGTGGAACACGTGAAACGCTTTCGTTCATATTAAAATACGTAGGGATGCAAAGATCCACATAAGCAAACGCTTCCGTGGCAAACAGTGAAGCATGAAATGTTGTCATTTTGGAGTAATAATCCATGAAGTAAAATGGGAGTTGTAGAAAGAAACACAACCGCAAAACAAAGAAAACATCGTTGTTTGGGTCACGGATCTCGGAGAACAATGAGTGTCGCAGGAGAATATGTGTACTGAGGATAGACTGCCAAAAAAAGGTGGACTAGTGGATACATAAGTTCGTTAGTTTGTTCCCGATGGATGTCGGGGTAGACTGGCACAAAGATTTATAGGTGACTATGCATTAAATTACTCCCAAAAGCATGGAATCTGTTTCCAAAAGGGTGGAATCTATTTCCAAAAGGCGAAGACTTTCCAAAAAGGCAGAGAACAGTAGTGGATGTTCTTCAGCCAAACCTACTTATACCTGAAAGAGAAAGAAAAAAAAAGAAAGTTGACAAAAAAAGAAGAAAGAGAAACTAATGTTACGACGGTTTCATGCGCTACTTATTAAATCTTAAACTTATAGATAAATCTTGTGTTATAGGTAAAGAAGTCATAATGAGATTCCATGATGAAGATATAGGTTGATGGACATGCCGTGGAGAGCGCTCAATGTTGTTGGGACTATTGACTGTGAGTTAGGAGATTTTAAATGAAAAATGATTTTTAAGGGATTTTTATGTGTTGTAAAGTGGTTTCAATTATATGTTATAAAAGAATTATGTATTAAATTGGTTGAAGTATTCCACTACGTATTAGTTGATTTAAAATATGAATTTTTTTTCAAATAGCATTTTAAATGACACGTTCTAATTGTTGTTATTAAAAAAAAGAAATTTATAAGAAAATTGAGATTTACAGAAAAAAGGGCATTACAACTTTGGTATCAGAGTCCTAGGTTTTAAAATCGATTTTACAGATTGTCCAACAACATGAGTCTCAAACTAGACATGCCACATCAACTATAAGTATGTTACCTCTAAGTACATCAGTTATTTGTTTATTTTAACTTGACTTGTAAGGTGTTTGTTAATAGAAAGAGATATTATAGTAGAAAGAAATATTAATGTTAGAGATGAGACATTAAGATAATTATATTAGCTTCATAGAAATAGGTAATAAGCCTAAAATGTATAGAATATAAAGTTAGTCATAGTTTTTAGAGATTAGGATTTTGATATAATTATAGGTAATCGTGTAACTAGTGTGGAAGAGTTTTGATAAAATATTTGGGAGAATGATTGAATCACTTTTCCTAAGTGATACCATATTAAGGGGGTTGTTACTATTAAGAAGGATTGTACTAAGAAAATGAAAAAAGTGATAAGTTGGGAATATCGGGAAGCAAAGGTTCCTAGGACGTTGAAGATTAGAGTATTGGAGTTTGGATTGGTCTAATGTCTAGTGTTAAGAAAGGAGGCCACCTTATTAAAACACACACACACACACATTAGAGTATTGGAGTTTGGATTGGTCTAATGTATAGTGTTAAGGAAGGAGGCCACCTTATTAAAAACACACACACACACACAATGAAAAAAGTGATAAGTTGGGAATATCGGGAAGCAACGCTAACACACACACACACACGCACTCACTCACTCACACACACTAGAGTATTGGAGTTTGGATTGGTATAATGTACACACACACTAGAGTATTGGAGTCACACACACACATTAGAGTATTGGAGTTTGGATTGGTCTAATGTACACACACACACAGAGTTTGGATTGGTCTAATGTACACACACACACACTAGAGTATTGGAGTTTGGATTGGTCTAATGTACACACACACACATATTAGAGTATTGGAGTTTGGATTGGTCTAATGTACACACACACACATTAGAGTATTGGAGTTTGGATTGGTCTAATGTATAGTGTTAAGGAAGGAGGCCACCTTATTAAAACACACACACACACACACAATGAAAAAAGTGATAAGTTGGGAATATCGGGAAGCAAAGGTTCCTAGGACGTTGAAGATTAGAGTATTGGAGTTTGGATTGGTCTAATGTATAGTGTTAAGGAAGGAGGCTCTCCCCACCTTATTAAACACACACACACACATATTTTAAGATTTTGGAGTGACTTTGGATACGACTTTGGATACTACTGACACAAAGATTTTGGAGTGACTTTGGATACGACTTTGGATACTACTTACACACAAATTTTAAGATTTTGGAGTGACTTTGGATACGACTTTGGATACTACTGACTGTTATATCACTTAAACGTAATAGGTTGTGATTGTTGGATAAGTTACCTCTTCGGGTTTGAAAAATTAATGAAATGATACTAGTCATGAATGACCATGGTGCGTAGGAAGGATTAGTATATGAGGACTTTAAAAGGTGAAGACTGGTATTAAGGATGAATGAAATAGATTTGAAGTATTGAGGATTGATAATAAATATTTAAAAATGAACAAGTGTTCTTGATTGGGTTCGAACACGATTATGGACATTCAAAGACAAAAATAAATAAAGGTAATTTGGACAAAAGTTTCTTTGCGATAAGTGATGACCAACCGTTGACTCAATGATCTTGAAAAATAAAATAAAATAAAAATGATAAGTACTTCACTTGCACTGAGTCAACTTTGTGTGGAAGTATATGTTTCACTAAAGAGATTATTTTTCTGATGAGGAGCTATATGGACATAAGGAATAACAGTTCAAGATAAAAACGGAAGTTTTAGGATTTGTAGATTCCGATATTGGATTAGAAGACATATAATATTAGGAAAGAGGAAACGATGAAACTCACTCCAAGGACCTGTCATGCATTGCATTTACCTAGTGAAGAAGATACTCGGTGGTGTATGTATCTTGACTCTATAGTAAGACGTGCTATTGCACATCTTCAGTATAAGTGGGTGGGGATTGGATGAGTGAGTTTGCCAAGATTGAGAGGAATATTTAAAGATATAACCATCAATGAATGGAATAAAGCCTCATAAGATATACCCGGCTATACTAAATTAAAGAAACTTAATTTAACGTGTGCCTTATTTTTAAAAGTTCAAATTCTCGGTCACCACTGATGTACTAAAAATTTTCAGGTTTCCCAATTCATAGAGAGATATGTTTAGGATGCCACTTTATTATTTTCTTTTATTATCGATTATTGTGTTTCAATTTTCTTTAGGTATTGGTTATAATGAATATCAAATCATTTTTGTTTAATAGATTCAAATAGATAGATCTTTACAAGAAGATAATTTTTTATATATGCTACCCTAATATTGTGGGCTAAAAAAAGTTTTGATACCAAGTTTTTTTATATCTTGATTGAAAAAAGAAAAACTAATCTGTTTTGTAAGGTTTATACGATTATTAATAAGTTCAAGAGTAATGTTCTTGCTACTTAGCTCACTTATTGTTATTCTTCTAGGGTGCAACACTATTTGCTAAAGATCTTGAAAGGTAATCATTCCTTTTCTCTCTTCAAATTTTTTTTTTAATTATGGTCTACTCATTGTTAGCTACGTCTACTTTGCCTTGACTATAAATTAGAGAAGAATTTCATAAAGTACAATTATCAATAGATCTTCCTTAGTGACTTTACTGTTATTTAGGTACTTTTCAGCTGCCATAACTAAGAGAACTCGTATTTAGCCAAACAAGTTATGAAACTCAAGTGTGATCTTAACCTAGAAATGGATAATAAAAGATAAATATCAAATAAAATGATGACAAATATATAGTTTTTATGGACTCGTCTGGATTATAAGCGATGTGTTGGATTCTGCCCCTTTATTTTTGTCGAATCAAGCTGTCGGGTAGCTTCATTCAGTATATCTCTCGTGGAGCTCTTCACTGTAGTCTATCTTTCTTTGTTAGAAAGAGGAAAAAAACACAATTACCAAAATAACACTCTCCACAGTGCAGTCCTCGTCACTTGTTGCTTTGAACTAGGATCAAATCTCGATGGTTAGAGTGTGCATTTTCTCAGATCGAACTAAATTGATTAGACATCTAATTGACAACTATAAACTATTGGCTACAGGTACTGTGCCCGGACGATGACATTGTATTTGCATCTACACTACTCTGAATCAAATTGACTTTGTTGTTTTTCTGTATTGTAACTCTTAACAGCCGTATAATTTCCCTTTTAGTGAGTTTCGATGCTGCACGACAGATTAAAAAGAGATAAAAACACAGTCTATAATGTTTCAATTCCAAAATGTTTAGACCAAGAAAATTACATTCACTTTAAAGAGGCTATAAATTTTATTTACATGAAGTGTTACAACCTAAACATTCTCTCTAAAAACAGGGGGATCAAGCTATAATTTTGAAACTATACAGGACAACCAAGGGAGATGAGATGTAACAGATTAATAGAAAGATATAAATTTATAATGCAGTGAGATAGCTTACAGAGCAGAGAAGAGAACAAGGTAATCACAGTAAGATATCAGAGCACAATCAAACCCCTCCCTCAGATTTTCAACTGAAACTCCTCCTTTTCACCTCTCTCTTTCCCAAACTAGTACCTCTGAAAGACAAAATCTGTAATTTTAGTCTTCTCATCTCATCATGACCTCGGGTACCTCTTGCTGGAAATTCAGAAAGGGCCTCATTGTTAATGTCACCTCTTTGATTGTCTTCGATGAACTCAATCGCCCTTCTACCCTCTCCGTGAGCACCTCTACCTCTTGGTTTTGCAAAAGTGTTGAATTTTCTCGGTGGAGTAAATTATGAATCTGCTGAGTTAATTTGTCCATGGAATTTTGTAAATTTTTAAACTTACATTGAGTTACATACCCGTGATCATTTGACGATACTTCTTTAGATGAACTGGCTAGATTAGGATTAAAGACAACCTCACTCTTGGTAGTCATCTTTGTACTCTGATACCGAATGTCATGCTTCAAGTAAGGTTTTAGAAGCATGCGGTCAACTGGCGGTAGAATTGCGATCGATCAGAAAACACACAGGTTCTCTGGAAGTAGCTTCTGGAGTGATTGCAGTCGATCAGAACTAATTGGTTGTCAATCGGAAAACAATAAAGTTGACTCTGTCGAATAAGCGGTCGACCAAACGAGTAGAACCTTTGTCTGCATATCTGCATTTCGCACTTTTTAGGGAGAATTTCTGAACGCATGAGTCGTCTCAAAAATCAGGGAGGCTTCTTCACAACAAATAAAACTATTTTTAAGCTCCGAAAGATCAATTCCACGAATCCACGTGAAGAAACAATGAAATAAAGAGATTAAAAGAATGAAACAGAAAAAAATGGTGAAAATATGGAAACTCACACTCTATTCTCACTAAACTGTCACATTCAATCTCATCACTTTTGAATGATAAGATAATGATCCTCAAGAATCAAACCTTAAGAATCCAGTTGATTGAAATCTCTAATTTTCTATTCAAAAACTAAAACTTCAACTTCCCTTCCAAAAACTCTAACCTCAGACTAAAAAGCCAACACATGATGACAAAATTGTAAATAAGTTAAAGTTCTAAGTAAATAATTAAAATAAAATAATGAGACAGGGCGAAATCCTTGGGACATCTTAGCTCCTCAAAGTTAATTGACACTTCCCATTCCAAAAAAAGTTAACAATCAAGAGTAAGACAATAGAAAGAAAACTTACTATGAAATGACAACAACTAGCTAATCGGAAGAATCTATGAAGGCCAATAATGTTTCTGGGTGGCTTCCAATCCAACGTTTCTACAATCCGAGCTAGATCCCATGAGATATCATCTCCTTAATCAATGTCTGAGAAATTAAACTTGTCATCCAAAAATTGTATTTCACTTATCTTAGTATATATTTGATAATCTCTCAAAGTCTGCAACAAAATTCTCATATGCTCTACCTCCTCATCATGAGTTTTAGAATAAATGGATATAATATCAATAAAGACTACAACAAACTGATCTAAATAAAGTCAAAAAATGATTTATCATCTCTATAAAGAACAAAACCATAAACTCAAAATACCCATAACAAACTTAAAAAGCTATCTTACTAATATTCTCCTCGTAGATCTTTAACTGGTGATGATTTTAAATTAATATTAGAAAAGTACATTGATCCACTCAACTTATCAATCATTGACAACATATACTTATTCTTATTCGACATTTGATCTATGCTTTGGTAATCAAATGAGTGACAGAAGCAAACAATCATGTTTCTTAACAAGTAACAACACTGATATCCCTCAATGTGACATACTATTACGAGTAAAAATCATTACATAATAAATTATTGGTCTCGATTTCGCATTGCTGGTACGATTCGGCAACACCGTGGCAACTCCCACAGTTTTATCGATGAAGCTCTTGCTCACTGGCTACGTTTAGAGGTCGATGCCTCGTGATCACTTCCAATTACAATCGCCAACGGAGAGCGCCTCACCAATGTTCCCTTGCTGCTCCATTAACTTGGAAAATGCATTCAATATATTTTAACTTTCCCGTACGCTCTTCACAGCTGGCAGGCAGTGACCTAATTTTAGAAATTGACTGGATTAATAATGTTAGTCCAGTTACCTTCAACCTACCTCATGGGTATTTACAAATTCATCATTTTGGAGTTGACATCTCCTTACCCACGGCCACTGCTCCTTCTGTTCTCCAACCAGTCTCTGCTAGATCCTTGTCCGTTTGGATGCAACATCAATCATATTATTTGGCCGCTCATTTAGCTACTTGTTCGGCACCATCATCCACTCCTCCTTCATCTTGTATTCAACAGATATTGGCTGCATTTCAGGATGTATTTGCCACTCCAAAAGGGCTGCCCCCACAGCGTCAACAAGACCATGAAATTGCATTACTTCCAAAGGCCAAACCTTTTTGTTGAGCGACTTGTTTGAGAAATGCTGGTTGATGGTATAATCTCTCCTAGTAATAGTCCTTATGCTTCACCAGTGCTGCTTGTTAAAAAAAAAAGATGGGCAGTGACGATTCTGTGTCGATTACAGACAACTAAATGTGCTGATCATCAAGAACAAATTTCCAATGCCACTTATAGATGGCTTGCTTGATGAACTTCATGGCTCAGTAAAATTCTCCAAAATAGATCACGATTTGGGTACCATCAGATACGAGTGAAATAGGACGATTGTTACAAGACTGCCTTTCGCACACACCATGGACTCTATGAAGAGAACACGATGTAGGTAGGAGAGATGTGAAAAGAATCAAATCTTTATTACGAATTATCAATCAACAATGCAGATAGTAGGACACTTCCTTCACTACACTAGGCATTCGAGTCCCTAGTAACTCCCTACACAATACTCCGATCTCCTCCTCAACTACACCTCGTCTTTATATAATAGACGACTTATAATCACTCTCAACTAACTAACTTTTCCTCAATACTCTTCTAGCCTATCATTACTCTCGCCCTAAAAACACACATTGTCCTCAAGGTGGAAGAAAATGAAAAATTCAAGCATATCTTTGAACAAGGACAGTGATATCATTTTTGATGTTTTCTGCACCATGTGTCACATCATTCATCTCCAATTTCAATTGTTCAATTTGCTTATTATAATCCCCTAATGATGAGCATATTGCCTCCTTAAAGTCATCGATAAGAGCAAAGTCTAGACAGAATGACAGTATGTCTTATATCTTCAAAAGTCCATCAGTTTCCTTTAGAAATGCTATTGCCTTACATTATCCCTTTTTGTTCCATTTTCCTGTTCAATAACATGCTTGGCAACCATAAGCCAAAGTTTCTTTTTCAAATCTTCGTCATCCTCAACCTTGTCAACTTCAGCCATAGCAAGCTCAGGATCAACCCGCAAACCAAGAGCAACTGCTTCTTAATGCATTGCCATCACGTTGTAGGTATGAACACGAGCACGCATCCGCTTTTCTTTTAGGCAAAGGCGCAAAGCATACTAAGGATCATTGAAAAACTCGGGGTTATTCTCCTGTCCTTTCCCAAACTTGCATTGGAGAAACCACAAGAGAGCATTATCATCCACCTGCTTGGCATACAAAGAAAGCAGGGATCTTCATTATGTAAGCGATGGACACAGTATTCTAAATATTTGATGACTTCATGAGTTTCATTCTTCGCATGAGGTTTACTTGAATAATGCATCATTTGATGTGAAATGGGACCATTCTATTATTTATCAAGGCTCAAAGAATATCATGAAGATCAAACATAAGTGGAATTTCAAGAGAATAATTGAAGATCTTTCCAAAACTGTCTTCATTCTGACCTTTACCAATGGTTCTACTATTTTGGAAATCAAGACGACGTCTTTTCAAGAAGTGTTCTTCATGAAGATTGTAACCAACTTCCTAGGCTTTCTAACGCATGTTAGATCGTTTAATTCGGAGTCCATTTGCTATGGTAAAAATCCAAAGAACAAAGAGCAAAAGTTTAAGGGAAGTCCGAGTTATCAAGAAACTCAAGATATGGAAGTCATCCAAGTGGGCAATTTCAACATGAAAAGAAGCCCAAGAGCAAGCCCATGAAGACAAGCTTAGAGGAGAAGAGAGAGAAAGATATTATCTCTTTAGATAATATCTCTAAAAAGATCTACTTTTTGAGGATATCTACATTCACTTATCTAGGATATCTAGATCCACTTATCTATGTTATTTTTTATTTAATTTTCTAATTTATGTTTTCAATCGGCTATATAAAGCCATCACCGCTTATGTTTTAGAGGTTGTTGACTTTTGATAAAACAAAGTTTTTGCTTTTCAGGAATTGGAGAGATCATTTTTTTTTCCTTTGGTGAGTTATATCCAAAGACCCTTTGGTGCGTAATATTCAAAGTCTCTTTCGTGTGAGTTATATCACGAAAGAAACTTGCATCCGCGTCCTTATCCAAGGAGGTGAGAAGCGTTGCGTTCATCCATCACGTTCATCTATCGGCAGCTTAAAGTTGCCAACTTTCATATTCCAAGGGATTTGAGACGGTTAGATATAAATCCATTCCGTGCGCCCTTCATCATTGCAGGAATTAATTTCCTTGGGTTCAGATTCTATGTGGTCATCCATGATTCCACAGTTTCATATGCATCTAGCATAATGAGATCTAGTCCAAATTTGTACCGAAGATCTATAGGAACACCAAGTTTCTGAAGCACCTCCAATGCCTTCTTTAATTCTCCTTGGTGAATATAATAGTGGACAACAATTTCATACTGCTCTTTGAGACTAGCAAAAAATACCAGCTCCTCAACTCGACCATAACTTTCTAGAAGTTTCATAGTAGTTGCTTCATCCAATACATCTTTGCAGTCACTGAGAAAAGCATGAAATTCTATAATGATTGATTTGTATTCTGAATTGTGATTGTCCATTGCAGTGTCATCCTCCAAGAGTAGCCGATTAATCTTGTCAAGTATAACTCGGTTATCCATGTGGAAACCATTGTTATTTGGTATTTATCATCCTTAGCAAAGTTATCAAGTTTCCGTAATAGGAATGTCCTTAAAGCATCCTATTCACTCACACTAATAAACTTCAAAGTTACTTCTTCAAATGATAGTACATAGCTTATTTTATTATCTAAATGGGCTTTTATTATGGTTAACCCAAGAAACTTACAAAGCCTAATAATTCATTTGAGACTACTTTGCATTAGGGTTGCTGTGATCCTCTCTTCCTTCCCCCTGTCCACTACTCTAGTCGTAGTCCTTCCCTCAGTAAACCTTCGTTGAGCAACAACCTCCTTACACCCATTTAGATTTTCTGGAAACAGGTTGCATTTTTTTCTTTTTTCTTTGGAATTATAGTCTTCTCCATCGACGTTTCGTCTTCCTTTGGAATTACAGTTTTCTCCATCGACGTCGGTTCCTTCATTTCCACCTTCGCCGGCTCTGCCATTTCCACCGTCGCCAGCTCCACCATTGCCACCTTCGCCAGCTCCTCCATTCCCATCGTCGCTGGCTCCTCCTCTCCTGTAGTCGCAACTTTTCTTTATTTTTTTCATCCCCATCTCTTCACGTACGATTGTTAGCTCGCAAAAAATTTTCCCGCCCGCCGATTCTCCTTCTCGATTAGTTGCAGCTTCCTCTTTTGCCACCTTCTACAATTGGTTGGAAACTGTTTCCGATTCTTCAAGCTATTTCGCCGCTGCCTGGAAACCGTTTTTCTTCGGTTCTTGTTCTTCGTAGTCCCGATCAAAGTATGTTTTTTGAAAAGCTGCAATTTCATTCATAACGCAATTTTTGCAAACTTCTAAAACCATTGTTTCTTGCTCGCCCGAACCAGAATTAGTCTTCTTTCCATTTCTAATTCTGCATCTTCTGCTTTTTTATCTTCCTCATGATTTTTTGCTAGGCTCTCTTCCCTCGCCTTTTCCGCTGCAACAATTTCCCCACCCTCATATCCTTCAAGAAGATTTATTTTTTTCTCTCTTGCTGCTTCCAATTTTTCCTTCTTGGTCAGATGATTTGAATGCTGTCTTGATAAATGTTGTTCATCTAGCCACTTTAGAACTTGAGCCATATGTTCTTGTAATTGTACCAAGTTGCTATCCACCATTTCGTTAATTTTCGTAATCTCTCTCCGCCAATTCATTGAATTCTCCTTTTGTGCATCAGACTTTGTAATTATTTTCTTCCCTGGAATTCGAACTGCTCTGATACCAAATTGATAAGAATCAAATCTTTATTACGAATTATCAATCAACAATACAGAAAGTAGGACACTTCTTTCACCATAATAGGCATTCGAGTCTCTAGTAACTCCCTACACAATACTCCTATCTCCTCCCCAACTAAACCCCGTCTTTATATAATAGACGACTTATAACCACTCTCAACTAAATAACTTTTCTTTAATACCCTTCTAGCCTATCAAGATGTCACTCACGAAAAAGTGACCTTGAAATTACCTAGGAGAAAGAACAAACTGAATTAGAGAAAAAAAATTTCTTCAAAGCCCTTGATAAATGTGTAGATTATATATCATTCATGGGCCCTCTGCTTAGATGGACCACTAGAGTGTTATTATTAAGGAGATAATGAGGATAGGAACAACGAGTCTATTCAGTTGTTGGCTGCTTATAAAAACATGACAGAGATTAAGAAGCTACTTGGGGCATTTTGCTTTGTTTTCATTCTCATTATGATGAATATTTCTTTATTTTCTTCATTGATTCCAAACTTTGGACCAATAGTTTTAGTAATTCTACCTGCAGAAATGGAGTGCAGACTGAAGAAGAGATCTCTGGGATTACTTACTATGGGAAGGGAAGAATGCCGGTAAAAGCCTACTATTTTTTGTCAGAAATATAAAACTCTCTCAATCTCTCCCCCTCCATTTGTCTGACTAACATGAGGATTTTTACTTGCATTTTCTAGTGCCAAAAGAGATCAAAAGTTTAGATCATGCATCTAAAATATCTTATATTTAAGATTAACGTACTTTTTTATTTCAACAGTAAAAATTATTTATGAATTTGATTCGATATAATGGTCGTTGTTTTCTGTTTCAAAGGGATTTGGTGAGAAGTGCAGCCCAAGGGGGCAATGCACATTTGGAGCCCGTTTACTTGATGAAGAGATCAAGCTTCTGGCTCAATTTGTGAGGCTACAGGCAGACCAAGATTGGAAAAATTTAGATATTTATACTGATTGATTAATTTATTTTGGATAATTGCATTATTTTTTCTCCTTTTCTTTGCCTAGTAGATGATAAGGAAAACATTTCGGATGGAGAACTTGAAGATGTTAATCTGAGTGCTTTTTCTTACTTATTCACCAAGTTAGGATGTAGGTTACTTGCCAATATGTTGTTCACAACGTTTGGTTTCATCAGTTGAAAATTGATCAACCCATTAAATGATGCTAAAAGAGATCGATGGAAAAAGAAGTTTAAAGATATGAGGCAATTCCAGTTGCTAAATAATTTACAATCTGAAAGTAGATTTATGGTACAATCTTTTTCAATTCAGTTATGATAAAATACATATTTGGATGTCGTTTTAGCCTTTATGTATTTCATGTGGTAAGTTATTATTGAGATGGTGGGTTACTAAGTTATTTAGTGTTGGGAAATAATTTGGGATAATAATGGAAAAAGAATAAAGCACTAATGAATACATGAATGGTAATCTCGAGAAAAATAATGAAATTGATAGATATTTTTAGGGAAAATGACTAACCTATCATCTTATTTTGCGATAAATGACAAGTAAATTACTAAATTTTTTTTATTAACAAAATAATCATTGAATTATGGAAAAAAATTGTCGTTAACATTGCTGTTACATTTGTCGTTAAACGCTAGTCGAGGAGCTGCGGTGACTCGCCTACTAATTCGCCGCGGCTCAACATGTTTAAAAAAAATAACTTTATAATATTGATGGCCCGCCGCAGATCATATACAACTGCCGTGAATTTCCAATTAACCGTGGCAATTAATACCAAGCCGCTACAGCGGCTTAAGATTGATCAATCGCAGTTCATTGTGCCTCGTTCTACATTTCTAAAGCTCTAGTATATAAGAATCGCATGTGAGGTTTGGCGAATTCACTGCAAACAACAGAATCGTCGGCGACAATGGAAGCAATGTTAGAGTAGAGCTCAACGACAATGTTTTAATGGTTAAGTACTACGGTTTTCCTAGCGAGCAAGGTGAAAGTTTTTGATGTTTTAGGAGCTTTAAAGAGGTGAAAGAGCTAGAGACTAGGTTTCGGCCATTGTCGGTACAGTTACAGGACTCCGAGTGCTCTGAGGCGCTCCGTTGTATGCGATCACCTCAAAGCACTGGTAGTCTTGTAACTGTCCGACAATGGCCGAAACCTAGCCTCCAGCTCTTTCACCTCTTTAAAGCTCCTAAAACATCAAAAACTTTCACCTTGCTCGCTAGGAAAACCGTAGTACTTAACCCTCAGAATATTGCCGTTGAGCCTACTCCAACATTGCTTCCACCGTCGGCGAGGACTTCGCGGTTCACAATCAACTCACCGAAGCATCAATTGAGGGATGGAAAGTGAAATGATGTTTCAAATAAAGTGCTATGGCGACGTTCACACTTGCTCGAGAAAGATAGAAAGTCGTCATGCCTCTGCCAAACGGGTAGCAAGCAGAGCTTCGGTTTTACATCATGGCAAGTCCATCCAATATGGAATATCAGATAGTGGGATTGAGTGAGTAACCATGCAAGGATCAATAGATGAATTGTGTGTCGAAACTAAATATACGTCATCTACAACAGTTTCTTTGAAGTAGACAATTGGATGTTCCTCAAGAAATCATACAAATGCTTGATGTGGTTAAAACACACTGATTCTTAGTGCACATGTACATGATATAGTTGTAATGAAATTTGGTTTGTGTTTGTCATGCACATATGCACGATATGGTTGTAATGGAATTGATAAATTGGTTTGCAGTTGTAATGTACATGTACATGATATGATTGTAATAGAATTGATATTTTGGTTGTTGATGATGAATAGAAATTGATTAGTAGGAAACTGTAAAATTAGCAACATTTTCCCAAGCTAATATTTCCCTTTTTGATCAACTGCGTTTCAATTTTCTAGAATCTGAAGGATAGTTATGCACAGGTTGCTCAACCCGCGGCGGATTAGTATTAATCTGCCGCGGTTTATTATCAATACACGGTGGGTCGTATATGATCTGCGGTGGGCCATCAATGTTATAAGGTTATTTTTAAAATTAGGAGTTGCGACAGATTAGTAGACGAGCCGCCGCGGATCGAAGTCAATGTGTTTAACGGCAAATGTGACAGTGATGTTTGCGACAACTTTTTTCCATAATTTAGTGGTTAATTTGTTAGCAAAAAAAATATGATGGTTAATTTATCATTAATAATGAAGTATGATGTTTGATTTGTCATTTTCCTATACTTTTATTTGCGATTTTCCCAAATGAGAAAGCTAAAGAGATACAAAGATAGGTAGCGTCATGAGTTGTCAATAGGCTATTGAGTTAGGGAATTATGTGGACACAACGAAGTTGGGTTACCTTAGACACAAAAGCTAAAGATACCTAGAGATGGTCTATGTCGTAAGTCATTAGGCAGCCTATTGAGCTAAGGAATTCACTTTGGATACTATGAGGTTCAATTGCTTTGGACGAGAAAGCTAATGAGACCTATGAATGGTTTTGGTATGTGTCTGTCGGGTAGCATACCATTTTAGGAATTTTGACATGGTTACGATGAGATTGGATTGCCTTGGAAAAAAAAGATAACGAGATCCAAAAATGGTTGGTGTCCAGGGTTGTGGATGATCAAATTTGTCGTGGGTCATTCAACAACCTATTGCGTAAGGGAATTCGACATAGATTGTAGCACCTTGGATTAAAATGATCTAAATTAAATGTATTAGGATAACAAAAAATGTGTTTGGATATGGTACCATGTAATGATATGGGTTATGATTAACAATGTTAATCATAATTAGAATAATTAAGGAAAAATGACAAATCAACCATTGTATTTTATGATCAATAACAAATTAACTATTAAACTATTTTTGTTAACAAATTAACTACTAAACTATAAAAAAAGGTTCCCATAAACATCGCTGTCACATTTGCCGTTAAACGTATTGATTTCAGTTCTCGGCAGATCGTCTACTGTTTCGCCGCGGATCGTTATTTTTAAAAATAACATTATTATATTGATGATCCACTGCAGATTGGGACACGATCCACGGTGGATTGACTACGATCCGCGGCAGATCGTCGTGTGTTGTTCTGCATTCCTATGCCATACTATATAAGACTCGACTGTGCATGCAATTCTTAGAATTTCTGGATCACGTTAAGGTTAGACTAAGGATGGAATAATCGTGAATTATATTGGAAATTATGTAGTGATTTTATTATGAAAAATTAATTTAGAAAATAGAATTAATGAATTTAAATTTGATCGGTAATTATCGTTAAGTGATATTTAAAATAAGTCAAAAATTGGAAATGAGTGAATATATATATATATATACATAATGAAATTAAAATAAAGGAGAATTGAAGCAAAACAGGGGAAGAAAATTAGAAGGCCCGCGGCCGATTTTAATTAAAAGAGGAGAATGAATTGCTGAAGGAAAAGTAAAAGCTGAGAGGGACTCAGGCCGAAGAGAATGGGGAGTAGCGACTAGGGGTGGGCCGGAACCGCCCAGAATCTGGAACCGACCCAGAACCGCTAGGCGGTTCTGGTTCTGGTCCAGTTAATGGTTCCAATAATTTAATTATTTTCGGTTCTGGTTCTTATGAGTTTGGTTTGGTTTGGTTCCCAGTTCTTTGGTTGATAACTGATTGGTACCGCATCTTTCTCCAAGTCGTCTTCCTCCCACACATCTCCAGATCTAGCATTGCTGTGAAAATTCTCTGTTTCAAGTTTTAGCCCACTCCTTCCTGATATCAAATGTGTAGTTGATCTCCAAGTAGCACTTGTTATCATCATCAAGAAACTACAGAATTAAAAGAGTAAAACTTCTGAGAAAAATCCAGTGAACTTTCTCGGCAGCCAAACAACAAAAACGAAAAAGAAGCAGAAAAAAGGAGCAACCTTTGATCTCGCGGAGTATGAGCCTCTTGCTAACATACCACAAGGAGTAGTCTCTTCTGGCATGACATGAGTGTACGGATCTGGTTGAGGACTGAAAGTTCCAAGCATCTCCATTTTCTCAAATATTCTGTGTTGTTTTTTTAAGCATAATTTTCACTTTCTACTGAAGAGTAATGACTAACTTATGCAATTGGATCGATAATTAATGGAAATAGCAAGAAAAGTATAGAATATTTGTGATTAAAACTGAAAATAAATTTCGAGATCAGATGTGGATGGTAAAAACAGAGTAAACATTACCTTCAATTTTTCAGAATGGAAGGCGGGATGGATAATTTTTCTATGTTTACCCCATTTAGCTCCTCTATAGGCAACAAGACCGGGGGTGATTAAAGCAGCTTGAGGATGAACATCAGGTTTCTCAAACTCATTAATGTTGGAAAGCACAGCTTTAATCATCTCTGGTTCTGCGATATTCACTCTGGGTTTAGGTCCAACCCACATGAAAAACCTCTTTCCTGCATTTTTCCATATTTTCTAGGTAACCAAACAGATTTGAACGAAGAAGTGTGAGATAGAGGGAGCGAGACTGCGAGTCTGCGAGAGGGGTGAGAAATAAGAATGAGATGCATATCAGAATCAGACAAAAGTGTTTTCTGGCCTTAGGAACCGGGACCGTACCAGAACCGAACCAGAACCGAGTCATGGTTCCGGTTCTGGGTCCGGTTCCTGCGGTTCTTGGTTCTGGTTCCTAACACCCGGAACCGAGAACCAAATGGTCAGGTTCGAGACCTCCAGAACCAGCACCAAGAACCGATATGCCCACCCCTAGTGGCGACCTCCCCGCGGTACGATCTTCTCCACGAAGCGGGTGCGACGATCGATTCTGCGTCGCCGGGCACGGGCGAGTGAAGTCGTCGCCGTGCGGCTCGCTGAACTGTGGGGCTAGGGCTAGGAACAACGGAAACCGTGGGGGTGAGCGAAACCATGTGCTCACGGGTTGCAATGTTCGCAGCGCCTAATCGAGGTGAATGGGTTGGTGAGGCTGGAGGGGATTGTGAAGCGAACGGCAGGGGCGATGTCTTCTCTGGCACCAGTGTGAGGTAAGGACCCTGTGTTTTGGTTTCTCGGCCTCCATTGTCGAGTAGTATAATTTTGGATGTTGAGTTCTAGTCTTTGATATGGCTTCTCCTTTGTCTGTTTTCTATTGGCGAGAATGTCTATGGAATGGTGCTCCGTCAATTTGGTTGTTTTGCGTTTTGGAATTGAGCGAAAAATGGCAGAAGAGAGACAGGGAGAGCTTGTGAGAATTTCTCTCTCTGGAGGAAATAGCAGGGAGCTTCTGGAAGAGGTGAACAGCCGAGGAAGAAGAGGAGAGAACCGAGAAGATAAAGGGCAGGGGAGGAAGTGAAGGATTAGTCTTCGGGAGCTCTCTGGTCAACTTTGTCTAGAGTATTCTTCAAGTAAAAAGATCATTTCCCTTATGTTATGGTTTTATGGATTTGTGAGATGGTTTTATGGATTTTTTTAGAATATCTGTAAAAGATAAGGGAATTATTGGATATTATGCCATGTTGATGAGGTTCGGTTATGTGTTTGGACATTATTCTCTTCAGGATTAAAATGTTTCTTGGTTACTGATACTTGAGTTATATATCATGTTTATTTTGTGGCAATTTGGAATATACTGGTGGATGGTTACGGTTGGAAGTTATATTCTGTTAGTTTAAGTTTATGTTGGTTGTTATCAAGTGGAGTATGTTGATGTGGTGGTTAAATTGAATTATTGAAGAAAGTGGTCATTGGAGTTGTTGAGGTCTCGGTTGCATTGGCTATAATGTGTTTTTATTGTTGGGTAATATTTAACTTGTTTTGTTGAGAATATTGTTGTAATGAGGGTGATGTCATGTTTAAGTAATGGTATGGGGATAATAAGTTTTGAGGTGTTGAACATGTGACATGTTGATAGATGATTAGCTTTTAGAAAATATTGTTCTGCATATTAGTTAGAGAATTATTATTGATAATTTCATATGTTTAATTATGAATAGGCATCAAGAAGGGGAAGAAAGAGCCAAACGCTTTAAGGACGCGAGGTAAGTGATACGTATGTGCTTTGGTCTTCGAACCCTACATCGCAAGAATTAGGGTTGTATGCTGACTGTTTATTAGAAATGTGTTCTTTTAAGTTATAGATTTAATATGATCAAGTTATGCATTGAAGATTATAGGATTTGATAGAAATCATGTTTCGAGGATTGTGTTGATGCTTGTTGCATGTTTATTAGAGATAAGTTCTTTTAATGATATGTTTAATAGATGAACATGTTTAAAAGTTATAGTAATGATATGATAGGTACTGTATGCATTCATGAGCATCATGGTTTTCTTAAAATGATACGAAAATGGTTTTCATGCATAGTTTTAGAAATGAACAGATAAGAAACGAATTAAACGAAATAAAAGTAAAAGAGATGATATGAGATGTTGGAGATCGAAGGGTTTAGAACAGTGATGTTTGGGAGAACCACAAGATGATGTATCTCATCTCCGTCGGAATTGAGTGACAGTTCTGCTAAGGGCCGTGGATTCGGTGTTTGGGAAAACTACGAGATGAGGTATCTTAATTTTTGTTGGGATGAGTGACGGTTCTGCCTAGGCTAGATCCCTAGAATGTATCTATTCTCGTTCGATGATATCTCCAATGTTCTAGACTATAGTAAGATTGTAGATATAAATAGGCGTTTGGAGGTTTGACAGGATAGGTGACACTTCTTGGTAGTGACACCAGATGATGTATCTTCTTGTCGGAGTGATGGTTAAGCCACAAGAACTAGATGATCTATCCTAACTCCTGTACTAGAAATCCCCATAGCTCGAATTGCAGAGATTGGTGACGGTCATGGTGACACCAGATGATGTATCTCCTTGTCAGAGTGACGGTTAACCCATGGACCAGATGATGTATCCTTTCTCTGGTAACGTAAAGAAAATGACAGAAAGAATATGTTCCTTTCCAGAAACAGAAACAGAAAACGAAAATGAATTTTAAAAGTTGCATGACATATGCATTGTATAGTTTTATGTTATATCACTTACTAAGCATTAGACTCATAGTTTAAGTATTGTGATGTAAAGTATTGTGATGTAGGTATACAATCGTGATCAAGATGATGAACAAGTTAAGAAGCAGTTGATGAATAATTTGCATGCGTGGATCTTGTGGTTGGCTAGGCTAAAGGTATTTAAAGGAAAAATGATTGTAAAAGGTTTTGTAAAGATAATGTAAAAGGTTTATGTATTGTATTTTAAATGATGTGTTTCATGCTTTCGTTATGTTTTATAAAATGTTTTAAGGAAAAAGATTTTTATAACGAAAAGTCTTCAGCTGCTTTTATAAAAGAAAAGGAAAGTTTGAAATTTTATACGTTTTTTAAATGTAAGAAAAATTGTGTCATTACAGTGCGCTCCGACGAATTCACTGCAAATCACGAAATGCACAGCCAGGCTTGGTACAATGTTAGAGTAGTGCTCAACAACAATGTTCTAAGGGTTAAGTCCTATGGTTTTTCTATCGAGCAAGAAGAAGTTGTCGATGTTCGTAAATTTGGGAGCGGGAAAGAGGTGGAAGAGTTTGAGACTAGGTTTCTGCAATTGTCGGTACAGTTACAAGAATGTGTTCGTTGTAGAAAGGAATTCTGAGCACTTGGAGTCCTGTAACTGTATCGACAATGGCCCAAACCTAGCCTCCAATTCTTTCACCTTTTTACAGCTCCCAAATTTAGGAACATTGAAACTTTGTCTTTCTCGACAGGAAAATCATAGTACTTAACCCTCAGAACATCGTCGTTGAGCTCTACTCTAACATTGTACCAAACGGCGCCGAGGATATCGTGGTTCACGGTCAACTCGCCAGACAACACCGTTGAGTCTTATATACTAGGGCATAGGCATAGGAAAATGCTCGCATACATCAGTTGAGGGTTGCCTTCTAGGAAGGATGCACATGGCGGATGTAGGTGTAATGCCCAGATAATTTCTTCATAAATTGAATTTAAACAATTTTACGGAATGAACAATATGATGCATTTTGTAACTTTCTATTGTACACTTCATATGATGCAATGAGGATGATAAAATGCAATGGAAATTAGGGAAGAAATATTAATTGGATTAAGTATGGTACAATTGGCATTTTCGGTTGAGGCGTCGGTTGAGGACGCGGTCGAATATCTCGACTAAAATGCATTACAGATTACTCCCTGCATTTTCAATCAAGTCGAGGTCGAGGTCGAGGTTGGATAACTCGACTGAAATGCATTACAGATTGCTCCCTACATCTTCGGTCGAGTTGAGATCAAGTTCAAATATCTCGACCGAAATGCAATACAAATTGCTCATTGCATTTTCCATCGAGTCGAGGTCAAGGTCGAGGTCAGATAACTCGAACAAAATGCATTACAAATTGTGTTTTGATTTTTTGGTTGAGCCATCGGTAGAGGACGCGATCGAAAAGTTCAACCGAAATACAAAACAGAGGCGAAATTTAGGTATTCAGTCGATTGTGCGATCGATGGTTCAGTCGGATTCTTCGACTAAAAGTTTATTTTTAACGAGAAAGCTATTTCCATCGTAGCCAATTCTTTTATTTCCTCTCAATATATTCTTCCTCCTCTCTCAATGAGATATGAAACTTACCACGTGGCTAGGCTGGATAGGACCTCCCCCTTTGAAATGAGCGATTGTCCATCAATTGTCACTTCCCCTAGGAAGTCTTCTCCTCGACTATAAAGCAATGGTAGCTATTGAAGTAGGTCACACTTTGCATTTTGGATTTCCATTTTCTGTGAGTTTCTGTCATGGGATTTCTTCCAGAGAGAAAGGAAGTGAGTGCATGAGTGTGAGTGGAGAAGGAGGTGCTACTTGGTTTTTTGGTATGTCTCCTTTCTTCGGTTGGATTTATGGAATGTTGTTGCTGGTGTGTGGGACTTGCTGTGAAGTGGCATTTCGGCTGAAGGTAAGAAATTGGATGCAATTGGCCAGTGGAACCCCTGCATCACGGGAACTGGTTGTTGTTGATTCGTACTTTGTTTGGTGTCGATTAATGAACTTGTTTGGTGTTAATACTCACTAGAAATTCAATACTGTCAACGATAATTGGATGAGATTACTGCCTTGATGATGCGCGAACGGAATGCCAATGGATGAACTATGGATGAATGCACCACTTCTCACCTCCTTGGATAAGGATGCGGATGCAAGGTTCTCTCGTGATATAACTCACACAATAGGATCTTTGGATATGACTCACGAAGGCCTTTGGATATAACTCACCAAAGAAAGAAAAAGGATGACTCCAATTTCTGAATCAAAGAAAAACTTTAATTTGTATTCAATTTTCAACTATCTAAAATATAAAATTATGTGGCTTTATATAGCCTTTTACGAACATAAATTAAAAAAACTAAATAAAAGATAACCTAAATAAGTGGATCTAGATCTCCTAGATAAGTGGATCTTTTTGGTTGCGATTCTCGGTCAATTTAAAAAGTTTCCTTGATCTTCGGTTTGATAGCTTTTAATTGATTTTCTTGTCTTTCAAGCATGTCTTCTTGGGCTTTTTTCCATTGTATTAAGTGTATGGGCTTCACTTGATCTTCATGGGTTTGGGCCTTTGCTCTTGTCATTGGGCCTTGTTGAAGCTGTCCACTTGTATGACTTCCACATCTTGAGTTTCTTGATCTCCAAGTCATGAAACTCGGGCTTCCCTTAAACTTTTACTCTCTGTTCGTTGGGCTTTTACCATAACAAATGGACTCCCAATTGAACGATCTAACATGCGTTAGAAAGCTTAAAACGTTGATTACAATCTTCATGAAGAACACATTTTGAAATGACATCGTTTAGAATACGAAAATAATCAAATATGCCTCGGAGGTCAAAAGGAGGACAGTTTTGGAAAGTCCTTTAATTATTTTCTTGAATTTCCACCTATGCTTGACCTTGCATTTACCCATGATAATCTGTTAGGCTTGATCAATAATAGAATGGTCCCATTTCACATCATCCTTCTGGGGTTGAAAAGGATTCGACCTCGAATCATATCTTGTGTCACCATATTTGTACGGGATGTCATGCGTTAATATTTCCAAGCTATTTCCTTTAAATATGATTAAGGGAACCATGTTAGCATATATTTCTTCCTTAATATCCAAAGAGCAAACCTCGTTCGTGTTGGAGCATGGAACATGAAAAGATTGCTCCTTTTGTGTTGTTGTGGTCACGGAGTCAACTTGGTCGTCTATCATAGTGGGTACTTGCTCTTCTTAGCAATCTTCATCTTGTAATTGAGGATCGAAAGATAGTAATGTCCCTTCTTCAGCCTCACCTCTTGTGATGTTTTCTACAACGATGCTGGGAGGATGTTGAGCCCGTTGTTGGTTTTGATTCATCTTTATTTGAGCAATATCTCGTTGTAGTGAGAGAACGAGTTCCCACAAGTCTTCTTGGGAGTGAGATGTTGAAGGTTCAGCCATCGTGGATTTTGTACCGCTTCGGATGCTCCTCAACTCATCATAAGGGAAAAGATTGTGCAAGGATATGTTTAGCTCTGATACCAAATGATGCACGCACGAAATGCCGACAGATGAACTATGGATGAATGCACCACTTCTCATCTCCTTAGATAAAGATGCGGATGCAAGGTTCTCTCGTGATATAACTCACGCAAGAGGATCTTTGGTATGACTCACTGAAGGCCTTTGGATATAACTCACCAAAGAAAAAAAAAAGATGACTCCAATTTCTGAATCAAAGCAAAACTTTAATTTGTATTCAATTTTCAACTATCTAAAACATAAAATTAGGTGGCTTTATATAGCCTTTTACGAACATAAATTAAAAAAACTAAATAAAAGATAATCTAGATAAGTGGATCTAGATCTCCTAGATAAGTGGATCTTTTTGGTTGCGATTCTCGGCCGGTTTAAAAAGTTTCCTTGATCTTCGGCTTGATAGCTTTTGATTGAATTTCTTGTCTTTCAAGCATGTCTTCTTGGACTTCTTTCCATTGTATTAAGTGAATGAGCTTCACTTGATCTTCATGGGTTTGGGCCTTTGCTCTTGTCATTGGGCCTTGCTGAAACCGTCTACTTGAATGACTTCCACATCTTGAGTTTCTTGATCTCTAAGTTTGGAAACTTGGGCTTCTCTTAAACTTTTACTCTCTGTTCGTTGGGCTTTTACCATAGCAAATGGACTTCGAATTGAATGATCTAACATGCGTTAGAAAGCTTAAAACGTTGATTACAATCTTCATGAAGAACACATTTTGTAATGACATCGTTTGGAATGCCAAAATAATCAAATACGCCTCAGAGGTCAAAAGAAGGACAGTTTTGGAAAGTCCTTTAATTATATTCTTGAATTTCCACCTATACTTGACCTTGCATTTACCCATGATAATCTTTGTGGCTTGATCAATAATAGAATGGTCCCATTTCACATCACTTGAATTCTTGTTGTCAATTGTTAATAAGATGCTAAGTTGATTTCTGCCTTGGTTATTTGTTGTCAATCGTTAACATGATGATGATAAAAGAAATTAAAGGTTGTCAATAGCCACTGTCATTTTGTGTTGGAAAGCTAGTTATTGTCACTTATTTGGTTAAGGGCTGCCATGGATTCTTGTATGAAGTATTTTCCCTTGCTGTCTCTGTGAAATATTGTGCTATCATTGGTTTTAATTGCTGTTAAATATAACTTGCTGGGAAGTGGAAAGAGGACCTATTAATGATTGTTAATCGTGAAGAAATAGACAATGAAGAATTGGTTTAAAGTATTATCCTGCGGATTGTTTGCATTAGTGCTTTAGGTTTGGAGGATTTTTACCCTGTTACGATAAATGCTTTATGGATCTAGAAATTCCACTTTGTTAAATTAATTAAAATAAGAACTGGTTCTTGTTAATTAATATGTATTGTTCTCTATTAAATTACTTGCTCTTTGTTAACAATGTTAATTTAATTTGATAATACTCTTGATTGCTCCTTATAAATTGTAGATAAAATGTTAAAGGATAGAATGGATTGTTTGAGCTTAAGCATGAACTTTTATATCACTGCCTCTTTTGTATATGCTGTATATGGTTATGGATTAGATATGACATGACATTCATGCATTATAATAGGACTTATGAAATCGTTGACATATGCATGACATGCATAATAAATGTAAATAGACGTGTAGGGATTCGAGAGATTTGGTGACGGTCCATTGGTGATGACACCCTTAATGGATGTATCTCCTCCCATGTAGGGAGCAGAGTGACGGTTAAGCCAAATGGACCATAGGATGTATCATCTTCTCTTGTACCGAAAATTCCCCAACGCTTGGAAACGAAAGAGATTGGTGACGGTTATCGGTGGTTACACCCCTAATGAATGTATCTCCTCATCGGAGTAACGGTTAGCCACATGACCATAGGATGTATCATTTCGCTTGGTATAATAGAAAATATAGGTTCTTTTCTAAAATACATTGCATGAGTACGCATGAACATGAACATTGCATTTCATCCTATTTCTTACTGAGCGTTAGGCTCATTGTTTTATCCTGTGATGTAGGTGATTATTATGAAACCTGTGATATGCTAGTGGAGGAGGAGACGTTACAGGATAAGCTTTTGGGTTATCAGCCGGGTTTGACCTAAAGGTTATTGCTCACATAAAACAATGCTAGTTATTTTGAATAGCTAATTACGTTTTTTTTAAATGGTAAATGTTTTGTAAACCATGGACTCTCATTGGAAATGTAGAAACTGTGTTTTGAAAATTGCTATCTGTTTCCGCTCTTATTACTCTGATTTGTTTTCAAATAAGTTTTCTTCATACACGTTTTAAATAAATTAAAAAAAAATTTATATAGCTAAAAATGAAAGTAAAAAAAAAAGTTTTATTAACGTGGGGCGTTAGAGTTGGTATTAGAGCCTAACCAGGTGAAACACGGTTCTGTAGACTGTTGGTAATGCAAGACTCATCGTGAAATACTCATTCGAGTGTAAGTTCAGTTTTAAATTTTGAAAATTGTTTGCTTCAAACTTATTATTCCCTAATGTGAAAATGTAGAGAACTCTAGAATGGCAAGGAAAGAAAGAACTAATATACGAATTAATGATGAGAGGGATAAGGGGCTCGGCAGATAAGCAAACACTAGCGGCTGAGAGGATGTCGGGATTTAGAATGAGAGAGATAAGACCCTTAACCACATTGCCATTGTAGTGGAGTGGCAGTCGCATTATACGGAGGGGCAATTCCATTATATGGAGCGGCAGTTTCAATTCATGGAGCAGTTTATGGAAAGGGAGAATGGTAATGGGAATGGGAATCACTGTGCTGTTGTGGTTCTTGTGGAAGCTGGCTGGGAAAAGTTCCAGCGACTTAAGTTTCCTAACTTTGAGGGAAATGTTTCTGACGTCACAAGAGCTGAGGAGCGGATACAGTTTCTGGAAAATATGTTTGAGTATGCGAAGATATGAGAGACAGAGAAGAGTGTGCTGCTTATTTATTGGTTAAGGACGCTCGATTTTGGTGTGATTCTGTAAAGGCGACACAGGATGTCCGGACTCTCACATGGAAGGATTTTAAGGAATTGTTCTATCAAAAATATTTCAATCATACGATCTAGAATCAGAAATTGGTGGAGTTTATGCGATTGTGCTAAACTGGGACAATATCCGAATACATTTGGAAATTTGAAGCGTTGTCTAGGTTTGCTCCTCATTTGGTGGCCAATGTTGGGCACAAGTTTTAGTATTTTTTTCCATGGTCTTATGAGGAGCGGGTATAGGGTGTTTCTACCTTCTTGAGAGTATCTGACTGCTAGTGGCATTTTGGAGGCATATGCAGTTCAAATAAACAACTGCATATTCCATGCTGATCTAATTGCTATGGACATAAAGGGGTTTGACATCATTATAGGCATGGACTTGTTATCTCAGAATCAAGTGGTTATTAATTATAGAAGAAGGGAGGTTCTCTTTCACCCTCTCGGTGGCGAACGACATATATTTCGAGGAGTTAAGGAAAGGGGTAAGCTGGTAGTTATTTCTACACTCAAGGCAGACCAGCTACTGAAAAATGGATGCGAAGGATTTCTAGTGAATGTAACGGACACCACAATAGCATCAGAGGCAAAACTAGAAGATGTTACGGTGGTTCGAGACTTTTCAGGTGTTTTTCTTGATGATCTCCCTAGGCTACCACCTAGCAGGGAAATTGAGTTTGTAACTGACTTGCATCCAGGCACAGAACCCATTTCAAAAAATCCATACAGAATAACACCCACAGAATTGCATGAGTTAAAGGTCTAACTTGAGGAGTTGATCAACAAAGGGTTCATCAGTTCAAGCTTCTCACCTTGGGGAGCGCCAATTTATTTTGTGAAAAAGAAGGATGGATTGTTAAGAATGTGCATAGACTACCGGGAACTAAACAAAGTAACAATCAAGAATAAGTACCCTTTGCCTCGAATTGATGACTTATTTGACCAGCTGCACGGTGCCAACATGTTTTCAAAAATTGACCTTCGTTCGAGGTATTATGAGTTGAAAGTTAAACTAGATGATATACCTAAGACTGCATTTCGAACAAGGTATGGACTCTATGAATTTCTGGTAATGTCTTTTGAGCGGACCAACACCCCGACAACTTTCATGGATTTGATGAATCGAATCTTCAAAGATTATCTGGACAAGTTCATTATCGTCTTCATCGACAACATTCTTATATATTCTCAGTCAGAAGAAGAACACTGTGAACATTTAAGGATTGCCCTGTCTATTCTGGAGCGGCACCAACTATATGCTAAATTCTCCAAGTGTGAATTCTAGGTAAGTGAACTTAGCTTCCTTGGCCATGTGATCTCTAAAGATGACATTGCTATGGACCCAATGAAGATTCAGACAATTGTTGATTGGTTATAGCAGAAGAGTGTGGGTGATGTGACCGGCTGGATATTACAGATGGTTCATAAGCGGGTTTTCAAAAATTGCTCTGCCTCTCACCAGTCTGACGAAGAAGGATATAAGATTTTGGTGGTCAAATGAATGGGAAGAGAGCTTTCATGAGTTGAAACAACAGCTAACCTCAACACCTGTCTTGGCCCTGCCTGATGAGGAAGACAATTTCTGTATTTATTGTGATGCATCCAAGAACAGACTTGGTGGCGTACTGATGCAGAATGGAAAAGTGATTGTCTATGTTTCAAGACAACTTAAACAACATGAGGCTAACTACCCTAGTCACGACCTTGAAGTCGCTGCTGTAGTCTTCACGCTGAAAATCTGGAGACATTATCTTTATGGGCAATGGTGTGAGATCTACATGGCCATAAGAGCTTGAAGTATATTTTTATGGATAAAGAGTTAAACATAAGGTAGTGGCGATGGTTGGAATTCATAAAAGACTATGACTATTAGATCAAATATCATCCCAGAAAGGCGAATGTTGTGGCTGACGCTCTAGTAGGAATGTTGAATAATGAGAGTATAATATGTGAAGAAATGCAGTGGGACGTGTAGATGGCTCTTACACAGTTGGCTAATGTCTTATCAGCTCTGACACTACAACCATCTATACTTGAAATAATTAAGTAAGCCTAGCAAAAGGACGCCCAATGCGAAGATTTCAAGATGAACCCAACTCTGGCTGAGTTTCAAGACTATTCTATATCTGCAAACAGAATAGTGAAATTAAAAAAAAGATAGTATGTGCCTACCAACTCATTGTTGCAATTGACGATATTGAAAGAAGCTCATTCTTCAAGTTTTTCCATCCATCCCAGATGCAATAATATGTACAAAGACCTTAAATTGCACTATTATTGGCCATTGATGAAGTACGATATTGCTCAGTATGTGGCGTTGTGCCATGTATGTCAACAAGTAAAAGCCGAACATCAAAGACCTGGTGGAATGCTTCAACCAATGGCAATAGCATAATGGAAGTGGGAGCACATCACAATAGATTTTGTTTCTGGATTACCGAGAACTGCGAAGGGTCATGAAGCGATCTGGGTAATTGTTGACAGGTTGACCAAGGTTGCCTATGTTTTACCAGTAAAATAACCTACAAAATGAATCAATTTGCAGACCTGTATGTTAAAGAGATTGTATGACTGCATGGTGTTCGAATCTTTATCGTATTTGATCGAGATCCACGATTCACATCTATGTTCTAGAAGAGTTTGAACAATGCCATGGGCACAAAATTGAAGTTCAGTACTGCCTTTCACCCACAGACTGACGGCCAAAGTGAACATAAAATCCAAATATTGGAAGATATGTTGTGTGCCTGCATATTGGAATTCCAAATCAGATGGGGAAAGATGCTGCCGTTGGTTGAATTTGCCTATAATAACAGTTTTCAAGCGACTATTGGAATGATACCCTACAAAGCACTGTATGGCAGAAAGTGCTGATCCCCTTTATATTGGAGTGAAGTTGGTGAAACCGAGTTTTATGGTCCTGACATGATACAACAAGCTGTTGAATCAGTCACAATCATCCAACAAAGAATGCTGGCTACTCAAAGTCACCAGAAAAGCTACGCCAATCACCGTCGTTGGGATTTGGAATTCAATGTTGGGGACTTGGTCTTTCTAAAGATATCACCTTTCTAGGGCGTTATGCGATTTGGGAGGAAAGAAAAGCTGAGTCCACAATATATTGGCCCCTTTACGATCACAGAAAGGGTTGGGAAGGTGGTATATCAGTTGTAACTACCAACTACCATAGAGAGCGTACACAACGTATTCCATGTATCGATGTTGAAGAAGCCTTGGGAATACAATTCAAATGGAACCTCACGAAAACATTGATGTTCAAGCAAACTTGAGCTACGAGGAAAGGTCGAATTAGATTCTAGATTCCAAAGTAAAAGAACTTTGACATAAGTAAATCCCACTCGTCAAAGGTATTATGGTAAAATCAGTCAGCGGAAGAAGCCACGTGGGAAAGGAGGGAAGACATGGAAGCCAAAAATCCAGAATTATTTCCTTAGTCAAAATTTGGGGACAAAATTTTTTTAGGGGGGGGGGGGGGGGGGGGGGGTTGGAGAATGTAATGCCTGGATAATTCCTCCGTAAATTGAATGTAAATGATTTTACGGAATGAATAATTCGATGCATTTTGTAACTTTTTATTGTACACTTCATATGATGCAATGAGAATGACATAATGCAATGCAAATTAGGGAAGAAATATTAATTGGATTAAGTATGGTGTAATTGGCATTTTCGGTCGAGGTGTCGGTTGAGGACGCGGTCAAATATCTTGACCGAAATGCATTACAGATTGCTCTCTGCATTTTCGGTCAAGTCGAAGTCAAGGTACAGGTCGGATAACTCGAATGAAATACATTACAGATTTCTCCCTGCATCTTCGGTCGAGGTCGAATATCTCGACCGAAATGGATTACAAATTGCTCCTTGCATTTTCCGTCGAGTCGAGGTCGAGGTCGGATAACTCGGCCAAAATGCATTACAAATTGCATTTTGGTTTTTCAGTCGAGTCATTGCTTGAGGACGTGGTCGAAAAGCTTGATCGAAATATAAAACAGAGACAAAATTTAGGTAATCGGCCGATTGTGCGGTCGATGGTTTGGTCGGCTTCTTCAACCGAAAAGTCTATTTTTAACGAAAAAGCTGTTTCCATCGTAGCCAATTCTTTTATTTCCACTCAATATATTCTTCCTCCTCTCCTTATGAGACATGAAACTTTCCACGTGACTGGGCTGGATAGGACCTTCCCCTTTAAAATGAGTGATTGTCCATCAATTGTCACTTTCCCTGGGAAGTCTTCTCCTTGACTATAAAGCAATGACAGCTGCTAAAGCAGGTCACACTTTGCATTTTGGATTTCCATTTTAGGTGAGTTTCTATCGTGGGATTTCTTACAGAGAGAAAGGAAGTGAATGCATGAAGTGTGAGTGGAGAAGGAGGTGCTGCTTGGTTTCTTGGTGTGTGTCGTTTCTTCGGTTAGATTTTTGGAATGTTGTTGCTGGTGTACGAGACTTCTTCTAAAGTGGTATTTTGGCTGAAGGTAAGAAATGAGATGCAAGTGGCTAGTGGAGGCCCTGCATCACGACACTTGGTTGTTGTTGATTCCTACTTTGTTTGGTGTGAATTAATGACCTTGTTTGGTGTTAATACTTTCTAGAAATTCAAAACTGTCAACGATAATTGGATGAGATTACTGCCTTGAATTCTTGTTGTCAATTGTTAATAAACTGGTAAGTTGATTTCTGCCTTGCTTATTTGTTGCCAATTGTTAACATGCTACTAGTAAAAGAAATTAAAGGCTGTCAATAGCCACTGTCATTTTCTGTTGGAAAGTTAGTTACTGTAACTTATTTGGTTAAGGGCTGCCATGGATTCTTGTATGAAGTATTTTCCATTGCTGTCTCTCTGTGAAGTATTGTGCTATCATTATTTTAATTTCTGTTAAATATAACCTGCTGGGAAGTGGAAAGAGGACCTATTAATGGTTGTTAACTGTGAAGAAATAGCAATGAAGAATTGGTTTAAAGTATTATTCTGCGGATTGTTTGCATTAGTGCTTCAGGTTTGGAGGATTTTTATCCTGTTGCGATAAATGCTTTATGGATCCCAAAAATCCTCTTTGTTAAATTAATTAAAATATGAACTGCTCCTTGTTAATTAATATGTATTGTTCTCTGTTAAATTACTTGCTCTTTGTTAACAATGTTAGTTTAATTTGATAGTTCTCTTGATTGCTCTTTATAAATTGTAGATAAAATGGTAAAGGATAGAATGGATTGTTTGAGCTTAAGCATGAACTATTATATCACTGCCTCCTTTGTATATGCTGTATATGGTTATGGACTGGATATGACCTCACATTCATGCATCATAATAGGATTTATGAAATTTTTGACATATGCATGACATGCATAATAAATGTAAATAGACGTGTGGGGGCTTAGGAGATTTGGTTACGGTCCATTAGTGGTGACACCCCTAATGGATGTTTCTCTTCCCACATAGGGAACGGAGTGACGGTTAAGCCAAATGGACCATAGGATGCATCCTCTTTTCTTATACCGGAAATCCCCAATGCTTGGAAACAAAAGAGATTGTTGACGGTCATCGGTGGTGACACCCCTAATGGATGTATCTCCTCATCAAAGTGACTGTTAGCCACATGACCATAGGATGTATCCTTTCTCTCAGTATAACAGAAATGATAGGTTTTTTTCTTTTCCTGAAACACATTGCATGAGCATGAGCTTTGTATTTCATCATATTTCTTACTTAGCGTTATACTCATTGTTTTATCCCGTAATGTAGGTGATTATTATGAGACCTGTGATATGCCAGTGGAGGAGGAGACATTATAGGATGAGCTCTTGGGTTATCAACCTTGTTTGACCTGAAGGTTATGACTCATAGAAAATAATGCTGGTTATTTTAAATAGTTTATTAAGTTTTTTTAAATGGTAAATGTTTTGTAAACCATGGACTCTCGTTGGAAATGTTAAAACTGTGTTTTGAAAATTATTATCTGTTTCCTCTCATATTACTCCGATATGTTTTCAAATCAATTTTCCTCAGACATGTTTTAAATAAATTAAAGAAAAAAAAATTTATATGTCTACAATTGAAAGTAAAGATAAAGGTTTTAATAACGCGGGGCATTATAGTGCGCCTCGAAAATACAAAGGGAAATGACATTTCGAATAAAGTCCTATAACAACATTCACACTTGCTCGAGAAAGATGGAAAGCCACCATGCCTCTGCAAAATGGGTAGCAAGCGGAGCATCAGTTTTGCATCCGACACCTATATGCAAGGAACATCAGATAATGGGATTGAGTGAGCAAACATGCAAAGATCAAAAGATGAACTGTGCGTCGAAACTAGATATACATCACCTACAATAGTTTATTTGAGGTAGGCAGTTGGATGTTCCTCAAGAAACCGTAAAAATGCTTGATGTAGTTAGATCACACTAATTCATAGTGCACATGTACATTATATGCTTGTAACGGAATTGATAATTTGGTTTGCGTCTGTAGTGCGCATATGCACGATATGGTTGTAATTGAATTGAAATTTTAAGTTTGTAATGCACATATGCATGATATGCTTATAATTGAATTGATAAATTGCGTCTGTAATGTACATATGCACGATATGGTTATAAAAAATTATGTTTATGTTTATGTTTTGTTTTGTTTACTTGGATAATATTTGTTTGCAAAATATTTGACTTGGATAATATATAGTTTTTAATAATGTCACAGGGGGGATAGAGTAAAAATAAGCGACACTCTTGTAAAATTTTCAATTTTTTAAAAGAGAAATTGACTCAAACCATTTCATACATCATCAACAAACAACTAATATGTTCATTGCAACAATTTAAGCAATCTGTGCATAACATCGAAATATACAAAGCAGGGGAATTCTATCTGTCCGTCGTGGAAGTTGATATTCCGCCGTGGAAACATGTTGGTCTGCAGCATACTGTATGATGTTTTGCGGTGGAATATCAACTTCTTGCGGCGAAAAGTCAACTTTCTGCGGTAGAACGTCAGCATGGTCGATCAAAAAGTACATATTCAAAATTCCATCATCAATTATAATTCAATTACAACATATTGTGCATATGTGCATTATAGACGCAAACCAAAATATCCACCCCGTATTCTTCGTTTATGCGCATTCCGGGACGCCAACCAAAATATCCACCCCGTATTCTTCGTTTATGCACATTCTGGGACGCCTCTACATTACAATTGTTATTGAGGACAACAAACATAAACAAACACGAATGTGGACCCTAACCTTCCTTGATTAGAGAAGACACCGCACAATCAAAGTGATAATTAACTATGCGTCGAAACTAGATATTCATCATCTACAATAAGCTACCTTGAATAAACTATTGTAGATGATGGATATCTGGTTTTGATGCATAGTTGATTATCACTTTGATTGTGCGTTGTCTTCTCTAATCAAAGAAGGTTAAGGTCCACATTCATGTTTGTTTATGTTTGTGGACCTTGCGCATCATACTCCTGCATAACACATTGCAAATAAAATTAGCATAGTTTTAAATGTAACACATGAAAACGTAAACGCAATAATGTGCTCACCTCTGTCTCAGGAACTATGTCGAAAGTGTCTCGGGGACTGTTTCGGGGGCTGACTTGGGGACTCTGAAACCCATAAATGTACCCTCTGACCTTCCTCTGCCGCCTCTATTTCTAGACTAGCGGCCGCCACATGAATTGAACTTTGGGCCTCACCTTCACACTTGTGGGAATTGTGCCCCACATCGGCCACATATCATGTTCAGATGTCTCATGGGCAAACTGTCCAGCTTGAGCCTCATCCACATCCCGTATTCTTTGTTTTCGCAGCCTTCCATGACATCTCTTAAATGGGGATGGCGTAATTGGATCAAGATGCGTCACTGGAGGCCACATTATTTGTTCACTGACGGGGCAGACAAAGTGGGAGTACATCACGATGTATGTTTCCCGGTGGTAGCACTCATGCACAAAGTCCTCGAGAGATCTCCTCATGAATTGCAGGACTGCATGGACACATAGGATGCCAGTTAACTCCCACCGATAATAGTTACAAGTATGCCTGTCAAAATCAACATGGTACTGTTTGTTACCTTGCTGACCTCAAACTGGGCAGCGCCTGAAAACTGGGTACTCCAATTGTGACCTACAAGTTGTAGTCTAGAATGCTTATTCTTAACTTGCGGGCATAAAAAGTCCGTTGAGCGCACCATCTTTTCATTTTTTTAACGATTCTTCCCATAATGCCCTTTAGTATGATCTCGAACATACTGAAAATTGGTTTGTCCCAGGCTTGTAGAATGCAGACGTTGAAGGACTCACTCAACTTGTTGAGGTTATGTCGCACTTTGGAATGGACCAGAAGGCATGTTTGGCCCGACATCTCGCATCTATTCCTCGTAGATAGTTGTAGGCTGCCGGGTCAAGCAAAAATAGCTTCATCATCTTTCTCTCAAAGTGCTTCTCTGTAGCGACCCACATTACATCCTTGAACAACCTCCTTTGAAATTATTTTTGAAAATTGACATACAGGTGTCAGATACATAATCGGTGGTCTGCTTGCCTTGCCACCTCTCCAACAACTAGCACCAGCCCTACAAAGATTCACAGTATGAGTCAAACGTTGGTACACAACGCATATCATAAACATAGATGAAAAAAGCAATCAACCACACCTTTTGTCGATCAGAAATGATTTTCCACCCATTGTCAAACGGGGTGTTTAGATCGTCAGGCAAAAATTCCAGAAACCAGCTTCAAGAATTCCTATTTTCTATTTCAACCACTGCTACATCAATTAGACATATTCCATCATTCTTGTCGATGCTGACAGTAGTGAGTAGTTGGCTTGAAGTCGCTCCATTCAAGTGGCAATCATCCAAACAAATAAACAATCTACCATAGTTCAACAGCCCCATCTTACATGTAGCCAAACACATGTACATCCTTTTAAATGCACTCATCTCTAGGTGAACACACAGCGAGCTTCCAGGATTAGACCTCTAAATCTCCTCGGCATAGGACCATATGAGCTTTTATTGCTCATTGTCATCCCCTTCATTAAATTTTTTGGCCGTATTTCTTGTAATTATGGCAAGGTTGGGTGTAATGTTGACGTTAAAGTCCTTCATGACTCTCTCAATTATGAAAAAAAGGTCCTAGTCGACTTGACTTTTAAATCTGTCCAAGTAATAAGTTGTCACCCATTTGGCAGAGGCATGGTGACTTTCCATCTTTCTCGAGCAAGTGTGAACGTTATTATAACACTTTATTTGAAAGGTCATTTCGCATTGCATTTTTTAGGCGTGCATCTGCCATGTGCTTCCTTCCTAGCAGGCAGCCCTCAACCGATGAGCGTCACTGTGGGTGAATTTTATCCTATACCTATTCTTCAACGCATGATCTATAATTTCTTCTCTAATTTTATTCTGTGAACTATACTTCTTGCAAAGACCCATTCCAGCAAATGTGCATTCTGCTTATGGTGGGCGTCTAGGCCTACTCTCGACCATGTCCACCTCTTCGTCGCTACTGGATTCACATAATAAACGAAGCTCCTCCTCATTTAGAGTAGCCGAGACAGAATGCAATACTATAGCAGCTTCGTCTCCAATTGCACGTACCTCATTGTCCAAAACTGTCAATGTGAGCCCCACTTTAACTTGACAATTAATAACAGATTCCTCAACACTCCAAGATGCTATTCAGTGTTCAAAAAATGCTTCAACTTTGCCAAAATGTGGTACAATTAAGCTCTTAGAAATCTTTAGGGTTCAGTAATCGCTGACAAAATCACTGACAAAATCACGAAGACTATAGTAGGAATTTATACAAGGCATACGATGCACGATGATCCACTATGAATATTTATCAATTCTCCGTGGATTGCAGATGATTTGTGGCAGATCGTAGTCCAATATGTCGTGGATCATAGGTTGCTTAAATTGTTGCAATGAATATGTTAGTTGTTTGTTGATGATGAATGAAATGGTTTGAGTCAATTTCGTTTTCAAAAAATTGAAAATTTTGCAAGAGTTTCCCTTGTTTTTAATTTATCTCGCCTATGACATTATCAAAAACCATATATTATCCAAGCCAAATATTTTCCAAACAGATATTGACAGATATTATCCAAGTAAACGATGTAAAACATAAACATCAACATAATTTTTTATTATGATCTCAACAAAATGAGTATCTCAATTTGTATCCCTACACATCTCAAATACCCTAAGCCGCCTTCTTGCCATGTTTCTTCTGCAAATTCATTATCTAAAAATATAACTGTGGGTCCACGTATACGTTGGACGCTTTGGCAAAAACGGACCCTTCACGGGTACATTTGCATGATGGTGGAAGTCATCCTTCTTCTTGCAATGTTGGATCACCTCCATCCTCTCACTCGTACACCGAAAGATGTCGTGCGGGCTGAAATGCAAAGGGAACAATCAACACATAAGTGGAAAGCAATGAATCTACACAAGGGAAAAGATATACCACTCTCTATTAGTTGGCGCTACAATGATCGAAATTGCTTCAGGTAGCAATTGCTGGTAAGGGAAGTGAGTGTGTAGGTCAATGAACAACATAAAACACGACTAATTTGGGTGTGACAGAAATGTAAACCATGCATTAGAACTGTTGCACATGAATGACAAAATGAAAAAGTGAGATGTTTACTTATGTGAATCCACCCTAATATCATTAGTGATTTTTCTATTTGAACTTGGAAGTATTCTTCTTCGTTTACCGCATAGCACTGCATACAAAGAACGCAACGATAGATGAGTACAAAGATAACACCTTCTGAACAACTTAATGTAACATAACATAATTCTCACTGTGTTTGCTGTCCCAATTTGCTACAAGAAGGTGATCTCAGTGATGGTCTACTCATCATTGACTAGATTTCTCGAAAGAATTGTGCACGTCTCTAGGTTCTTTTGAGTATTTCCAGCAATATACTTCTTTAAAAGATCCATCAGTTCACCTGGCTGTAAAAAACATTGACAAGAGACTGTCAGACTAATAAGACATGAATAAGTGCAGATACACGTAGATAACCAAATCAAAGACGTACCACTCGCATAGTTTTAAGTGGTGGAGGCTGTGATCCACCCGACGCATCTGTCTCCTGCACCTTGGCAAGCACAGTAGGAGGAGCAGGTTCAACTCTAATGGCATTGGTGCTGCAAATTTCAGACAGTTTATTACGTCGTATACAAATAAAGTAAATAATGGACTTGGCGTAAAAAGTAAATAACTTACAAGTAGTCCGTGTCTTTCTTTTCTGAAGAGGACAATGGAGAGGCCACTGGAGAGGCTATTGGATGGGCTTCTCAAGAGGCTGCTAGAAAGGGTACTCGCTGCCCTATTCTCTACAATGCTGCCAACATCTCATGATGTCGCTCCTCTTCTCATTCCTCCATTTTTTGCATTTGGAGCAGCCCCATTTGATGTTGCTTCTCCATTTTTTTTAATTTAGAGTAGCCTCACTTGAAGGTACTCCTCCAACATTTGTATTATATATAGCGCCATTTGATGGAGCTCCTCCATCCTGCGCATCCAGTTTGTTGTGGATGTCTGTGGCCTTTTCTTTCGATTCTTGGCTCCTCCTCCAAGATCGGTACCCCGTAATGCTCAACAATCTTCTGAATGAGCCAATTAAAAGGCAGACTCTTCACCGGGTTGTTGAGCACCTCATACATGTGACTCAAAACGACAAAGCCGGTGTCCACATTTTTCTATTGAACACCTTCTCTAGCAGATAGAGATCCATGTAGCTAACATACTCTCGGTGTCAATCACAAGGAAAAATGGTGTGCGTCATGATGATGTGGATCACTCGGGCTATGACATTCAAGTCATTGGACTTTGGCTTCTTGTACACTGCGATCTTGGGATCACGGTGCAACTGTCTAAGCACTACCAACCCTTCTCCTCTTCTAATGAAAGGTGGCTCTCGAGAGACGTGGTAATAGTGATCACTTTGTCCCTCCATCGAACATCTAAGAAACACGTTAATATCGTTGGGAGTTAGCCTCAACTCCCGTCCAAACATGTAAGTCCAGACCTCTAATGGTTGGGTGGAATGTACCAAATTTGCATAAAACAGTTTGACAATCCACTCATAGTAACTTCCACCCAATCAGCACAAACCAGCTAAGCTAGCTCCCTCAAACAATTTTTCAATTTTCAACTCAGCCAATGACTCGAAGTTTACTAGTCTAGAAACAATAATTGAACGGTTTTTAACATCAGCTTCATACCGTTCCTTCACATCGGCTATCCTAAAGAGTGGGGAGTGGAAACCCGCTGTAATGAGTTTGAAACGGACCAATGCACTTGCTGCCGATTGTTTTTGAGGTTGAGGTTGTGATTCAACCTCGGCTTTTGTAACAGAGGCAACCGCTGGTCCTCCAACATCAATTGTGACTGCTCCAACTTGAACTGTGGTGCTCCACTTTGCACCACAGTAGGTACATTGTCGTGTAACTAACAGATGAGCACAGTTGCAATCCGACTTCATTCATGGCCGGAGTCCTTCGTTTCTAGTCGTGGCCCCGGTTGAGCCTGAGACGGACCACGCTTACGCTTGAGCAACATTTTCTTTGCAGGGGAATCCATTGGTATATATTAAACAGTGTGGAATGAAGGTTTGAGGGTATTAATGTTCGCCGAGGATATCGTGGTTCGCGGTAAACTCACCGCTGCGGACAGTCGAGTCTTACTTAGTAAGGCATAGGAAAGCAGAATGACGCACGATGATCCGCGGTGGATCATTATCAAACCGTCATAGATCGTAGTCAATCCGAGGTAGATTGAATGATGATCCACGGTGGACCATCAATATTATAACATTATTTTCAAAAATAATAATCCGCGATGGAGTAGTAGACGATCCTCCACGGATCAAAATCAATTCGTTTAACGGCAAACATGACAGCGACGTTTGCGATGACCTTTTTCTATAGTTCAGTGGTTGACTTGTCATTGGTCATAAAGTACTGATAGGCTCCAAGAAACAAATGGGGAACCTTTGTTAAATCTGTTCGGGAAAANATAAAGGAGCCCTTGGCTCGGGCTCAAGTGACGGGTTCTCGGGGCACATCAAGTACGATAGTTGATTTGTCATTTTCCCAATAATTAATTGTAATTAGAAATTATAATAAGTTTCAAAGTAACCAAATTTGGAAATTAGGTCAATGCATTGAAAGTCATTTAGACAAATGACTTTAGACAAGGAATTGATTAACTAATCGTTACAGAAAGTATGAACCAATTTAGGGTGTTTAACTAGAAACCCTAAGGTATAAATGGATAATAAACCATGTCAATTGGACTTAAAATGGAAAAGTTATACAAATTAGAAATTGACACATAAACTTAGAATAGTTAAAAGTTTACTTTGGACTTTAGAAAATCAAAAGAGAGTCTTGTGCTTGGAATTAAGGAGTGTAAAATAGGTCACATAGACAGGTTATGACGTGATTTCATTATTGATGTTATGAAAATTTATTGGCCAACAAGACGTCGACATGTTGCCAAGATTAATTAAAGTAATTGATTAAGTTTAAAGTTAATTTACTTTTGTATTTTTGTAAACACGAGTAAACTGAAAGGTAAAATGATAATTATCCAAGGTAAAATGATAATTTTCCAAGGAAAAATGGATATATAAAGAATTAAACATTTAAATGATTATATAAAACAAAAATAAAGTTAAACTTAGCAATAGAAGTTGAGTTATCCACGGAAGATAGAGAGACCAAGGGAGGAGAGAAGAAAAGGGATCGAGGAAAAGATCAAGAAACCAAGAGCTTTGTTGACTTTTGACGAAAGTGCTCAAAACAGAAAATATTTCTGATGTACATATTTGTATAAAAATTTTGAAGCAAAATTGAGATTTCGGATAAATTTCTCCATACTCTCTCTGTTTATGAATGTGCATGAAAAACGTAGAGAAATTGATATAACGCTTGAAAAAAAAAATTGTATAAAAACGTATCCTAATGTTAGAGTAACATTTTAGAATGTCTTGCATTAATTGAGATTGGCATTTGAATTGAATTCTTGTGCAATCCAAGTGAAAATTAGAGAAAAATTAAAAATGTTAATAACAGCTTGACACAAAATTATGTGTTGTGGCATAAGGCATAACGCCATGATGTTATTGGATTTATGCCTCGATTTTAGAATAGTGTTTCTGCATGCACTATTTATCATTCTAAGCCACAACATTTTCACTTTTATGTCACAATGTTTTCACAATATTTTAGATGAAAATGCATTGAAAAATGCATAAAATAATCTAAATTATTTAAGGGAAGGTATGACATTTAATTATTAAAAGCCACAACATTATACAATGATAGGGAGCCTTGACCTTCAGAATTTGCAATGCCTCATGGTTAATTGAGATTTAAGCCTTGGGCATCATAAATGTTACGCCTGGACTTGAAGTGTGAGCGAATGCCTCGATGTTTGAGGATGTAATGCTGAGGCAATGATCAAAGTTAACGCCATGGCATGGTGGGGGTTTATGCCACACGTTAATTCTAAACTTAGAATTTTGAGATTATTTCGTAAACGCGACAAAATGAGATATTAAGTAGACATTGTGCACATCTTGATCTGTATGTCGGTATCACATGGGTAATGTGAGGGTTAGGCATTCATTCATACATCATGAGACTAAATAAAAGATAATAAAATGATCTTCATGGCTACTAACACTACACCATACTTTGGAATGCATTTGACAAAGTATTAAATATTCATGCATCATGATTGCATGGTGAGCCCATGAATGACAATTTGGCAAACATGTGACTAAATGTATTTACTTGGTACACTAGGTAGATTCATGTTTGTTGACTCTTGTGCCCAATGCGTATGTAACCTTTTTATTTGGTTGATGCATATCAGCTTGCATCATTACTCATGTTGATTTTGATATGTGTTGCTGAAGGGTACACACTAGCAGACCTATGAGCCTAGTTTGTTATCTTTCCTTGTATGGCTACAGATAGTTGCCATGTGACAAAGCTTTACTATGATATGTCCTTCATAAATCTTTATAAGGTAATTGGCAGCTAGGGTCTGGTCTGTGGGCTGTGAATCTAGTTTGTCTGTGTGTTTGTTCGCATGTGTATGTTTATATTGACATTAACATTAGAAAATATTAGTATGGTGAATATTTATATCAACTTATATAGTAAAATAAGTTAATGTGAATGATAATAATAAATATACATTAGATATTCTGTAACACCCTGTAATATCCCAGAAAAATAAGAAAGATATATTTAATGAAAATAAGTGGAATTTTTATAATTAAATTAGATGAAATTGGAATATTAAAGAAAATATTAAGATTGCCACAATTTTGTGAAAAAGAAAGATGCCTGCGGGAATGACATCGCTAGAGAATGGAGGTAGAGTGTGAATATTTGAAGTGAACACGGTGTGGAAGTGTGAGTGTCTGCAATGAAGAGTAGAAATATTGGATTGAGGGAATTAAATATACTCAGAAGAAAATGTATCTGTGGAACAGAAATATTAAGATGAATGATGTAGATTGATTGGATAAAATACCAGATGAAAGAGGAGTCGTTGATCGGGAAGATGCCATGTCGAAAGATGCCAAGTGGAAAGATGCTTTGCGGAGGAGAGGATAATTGTTGGATGAAATATAGAAGAGAATCTTAGCCATTGGATTAAGAAAATAGAGAAGGAAAATGCTCCGTAGAAAGATGATTGTAGGAGAGAAAGATGTCACACAGAAGACAGATGGACCATTGGATCAAGTTATAAGAATAAATAAGGACTGTTATGTCAGAAGAAAGATGCTTTCGTGGAAGAGAAAATATTGCTTGCGAGAGGAAGTAGCCACGTTTAAAAACAAACGTCGTCAGAATTTATAATGGGGTCTGTGGTAGCAAATGTTGACACGACAACATTTTATTAAGTGGAAATGTTGTCATCTTGGTTAGTAAGGTGTAAATGATAGGAAGTAAATGATGTCCTTTTGGTTAGGTAGCGCACATTGAACAATGGACTAGCGAGAGTATTAGAGTGTGCGAATGGAAGCGCGTTTGCTATGAATTGTACAAAGGTAAATGTGGGGAAACGTGGTGTTAAACGACTGGTTGTTGGAGCGAATATTCATTGGATTGATGCTCTTACGGAAGCAAATATGTCTGCGAGAGGAGACTTAGACGTCTTCGAATGATTAAAATTGACAACGAAGGTTTATTTAAGAATCTGCCTTGATGATTAATTGAGATTAAGACTGATTACATAGAATAACGATTTCACATAGGATTTAGGTGAGGTTGGTGATGGTGGCCGATGGTAATTGGTTGAAAGTGGTGGTTCTCAAATATAGGATGCGGTGGCCGATTACGATTGACGGAGAGGTTGAATCTTTGGGTACTCCACTGCCTGGAAATCCCTATAAATAGAAGGGATCAACTTTGTAACAGAGGAACAGGCAAACCTCGAGTCTTGAAGGTGTTTGATTGGTAAATTGGTGGAGTATTCCTCGGAGGTCTTGAATTGGAGTGCTCCGTGAGGGTTTTTGACCGATAATTGTTGGGAGTGCTCTTTGAATGGGTTTAACTCAGAAGAACTATAGTGACCGCAATTTTGTAAGAAAAATAATAATTAGTATAAGGAAGAAGTTATGCTTAAAGGTATCTATGTATATGTGTGTGTGTGTGTGTGTCTATATGTATTATAGGTTATTCAAAATAGGTATATTTTATAGTTTAGAAACATATATAAAGGTAAATAATTTTAATAAAAAGGGAAATAAAGTAATAGTTTAAATTGGGTAGAAGTTAGAATGGAAGGAATTAGATATGCAGTGTAGTGCATATTTTGACCGTGACTTATACACGTCGTTTTGAAGGAAATATTCGTTGTTAAGGAGTTGTCTAAGGATGGTGTCTGCAGGAGCATACTGATCTGTAGAAGGAAGCAATTCATATGTTGCATAGTGTCGTTTTGGAAAAAGAAATGGTTAAGGATGAGAGGAGAAAATGGCAATCATTGGATCTATTATGCTAGAGGGGTATACACTATCATGTTAAGAGTGAATGGAAGGATGCATGAAGGGGGAAAGATTCCATAGTTGGAGTGTGTTTGATCGTTGAATGGGAAGAGTGGGCGAAGGATCGACTGTTAGATGAGAGAGCGCAAATGGAAAAGATACTTCCGCATGAGAGAAAGATTCATAGTGGGAGTGAGACAGGCCATTATATTAAAGGATTGAGATAGTTAATGGTCATTGGATCAAGAAAAAGATGCTTCTACGAGAAAAGAAAGATTCGTAATGGGAAAAGAGATGGGCTATTGGATTATAAGATCTGGATTATAAGATCGGGAGTGTTGATCGCTGTTGGATCAAGGAAGGAAGTCATGGTTGTGTGGGAGAGTGGAGGGTCATTAGTTGGAAAAAGCAGAAGAAATATTGATCGTTGGATTAGAAGTTGAGGATGAGAACGCGTCCGCAGAAAGGAACACATCCCCAATATTAAGATGGACGATGTCGTTTAGACTAGAAGTTTCGGAAGAGAACACGTCCACGGAAAGGATAGCGTCAGTAAATTTAAAGGATGTCATTGTTTCAAAGGAAAAATACATCTATGGTGAAATAAACAAGGATAGGAATGACGCTGTTTTGACTAAAGGAACTCGGCTAAACAGTGAATTCGTTGGAGCGTAAACATCCGCAAACAAAAATGCTTTCAAAAATATGATGTGGCATGAAATGATTGGTTTAGTGGGATGAATATTTGATGAGAATATTCTTGGCGGACACAAACATGTCAGCAGTAGCCTATGCTTTTGAAATTGTAGATCATCATTTTGAAGTAGTTTCTAGATGATGAAGAATGTTAACAAATGTCAAGACGGTGTCATTTAGATGATAATGGTGGACCTTCGATTGAGTTTTGGGCGTGGAAATATTATTATTGTGAAGGATAAAGTTGGTTGGAGAGTTAATACAGACATTTTGGAAAATGAAAGGTGGCAACCTCTCGGTTGAAGAGATAAGATTTACAGATAGTTGCAAATGAATCTGGACGTGATAAGTGTAGAGAAATAATGACCCTTCACTTCATTGATAACTTCTCTTTTGAGAGGGCAAATGCAGGAAGTCTTTGGTATGTTATATTGGTAAAAGACTCTCTAAAATGGGGTGTTTTTGAGGGAAGAAGAACCCGTGAAGACTTTTGTCTCATTATAGTGGCTGCTGAATCCACAAAATAAGGAGAGAGATATTGATGCAAAGAGAAAAACCTACGAGGATAACAACCTCGTTACACTGGCAGAGGGATTTACGAATAAAGGAAATAAGTAACTCTTCATTGGAGTATATATAAAGAACCAGGTAATTAATGATGCATGTGTTTGTCTTGTCATGACCCAAAAACGAGCCTAAAGAACCGTTGGCTTAGGCGACCCGATCCTAGGACCTGAGACGAGCCTAACATGGCTCTTTTGGGATTGCACCACAAAATGCTAAGGTTAAGTTTGTTGATGATCTAGCATGGCAATATAATGTCCTGATGAATTAGTTGATCTATTTATCGATATGTAAGATGACATTTGATGGTGCTCTATGATTTCATGATCCGTTAGATAGAGTTATGAGTTGTAGTTTGAGGATTAGTTGATCTGTTTGTTGATATATTAGATGATATTGATTGTCGATCTGTTAGATGTTGTTATGTTTACTTGAGGATTTGATGGTCAGTTAATTGTGTTTTAGATATTTGAGGATTCCATGATTGTTAGATGATGTTAGATAATGTCTTTGTAGTTTGTTGATATTGATGTCTTGAGGATTTGTTAATCTGTTAGATGATGCTATATTAATTGGTGATTTGATGATTTATATAAGTTTCTTGAGGATTTTATGATCTGTAAGATGACATTCTATTTTGATGATCATTTGTTTAGTTGCATGTTCAGGCCTCAGGTTTTCAGAAAAGATGAACGAAAATGTTTTTCTCATGCAAATGACTTTATGTAAGAAAGAAAAAAAGACGATGAAGATACGTAAATGGGTCTGGAGGACAAGCTGTTTCGAAGGGAACTAAGGGGCAAAGATACCTGAAGTTTGCCTTTGGTTGATGACAGGCTAGATCGGTCGATGTCGGTCGTTGTGCATTGATGTGCACAATAGCTAATAGAGGACTCGGTTATTGCCTTGTCTATTGCTAGGGATGTAGATACCTATAGTTTGCCTTTGGTTGATGCCAGGGCAGATTGGTTGATGCCGGTCGTTATGCATTGATATGTATAACAACTATCAGAGGACTCGGTTGATGTCGTGTCTAACACCCAAAGTTTGAGATTGTTTCATAGAAGCCTACTCATTCCTAGAAAGAGAAAGAAAGAGAAAAGAAAGAACATAAACATAAAAAGAAAAAAATTGACATGTTTATAATGATGACATCATGTTTTTAAATATCATAGTTCACGTTTTTAACATTTATTACTTACTAAGCAATAGACTTATAGATGAGTTTTGTAGTATAGGTAATGGACTAGATGATGATACATGGAGTAGGAAGCTGGAAGAAAAGAAGCAGTTGAGGGAGTATTCTCCATGATGAAGAAGGTTTGGTGTTGTTACAACAAAAAGGTAAAAGAGAATTTTCATGTTTTGTGTAAGAAATATATTTTATGAAAAGTTAAGTTTTGTTTTTATGTTCAGCAAGAAAAGTCTTATACTTTGCATATGTGCTCAAAGAAAAAGACCATGGTTTTAGAAGATAAAAATGTGTTTTCTTTTAAAAGGTTTTTAAAGTAAAAGTTTTCAAGTGATGACCAAATTTAACAAAGAAATTTAAAATTTTTTTAAAAAATTTGTGTCCTACAGGAACCAATTCTTAGTCACTATGATTCCAAGGTACGCAATGGTTGCATGTGATTGGCTTCTCGGTATACAGCATAAGATGTTAGAAGAATAAACAGAATTGTGACTTGATTGTGCTTTATTGTTTAGTATGTATTTATGAATGTGAAATTCTGTTACTAGAGAAAATGATATATATGATAAGATGCAGAACTGTTGGATTAACTTGATGATAGATGAATATTGTTTTTGTGGATAAAATGACAAGACAGATAATGAAGAACCTTGTAGTTGTTGGCACATGGCTAGCAGAAGTTGTTACAACAACTTAATGTATAATGGGACTCACAGTATGTAAAGAAAGAAATATTGTAATAAATTATAGACATTTTGTAAAACTAATTATGGACTTTATGAATAATTGATTTAATTGTTGTTGCACACCCTCTTAATACGGTATTTAAAATAGAAAATCTTCCACTATGTAAAGTTGTTTTAAAAAGTTCAAAAAGTCGTATTACAAATGTTCGTGTATTTGACTAATAATGAACATGGATTTCAGGATGTTACAATTATGATATCAGAGCAATCCGTTCTGTAGATTGCGTAACAACTCAAGCCTCCACAAGGGTATGCCTTGTCAGCTATAAGTATGATTTATCTTTTTATTGATTGAATTTGATTAGATTCGAAAGGTTTATAACATAGAAATGGACAAGGATGGATAGATGAAGATAGGAATGAGGCTATTAAAAGACTTATTAAACTAGTAGAGTGTTAATCTTATTAGCTGGAAATTATCATGAAAGCCCTTGGAATAGGAAAAGCATAAAGTCAACAAGTCAGTGCAGCAAAACAAAATCGTCAAATCCAGCGGGTTTGCTTCAACCATTACCTATTTCATCATTGGTCTAGGAAGATATATTATTAGATTTCATTGAAGGCCTTCCAGAATCCAATGATTAACGCATCCAAAAATCAACTTCCAAATAGTTAGGACAATTGAGTTATACTCTAGGGAAGATTGACCCTCGGATTAGAGCTTCAGAAAACAGAATCTGGTCACAGATTTGAAATGAACGTATCTCGACTTGCATACGCGCTTTGGCTCCCAAAATTACAGGGCAATTATCCAATATCAAATATATGAACACTCTCAAATACTAGCTTCAAAATCATTACACAAACATAGTTGTGTTTTAAGGAATTCAGACCTTGGATTAGGGTTTTAGAAAATAGATTCCGACCATCAATATTAGAACGAAAATATCTCCACTTGTATACGTTTTTTGATCACCAAATTTATAGGACAAGCAGATAATAATCAAGGCAAATCTTGGCTTCAAAGATCACGCACACATGAAGTTTTACGTGATGCAATCCAAGATGCAAAACTGGAATCGTAACTAACAGATTTGCAGCACAGATTCTATTCCTTTTTTAGCACCAATAAACGATACCCAATCCAAATGAAATCTATACCAAATCAACATTAGCTGATTGCAATCTCTAGAGAATCAATAATCATGAATACCTTTCCCACAAAAGAGCCACGAACATACAAGAAAACCGGCTAGGTCCGCTAACCCTCCAACACAAGGGGGTGATTGATTCGGCCACTTCAAGCAGTAGCTCTCCCAACCGGGGTTTACTGAATTCTTCTATCTCCACACCATGAGCACAATGACACAAGGAGGTTGCTGGAAGAGATAGCAAATAACAACCTTCGCAAGACTAAGCAAGAACATGAAAGGTGATGGAAGATGAGAAGTGGTCGAGAGGGAGAGAGCTCCACCGTGGGTCTTCAAAGCACAAGGCTGAATTTTCTATTAGGGTTTTCCAAAAGTCCTTACAAAATCACATTAGAGGGAAATAAATACCCTCTAATGATACTACAAAAAGAAATGACCAAATTGCTCTTGAAAATACAAAATTAGGGCATGAGGGCTTGGGTTACATGCAAACCGCGCACCTCCATTCCTACATTAACAAAATGATTTAATATTCTCAAACTAATTCCTAACCAGTCATCCAACAATTAAAACAAACAAAGACATAAGTTTAACATGGAAAATTCAAAAAAAAAAAAACTCATTTCAACCTTGTTGGCTTCAGCCCGTGCGAGCTCTTCCAAGCCAGGAAATTGTGACTCTAGCAAATTGGGGGTTGCATGGCTCCACGTGAGAACATGATGCGTAACTTCCTTATCTTCATGCGTTGGCCCCTCTGTAAACTCCATTAATTTATTATTCCCTACAAAATAAGAACTCATTAGATAAAGAGTGAACCTCGTGGCTCAAGGTCGCTTGGTGGGGTTTTTGGGGCACATCACATATTGAGTCAAATTTCTTTGAAATCATGAAAGGATTAGATTCATCATTAAGAATTGATTTTTAGGAATGATAAAAGAAGGATGGAATGCCAAATTTTGAGGAAAATTTTTTTACAAGAAGGAGAGATTGTAATATCCCAGAAAAATAAGAAAGATATTTTAAAGGAAAATAAGTGGTATTTTTATAATAAATTAGAGGAAGTTAGAATATTAAAGAAAAGATTAAAATTGCCACAGTTTTGTAAGAAAGAATGATGGCTATTGGAACGATGTTGCTTGAGGATGGAGGCACAGTGCAGATATTCAAAGTGAACATTATATGGAAGTGCGAGTGTCAGCAATGAATAATAGAAATGCTAGATTGAGGGAATTGAGTGAAGAAAACATTGTTGTTTAATTAAATATACTTGAAAGAAAATGTATTCGCGGAAGGGAAATATTAGGATCAAAGGCTTAGATCGATTTCATAAAATAGTGGATGAAAGAGGAGTCGTTGATCGAGAAGATGCCATGCAGAAAGATGCCATGTGGAAAGATGCTTTGTGGTGGAGAGGATAATCATCAGATGAAATATCGAAGAGAATCATAGCTGTTGTATTAAGAAAATGGAGAAACAAGATGCTCTAGTGAAAGATGCTTGTGGGAGAGAAAGATGTCGCCCAAAAGAGAGATGGACCATCGGATCAATTTAGAAGAATAAATAAGGACCGTTAAATTATAAGAAAGATTCTTCCAAGGATAGGGATAGATTCCTTGTGAGAGAAAGTAGCCTCGTTTAATGACAAACGTCGTCATTTTAGGATTTATAATGGGTTCGTGGTAGAGAATGTTGTACCTGTAGCATTTTATTCAGTGGAAACATCATTTTTTGGTTAATAAGGTGTCATTGATAAGAAGTAAACGATGTCATTTTGATTAAGTAGCAAATGTTGAACAATGGACTATTGAGAGTATTGGCATCCGTGGAAGGAAATGCATCGACAATGAATATTAGATAGGTAAATGCAGGGTAATGTGTCATTAAATTGCTGGTTGTTAGAGCAAATACTCATTGGATTGATGCACTTGCAAAAGCAAATACGTCCGCAAGCGAACACTTAGGCATCCGCAGATGATTAAAATTGACAACAAAAGTTTATTTAAGACTATTCCTTCATGATTATTTGGGATTAAGACTGAATACAGAGAAAGGTGATTTCACGTAGGATTTAGCTAAGGTTGTTGATGGTGGCTGATGGTAATTGGTTAAAGGTGGTCGTACTCAAATATAGGATGCGGTGGCCGATTGCGATCGATTGAGAGATTGAGTCTTTGGGTTCTCCTCCGCCTAGAAATCTATATAAATAGAGGGCATCAGCTCTGCAGCAAAGGAACAAGTGGAACTTGAGTCTTGAGGGTGTCCAATTGGTAAATTGGTGGAGTATTCCTAGGATTTCTCGGATTGGAGTGCTCCTGAGGGTTTTTGACCGATAATTGGTGGGAGTGCTCTTCAAAGGGGTTTAACTCAGGGGAACCAATTCTTAGTCACTTTTATTTCGAAGCAAGTAATGGTTGCATATGATTCACCTCTCGACCTACAACGCAAGATGTTAGGAGAATAAGTAGAACCTGACTTGATTGTGGTTTATTATTAAGTATGGTATTTATGAGTGTAAAATTCTGTTACCGGAGAAATTGATGATATATATGATAAGATGCAGAACTATTAGATTAACTTGATGATAGATGAATCTTGTACTGTATGTAAAATGACGAGATAGGTAATGGAGAACCTTGCAGTTGACGGCGCATGGCTTGTGGGAAGCAACTGGAGTTGTTACAACAACTTAATGTATAAGAGGTCTCACAATATGTAAAGAAAGAAATGTTGTAATAAATTATGGACATTTTGTAAAACTTATTATGGGCTTAACGAATAATTGATTTAATTGTTGTTATACACCCTCTTAATATGATATTTAAAAAGAAAAGTCTTCCCTTATGCAAAGTTGTTTTACAAAGTTCAAAAAGTCGTATAAAAAATTGTAATACCCCAAGTTTTATCGTCTAAACTTTGTTGGAATGTGTTTATTAGAAATGTGAATTGGATGGATTGCAATTGTGATGTTTGAAGTTAATATGTGAATTATTGGTGTTATGGCTAATGGAAGAGCTTGATTTAAATGGTTATGGACAGTACATAGTTGGGAGTGGTTGATCAATTGAATGGGTGGTCGAACGGCTTCATGTGCAAATTTGACAGAAACAAAATAAGCATTTGAGTGGTTGATCATGTGTGTATTGGTGATCAACTGGCTTCTTCAAGAATTGTGAAAATTATGGAATTGCAGTTGATCAAGGTGGGATTTGCGGTCAGTCTTGGCCATTAAAGATTGTAATGTTGAGGTTTGCGGTCGATCGTCTAAAGGAAGTTGATCGACCGGTAAGTTGAAGAGTCGCAAGAAATGTGTTTTAGTGTCATGTTTTAATTGGATCAATGAGTGAATAGTCATCACTTAGACATTTGAGGAAGCGCCACTTCCTGCTTGAAGTTGGTTGAAGAGTGGGATAAGTTATATTAAAAGGAGAAAAGCATATGAAGGAGAAAAAGGAACGGTGAGAGCTAGTGACAAAGAAAAGAAAGGTCTGGGAGAGACAGAGAGAAAATTGTGAGAAAAAAGTCTATGAAGAAGAATAAGAAGGAAAGAAAGGAGGAAGAGAAAACTTCTCTTCAAGGAGTAGAGGTTAGTAGTGATGATTGTGCTTTTCCCTTATGAGCTATATCACAAGAAGTAGGGTCTGTTGTTAATTGATGTTGTTGATAGTTAAGAACATGTTTTAATGCCATGTTGTGTTGCTGGTGAACTTGTTGTTGTTATTATGCTTAATAGATGTTGAGAAATTATATGCATTCATATATGATCATGTGTTCGATGGTTTTTAAGAAATGTTATGAAAATGAATTGTCACGCATATGATTTTCAAATAATGATTGAGAATATGATGTTATATTGAGGCTTTGGGTGGATTCCTCCCAATTGTGAGGCTTTGGGAATAAGTTCCCATTGTAAGGCTTTGGATTCTTAACTCATTGATTTATGCTTTTGTGGATGTGGTCCCCATTGATTGAGGCTTTGAGTGGATTTTCCCCCATTGATTGAGTCTTTGAGTTGAGTTTCAATGATAAAAACGGTAATGAGGAAATGAAAATGGAAAATGTTTTATGAAAAGTACATTTCATGTTTCATTATGCATCTCATTTCTTACTAAGCATTAGACTTATAGTTATTGTCTTGTGATGTAGGTATGCATTGTAATGAGAAAAGGAGCAGTTGATGAAGGATTTGCACGTTTTAGACCTTGTGGCTAGTTAGGCTAAAGAATGAACGAAAAATGTAAATAGTTTTGAATTTATACGATGTTTTGTAAACTCTAAAGATTTATTGAAAATCCTTTCATGATTGGCATTTCTATTCTCACATGTTTTATTAATACAAAGTCTTCCGCTACGCAAATTTTTATAAAAGAGAATGTGTTTTGAATATGGATGTTTTAAGTGTATGAAAACTAGGTCATTACAAAAATGCTTGTGTACTAAAAATGAACTTGGATTTCAGAGTGTTTGTAACATCCTGTGTCCATTTATCCGTAATTTAACCCGTATAAAAATTTTCGCTATTAAAATGCATGTGAGGGAAAACCCGAGTAAACCAAAGCAGAAGTCATAACCATATAAATATCAGATTAAATAAAATGCAAAAGTCTTTATTTAATAAAACATTACCATTCATAATTTAAAAACTATGTTTACGAATATTTAAAAACATTCTTCACAACTAAAAATCATTAAAAGACTTAAATAAAAGTTTGAAGTACTTAACACACTTAAAACCATCATGATCCATAACCCACTAAGGTTAATCCGCCAACAACACAAAAGGCCCAACCGGGCAATACTCCATCAGCTGCATCCTTTATAACCTTCTATCCTATCATAGGCTTCTTACCTACATCACAAGACTTAAACTATGAGTGTAAAACTCAGTAAGCGATACAAATATAAAATGCTCATGCCATTCTATAAAACACATGCATTTTCCATTTTATTATCCATTACCTTTACCTTTACCGATGTTAGAGAGGTCAATTTGACAAGATAAAACCCACATCTCACAACATCATTTACATTTTATTCACGTGTGTTCCATTTTCATTTAGTTCCAATTACTCATCCAAGTGTTAGAGATGTCAAACTTGACAAGGTCAAACACACATCTCTAAACATCTATTTATGTTTATTCAATTTGTTCCGTTTACATTTTCAAAATGATGTAGAAAACCATTTTTATATATTTTAGGAAAACAATGATGAATGAATGCACACATACAATCCTATCATACATGTCTATCTAGCATATCCTCAAAACTTGATCAATCTTTAACCTAAAGCATTGAACCAAAATCTAATCAACACAACAATAACATCAAGCAAGCAATCAACCATACATCCTCGATTATTAACAATATCACAACCTATTACATCTAGTAAATGCAATCATTAAACAAACCCTAATTCCTGTGATGTAGCTCTGAAGGGAAAATGCATGCAATATCACTTATTTGGAGTCCTTAGCAGGTTAGCACTTAAATTGTCCTTCCAAAAACCTATTCATCAATAATATGAAATCATCAATAATAATTCTCTAATATCAATTCATAGAGTTTCAAAAATCCTAACACTTAACAATTTCTTACACCTAAACAATATGCTGCCATTAATCATTCTAATAGTTTATCAAAATCACTTCTTCCAACAGACAGAACTTCCAAAAACGTAAATTCCTTAAGTAACAGAATCTATAATTGACTTCAACAGAATATAACCAAGTCTCGGGCAAAAAATCCAAACCAATAGAATCCTAAACTACATTCTCAATACTTCCATACACAAATCCTATTACAACAGCAATATGCAGTGGCCTATTACAATCACTGATTTCCAACTTCCTATTTTAATTCATAAATAAGATTTCATATACTACACGATCAATTCATAAACTAGTCATCTTCTAGTTTTCCAAATAATCACAGCAGACAACTATCATTCGTAGCATAAAAACATGCATTAAGTGATAATATACAGTGGAACTCTACAGACCATTTAACAACTATGTATAGCATTCTTTCTCAAGATTAGGGCAGTAACAAAATTCGTAAGAAGCCATAGAAGAAACTTGGCATACTAGAAAAATCTGAGAGAAACAAAAAACTGAAACTCCAACAACAACCTTCCTCTCGGCCGCACACCTTGTCCTTTCTAGAGACCTTTTCCTCACAGTCCTTCTTTCTCCTAGAGACTCTCCCTCTTTTCTCCAGAACCTCTCTGTCTCCTTCTAAAATTCCTAGCCACTTTCTCTCTCTAAAATCCCAGAGTTTTCCCCTCGACTCTCTTTTTCTGCAAAACTTCCCACAACTCACACTTGCCTCTAATTTATAGAGCGCATTCTCAACCCTTAAGTTTCCATTTAAAGGTGGAAAGGTCGAGTGCAGGGACGCTTGATCATCCATGGAGCACCAAGCATCGAACCCTTAAGTTTCCAGGCGACTATTATCATTTTCTGGCAACTTTCCAATTTGTTGGTCGATCAACTCCTTCCCATGATTGACCGCTAAACCTCCAGAATTAACACTTTCCTTCAGTGTCGGTGAATCACCTTTCTTCACATGATCGACCACCAATCCTTCAGAGAACAATTTCCCTTGATGCTTGTTGATCATCGCCTTAGTGGATGATCAATATTTTTTATTTTGTCTTGAACTCGGTCGATCAACCCTCTTCAGGTGATCAACCGCTGAACATTTCTCTCGCCAGTGTAATTTTCGCGGTGGACCCCATGGTCGATCGATTCCAACTATGATGCACTCTAGACTAAAATATCTTTGGAGTTAGTTAATCATCCCCCTTTGGATGATCGATCGGTCCCAATATCCATTGCCACTGTAATATTTCACTTAAACATTAATCGACCACCTCTCCTTTAATGATTGACCACCACCCTCATGTTGGTTTTTAGGTTCCCTCGCACGGTGGAATTACCGATGTTCATAACAACGGTAACGTGGGTAACCTATGTATCATGAAAAATAATTTTAATATGAACATAAAATCGGATCGTTGTTATAATATATTAATAATAATATGTATTTAAAATCTCTATTTAGATCTAATCTAAAAGATAAAGAATGTTACTTTTGTAGCTTACTTCACACAGGTACAAAATCAACCTTCGATCTTCTCCGCCAATCCTCCTCACCTCGAATAATCACGTGTGGGCGTGATGAACGAAACAAGATCACACTGAATTTATGATAGATCGTATTCTCAACACATGAGACGATCTATTTAGATTTAGAAAACATTTTTCTAAAGCCAACACGGAAGACACAAATTTTGCTCTCAAAATGGATTCCTTAATCTCAAAGACTTCAACCTTAACTTCAACTTTTTCTCCAACTTCTTCCAACCATCATCTAATGAGGTTTCTATTTATAGTGGTATTTCTCCATAATGGCCATTATGACATTTAGAGAAAAACACTACAAATTCCTCATTAAAGTTATTATTGATTTCATACATTTATAAAAATGTTATGGAAATCAAAATCTTGTCACCATAACTTAACACTTGACACATTTAAGTTATAACACATTTATAACAAAAATGTTATGGAAAACAAAAGGTCATGACATTAAATCAAATTTGACACTAATTCAAATTTGACAAAATCCATTTTAAAAACTATTTTTAAAAGTTACTTTATATTTGTTAATTAATTGAATAATCAATAATTCAATTACTTCATTTAATGAAATATAACAAATATATTAACTTTGACAACTTTTGTTATTTTATCTTAATCAATTGAATGATCAATAATTCAATTATTTCATCTAATGAAAAAATAATAATAAACTTATTATTGAGTGTATTAAATAATTAATTCATAATTAATTATTTAATCTTCTTTGTTCATTTTTCTATTATTCGAATAATGATAGAAGGTGACGAAGGGACCGATGGACATATAGTTTTAAGCTCCAATAATATTTCGTTAATTAATATAAAATTTTTATATTAATTAACATAATTATTAACTCTAAAGTAATTCCACTAAATACTTAGAGTTGTACTCTCAAAACTATATAGTAATTTTACTTAAAGTAATGTCCATTAATATAGTCATTACATATGTATTAACCATCCATTTAGATTTGCAATAGAGATAGGTTTATAATCTGTTAATCTCTCATATTGCTTCTTTATCCTTGACTACCATTAGTTCTTAATTGAACAATTAATTCATAACGATTATGAATTGCGCGCTAATTATTCGATCCTTGAACTAACAAACAAGAGAATCTATAGAAATGGATTTCATTGTATTGATATTAACATTCCCAGCTATTCATTTTAATTTACTCCCAATATACAAGATATATGAATCGTAACTTGTACAAAACATTACCAAGTAAATTAAAGAATAAATTAAAATAAAATAAGAGTTTATTAAATACAACGAATTAAGATCATACATATATGACCATCATTATGATAAAATTAATTGTTTTGTATTTAACGAAAATTATCTGAACAATATAATTATATCTGGTCCAGTCCTATATAATCATATTAAATAAAACATATTTATCTTATGTCACTACATATTTAGTCGGGATATGACTATACATTCTTAATGAGATAAACTATGTTTATGACTATGAACTATTTGAAGATTCCATACTTCAAATATAAGTCATGGACATATTATGGTTATTACTCTTTATATTTTATACCACATATATACAATATATATGTTAATATAAAGTTAGCATAAATAACCAAGAAATTTTCTATGAATTTTATAAAACATAATCTAAAATGTTAACATAATATTAATAAATTTATTCATATATTATAAAATTTTTCTATCACATTTGCTTGTTGGGCATATTGCTCCCAACAATCTCTCACTTGCCCTAAAGCAATGAGAAATGTCTCTAATCCCTAAGCCCTCTAGATGTTTCTCAAAACATTTTGCAGGTAACGTCTTGGTGAAGGGATCAGCAAGATTCTCAACTGATGGAAACTTTAGAACAATCACGTCTCCACGCTGTACTATATCTCTTATCACATGATATTTTTTCTTTATATGATTTGTTTGTTTGTGACTTCTAGGTTCTTTAGCATTCGCCATTGCACCACTATTGTCACAGTACAAAGACAATGGTTTATCCATATTTGGAACTACTTCCAAATCACTAAAGAATTTTCTAAGCCACACAGCTTCTTTTGCTGCTTCATAAGCAACAATGTATTCTGCTTCCATAGTAGAGTCTGAAACACCACCTTATTTTACACTTCTCCAAACTATGGCTCCACCTCCAAGGGTGAAAACTGATCCAGATATCGACTTTCGAGCATCTGAATCAGTTTGAAAATCAGAATCTGTGTATCTAGTTGGAATCAAATCCCTACCAGAATATACTAGCATATAGTTTCTCGTTCTCCTTAGATAATTGAGAATATCTTTGACTGCTATCCAATGATCTAATCCTAGATTTGACTGGAACCGGCTAACTATCCGTACTGCATAACATATGTTGGACCTCATGCACAACATAGCATACATCAAGCTCCCAATAGCTGATGCATAGGGGTAACGTCTCATATCTTCTTGCTTTTGTGGTGTGTCAGGACACTATTTTTTAGAAGGAATAACTCCATGTCTAGAAGGTAAATAACTTTTCTTGGGGTTTTGCATCGAATATTTGACAACCATCTTGTCAATATACAATGCTTGAGACAAAACTAACATTCTATTTTTACGATCTTTTATTAGACGAATCCCAAGAATGTAGCTTGCATTTCCTAAATCTTTCATTTGGAATTGCTTAGCTAGCCATGCTTTTATATCTGATAACAATTCTACATTATTCCCAATAAGTAGAATATCATCAACAAACAGAACTAAGAAGACCACACGCATGTCATTGATGAGCTTGTATACACAAGACTCATCAAGGCATTGTGTGAACCTATAAGATTTGATTGCTTCATCAAATCTCATATACCATGACCTAGATGCTTGCTTAAGTTCATAAATAGATCTATTTAACTTACAAACCTTTTGTTGTGCATCTTTATCTATGAAACCCTCTAGTTGCTCCATATAAATGGTTTCTTCAAGATGACCATTTAGAAAAGCTGTCTTGACATCCATCTGCCAAATCTCATAATCATAATGAGCGGCAATAGAGAGCAATATATGAATGGACTTAAGCATAGCTATAGGAGAGAAAGTCTCTTCATAATCAACTCCTTCCCTTTGGGTATAACCCTTAGCTATAAGTCTAGCTTTGAATGTCTCTACATTCCCGTCCACTCCTCTTTTCTCTTATAGATCCATTTACACCCTATAGGTTTCACCCCTTCAGGTAGATCTACAAGATCCCAGACAGAGTTAGAATACATTGATTCCATCTCAAGTTTCATAGCTTCAAGCCATGCTTCTTTGTCAGCATCTTCCATTGCACATCTAAATGACAATGGATCATCTTTTCCATCATCAGTGACAACAACTTGTGCTTCACCTACCTGTTCGTATCGAGCTGGTGGTCGTACTACCCACTCGCTACGTCTAGGTGGCGTGATGGTCTGACTAAAAGTAGTCATCTTCTAAGTACCATGTGAAACAACAACTTTTGTTGTTTCCGATCTGATCTCATCAACATGAATTTCTTCCAAGACAATCTTGGTTTGAGGTTTGAAGTTTGCCATATAATCATATTCAAGAAATTTTGCATTTGTCGCTACAAATACCTTGTTATCTTGAGGACTATAAAACAAACCTCCTCTTGTGCCTTTTGTATAACCAACAAACATGCAAACCTCAGATTGAGGTTCTAATTTTCCAGTCATGGACATATTAAGTCATGGACATATTCTGGTTATTACTCTTTATATTTTATCCCACATATATACAATATATATGTTAATATAAAGTTAGCATAAATAACTAAGGAATTTTCTATGAATTTTATAAAACATAATCTAAAATGTTAACATAATATTAATAAATTTATTCATATATTATAAAATTATTCTATCACATTTGCTTGTTGGGCATACTCCCAACACCTCAACTCTTTAGAAATTTGTCAACTCCTTTAACTTATTTTCTTTTTTATTAATTGCACTAAAAACTAATACCAAATCCAATATTTCCTTAAATATCAACAATCTCATATCCTCAATATTTCTATATTCAAATACACTTCCTTTGACCAACACCTTAATCATCCAAGTAAATTCCTAATACCCCCAAAATCCTCAATAATCACCACTTAGACCTTATGCTTAGTATAACAAATATCAAGGATATTATAATGTTACACACCCCATAGCGTAAATTGCTTATCTTGTCATTTTTTAAATCCATTCATAAAAATCATGTCTTTGAAACTATGCATCGGAAGTCTTAAATAAATCTTATTTAAATTCAAACGTAATAAATTTCAACATAAATATAAATATTCATAAAATATTTTAACTTAAATTCAAACATATTAAAAAAAGGAAATTAAAATAAATGGTCCTTTTTAAATTTGATTTCTTCAAATCCTCACCCATGAGTCAATTTTGCTTCAACAATGTCTTAGCTTTGCCTATGAGAATTCTCCTTCAATTGCAACTTTTAGTTGTTTCTATCATCAGGCATATCATCAATGTCATTCTCATCAACATCACAAGTTCACATATGAACCTAACGATCATTAAGAGATGGATAAATATGACATGAATATGAAATACAATTTTTCATAAAAACACATATTTTTCATTTTCAGTCTTTCTTTCTCTTTCATTTAATTTTCTTTTCTTTCATTCGTATAAGGGAGTGTGGTGAACTTTGACCATTTTAAACTCTAGGAATAGTATGCACAACTATGGGACATACACCACTTAATGGCTTATCCCCCATTGGTTCAACCTTTTGGACAACCTAACCTCAACCCCTCGTATCTTCTTTACGTACCTAAAATTCTGTTTTTATATTTCTTACATAAAAAACATATGTATGTAAACTATTTTCGTTATTTTCTTGAAAATTATGATGCATGAAAACAAATGCAACATACATGTATCTTAACCTATAATATGACTCTGCCATAACATTATATTACATCCTCGAGACAATGAAACATAACACATTATAACATATTCTCGAAATAAACATAACATGACATCACATCCTTGGCTTAATGAAACATAGCCTATTATCCGACAGTATAACATATCCTAGATTAATGTCTCAACATAATCATTAACCAATAAACAATAAACATACTATTGATCTACAGTTCTACATTATAACAGTAAAAATAACCAGTAAGCAATAAATATATACTTGATTCACGTTTCAATATAAATAGTAAACAACAATCAATAATCATATCCTCAATCAATAGCCCGTAAACTTCATAGTAGAATATCATCATAACACAACTTTACCTAGCATTTTGTGATGCAGGCCTAAGGCCAAACACAAGCAAACACAACTTATCTAAAGCTCTTAGTGGAGAATGTAGTATCCAACCTTTACTCCAACTGATTACTTCCGTTAAAATAAGAAAAAAGAAGAATCAGGTTCATAGTAAGGAAAAGATTAAACTTTTATATACTGATTCAAAATTTTAAAAACAACTCCCACTATTTCATCATTTGTCACTATCGCCCTTCCAAAATACAAAGTTCTAACCATAAAAAACCTACTTGCATAAAGATTGAGAGAAAATTTTTCCAAACCTTACGACTCAAGAGTTATTAGAGTTTCAACCGAATCTTTCGTATTTATAAACTATCAAGTTTGAAAATCCTATGGAAGAAATCCTACAGATAACACATCTTGAAATTATTGTTTCCTTATCAATCCACACGCACCCTTACGCTAGCACTTTATGCATGATTATTTCATACTTCTTTCACAGTTAGTTGTTCTTAATCAATGATTCTTCTGCTAATATTCTTATTTCATTCTTTAAAATTTCCTTCTGCACTGCTTTCCTAATTCCTTAATTTTTTAAATAAATCTTTTATTTTTTTTATAAAAATAAATTTTTTCCGTCTAGCTTTCCTAATAATGTAACTTACCTAATAAATCCCAGATCTAATCCTTCACTGTAATTAGATCAAACTAGTTATACTTTAATAGTAATTAGTTATGTAATTTTTGAATTTAACATAAATTGAAGGTTAAAACGATAATTTGAAAGGAAAAAATATACAAACCATAAATTGACCCAAGACCTTTTTAGAAAAGAGAAAAATGGCTAATAATTTAGCCATTTTCATGCTTAAAGAGGGGGAAGAGAAAGAAAAGAAAAAGAAAAAGGAGGAAAAGAAAGAGAGAAAAGGAGAGAAAAAGGGAGATAGAGTGAGAATTGGAGTTTGTAGGCTAAGGAAAAAGTGTTCTGCACTCTAAGAGGATTACGAAGAGTGTAAAACAATATTTTGAAAGTGTGTCAAGAAGTAAAAACTAAAGGTAAGAATTCTAACTTCGGAAATTTTCTAAAACAATGATTTATATTGGATATTTAGGAGAATTTGAGAAATATGTTGTTGGATCCGGTTAAGAATAACAAAAACTTATCATTATATACATATATTGAAGTATTATATAATGTTTTGATGAATTGAAATTGGAATAAGATAAAAAAAATATTTTGCGTTAGGAAGAGAATCGAAGGCACGCCACAACACTAGGAAGAGACCCTTGTGGCATTGAGGCTCGAGTTAGAAATAAAAATTGTATTTTGATGATATTGTGAGGGCATTAGGCTTAGGAAGCCACGATGTACCCTAGTATCCAACACTTAGAGTTGGAGGATGCAGCTTTAAGTAGGTTAAGCAAATTAAGTATATATTTGTATGAATGTCACAACGTTGGGTTTTGAACACTACATCGCTAGACCAAATTATAAGGATGATACTACACTGAGATATAACATTGCAATGCCATTACGCTTCATTGCATATACATTTTATTTCCCTATATGTAAGATATTAGGAAGCATTATATGATGCACTAGATACACAAAGCACGCATCATGAGACATAATAATATAAGATTAATAAAGTTTGATTTCATATAGATTGATAGTAGTAAATGCATAAGGCATATTCATTTGATATGTGTTTGATATGTTTGTTATATATGTACATCTTGTGAGTGGCAATTATCATAAGATGTGATAGGCTACATAACATGTGGATTGAGGGTATTTTTTGCAAGTTGGTTGGTATTAATGCCCATTGTGTAAGTAAATGAAGTATTAAGGGTGATGCATATCAATAAACCCTTGGTGAACTTAGGGAGATATGCCTAGATAGTTGTTGGAACTCTTAGTGTTCTTTCCTGTAGGGAGGTAGACATTGGTAGACATCATAACCTAGTGATGTGTTTTTTTTAATTTAAAAGGAGATTAAATAAATGTCCCCTTAATTCTTCTAGGAACGGATGACGGTGACTAAAGCCGACAATGAAAGCCCGAAAATCTAGAATAAGACACTGAAGGAGGAGCAAAAGGAGAGAGAAGCTTCCAAGAAGAAGGGCATTGCCCTCAAGGCCACCTCTAACAAACAAGTTGAATTGGAGAAGAAAGAAGAAGAAGATGAGGAAAGAGCTTTAATGACACAACATTCAACAAAGAAAGTGGCAAGGGAAGAGAAATTTCAAGGGAGAATGGTCTCAAAAGGAGAAAGAGATCACATGCTTTGAATGTGAAAAACCAGGACACATTAAAGTTGATTTCCCAATAGTATAGAAGGCACCAAAAGCTTTCCATGAGAAAGCGTTTAAGGCAACATGGGATGATAGTGAAGAAGATTCATTCTTCAAGGGTGAAGAGGTGGAATATATGTGCTTTATGGCTAAGGAGAATGAGGTACATGTCGCCTTTAGCAATTTAGATTATCGCCTTGATGATAATGATTTAATGGATGTCCTTGATGAACTACTTGAACAATTTATCATGCTCAAATCTAAGTATAAATTGTTGGAAAAGAAAATAAAAACTTGGTCAAAAATCATGTTAATGTGGTTCAATCATTTGAAAAAGTAGTTTGTAACTCAAAAAACAAAAATGATGATTTGAACACTATAGTGATAAAATTTACAAATGGTAGCAAGAATTTAAATATACTTCTAGGGTAACAAAGGGTTCACCTTGGACAAAGCCATAATTGGATATGAACCATTTCAAAAGAAAAAGGATTATAAAATTTTTTTATTAGTCTATCAACTTGCAATGCATGGAACTTGATAGGTCATAAATCTTTTTACTGTCCTTTGAAATTGAATGATAGAAAGATAACTTTTAAATTAGTATGAGTTCCTAAAGAAACCAAGGCTAACCTTGAAAGACCAAAAAAAATTTGGGTACCTAAGAAATTGAACTAATTTTTACGTGTAGGTTGGTGACTTTTCCCTAAAGGATGAATGGAACTTAGATAGTGGGTGTTCAAGACATATAATGAAAGACTTCTCAAAATTTACCTCAATCTTCAAGAACAAAAGTAATGTAACTTTTGGAGGTAATCAAGAAAGAAAAATTGTTGGAATTAGAAACATAGATAACTCTATGAGGATGTACTTCTAGTTGAAGCATAATCCATTGAACATAACTCAATTATGTGATAAGGTACATAGAGTTATATTTGTGTTCAAAATTTTTATGATAGAAGAGAGTTCAAGTGGAAAAAAATAGTTATTCGGTATAGAAATGAAAATGTCTATATGATTGATATGAAAAATGTATTGTGCTTTGATGAAAAATGTTTTACTTCAAATACATACCTCAATTGTCAGTCTTGGCATAAAAGATTAAGATACATTCGCTAAGATACTTAGAAATAATCTTGTTTGGGTTCTACCTAAAATATCCTTTGAAAAAGATAAGATTTGTGATACTTGTCAAATGGAAAGACAAACAAAAAGTTTGTTTACTTCTAAAAATTTTGCATCACCTTCCAAACCTCTCCAATTACATGATATGGATCTTTTTGGTTCATCTAAGACCATAAGCTTAGGGGGAAAACATTATACATATAGCATTGTAGATAACATCTCAAAATTCACTTGGGTTTTCTTTCTAAAGACATATGATGAGACCTTTGAAATCTTTTCTAACTTTAGGAAGAAAGTGAAAAATGAGAAGAGACTCTCTATTGATCCAATTAGAAGTGATCATGTCACGACCCAGAGGCTGCCCTAATAGAACCGTTGGGTCAGGCGACCCGATCCTCTTAGAGAACCTGATCATCCAGTCCATGGCATGGAATTTAGCAGAAGACATTTATAATTAAGCCCGACCCAAAAGGAATGGCCCTAGGTCTGTGTAGTGATCAAGAGAAAATAACATTAGATAAATATAAATAATCCAAATAATGTACAGCAGATCCAAAAAAGAGTATTTAAATTATACAAACCAAGTAGTAATGATCTTCAGCTTTATCTTCTTTGACTGCTTTTTCCTTTACCTGGGGTGAGTGACTAACTCAATAAGGTATATCTAGACTAGATGTAGTGGATGTGAAAACTAGTTTTTCTCTCTTTTAGAAACAATGTCATGTTTTTCTTTTACTGTACATGAGTTTTAATCCAAAAAATCTTTATCATTTTATAAAAGAAGTTCAAGGCCGTTGATGAGGCTTTTATCAAACATGTTGTATACATAGACAATTATACCTTGAAAATATGTCAACATCATTTTTCGATTTGAAAATGTTATCAGTGAAAAAGGATGGTCACTCAAGGACCCATTTGACACTCATCAGAGAATAGGTGGTCATTCGTTGATGAAAACACCTCATGAGGCAGTGAAAATAGAAATGACGGCGATCTAGAGATCCAGCGCGTCATCTTAGTTGCCAATGAGCTAAGCTCCAAGTCGACACAACCCATACGATCAAATAAAATGGATAAGGTTGCTCACGACATAGTGCTTCTCAACTAAAATTGATGGCTGACAAGCGTAGCTACGAGCCATCATGCCACCCATCAAATGGAACGATACTAGGATAGACAAATCTCAACCACTAACAACCTTCAATCCGTGTGACTAAACCCTGGCAGGGTTCTGGGGCTCGAAACCCAAGGATGTATCATCACCGTCCCATCTCTATTTTGACTTCTAGGGCTCGAAACCTAAGGACATGTCATCGGTGTCCTATCACCCTTTCGCACGTACAAACAATCAACCTTCAAGTAGTAGAAAGTTTCACGGGATAACATTGTGATGCTTTGGAGCCAGAGTGCCTAAAGCATCAAGAGGATTCATCCTCCCAATATATGCATAGAATATATAAACCAAACCATGTACAAAAAATAAATGTGAGAAAACATATATAGACATAAAAACTGATGTGTTGTCGAAACAGTCCCAGTCGGGTTTTCAAGTGTGATACTCCACAAAATATTAGTTTTTAAAACGTGATGCGATGCAATGCAAAAGGTATAGAAATCCTTACCTTTACGGTGCTCTCTCTTGGTACTTGGAGCAACTGTCTCCTGGGGATCGTCTCAAATTCTTTGAACTCGTCCGAGCCTAACAACATATCAAACATGAGAATTCTCACCAATAAATTCCATTGAATAGGTAGAATGGTCCTACACTGGGACTATGAACTCAACCAGTGTGTAATCGACTTAATGTAGATGATTTGGCACTATGTGGTTGACCAAGAGTAGTGTTCTGGTCGACCAGGGGAAATTTCAGGGCAATCTGCCCAACTTTCGGTTGACTAACTCACTTTTCGTTGACATACTGGTTGACCGAGAAATTTCAAGGCAATCTGCCAAATTTCTTATCAACCAGTTTTGGGGTGGTTGACTGTCCAGTCGACCAACCCTCTTCTTGTCGACTAACTGGTCGACCAGTTGGCCTTTGGTCGACTAACTAGTCTACCAAGTTAACCACTGGTCGACCAAATTCATCTTCGGCATGATTTCTTACGCTGTTTTCCCATTTTTCTGCCTCCAGTCGACTAATACTCCAACATAAACTTCAAAAATACCAATATAATACAGAGAGATCCCTCATATTCAAGTTTTTAAGCTCGAATCCGAGGCCAAAATATTCCAAAATTTGAATCCAAAATCATGGGTGAAAACTTACTATTTCGCAAATCGTCTTCACGATAGTTGTTCATTGCAGTGCCGTGAACGCAAATCCATGGTTGAAACTTTGTGATACTCCATTTCAATCTCCTCCCTCTCTCATGAATTTCATCTCGATCGCACAACCCTAACCCTCTCCTTCCTTTTTCTTTATTTTATTCATTTTAATTGATTAAATAAATAAATATATATTAAATATATTTATAAATCAAATTACTCCAAATCCAATTCCCTAAACCAATTTCAATCCTTTCCAAATACTAGCCGACAACATTTTCTTTAAGCAAATTAGTTTACCAATATCATTTCTTAACTTACTTTACCGCTCAGTAATATCCAATTTTACCAATTTTGACCATTGGACGGAGAATTCACACGTGGCCGCTACATAACAAATTGAGTCAATTTTTCAATGCCTTGACCGATTATTATGTGAAAAATTAACACGTGGAATTTATTATTAAAAATTTCACGGGTTTTACAGATCATCGGCGTGAGTTTGAGAATAAGAACTTTAAGGTTCGATGTCAAAAGTACGACATTGAGCATAATTTTTCATCTCCAAGAACCGCTCAACAAAATGGCATTGTTGAGAGGAAAAATAGATCACTTCAAGAACTAGCTCAAACTATGCTTAACGGGAATGATTTTCCAAAATTTTTTTGGATGGAAGTTGTTACAATGGCATGCTATGTTCTTAACTAAATTTTCATTAGTCCTACTCTAGAAAAGACTCTCTTAGTTATGGAACAATAGAACTCCCAATGTGAGTTATTTTAAAACTTTTTGGTGTAAATGCTTTATTTTGAACACAAAGGATAATGTAGGTAAATTTGACTCCAAGATGGATTTTGGGATATTTCTAGGCTATTCCACAACAAGTAAAGCTTATAAAGTGTTAACCAAAAGGACACTAGCTATGGAGGAATCTATGCATGTCACTTTCGATGAGACTATCCAACTGTCAAATTTTATGGAGTTAAATCAAGACCTAGAAAGGGTAATGAAAACTCTTACATTGGGAGAAAAGGATGATGAGACTCTAGAAAGCCTTCTCCAAGAGTCTCAATCTAATGATTTATAGGAAACCCCTATCGAGAATGCTCATGAAGAACTACACAAAGATTGGTGATATGTTAAAAATCATCCTATAAATGATATTCTTGGTGATCCCTCCTTAAGTGTTAAAACTAGATCATCTCTTATAAATCTTTGCGCTAGTGTAGCCTTCGTCTCCCAAGTAAAACCCAAAAACTTCAATGAAGCCAAGGTAGATGAAAATTGGATCTTGGCCATGCAAGAGGCACTAAATCAATTTGAAAGGAACAATGTTTGTAAACTTGTTCCAAAGCCAAAAGATCATTCCATTATTGGAACTAAATGAGTGTTTCAAAATAAATTAGATGAAAATAAAATATTTGTAAGGAACATGGTTAGTCTAGATGCAAAGGGATATAGTCAAGAAGAAGATACTAACTTTGAGGGAACCTTTGCATCGGTAGCTAGGCTAGAATCTATTCATATGCTTCAAGCTTTTGCATGCTTCAAAACTTTTATCCTCTATCAAATGGATGTCAAAAGTGCTTTAGATTTTGAAGCCTATGATAAGTTTGACCATGTCTATAGGTTCAATAAAGCTCTTTATGGTTTAATACAATCTCCAAGGGCTTGGTACAAAAGATTGAGAAAATTTCTTAATAGTAGAGATTTTAAAATAGGAAAAATCAATTTCACCTTGTTCACCAAGCACAGTGGTGAGGCCTTGATTATTGTGTAAATCTATGTGTATGATATTATCTTTGGTGCTACCAATAACTCACTTTGTAAAGAATTTGCCGAATTAATGCAAAGTGAGTTTGAGATGAGTATGATGGGAGAATTAATATTTTTACTTGATTTATAAATTAGACAATTTTAAGAAGAAATTTTCTTAAATAAAAAAAAATGTCAAAGAACTCAATAAAAAGTTTGGTATGGACACATGCAAATCATCTCATACTCCCATGACCACATCCACTAAATTAGATAAGGACAAAAATGGAAAATGTGTGAATATAAAGAAAATCGGGATATGATTTGTTTTTTATTGTACATAATGACAAGTAAACTCGATATTCTCTTTAGTGTGTGCTTGTGTGCAAGATGTCAAGCATTCCATAAAGAGACTTAATTAAATGCGGTAAAGAAAATATTTAAATATCTAAGTGGGACTAGTGATTTAGGACTATGGCATCTCAAAGGAACTTCTTTTAAATTAGTGGGATATACTAATTTCGACTACACAGGTAATCTAGTTGATAGAAAGAGCACAAATGAGATTTATCAATTCATTGGAGAATCTTTGGTCTCATGGTTCTCTAAGAAATAAAACTCGGTTGCTCTCTCAATGTCCGAGAGTGAATACATTACAGTCAGGAGTTGTTGTGCTCAATTGCTTTGAATGAACTAAAAACCTTGGAGGACTATGGTGAATTCTATGAAAACAAAACCCTAATTAGGTGTGATAACACCAGCTCCATAAATATCTTCAAAAATTCTATTCAACACTCTTGTACCAAGCACATTAAGATTAGATACCATTTTATTCAAGATTATTTTCATAAGGGTGATGTATCTCTAGAATTTGTTAATACCAAAAACCAATTGCTTGAAATTTTTACTAAACCTTTAGACTAAAAGACGTTTAGTGGAATAAAAATATATTTAGGATTGATATACATTGAGTCTAATTAAGTTACACTTTTGTAAGAAATAGTTGTCTAAAAGTCATACAGTGTTCAATTGGCCCCAAAAGGGATTCAGTTGACATATAAAATAAGTTGGATCATCGCTGTGGAAATTTGAAGACTTTGGTACACCTATCAAATAGTCTGGTCGACCGCAATTATTACAGATTGTTCCTTAAATTTTCTTTTGAAGGAATTGGTGGACCTAGACCCTTGCTCGGTTGACCAAAAAATTTGTAGGCTTCGGTCAATCAAACTTAGTTTAGGTCAACCACTACGTCAATTTTAAAAGGACAATAAGTCAACCAAAACCCTTGACTTCACGACGTATTCTCTCTTTCTAGGCATCTTCTCTGTCTCTGGTCATCACTCTGTCCAAGACCCACTTCTTCACTCTCCCTATTCTTCAATCAAGACATTATCAAAATTCCAAATCTTCCCTTTAGCTCATTTCTTAATTTTCTAAACTTCAACAGAGTTCCAAATCCAGGGCTAAGAAATCTAATTTCCTTCTTTCAATTGATAATCTTATCTCATGGCATCAAGAATCCCTAGGAAAAAGATGATGTTTATGAAATGAGCTAGCTCATCTAGATCTCTAGCTCTATCAGAATATCCCTCAAGATTATTTTTGAATGCCAAATGCAAACAACGATATGAGGAAGATTTTAAAAATAGACCATTGATTCAAACTCAAAAATTTTCTTTTTCTAGTCTAGCTAGTTTACGTTTAGTGGACATTTTTAAGGATATGAGATTATTCAAGTTATATGGTTTAGACAGACTATACTTTGAGAAAGCTGGTAAGTTATTTTATGCTAATATGGTGTATTCTCCTCTATGACTGAAGTTAAGTAGTTATGAACATGGGAAGAAGTTCATGTTGACTGTCTATGACATTAATATTTTTTTTGGATTTTGAGATGGGTGACAATTGTGAGAATTATTACAATATCTAGAAGAATCCTAAATTTGTTGGTCATGATCATGACGTTGAATTCCTTCAACAAGCTCTTAAAAACCTGAATGTTGAAACATATTTCAAACTTAAAGCAAAGGATCTCAATGTGGATGCTCGAGTTATCCATTACAGTCTCACCTACAACTTATTACCAAGAGATGGTCATCTGGACCACGTGAGCTACATGGACTTGTATGTGCTAGAAAAGATTTTTTATAGGACTTTTTTTTAACATTGTGCATATCATACTGCATCAAATGATCAAGGTTGTAGGTAGCTCATCAAAATCTCTGTCATTCAATCTTCTTCTAACTAATTTGTTTCGAACGAAAGATATTGAGATTCCACCTTTTGAGCCACCTCTACAAGTGAGAAGTGTAGACATTTACACTGTTCATTTTGTTGCTAGGATGGGAATTCTGCAAGATGACCAAGGGATTTGGATCTTTAAATCAGTTAGAGGTGAATCAACTTCTGCAACTCAACCTAAGGATCCCGTTGATGCTAAAGATATTCTCATACCAGACATTCCATCTTTGTCCCTCCCTGCTCCAAAATCCTCTCAGGGTGGTCTCTCTCAACTTGAAGAAAAAAATAGATATGTTCACAGCCCATTTCTCCAGCTTTAGCACCTCTATGAAGAATAGGTTTCATGAACAAGCCTCTTCGATCATGACTTTTCAAGGCAACTACCTATCGAGATTTAATGCTCTTGATAGATGTGTTAAAGAGTTAAGCCAGTCCAATTGGACCAAAATGTTCATAGGGTCAAATTTGACATATGCATCTGATTATGTTATCCCTTTCATCCTTAGATGCTACTCCTTTGTAAGAAGATTAGTCGTCTTGTATTTAGTTGTTTTGATAAACATTTGAGATGTACTTGTACTTAACACTTATTGTTGACTTTGAGTAGTTATTGATATATTTTCATGGATATCTTTGGCTTTGTGTTATGTTTGGTTTTTAGCTTTATCATCTAAAAATATCTATTTGGATATTGATTTTTTTTTTATAATGCCAAAGGGGAAAAGACATAAAACAAAGGACACTATGCTGATTTTTTCATTTTTTTAAAGAGAAAGAAAAAGGCTTTGACACAGTAAGGGGTTAATAAGAATTAATGCATATACTTAGGGGGAGATGTAAACAACTTATAATATTTTATTATCATAAAAAAAATTGTTAGCTTAGTAAGAATTAAACTTAGTTGTTTTGATGTTGAATGATTTAATTATCTCTAAGTTGTTTATAAAAAAAATATAAATCTTAATGAGTATATTATTGATTTTCATTGAAAATACCGTCATAAATGAGTATTTAAGTGGGCTAATATGTTTTTTGAAGGTCTTGTAGTTAATGTTTAAATTCTTGGGGCGAAAGGAAAATACGAAATGATGGTCGACTAAGGCAAAATAGTGGTCGACCGAAAAGATTACAGAGAGCCTGAGATTTTTTTTTTCCAAAGTGTAGAAAGTGGTCAACCATGGGAAGTTACAGTCGATCGCAACAATTACAGAGAGAACATGAAATTCTGAAGAGCACAGATAGCAACAATTACAGAGAGAGTGTGAAATTTTGAAGAGCACATAGTGGTAGACCAAGGCAGTGACTGGTCTACCAAGAAAATGTTAGAGGGCTTTGAAATTTTTGAAATGCAGTACGCTGTCGACCAGACAAATTACAAAGGGCAAGCATTGTTTCCAAGTGGAGAATGTAGTCGACAAGGATGAGTCACAGTTGATCGGCAAAATGACAGAGATGAATGTTTTTCTTAATCATGTTGAATTGGTCAACTAGTAAAGCATAGGTCGATCAATGTGGTAGATTAAAACATGACTTGGTCGACCGAATGATCACAATAAAACTTGTAACGGTCATGAAGAGATCAACCGATATTGTTGGGTGATCGATCAATACACTGTTGCCTAAAGAAATCTATAAATACAATAGAGGCTCGCGGTGAAGTTTAGCAAATAAGCTGTTTAGCTTTTTTTGTTAGGCTTAGTTTTATTTTGATGATGACTAAATGGTATTTAATTTAATGAAATCAATAAGTTGTTATTGTGTTTTTATGGATATTATTCTTATACTTGTACTTATCAAAAATACTCATATTGAGGGTATTGAAGTGTGCTAACATGTCTATCTAAGTCTATGTAGTGAATATGTATCGTTTCAGGACTTAGGAAAATCAAGAATGACGAAAAGGAGCAAAGGGTCGACAAAACTGGACAAAGGGTTTACCAAGTGAAGCTACTCAGTTAGAAAGGGTCGACCACATGGTTGACCGCCAAATGAACAGATTACTTTGAAGGTTGACCGCACGGTCAACAACAGAGAAGGCAGATTCGTCAACGGTTTGTTTCTAACAGGCAGAACTCCAATAGCTAATGAAATGGTCGACTGGAGGGCAAAAGGTTGACCGTTCAAGCAGTGTCTATATATTGAAGACACTCCAAAGCTTAATGTAACAAATGACAGAAGTAGCGAAGCGCTGTAAAATTTCTACTCGACTTCTCGATCAATTCGTGAGCAATTGCAATCCAACTCTCCCCACCCATAAACTTGCGAGTTATTATTGGGAGAGTTTGGATCTAGTTTTTGAGCTTTACATTTCCAAATATTATTATATGTTATTGTAAAGGGTGATGCCCTAAGAATTCATCATACAAAGGTGACACCCCGAAACAATCAATGGCATGATTGAATGCTCGTAAATTCAATCAAAGGGTGACTCACCGAGATAGTCAAATATAGGGTGACGCCCTTAGAATTAGTCTTTATAAACGGTTTAATTGACACCCGTAAGTCAATTAGTTAGTGAATCTCTAAGTGGAATCTTGGAGCACGGGCGTAGGCGGGTTTGCCAAACCATGTAAACAAACCTTGTGTGAATCTCTTATCCCTCATCTCTTTATATTTTTGCATTTTATGTTTTAATTGTATACAATAAATCATAGGGATTTAGAGATTAATATCGTATGAAAATACTAGTACGCTATATTCACTCCTTCCCTTTCCTCCTCTAGAAGCGTATATCGATCTTTCAATTGGTATTGGAGCAGGGATTAAAATTCTTTATGTGTGATATTGTCTATTTAGTGTACTTTGTTATCTTGTAGAAATTTCTTTATATAAAATCCGTGTTAGAAATATTTTGATATATTTTGTTTATATATTTGGATATGGCCTACAATATGCATAATGAGGGCAAATCTACTGTTAGACCTCCTCTCGTTGATGGAAACAATTATTTGCATTGGAAAACTAGGATGAAAATTTACATTCAATCTATTGACTACGAATGTGAAAAGTTATTATGAATGGACTGTGTATACCTCTTAAACTTGTTGGTGGATTAAATGTGCCAAAATTGGAAGATGAATTCAATGGTAATGGTTTCTAAAAGTTAAGGTTAAATGCTAGGGCTATCAATTAATTGGATTGTGCTTTAAATGCCGATGAATTTAATAGGATTCAAAGTTGCGAAAGGGCTCATGATATTTGGAAACTTCTTGAAGTTACACATGAGGGCACTAATCAAGTAAAGAAAAATAAATTAAGTATGAGTATCCATGATTATGAATTTTTTTGTATTTATAATGAAGAGACTATTAGTTCTATGTTTACGTGCTTCACTAACATTACTAATAGTTTGAAATTGTTTGGTAGAGAATATACCAACGAAGAGTTGGTTCATAAAATTCATATGTGCTTACCGAGCAAGTGGCTACCGAAGGTGACAGCAATTCAAGAGGCTCGTGATCTCACAACCTTGAAGATGGAGGAACTCATTGGTTCCCTTATGACGCATGAGATCATTCTTTTGTGCCACGAGAATGAGGAACAAAAGGAGAAGACAATGGCCTCTAAGTCGATTACATTTAAAGCCTCCACAAGCACAAAGGATGATTCTGGGGATGAGGATGACTCCAAAGACATAGATGAGAAGATTGAGTCCATCACTCGGAAATTGGACAACCTTCATCAAAGGAGGAAAGAAAAGAAAGAGAAGGGAATTGTATGCTATGAGTGCAGTAAACCCATACACTTATCTATCGATGGCCCCAAGGGATGAAGAAAATTCAAAGCCTCAAATAAGAAAGCATTAAAGGCCATATGGGATGATAGCGAGGAGTCCTCTTCCAAAATTGACGAAATCTCCCACATTTGCTTCATGGCCAAAGGTAATGAGATAAACTCTTCTCGCAATTCAAATTTTGATAATGATGATGATGATTTACTTGATGCTTATAATGAATTGCTTGAGAGTTTTGAGGAGCTAAAAGATAGATATAAATCTTTGAAAAGGGAAAAGAAAAGTTTGATCAAAGAGCATGAAAATCTTACTAGATCTTTAGAGGATTAAATTATGGAATTGAAGAGCATGAATAATATGCTAAATGCTACTATTAAAACCTATGAATTTAGCAATAGTGATTTGAAATTGAAAAATGATGACTTGAATGCTATTGTTCTTAAATTCACAAATGGTAGTAAAATTTTAATATGCTCTTAGGGAAGCAAAGGGTCATGTTTGATAAAGCCGGAATTGGTTATGACCCCTTTGCTAAAAAGAATAATTATACTAATTTCTTTGTTAGCCCTACAACTTGCAATGCATATAATTGTTTAGGGCATAAATCTTTTCCTTATCCTTTGAGACTTAATACTTACTCTAAGTCCAATTTAAATTCTCATTCTAGTTTCAATTCTAAACTTGTGTGGGTTCCTAAAGGAACCAAATCTCTAACAAGTGGACCAAAAATGGTTTGGGTACCAAAGAAAACCAATTGATTTTTGTTGTAGGTTAGAGGTTCTCCCAATGAGCTTAAAAAAGAGAATGGATACTTGAATATCAAACACCAAAGGGAGAAGTTTCAAAGATACCCCCAATGCAGTAAATGAAAATAAACATCTTGGAGGTACACAATCTCTTTGTTATAATTAAATTTATATGTGGAATTTGATTTGGATTAATATTTAGATTTTGATTGGTTGAATTTCTTTTTGGAATCAATATTATGGATCTTGTTTTGGAATTGAATTGAGTTAATTTACCTTTGATTCTTGATTTGGTTTAACTTTGGTTAGTAGAATATTTTCTCTTAGATTCATTGTTAGCATTAATCTTTTTGTATATATAGGTTAAAATTTGCTTTATTCCTTCCATTCGTATTTTGATGATTTGGTTCCAACAATTGGATTTCTAGATCACATACATTGAATTGTTGGATGTTCTTCTTGATTTGTGAATGTGTTTCTCTTGAATTACATTTAGTTATTGATATAGGGGGAGCATATAAATTTGTATAGAGTTTATTAACTTGCTTTGAAATGTAGATTTGAAACGTAGATTTTAATTTTAATTTTGGTGAATTTGTTTCCGCTAGGCTCTAACTTTGATATTTCCCCATAGATTGAATAGTGTTAAATGATTTAGGGGGAGAGAAATGATTTTTAACTTGAATATCTTTGAAAGATAGATCATATCAATTAGTATTTTTGAGATTCATTTTTAATACCACAATTGGTTTAAACTTCTTGAAATTGGTATCCTTGATGTTCACTCTTGATTAGTTGCATATAGGTTGGAATTTCTGAGTTTAATTCGTGCAATGGAAATTGTTAATATTGAATTTGCTTGGTGGAATACTCTTGGTATCTTTGATTTAATTGGTTTATATTTGTTCAATACTTCAATAGGTTGTTTGAAAGTGGAAATAGTTTTATTTCAACAATTGGTATAATTTGAATTATTGAAGTATGAGAGTTCATTGTTGTAATACCCCGATTTTCTGTAATGGGATTTAATAAGGATAATTGGAAAGTAATTTGAGGGTATTTGGATTAATTAGATAATTATTGGGGTATTACCAAGGACGTATTCGTTAGAATATAATTTATGGAAGTTTATTGGAAGAGACTTAGTATTAATTAAGGGGAGTATTATATTGGATAATTAAATGGAATTAAAATTTAAAAGGGAGAAACATGGATTGAACCAATTTGGTTTGACTCGGTCTAGAAATAATTAAGTGGCTCAGTTTTAGCTAAAAGGAAGAAAAAAAATAATAGATTAGTTAGGATTAAAATGTAAGAGAGTAATTAATTGAAAATTAAGTGAAGATTAAATAAAGGAAATAAAATGGAGATTTGAGAAGGAGATCCGGTTCAAGATGTGGTTTGGTTCGGGTTCATGCCTGTTGGTCTAGTTAGGAATTAAAAGGAGAAATTAGAATTAGCCATCGACCATTTCGTGTAGAGAGAATCGGGGAGAGGGAGAAGAGAATCAATAGCGAGGGAGCGAGATTGGGAGATGAGGAGCTTGGGCTCAGACTCAGGCGGCTCCTTCGCAACAGTCGGACGTGCAAGCTAGGGCTCGACGTCGCTAGGTCGTGGGACGTGTTGAAATCGGAGCTCCCTTCGACTGCAATTCTGGTGTTGGATCGAGGTAAGTCGGCGGTTTTCTGTTCTTGTCCTTTGTGTTTTGATGGTCGGACGCTGGTAGGGACGGTCTAGCGATGGCGTGGCAGAGATTCCAGCTTCAATTGGCGATGGCATGGGATTTTTGGGATGAGCCATGATCGATGATCCAGCTGTGGTGCATGAACCAGTTCTGTGGGTGCCTCGGTTCATTCTTGGTTCTGGCCGTGAAGAAAATTCTCCACGATTCTTCCAGCTGGCAACTATTCGGATGATAATGTGAAATAATGGAGGACATGGAAGATAGTCTCTCGTGGAAGGCAAGGCCAAGGTGAAGACAGGGCATGGCGTGTGTGGCAGAGGCATGGCACGGTGTGCCTCTCTGGTGAAGTAGAAATGCTGGGGAAGAGGAGAGAAAATGAGAAAAAAGAGCAGAGTGCTCTCAGGAGCTGGAGATGGAGCCAAAGGCCGAGAAGGAATTAGGAGGATGCGGGTGACAGTGAACGTTCTCGAATGACTGGAAGCTGGGATTGCTTCCCTCGGCTATTCTGTCGGTATAAATCCCTTCCTTACTGCTAATAAAGTTATGGGAAAAATCTACTGGTCTTAGTTGTTCTAATTATAATGAATTGGAATTGGGTTTTTATGCTGAATAATGGGATTGTGATTCTGTTGTCTTTGGATGTGGTTCTGGTTATGCTTGTTTGTATGAGTTTTGGATGTTGAAAAATATAGGAATGTCTCTGTTGGTAACTGTTCGAGTGTCAATATAATGGAATCGGTTTGGTTGCTTGAAATGGATTGTTATTTGCTGTGTTGTTGGGTCCTGCCGATGTGTTTCAATCTTTGATATTGGTTCTGTATGTTGCGTTCCTTACATTGATTTAAAAGAATAAATGTTTGAGTTGGTGCTCTCTGCCATGTGATTAAACATTTATCTGTCAACTATTTTTTATGGATATTGAGCTATGAAATATGTTATCTGACGAGTTAATGAATGATTGGGGATATGTTTGTTAGGGGCTATTGTTGAGGATAAGTGGGTGAATGTATTTCTGTAGTTTAACGGTTGTCGTGGGTGGAATGCTTGGTTGGTAGTTAAGTTGTAAGCTACGGAAACTGTTATGTGATTGGGTATTAATATGGATTAAGTACTTTTATTAAATTTAGGATGTTGGAATTGTTAAGGATACGGCCAGTAGAGGTAAGACTAATAATACATAATTCTAATGATGGGTTATTTAATAATCTTGAAGGTATCAAGAAGAAGAGCTTAATTACTAAGACTCCATAAAGCTTTGAGGTAAGTGATATGTGTGTGCTTTGGTCTTTGGGGCCTACATCGCAAGAATAGGATATGCATGTTTCGTTATTTACTGCTTTATTAGATTAGTAGATTATTAAGCATGTCTATAGTTATTAATAGCACGTTTCGTTGTTTACTGTTTTTAAAAGCATGTCTACAGTTGTTAATGACACGTTTCGTTGTTTACTTTTTTTATAGCATGTCTATAGCTTTTAATAGTATGTTTCATTATTTATTGTTTTTACAACATGTCTATAGTTTTTATATCACGTTCTATGAATCGGACATTGAGTGTTTATTTATAGTCCTTATTTATATGTTATAAATTGTATCATTCATGAGCATCATGCATCACGATTTTCAAAGATTATGAAAATGGTTTTCATGCACAATTTTGAAAAGGAAACGAAAACGAAACAAAGTACAAACGAACGATTAAGAAAGATAAAGAAAAAGGTTCTTGTGGACTGGTAGGACCAGCCCAACACATGGACAAAAGATAAAGAAAAGATAAAGATTTTTATAGACCGGTAGGACAAGCCCGACACAGGAACAAAAAGAAAAGAAAAGGAAAGAAAAGTAAAGAAAAGAAATAAATAGAGAAACTGATATAGATACGGAAACAGAAATGGAAATGGATATGGAAACGATATGAGCACAGATATGGAAATGGAAACAGGAACAGAAACGAAAACGGAAATGGAAACGAAAATGATGTTTCTATAAATGGAAATGGATACAGATACAGATACAGATATAGAAACAGACACAGGAACGGATACGGAAACGCATATGATCACAGATACTGAAACGGATACAGAAATGGGAACGAAAACAGAAACAGAAAAAAAGTACGAAAACATGAAAAGATAAAAGTTAAAAAGAAAGAAAAAGAAAAGAGAAACTGCTTACGATTTTAAATGGCACAGCATGTGCATCTAGCATATTAGGTATTATCACTTTCTGAGCGTTAGACTCATAGTTTAAGTTTTGCGATATAGGTACAAGTACGAGTGAATCCGACAGACAGATTAAGGAGCAGCTAATAAGGATTTGCACGGACGAGACTTGTGGCTAGTTAGGCTATCGAATGTAAAGAGGAACGAGTTTTGTAAAATATAAAGTAACACCTTATTCATTATCTTTAAATGAACTATTTATGCTTCCACTACGTTCTTAAAGAAAGAAGATTTTATCAATAAGTCTTTCAGCTATTTATAACGATTTTAGTAACGAGTCAAAGTAAAAGGGATTTTAATGGTTTGGTTTTAAGAAAAGAACTCTGATTTTAATTTAAAAGGTTTTAAAGAAAGACTTCTGCTAATGTTTTATAAAAATTTTAAATTTCACGTATTTTTAAAATGTAAGAAAAATCGGGTTGTTACAAATGTGGTTTAAGGATATTCAACCTCAATTAGGTCAAATTTTAATAAAGATAATATGTAAATCTGTTCAGACCAAAAAGGTCCACCGCATACTTACACAAGGTCGACCGTTGCATCGATTTTAAGTCAGATTTGTCGATCTAACCCTAATTTCGAACGATTTCATCGGCGATTTTCGGCGAATCCTCCATGCTCTCCCTCCCTTTCCGACCGTTTCTTCCTCGCTCAAGCTTCTCTTTGTCATTTTCGGTCCCTTCAATCCTCATCTATCGTGTCTAGGAGGACCCAAAAATGAGCTAGACAAGGTAAATTTTCTCAGTCATATCCAGAAGAGTTTTCTTCCCCTCTTTTTATCAATGTTGAATGCAAGGTCAGATATGAAGAAGATTGTAAGTATAGGCCTTTGATTTTGTCTCATAAAATCTCTTGGAATTGTTTAGGAAATTTGGATTTAGAAGAAATTTTCAAATTGATGGGTTTGTTTGAGCTTTTTGATTTTGATGGTCCCTATTCAAAAGCTCCTATCTGAATGTTTTATTCAATCTTGAGTATAGTCCAAGACCGTTAAAAGTGATGAGCTTTGTGTATGGAAAGCGCATTTGTTGAACTCCCAACAACATCAATTCTTTGTTGGATTTTGACGAAGGGTCTGGATATGAGAAGTTCTATACAAATTCGAGGGATCCAAATTTTATACGGTCATATTCTGATATAAGTTTCTTACGGAAGATTCTTAAAGATCTAGAGCATGGTTTCTTGGTCAAACCCAAGGCACGAGATTAAATGTTAAGGCACGTGTGATCCATCACAGTTTATCATATAATTTGGTTCCGAGAGATGGTCATCATGACAATGTCAGCTGCATGGACCTTTATGCGCTCAAGCATATTTATGATCATAAGCCGTTCAATGTTGGGTATATTATTCTTCAAGTGATGATCAAAACCGCGGGAGTAAATCTCGATCATTGCCCTTCAATCTCTTGCTAATGAGAGTTTTTCAATCTCAAGGTGTGCAAATTCCTGATTCAGTGCCCGAACTTCCCCTCCGCTTGGTGGATATTTATTCTGTGCACACCTTGGCACGTATGAGTTTTACCATGGGTGATAATTGTGTGTGGGTGTCTTAAGCACCTAGGGCTGCCGTCCCAGCCCAAATATCGAGTTCCAATGATGATGACGACACCCTAATGCCTGATCCATCTGCTTTAATCGGCCCATTGGTTCCTCACTCTTCCTCCCGAACATCAGCTCGTGCCTTCTCCTCTTCTACAACCTATCCAGCTTCAGTTGAAGAGAGACTCGATTTATTGACAGGCTATTTCTTATCTTTTCAAGATGAATGCCTCGCCTTTCACACTGAGATTCTGGAACAAATTTGCTTGCATCACAAAGAAAACCTCGCATTTCAATCCAATGTCTACTCAAAATTAGAGATACTTCAACGCGGAGTCACCGAAGTGTCGAATTTGATGAATGGTAGCCAATTCTTCAATGAGCATAACATTCCTCCTGTGTCTGATTCCTCCTGTCCCTGATGATGATCCTCCAGCACACCCTATTTAGCCTTAGTCTTTAAATTTTATAGAATTACCTTAACCCACTGTTTTAGTCATTTAGGTTACCTCTAATCTCTGTCATGTATTTTGTGAATGATATGGTCTGAATCTTGCATAATATCTTGTAATTATGCATACTGTTTTGGGTAAATTGTGAGCTTATGCAGGAAACTATGGCTTTGTTGGGGAGTGTATAAACAAAAGAAACCAAGCCAAAATTTTTCAAAACTTTTCTCTTTTTCTAAATCTTTTTTATAATGTCAAAGGGGGAGAAGAACATGGATTTGTGCATAAAGATAGTGAGAGAAACTTGATTTTAAATATAAATTCATACATGGAGTTTGTCAATTGGTACTTATTTGGTTTTCAAGTTGGATGGTTCATAATTTTGTTTGATATTCCCTCAATATATTCATATTGATAATCTTATAGGGGGAGAGAGATTACAACTTGTTGATAATTACTCTAAGGGGGAGAGAAAATATCTAAATTGTGATATATCCCTATTTTTGTTTATGTGATTCACATTGAGGGAGAGATAATTGGATTGATATTTTGAATTTGAACTTGGTATCTCTCTTAGAAATTTAGTTTCTCATTGTCTATGGATTACCAATTGGTATATTATTCTTGGTTGTACAACTTGGATTCTAATATTAAATTCCCTAAAATGATTTTATATGCTTAATGACAAAAGGGGGAATATTGAATGAACTTTGATTGCAGTTGTCTAAATCAGTATCTTATTTTGGCCACATAATTGGATTTTAATGCTTAATATTCCCTCCATTGTTTGCTTTTGGTGTAGATGTTTTAGAGGGGGATAATGATTTTATGTGTTGGAATGAATTTTAATCTTCACTTGTTTTAGACACTTCCCCATGGATTGCTTTTTGATTATGACAAAAACGAGGAGAGTAATATATAAGTTGTTATAATGAATGAAATAGCATGTTTGCATAGATTAATTGTTTGATATATTGCATGAATTAAGAGGGATAAATCTACTGTGCAATAATATTGCACATGCTTAGTTTTTAAAAAGATGTTTAAGCATGCAAGAATTTGAAACCCACATTTTATAAATTCCTTTCAGAAAAAAAATGTAGAAAAGGGCATGTGTGTGAAATCACCCACTAGTACATGTTACATAATTAAAATAAGCCCTTGCTGTACAAATTAAAAATCACAATGAAAATGAAGCCACTCATGGACTCCAAGCACACCATGCCATAGACATATAATAGAATAAAGGCGATGCTCGTCGATCGCAAAAGCCAAATAATACCCTGATTAGGTTTAAGGATTTGCAATCCAAGGACACGGCACATACAGTTGTCCTATTACCTATTTGCACTTTAGGGATTTGAACCTAATGACATTTGAAAAATCTCCTATTATCCAATTCAATAACAAACAAACACATTCCACACGAGAGAATGTGTAAAAACAAAATAGACCCCAAATCGGGTTGATCAACTTGATTCACACGACCAAGTTGATCAACAAATATTTATAGGCATGTTAAGATGAAACGTGAACAGTGAAAATAAAATATATTATAAAAATCTGACGGTCATAAAAATGGACGCATCGTTTTAATATGAGACAAGTCTCAAAATATTCACTTTAAAAGAAATTATACAATGCAGTGCACAAACTAAACCCCTACTTCGAAGGTGGCTTACACTGACCAAAGTCTAATGTCCAATTAGCCCAAAATCCAAAATCCACAAATTTTTAATAAAGTTGGGTACCTATCCAAAAACTTAGGTATTAATTTTTAGGTCAAGTCTATATCTAAATAATTCCAATTATCATATAAATTTAACCTAAAATTGATTGGATAGCCTTACCCAAAATTCTAGCTCAAAGTAGGCTCAATGTAAGCCCAAAACTGGTCTGGAATAAATGATGGGCTGCAGCCCAAAACTAGAGTCTAGTCTACAGTCCAAAGTTCAGCCCAGACTGCAGACCAGTACTGCAACCCAAACTGCAGCTCAAAGGATCCTCGAGTCTGCAGTCCATCGAGTTGAAACACATCCCGACCCAAGGTAATCTCATGGATCTCATCCTCTCCAATTTCGCCATCATCGCAGACGACAGTGTTCAACGACGTAGTAAAACCCAACTTTAGCTGAGATAGGAGTCTCAGCCAGTCATCCTCTTACCGAAATCGACAGTCAAGCACATCGCACACCATGGCTTAGCATTTGCTGAGTCGTTTTCTGACGTCCTAATATCGACGAAATTCACACAACAAGGTTTGCCGGATTCCATCCAAATCATCGGCTAAACTTGATTTTCCAATTTTCCAGACCATTAGTAGTAAATAGAGTATCAAAGAAGAGAAAAGATTGGCATTTTACCCCATACTTGCCTCCCGACTTTTCGGTCCCAATAACCTTGTATACTGTGAAATTTCAACACTGATCCCTCACTGAAATCGCACTAGTCCTTCTGCAAATTGTAAACAATTGCCTTAGAACCTCATCCAACGAATAGAAATCCAAAATAGAGGAAGAAATTCTCTTACCGAAGACGATATTGGCTCAGAGATGATTTCTCAATTCACGCAAACATGCCAAAAATCACAGTGTTCAATGGAAGTTTCACCGAGAGGAAACGTTTTTGAAATGGGAAGAGGATCGCTTCAGCTTTTGATAAGGAAGGAGAGAAATCGGGAGGGAGTTCCTGATCTCCCACAAGGGATACGCAGCTCGGGAGGCATTTTCCAAAAACGTCTCCCTCACTATCTAATTAATTTTTATTTTTAATTTGGGACATATGTTTGGGCCAGATGTTATAACTAGGCTGCTGCCCTGCCTAGTTGAGCTGCAGCTCTGCACCTTCCGAGTCACTGCCCAAAGTCGTTTTCTCTAATGCCAGTCGCATAGTTTTGTCGGAATTCCAATATTTTCCAGGGAATTAAGTCCTAAAATAAATTACAACATATTGGGTTACAATCATAACATTTTTCGTCAAAAATTCAAACTTTACATTCCATAACTTTAAGACCACTCAACCAATTTTCCAACAAAAAATTCCAATTCTAAACTATGGATGATTCAAAGTATAAATTCTTACCTCTTGTGGACGTTAGAATTTTCCAAATTTTTGATCTGTAATGCTCACTTATCCTAGCCAAATTTTCAAACAAAAATCCTACATCAATTTGAATTATAAAAATTTGGTTTCCATTAAAAAAGAACAAGACGTCAACGCAACATAGGAGGGTTTTTGATTACCAGGTTTGATCCCTTTCTATCGAAACAATTTCTTCTTCAAAGAGAGTAGAGGAGAGATTGCTCACAGAGAAGAATTTTGTAGAGGAGAGAGAGGTGTAAGGCGAAAGGTAGAGACTCCGAATGAAGAGTTTTACGTTTCAATAGAGGAAAAGAAGGACAAAATTTTCCTTATGAGTTTTGCAACGGAACCATGAAAACATGTAAAAAAGTAAATATCCCATAAAAAATTGAATTTCCTTGTAACGACTCGAATTTTTATCCTTCTATTTAATTTTAAGGAAAAGCGAGTTAAAGTTTCTAAAACTTTACTTTCGTCAAAAACCTTTTTTTAAAACTGTTTTCGATCAGAGTACTCTTTTTAAATCCTGATCGTTACTACGTTTCATCGAACTCATTTAAATCGTAAAAGATTGAATCCTTAATTTATTTTGGAAAGTCTAGCGGAAACGATATAGCAGAAACGGATTTGAAAAGCATTTCATTTAAAACATGATTTGAGACGAAAATCTAAATCAACATTCTTAAAGTTTAGGGTTAATCCGTCACGAGTTCAAAACATACAAGTTAAAGCCATAGTTAATATCTCTACAAAACGTGTTTACTATTTAACCCTTACAAAAGGTTCTTCTTTTCCTTCCTTTCAGCCATCAATCTACTCTGGCCTAATCTCTACCGGATAATCCACAGGCTCCACGGGAAGGGCCTCCTCTTTTGCTCCTCGTATCACCATTTCATTACCTACACAACAAGTAAGGACGTGAGCCAATGGCCCAGTAAAGAGAATGAGGTTTTATGCTTATGCTATGTCTCTCTTTTAGTCCATTATGGAATTGGGCCACCCATCCCAAGCTTTTATTACATTCATTCGTTCTTCTCTTCTTACTCGTACATCGAACTAGAATTATGAGGTTTTTCTCTTGCAATGGCGTAACGAATCTAGCCTTTTCTCTTTTCTTCTAAGTAAACTAGAACTCCCGTACCCTATGAGGGAGGGACTACGCCTAGTTTACAGACTATACCCGCTACCCATCCACTCCCAAGTCCCTTTTCTACTTTTCTACTTCTTCTTATTTCTCATTATTTTCCCTTACCAATGCATGTGAGTACCGCTCCAAGGCGGCGCTCCCTATTTGTTTCTATTAACATGAAGCATGGAAACACTTAAATAAAACATTCATAGAAGAGAACACAACGGAAATTAAGGAAAATGTCTACGTAATAAGTAAATGGCAGATTTCACACAATTAGAATGTTCGAAAGGAAACTGAATTAACAACTAGCATGCTCGGCAAAATTGATACAATTTAACGTGCTTGACGATGTAACAACTAAAACAACGAACGTGTTTAAGGATATCAAACGCAGAAAGTTAACAGGTTTACTTAATAATTAAATCGGAAGCTTGAATATTATACGAGCAATAGATTAACTAAGGAAACAATAACAACGGCAACTCCTATAAATATTCATGCTTTAAGTTATTTACAACGGAGTTGCATGCTTTGTAAGAGAACAATAACGACAACTTAATATCGTCTATGAGCTAACAATAACAACAACGACAATATAACAGCAGTGGCAACAATTTACAACCAACATATTCCACTTATGATTTATTATTTGCTGGTTATTAGTAATTCCAATAATAGTAGAGGTGTGTCGTGCATTGAAGACATGTCAAATAACAGCAAATTAAAGAAAGGGACATACTTGCTATCACAATTTTAAGTAAGTTAACTGAATATGCTGTCGAGTTTAAGTAACTAAATTAACGTAGCAGGTCTTGTAGGAGGCATGTAAAAGAAAAGCAAAAATTAAACATATGTAGAACATTGAATCTATTTCATTTTTCCTTAGCATTCCACAATACTTCCTTACGACTTCCTTAACTCATTCATACATAGAGACTTGCATTTTAAATCCTAATATTCAGAACATAGCAGCAACAACAGTAGCAGTAACAACAATATAGCAGTGGGTTAAAACAGTGGATTACATGTTTACAAGTTCACTTGTTATTTCACAGCAACACAATACAGCAAGGAATATCATGTTTTTGGGTTACCATTTGTTATTATTACAACGTGTTCTTAGCAGAAATTAGTATTTACCGTAGCAACAACCTCATATGCTAACAAAACTCAACTTCAGCAAGTGAACTACAGCGAATTCGATCATTCGATATCCTTTGACTTTTGAGAGGACGGAGATGGAATGGAAGAAAAGTAATGAAACCCACGATGGCTACTGAATAACCTCCTTTGACTTTCTCAATAAGAAAGCCTTTGACCTTTGTCTTCGTTCGCCAAATCTTGTTCAGTTTCATCCAAGCTCGGTTTTGTCTGAATCTTCGTGGAAGAAGAAAAAGCGGTTCACTAGCCACTACATCTTTGGATCCCACCAAATCATTCAACCTAGTAGCTGCTCGCTCTTTGATCAGTGATTCGCCGGCCACTAGATCGATGAAGAATCTCTCAAAAATGTGCTTTTCGATCAGTGATTCACCGACTACTACATCTTTGGGACTATAACACTATTACTTAACTTTAGCAAGCAAACTACAACAACTAATCCTACAATAGTGATAAAGGAGCATCAATAAAACACCACAGCAAAACACAACCAACATGCAGGGTATAGCAGCAAGGAAAAATACGTATAACATAGAAAATATGCTCACATTTTAGTTCAGTTTATCCTTACTTAGCATTCCTCCGTTCATGCCTCATCAAAATCTAGTTCTATTACTGAGCAAGTAAGAAATTGTAATCATAGGAAATTAAATACAGAAAACTAAAAGCATAACGTTAACTTAAGGAGAGTGATAGAAGCTACAAAGATACCAACACCCAATAGAGAGGTCAACTACACAGAGCAACTAAGCCAACAGAATCAACACACAATATACTTGTGGGTAGGGCTTCCTCAAGCCAACGACTACCCATTCCTTACCTAGTTGAGAAATACTAACAGGGACAGCTGAATAATCCACTGCTCACTACACCACACACAGCAACTGAGAAGATGAAGGAGCTGGATGAAGGAGAGGAGAGGAGAAGAATACAGGGAGCTGTACTCCACTGGACGAATGAGCTGAAGATAAAGGAAGTCTTACTTAGGCAATCATCACCTAGGAGAGGAGGGGAAGAATGATGGCTAGACTACCCGTAGCTGGAGGTGGGCCGATTCTTGTCTGGGAGCTTTTTTCTTCGCCAAATCTCGTGTAGTAATGGACTACACGACAAGTGGTCGATTTTTAAATCCCTAAATTAGCGCTGTCCTGCGATCTTTCGGACGAGTGCTGATGACTTAATTGCGTCCGCAAGAGCAAATTTCGCAGGCCAATTTCTGGCTTTGGATGAGAAATGGCATCCCCAGCTAGTCCGTACAGTCCAAAGTCAGTATTTGGACGCCATGTGGCGTCCGCATGTATCGTCCAAATCTGTCCATAAATTGAACAAATTCAAATCAGACGATGTTTCGTGCGTCTGCATCGTCCGCATAGTCGTCTGATAGTGTCCCTAAATTGGACAGAGGCAATTCGAACGAGGTCCAATCTCGTCCGCAGGCGTCCTGACACGTTCGAAAGTCCCCAGACTCGGATAGATTCTATGCGGACTCCATCTTCCTCGTCCACAGCGTCCAGAAGCTCGTCCGAAAGTCCACGTTGTGCAGAAGTTAGGATGCCTCGTCTCGTGCCCAGAGTCGTCCCAAAATTCGTGTGTGTTGTGGACGACATGCAATGTCCGCAGAGTTGTCCCTAGGCGTCTGAAAGTCCCTAGACAGCCTTTCCTTGCATTTTCCCCACTTAACCCCAATCCCACAGTATTTTTCCCATGAGGGGACGTCATAATTCAACACAAAATAATACGCCATGTAATATAATTATTACTAAAGGTTCGATTACATAGCGTACACGGGAAAGTAAGGATCAAGATATTACATTCCTTCTTTGAATTTTTGTAGACGGTACATATAAAATATATTTTGAGACATGTACTCATACTTTTATGACTATCACGTATTTACAATATATCTATTTTTATATTATATGTATGATTTTCATTGCTACTTTTATTTAATCATACGTTATTATTTTGAATTGCTGATCAACTCCATGATGTGCATCGAGTTTGATCACCCAAATGAGGGTCCTTGTTTCATACGCACCATTGACTATTCGAGAATGTGTTTATTGTTTCATGAATAAAGTAACGAGATAGCTAACTCGGTCATGTTCTCATGTGCAAATTCGTAAACCATATTAGAGTTATTGTATTGCATTGCATTCATTAAATATCGTCTTTCACTTACATGTCTATAGCGTAGTGTGTTAGGAGTTCGTGAGCAACTCATTTTTCATTGAGATTTTATATTCGTACAGTAGTAAACTCACAACATAGTGGGTTATTTCTGACACTTGCCCTATTAATAGTTCTCAAAACTTGTTTTTATAATGTCTTTATCCTCAGTTTTTATATATTATTTTAATTGTAGCATACTCACTCATACTTTATATATCACTTGAATTTCTATTGAGTTTAGTCAACTTATTTTAACAACATCCTCTTTTACGTTATAGTAAGTGAGGTTTGGATTTGCCAATGTAGAATTGAGATTGACATTCCAATGATAGTTGTTATCTTATTTCCTTGAGAGTTTTCTGTTAGTTAGATATGACTAGTATATCAGTACATCTCATCCATTATGGATTATTATATATAATATACTTTAGGGTTATCTTTTATTTCACTCAATATTTTATTATGGACCATTACTGTTATATTATTAAACTTTTGAGTTAGCCCAATGTTTTGAACTCTGCTATTTACTTTATTTTATTAATCTTCTGCTGTGAATATATTAATTGTCATTGAATGTCAAACAATTCAATCCTCCTATGGGTAGAAATGTTACTCATTTTCATCTCAGACTCTTGTCAAGTCATAATATTTGTAATTATCATGGCAGACTCTCGTTGGATCGTGATATTTATAATTATCATATTGTCAATAATTTTTTCAAAGTAATAGTCCAACCACATAACACCCCTCTTAATTAATTACCTAATTAAAGTGGCACGGTTGAAAATAGTGTCGTCACAGTATTAAGACTAAGTTCACACAGAAAAGCAATTTATCTCAATGCCTACTAAAAGTCATAAGTAGTTGCAACAACGCGTGAGAAAAGGATTTAGCTAAGAAAAAAAATAGAAACTTGTCAATTTTTTAATTATTATATGATTCATTCGTTTAAGTGATCATTTACTCATTAATATTATTGATTTATTATTTTTATTATTTATAATTTATCGTAATTATTCTCACAATAAACAAATGACATATTAAATGTGTAAATATAATATTATTTATTTTAAATTAAATGACATATTTTCAGTTTTACAAATACTTTTCTTTTCTTGAGCTATAAAGTAGTTTCATGGAAATATTTCTTAAGCTTTGGAGAAAATTAAACTATGGTTAAACTAAAATGTAGAATTCTTTCATAATTTTAGGTCATTGTTTTCGTTGATGACTAACACTATTATCACTTTTTAGGGTTGCTTACACTTTTGAATCCAAGTAAAAAGATTCCACATGAACAATTGTCTCATTATATGTTAAAATAAAGGAGATGGGACACTTTTTTCAGATTAAAAAATTAATAATGGTAGTGTCAACATAACAAAAAAAAACATGTTATTGTAACTTAAATTGGAATTTAAAAAAAAAACAAGTGACAATTATTAATAATATTATATATATGCTTGGCATCGCAAAATGGTAAGAAATAAAAGATTAGGTTTTGAATCAACAAGTATACATGTGCAATCACATGAGGTATCTCATGATCTTATCAACAAAATTTCAAAAATAATTTATTACCAATTAACTAAAGTTTAGTTTATATGATTCTTTTAAACTTCTACACAGAGTAAAATAATATTGGAAATGTAATTGTCACAAGGGCTCTACTAGAAGTTGATGTGTTGAGTGTTGCTACTTTTTTTTTTTTTGTAGATCTCCATATCAACTTTTAACCATTTTCGAAGAGGAAATGCTGACTTTACAATAACCAAAATGAATTTGAAAATCAAATAACTAAATGGTTTCTAGCGGACTTTGGGTTGTATCATGTCCACGCATTCTACTCTTCTAAAAACCTCATTATAAGAAGGATTTGATCTTGTTTCTCAATTATTAGCTATAAACACGCAATATATATTATTGGCGTATAATTGCGTTTTCCCCGACAGCAACTAAATTACGAAAGTGACCATACATAAAGCAAATAATACTACAATTCTATCATATTTTGCAGGCATGATATTGAACAGAAACTCACACTCGCATTGACAAAGAAAAATAACAAAATCTAGAAAAATATCCTTCCAATGTTAATTGGAGTGATTTCTAAAGGATACACAGTGATCATATTATAATCGTGTCTTGATATCAAGACTTGTCGTCTTTCATTGAAAATTAATTAAAGACCCCTCCAAGCAAGAACAATACAATACAATACAATACTTGGGATGGTTATATTCATAACCACCACTTACCCTATTACAAGTGAAAGATGAAGTAAAATACAGCAGCTGAAGACTGAATCTCCAGCTGAAGAGAGCATCTGTGACAACTGGAAATTGCCACGTATTAGCAGCAGTTATTCTCAGTTTTCATCTTCTTGTTTTCTCTTCTCCATTATTCTATTTTCTTACATGGAACTCTGTAATATAAAGAGTTGCCAAAGTTTTGTATTAAACACAATTCTTAATAAGAATTTTCTTCTTCTTTTCATTCTAATATGGCATCAGAGCAATTTTGCTCTTCCTTCCGCAATATATTTCTCCGATGACTCGAGGTAAGAATCTGGTTAAAGCAACAGCTGCAGGACCTTCATCAGCAGGTTGAACTCCCATTGTTAAATCTTCTCCCACAGCCAAACCTTCTTCTTCGAGTTCAGCTACTGAGAATTCATCTGAATCTTCTAAATATTCTTTTAGGTCAGTAATGGATAATCCTAGCAATCCATTTTTCTGCACAATTCCGATCATCCAGGTTTGATACTGGTTACTCATCCCCTTCACGGTCCTAACTTTCACACATGGAGACGAGCAATGACGATGGCACTCATTGCTAAAAACAAATTTGCTTTTGTTGATGGATCAATCTCTCAACCATTTCCTTCCGATGTCAAATTCAACAATTGGAAGCATTATAACAATATGGTGATATCTTGGATACTCAATTTTGTCAACCTAGAAATTGTAGATAGTCTTTTATATTTTGATTCAGCCATGACAGTTTGGAATGTCATTACGGACAGATTTAAACAGAGTAATGGTCCTAGATCCTACCAGTTGCATAAGAATTTGTCCTCTTTTTCTCAAGGGTCCATGGATGTCAGTTCCTATTATACACAAATCAAAATTTTTTGGGATGAATTACAAGAATTCAGGCCAATTCCAAATTGTACTTGTGGAGGTATGAAAACTTTAATTTCATATCAACAACAGGAATGTGTCATGCAATTTTTGATGGGTTTAAATGATTCTTACTCCCATATCCGTGCTCAAATTGTGATGATGGAGCCTTTACCCACAATTGGTAAAGTTTTCTCCCTTGTAATTCAAGAAGAAAGACAAAGGTCTGTAGGTGATACTCGAGTTCCTACTACTGATCAAGCTGTTCCTATTGGCGTTTCATTTTGCGAATTCTTCACAGTCTGCTTCATCTTTTAAGTCTAAGAAAGAGCATCCTTATTGCACTCATTGTAAACTACTAGGTCATACTATTGAAAAATGTTATAAGCTACATGAATACCCTCCTGGTTATAAGGTTAAAACTAGTGGGAAATTTTCTGTCAAACAAGCTAGTGGTGATTCAGTGACTGCTAATGCTAATGCTTCTGTCATAAACTCAGCCTCCAATGAAGGATTATCTGCAGACCAATGCCAACACTTAATTGCACTCTTGAGTTCTCAACTTCAACAGAGTTCTTCCTATTTTAGTAACAACTCAGATTGTTCTTCTTCATCTCTTTCAGCTTCCAATTTCACTGGTATATTTTTCCCTTCTTGTTTCAATTCCATTCATTTACTTTCCTCTACATTTTCTTCAAATCAATGGATCATTGACACTGGTGCTACCGATCATGTATGTTCCACTTTTGAAAATTTTTCTAATTCTTATTCGGTCTCCAATCAATTTGTTATGCTTCCAAATAATTCAAGGATTCCCATTAAAAGAATTGGTTTCGTAAACATTACTTCGAAAGTTTGTCTCAAAAATGTCCTCTTTGTTCTAGAGTTTCGTTTCAATTTGCTCTCTGTTAGTGCTTTTACCTCTTCTTTAAATTGCTCGATTCTTTTTCAAGACAATTGTTATATTCAGGACTTTACCTTGGACCAAATGATTGGGATGGGTGAGAGGCATGGAAATCTGTATGTTCTGCATCAAGCTCTTCCAGATAGTCCTTTATCTATCAAAAACAATTCATTGACTACTCTTGCAATTTCTGCTGTTTCTGATCAATCGATTTCCACTGCATCTGATTTGTTTGAATGTAATTCTAGCACTTTTAGTTTTGATTTTTCTCTTTGGCACTATAGATTCGAGCATCCTTCTAATGTTGTTGTTCATGCCATTAAAGACAATCTATCAATTTCTGTTAATGACAATGTTTCATTTCGTTGTGCAATTTGTCCTATGGCTAAACAACATAGATTATCTTACATTTCTCATAACAAGTTATCTAATTCTCTTCTTACTCTCATACACTGTGATGTTTGGGGGCCTTTTGTCATACCTACTCATGATGGTTTCAAATATTTCCTTACCATTGTTGATGATTGTTCAAGAGCTACATGTATATACCTCATGAAGCTAAAATCTGAAGTTTGAAACATAATTCCCCAATTTGTTCAGTTAATTGCTACTCAATTTCATATCAACGTCAGTATCTGATAATGCTCCTTAATTTTCTCTCATTGATTTCTACAACAACAAAGGAATTATCCATTACAAGTCTTGTGTTGAAACCCCTCAACAAAACTTTGTTGTTGAGCGCAAACATCAACACTTATTAAATGTTGCACAAGCTCTCCTGTTTCAATCCAATATTCCATTACAATATTGGGGACATTGCATTCTTATAGCAACATACTTGATAAATAGGCTGCCTTCTCCTATTCTCCCTAATAAATCCCCTTTTGAGAAACTATACAATAAGCCTCCTTCTTACAGCCATCTTCGTTCCTTTGGCTGTCTTTGTTTTATCTCCACTTTGACTAATGGTCGGGACAAGTTTCAACCAAGAGCTCAAGCCTCTATTTTTTGGGTTATCCCACGGGCTATAAAGGATATAAGACTCTTGATATTGAGACCAATTCAATTGTTATTTCCAGGAATGTCATTTTTCATGAATCAATTTTTCCTTTTGCTTCTAAATCTTCCATTCCAGATTATGTTTCTTCTCTCTTTCATGTTTCTTCAGAATTCTTATGTAGTCCTACTTCTAGTTCTTCTACTTCTAATGCCCAACCTATATCTGATCTTGTTATTGACAACTCTTCTTCTAGTTCCTCTTTTTCTTGTTCCAGGATTGTTAAACCTCCCTCCTATTTGAAGGATTATCATTGCTTTTTGTCTTCTGCTTCTGACTCTTCTTTTTCTTTACCTTCTACTTCTAAATATCCCATTTCAAATTTTCTTTCATATCATCATCTTTCTCCTTCTTTCAAAGCTTTCAACCTTGCCCTTTCATCTCACATTGAGCCTAAATCATTCAAACAAGTTGAGAAGTTTACTGAATGGTGGATGCAAGACAAGCTAAATTGTTAGCTCTTGAATGCAATTCCACCTGGTCTGTTGTTCCTCTTCCTCCTGGAAAAAATGCTATTGGATGCAAATGGATTTACAAAATTAAATATCATGTTGATGGTTCAATTGAGAATTACAAAGCTAGGTTGGTTGCTAAGGGATTCACACAAACTGAAGGTGTTGATTATTTCGACACTTTTTATCCTGTTGCTAAACTTGTCACTGTTAAATTGCTATTAGCTTTGGCTTCAATTCATGGTTGGCCTATGATTCAACTAGATGTCAACAGTGCTTTCCAACATGGTGATTTGCATGAGGAAGTCTATATGGCAATAATGCCTCCAGGTTATAAGTTGCAGCACAATTCTTCATCTATTGACCGTGATTCAACTCTGGTTTGTAGACTGCATAAGTCTTTATATGGTTTAAAGCAAGCATCTCGACACTAGTTTGCAAAGTTTTCGACTGAGTTATTATCTCATGGTTTCAAACAGTCTGAGTCAGATTCCTCTCTGTTTGTTCGGTTTCAATCAGATTCTTTTCTTGCTTTACTTGTTTATGTTGATGACATCATTTTGATTGGAAGTTCCATTTCTGAAATGAATTCTATCAAAGATATTTTGAACAACAAATTCATGTTAAAGGATTTAGGTCCTCTTCATTATTTCTTAGGCCTGGAAATTGCTAGAAATTCTAGTGGCATTTCTCTAAATCAACGGCATTATGCGTTATAGCTTTTAGAGGAAACTGGTTTTCTTGGTTCTAAACCTATTTCTACACCAATGGATGTTAATTGCAAGTTGTCACTTGAAAGTGGTTCTCCTTCGGATGATCCTACTGTTTTTAGAAGACTCATTGGTAAACTTCTATGTTTGACTATTACTCGGTCAGATTTATGTTTTGATGTCAACAAATTGAGATAGTTTTTGGTGAATCCGAGGTCTTCTCATTTGCAAGCTGCTTACCGTATTTTGAGATATATTTAGGGTTCTCCTGGCCGTGGTTTATTCTATTTTTCTTCATTTACTCTTCAGTTGAAAGCATTCAGTGACTTTGACCGGGGTACTTGCCCTGTTTCTCGTCGTTCCATCATAGGCTTTTGCATTTTTCTGGGTAATTATTTAATCTCTTGGAAATCAAAGAAGCAACACACGGTTTCGAAGTCATCAGCAGAGGCTAAGTACCAAGCTATGGCTCTTACCACTTGTGAAATCATTTGGTTGAAAACTCTTCTTGCCGATTTTTGGATTTTTCCTTCTCAGCCTGCTCTTTTGTTTTGTGATAGTCAATCTGCATTACATATTTTTGCTAATCTTTTGTTTCATGAGCGTACGAAACACATTGAAATTGACTGTCATATTGTTCGTCAACAAATTCAGCAAAACACCATTAAAACACTTCATGTCTCTTCCAACCATCAATTGGCGGATATTCTTACTAAACCAGTTCTTCCTAGTTTATTTCATGCTCTTATTTCCAAGATGGAAATGCTTAATTTGCATTGTCCATCTTGAGGGGGCCTATTACAAGTGAAAGATGAAGTAAAATACAGTAGCTAAAGACTGAAGCCCTAGCTGAAGAGTGCATATGTGACAGCTGGAAATTGCCACGTATTACCAGCAGTTATTTTCAATTTTCATATTCTTGTTTTCTCTTCTCCTTTATTCTGTTTTCTTACATGGAACTCTGTAATATAAAGAGTTGCCAAGTTCTGTATTAAACACAATTCTCAATAAGAATTTTCTTCTTCTTTTCATTCTAATATACCCTCCTTAATTAAATTAAAGTAAAGGGATAATTTGAGGTAAGTAACAAAGCAAAACCATGTGATTACATCCATTAATAAAAACTACATATTAAAAAGTTGTGGTCCTCTTCAATTAGAGGCTTGTCCATATGTGATTGTTTATCACCCAAAGCTAAGGACAAGAACTGTGATAGCATCACCAGATTCCACCAACATGGCCATTAAAACAACTTCAAAATTTTGGTCTTATAAGGATTCTATTAAATGAAATTTCATATTTGTAGGGACTTCTAACTTCCTAGCACATGGCAATGATGTTGTCCTTCCTTTTGAAATTTTTCTATACCAAAATTAGTTTGACAAGAATATCCAATTGGAATGTCATTCTTTTTAGAATTCTAATGGATTAGGTCTTTCTATGAGAAGAAATGATTAATTACATAACACATTCTAATTTATTTTATATGTTTCTTGTCATTTATGTGTCATTAATTAATTAGTGTCAAAATAATATATTTTTCTAAGTATTAATTAGATAGTATAATTACTTAGTGTCCTATCTAAGTAGTTAGTGTCACAATAATATATTATTCTAAGTATTTCATGTCATTTGTGTCAGGTACACATGGACTCAAGTATATTTATTTAATCTAAAGAGTTTAGATTCTCTCACTGAGCTTCATGGTTGTGGAAATCTTCTCTTTTTGTAGATGTAAGGGCTAACGACCAAAGGCAGAAGGGGAAGTCAAAGGTGGAGTGAGAAATTGATTATAGAGGCATCTTTGACAAGTTAGGTCACTAGTTTCTACCTAGGTCTTCTCACTTTCATGGGAGTTTTCGTTGTTTGTGTGCGAGTCTAGAGTCATTTGTCCATGCATAGGCTTCTATGGAGTTTGTATACGTATATTGTATATTAATTTATATACTGTGGTTGAATTTTAGGAACTTTATTAAGTTCATATGTGATTATCTATAGCATTGCTCTCATTCTCTCACGATCAATCTCTGCATAATACCATCTATGATTCGATGGTATTATGCAAAGATTGATAGAGAGATAATAAAGTAAATCTTCTCACTTTGAGAATATACAATCCATAATCCAGGCCGAAATGAAGATGTTTAGGATGGCTCAAGACAATAGAGACTTTCGACGTTGCCTAATACCTAGGCATTAAACCCTTAAATTTTGAGGCATAAATCCTTGCTCAACATCAAGGCATCATAAATAATGAATGTCGAGGCATATAAGGTTGTGGCATTTGTAATTCAAATGTTGAGGCATTCCCTAATTTAGATCTATACTTTTTGTCTTTTTAATTGCCATTTTAGTCCAAAATACATGTCAACTCCGTGGCATAAAGTCAGAACATCGTGGCCTGAAAGGATAATTTTTATGCTAAAACATATTGTTTAAGTGCCTAGGCTTAAATTCAATGACAGTTAGGAGTTGTCTTATTTGTGGGCATAAATAAAGTTTGGCCTAGGCATTTTGGGTAGTTTCGAAAATCATTCAATTTCATTGGATTTTGCTAGAATTCAACCCAAGTGCCAATTTCAACAATTCCAAAATAGGGAAATTCACTAATCAACCAATGTACTAAATAATCATAACAAATCAACCACTGAATAATTTTTGCTAATAACTTAAACATTAAACTATGATAAATTGATGACGCAAACATCGCAATTACATTTTCCGTTAAAAAATGTTGACATTCTGCTATAGAACGTTGTCTTTCCATGGCAAAACATTGTCTTTCCACTAAAAAGTTTTAAAATATTACTTTCAACGCGGAACAACAACGTTTCACCTGCAGAAAGATTACGTTCCACGGTGAAAGACGACGTTCTGCTGCGGAAAGGCATCATTCTGCTACGGAACGTAGTCGTTCCGCTTAGGGAAAGATTTTGTTTTGCTATGGAAAGAATACTTTCCATGAAGGAAAAATTAGTTTCTGTAGTGGAAAGAATACTTTTTGCAACGGAAAGACTACTTTCCTCTGCAAAAAGTGATGAGCATTGGATGACGACGATGGATCAGGAAGGGAAAAATAAGATGGTGATGAGAAATGGACGGTGAAATCAAGAGTAGAGAATTGTTTTTGACGATGAGAAAATATTCGGAAAACTGAAAACGTGAGAATTGTTTTCGACGACAAAAAGATCCATGCCAGAGCTAGCCGGAATCGTCTTCATGGTAATATTGCTTCAATTATTGCGATTTTAGCATAAAATTGAAGTAGAATTAAAATTTATAGAGAGTAATGTTTTGGTTTCATTTTTGAGGTAAATGTTTTTTTCAACAGGTAACGGTGATGTTTGCATCGTCCATTTCTCATAGTTCAGTGGTTAAGTTATTAGCAAAAATTGTTTAGTGGTTAACTTGTCATTGATCCTAAAGTATAGTGGTTGATTTGTTAATTTGCTTCCAAAATATTAATATAGATGTATTGCAACCTAAGGAATATTTATGTATCATTTATTTATTAAATTATACCAAAGTCGACGTGTTTTTTGTACATAGTCATAAATTGAGAGAGTACAGAATAACTTACTCAAAATCTCAATTTTCTTTGAAGATTCATATACAAATATGTTCCTCTCCATATAAAAAAAACATTTTCTGTGTTGAGTGTATGGACCAACACACGACGGTTTTTCCGATTCATACTCCATTCTCCTCAACCTCATTTTCTCTCCCTCACCTCTCTCCTTTTTGTCTCTTGACTTCAACACCAAAAATCATAATGAAATTCCGACTTCCCTTTTTTTTATTAGTAATTATTTTATTTTAAATGTTAAGTTACCGTTACATACTTTTTGTTTTATCAAAAAGATATTGTCGCCCTTTGGTTTTATCATATTGACAATAAAATTAAATTTAATTAACTTTAATCTTAATTAATTAGTTTAATTAAACAAAGCCACATGTCGATGTCTCATTAGGTGATAACTTTCATCATACCAATAACAAAATTGCATCAGCATGAAGCACTATGACTTACTTTATGCTCCTCAATTCGGAGTACAACACTCACTTTCGACCTTCCAAAGTCGAAAGTTCACCTTTACATTATGAGGTTAGAAGTTAGCTTTTAATTGGCCAAACTTTTCCATTTTGATTTGGTTTGACTTGGTTTTACAGTTGTACCTTAGGGTTTCTAATTCCATATCTTAAATTTGTTTGTATTTGTGGTCACATTTAATTAGTCAATTATATGTCTAAAGTCATTTCACTCAATAACTTCCAATGCAATAACCTGATTTCAAATTTTGGTTAATTTTAAACTTATCATCGTTTCTAATCACTATTTATTATTGTAACTATTATTATTATTGTTAATCTTAACCCAATCCATTACAGGTCATGATCTTGGATGCCTCTGCTCGACACTTGTAACAAATCTATGAGTTTTAGAAAAATGATAAAGTTTCACTACATATTGTTCCATAATGCCTTAGCATTCATCAATTTTAGCAGAGCTTTGACGACTAACGTATGACACCTCGTGCTCTCAACTTATTGATTAGGTTGTCTATAAAACAAGATCTTCTGTTTTCTCAATGCCTGTCGATTTAGTTATCATCTTCTTGCATAAATTATAGATCTTATCTATTAACTGTGAGACTTTAATCAAAAAATTATACTTTCAAATAAAACCTACAGTGTTGCTGTGTTGAACTTTGGTCTCTCTATGTTGGTCAAAGCTTCCGGTGGTCGGGAATCAGTGAATTGAATGTATAAAAAAAGTTTGATTCTTGTTTCTTTGTTATGGCTTTGGAATTTCTAACTGAAGCATTGAATTTGAGGATTGAAAAACTCAAAACTTTATAATGAATTGAGGTGAATAAAATTGTTGTTGAAATTTGAAATTCTGGTACTAGAAAAATTGACAATTTAACCAGATTAATGGAGTCTGACACATCTTTTCGAAAGACATATGTAGTGAGAATGTTGAACTGTGCCATAGACCACCTCGACATCAGTCGGTGGACGGCAGGTCAATGGCAATGTCACATGCGTCAAGAGTGGAGAGGATGAGCATTATAGTGGGTTATTTCAATGCGTGCCTTTTTGTATATTTCTCTAAAATGAATTTATAAAAAATTATTTTAATGACCAAACATGCTTAATCATTGTATATAATTTTAAATACTGAATATAAAACTTTATCTCTATTGAGTTTAGTCGACTCATCCCAAATGACTCTCCTCTTTTCTAGATTTTATTATGAGAACTTTTAGTTGGCGACTCTAAAGTAATTATGGCGAGCATCATATTAAATTACTTTAATAGTTAATTGCATAAGGTTAGACTTTGTTAAGGATATTATAAGTTTTTATTTTTGTTAATTTATTTAGCACAGTAAATTTTTTATTTATATTACTATATTATCTCGATGTTATTTGTTAGACCTATTTAGTTCAATTGTTATCGGGTTTTAAACAAAGTTTTAAGACTTCTGCTGCTAATTAAGATAATTAAAGTAAAGGGTCAGACGATTTGATTTTTTGAATTGAGTCATTCCCCAATCTGTCTCAGGTCCCTTGTCGGTCGTGACATAAATTTTGGTAACAAAGTCAAGTTACCATCTTGAAAAGTGACATCAATAAGATAGATAGTGTGGTAATATATAAGAAATTGCAAATATTGTGCCTAAGGATGTATTCTAACTTATCCCGTATGTTTTTAAAATTTTTAAAAAGATTTCCAAGAAGAGCTCCCAAAAACTGTGCTCCTGCAGCACCTATTATGCAAACAGTTGAGTCACAGCCTACTAATTTTCTTGTAGCTCTGATGGATGAATTACAAAATTTATCTAGAGATAGAGACAACTAAGAACTTGAGACTCGTCGCATGAATTTCTTTATGTAGTTGAGACGTATGAACCCTTCGGTGTTTGAAGGTGAAGCTAACCCTCAGAATGATGAAAACTGGTTAAGAGTGATGTAAAAGAATATGGCTGCTATAGGGGTCTTGACAAAATATTGGGTTGGGTTCGTGACCTTTTATTTTGAAAAGATGGTTGAAGTGGTGAAAATCACTGAGATTTGGACTACCGAGTGGAAATGATGACCTAAAATCAATTTGAAACCATATTCAGAGACAATTATTGCAATGTTGGTCACTGCCAGAATATGATCAGTGCTTATCATGATCTATATTAAGAGAGTTTTATCGTGCTAGAGTACTATTCTAAGTTTATAGAGTTGTCACAATATATCAGAGAGATGGACCTAGTGGATAAATAGTGAAGTTTAGGAATCATCTAAGACCTAAGATTTGACATCAGTTGTCAGTTATGGAGTTTAGTTCTATTTCTAAAGTGGTTGCTACTGCTCAGCGTGTTGAGGTTGATTTGTATGAGCATTTTGGTGAATATAAAGGAAAAAGAAATAAAGAGTAGCCAGTGGGTTGTAAGATGAACATAAAAAATTAGAAAAATATATAGCATAAAGGTGGACACACTTAGTGAAGTCAATGGACAGTCCAGTGACATTCCTTATGCTGGTGGACATACAAACCTTTATGTTTGTCATACTTGTGGGCAACTTGGACATTTGAAGAGAAACTGCTCAGTGACTCTGAGACCTACTCAAGCTAATTTAGCACCTACACAGACCACTTCCACTAGACTTGGTTTTGGAGCTAGTAGAAGATTTTTTGGATAAGGTCAATGTACTTATTCTGAACGACATACCTTTACTCCACACAGACAGTCAGTTGGTTGCAGACCACCATATCAGTATCAGTATCAGCCTACTAGTACCGACTTTTAGAGGTCTACTGGATATCAGTAGTGTAACGACCCGGATTCTTACTTGATTTAACGTTATGTTAAGATATTAAATCTTTTGGGAATGAGCGAAAAATGTTACAAGATTTATCTTAAGAGTACATTAAGTTTTAAGTTTTTGCTAAACGATAGAAATAAGGAAAAATGTTATTTAGAAACGTTTCAACAATTAAAATCAAAGCGCCAAAATCTGATCGTTACTAACTTATTAAAACGGTTAATTAAATCAGAGAAAAACTACGATTTATAAATTTAGCGGAAGGATAATTGAAGCATCACTTAAAACATTAATGAAAGTCTAAGATTTAAATTTCTAAAATATTATCTTGAATAAGTATTCTAAAAGGGTTAAAAGTGAAAAAATTAACGTTCACAAAATGAATATTGACGTTAGCCCTTACAAAATTACTTCTTCTTCTTTTACTTGATGCCGTACTGCTACTCCGCTGGCGTCTCCTCCGGATCTACCATAGGCCCCACGGGAATGACCTCCTCCGCTCCTGGGAGAATCACTTCGTTACCTACACCACAAGTAAGGACGTGAGCTTACGCCCCGTAAGGAAATGGGGGAAAACAATTATGTATATGTCTCTCTTTAATTTTTTTTTGGTATGGGGGCCACCCAAACCCATTCTTTTATTATGTTCATTGGTTCTTGGTTCTTTATTCGTATTTCTAGTTCGAGATTGGAGGTTGTCCTTTGAAATGACCTAGTTTGATCGGCTTCTAACCTCCTGAGTGCATGCTAGTCCCTTTCCCAACTAGGTGAGGGTGAATCCTAGCTGCCAGGCTAGATTTGAACTATCCATCTATCCCAACTCCCTTTCTATCCCTTTTCGGTGTATCCCGCCTTCAAGGTTTCTTCCCTTCCGACGTATCCCACCTTTAGGGTTTCTTCTAGTGATAGGCGTATCCCACCCATCCCGAAACATCATTTTTCTTAACGTTTTTCCTCACTCATGTGTGTGAGTACCACCCCGTGGGGGTACTCCTTAGTTGTTTCTAATATCGTGATGCATGATGACATCTACACTACACATACATTACAAGGAAATATGATAATAAAAAATAAATAACAGGTTTGAAGGTACACAAAAGAATAATTATAACACAGCTATAAGAGGAACATATAAATCAACAACATCCAGAACATGCTATTCAGACAATGATAATAATAAATATGGCAGACTTCACAAAATGAGAATATCATGCTCGAAATTAACGTGCTTGACAAGGCTTAACAAGATTAACATATATAGTTTAACATGCTTTCGACAACCGAAAGAAAATACAGCAGCAATTTATTGATGTGAGGCAGGAAAACATGTTTTTAATAACTAAAAATAGTAGCGAGTTCACCTAAGATCAGTAGCGAATTACATCGAATTAACATAGCGAAACATGCGTTTGAACATCTAAAAGAACAGTGGTAAATACGTCGAACTAAAATAGCAAAACATGCTTTTAAATGTCTAAACAGCAGCGAATAAATATACGGATCAGAACGACTAACGTGCTTCTCAAATGAAAATAACAGCAGTGCATATCCACCGAACAAACGGTGAAACATGCTTAGTAACGACAATAACAACAGTGAATCCCAACAAAACAGTGGAACGGGCATTCAATTTATTTATCCTAGACATGCTGACTAAACAATCATTGAAAATGAACCGTACAGCACGTTATTTAGCGATATATGCTGGAAAATATTGCAAGTAACTATTCTGCAACATATAATGAGCGAAGTAGAATCACATATCATGTTTTTAATTGGCAGAAATGATACAGCAGAATATTATGAATGAAGCAGGCTGTAGATCATGCTTTTGAAGCGTAATACAAACAAAAATAGGACTATGAATCATGCTAGTATATAACAACCGACGTGTTAATACATTTGAGCTTTTCGACGTATCATGACAGCATGCATAACAGTGAATTAATAACAACAAATGATAGCAGATTCAAAGCATCATACATGCATTTTTAAATGACTATAAGTTGTAACTAGTAAGGAGTCGAACCATGAAGTTTGACTATAAACAGTAGTAATAACAAATAACAAAAATGAATAAAGAGAGCATGCTTATAAAATAACTATACTGATAGCAAAATAAGCAGCTCAACATGTAATACAGCAGTGTAATATGAACCACTAACATGCTTGAGCTTGAACAATAGATAATGTTTGGTTTTCGGGTTCCAAATCAATTAACATGAAGATTAGTAGTTATCATGCAGAGTAATGACTTGGAGGTTACTAGCTAGTTTACGACATACGATGAACAAGGTGAAGGTTGATCATATTCTTAGCATAACTAAGTTTAACAACGAAATAGAAGAAACAGTGAGCTAAGGGTGACATGTAAACAGCACACGTTTAGAACATGATCAGCAAGACAAGGGTATGACTAGGTGATCTCATGAATCAATAGAATCATTGGTTCCTTTCATGTTTCTTCCATAGTTCATATGTTTGACTTATCATTGAACATCCTTCTTAGTAAATGTAAAACAGGTGTTGAAATAAAATGTACAGCAAGTTGTGTAGGAAATAACAACAGACTGAAACAACCACATTATAAGGAGTAAGGCAGTAGGTAAGTTTACAAATTAAAGAAATATTATCGTCTAAGAGTTTGCATATTCTAAACACATCAGCAATCAACTCACACACACGTTTACTTGTGGGTAGGGCTTCCTCAAGCCAAAGACTACCCAAATCCTTACCTTCACTGGCGTTTCCTTTACAAGCACAGCAGCTCTCCTTCCAAGCAGCTCTTTCTTCGTAGAAACCCACCAGACTGCTCCAGGAAAAAAAACGAAGGAGAAGAAATGAAGGGCTGAAGAAATAGGGCTCACCTAGGAACAATTCTTACGGGTGGCAGAGGGAGAACAATGGACAAATCTCTGTTGGTCGGCCATCATCGTGCGATTTCGTGTCGAGAAGCCATGTTTTTATTGGTTAAATGTTGTTCTCCTTTTGATTTTAAATCAGTTTTGTCGCTATACAGTGAGGATTCAAACGAGAGGATGCGTCCTAATTCTGCCCATACCGTCTGAATTCAAAATTTGGATGCAAAAATGACGTCTAAGATGTCATCCGCGTCGGCCGATTTCGTCCAGAATTCGGACAGATTCAAACGCATAACATCCGCCTCGTCTGAAATCGTTCAGAGTCGTCCGAATTCGTCCAGAATTCAAACAGATTCAAACGTACAACGTCCGCCTGCGTCGCCTCGTCCGAAATCGTTCAAAGTCGTCCGAAAAGACCAAAATTCCATTCCCTTCACATTTTCAACTTGACTTTCATCCGAATAAATTCCCACGAATTTACAAGCCACCACTTAACGCGTAAAGAAAGGAGTTGTATCACAAAATTTTATCTCCAAAGTTTAATTTGTAATATCCCGATTTCCAAAATGGAATTAAATAAAGATAATTGAAAATTAATTAGGTATATTTGGATTATTGAGAATTATTTGAAAAAAAAAAATCAAATGGAAGAAAGTGAATTGGACCGATAATAATCATTGAATAATTTTAGACTAAATCAAATATTTGAAATCGAAAATGATTTAAGAATTTAATTAAATTAAATTGAAGATGGAAATGGTTAAATTAAGGGAAGGATTGGATTAAATTAAAAGTAATATTACTTTTAATTTAATCCAATCCTTCCCCTAATTTAACCATTTCCATCTTCAATTTAATTTAATTAAATTCTTAAATCATTTTCGATTTCAAATATTTGATTTAGTCTAAAATTATTCAATGATTATTATCGGTCCAATTCACTTTCTTCCATTTGATTTTTTTTTTCCAAATAATTCTCAATAATCCAAATATACCTAATTAATTTTCAATTATCTTTATTAAATTCAATTTTGGAAATCGGGATATTACATTCCTCCCTCCTTATAAAAATTTCGTCATCGAAATTTGGCCATCGTCACTACTCCGTCGATTTTACTACAAGTAACTAGTAACTATATCATACTGTACTTCTATAATCTTTTCAAATCTTTCGAAAGATTATCTTAAAGCTAACTTAGTGGAGTACCATTCAATTAACAAGGTCCCAAAAATTTAGCTACTAAACAGCTCAGGGTACTTAGCCCTCATATCGTCTTCTTTTTCCCACGTGGCTTCCTCATGACTATGATTCTGCCACAGAACCTTGACCAGTGGAATCCGTTTACGTCGCAGCTCTTTCACTCTCGAGTCTAGGATCTGAACGGGTCTTTCATTGTAACTCAAATTGGGCTGAACGACAACATCATTATTCACATTATTATCAGGAGGGGCTAACATTGCCACATTACCAAGACACTTCTTGAGCATAGATACATGGAAGACGTTATGTAAACCTGCCGTGGAATCTGGTAATTGTAGTATGTATGTGACTGGTCCTATCTTTTCGATGATCACATAAGGTCCCACGTAACGAGGATTGAGTTTTCCCCTCTTGCTGAACCGAACGATACCCTTGAAGGGAGATACCTTAAGAAACACTTGGTCCCCTTCATTGAATTCCAAATCCCGACGTCGGTTATCGGCATAACTCTTCTGACGACTCTGGGCTACTAACATCCTTTGCTTAGTTATGGCTACTTTTTCAACCGTTGCTTGCACAATCTCAGGACCCAAAAGTTCAGCTTCGCCAACCTCGTCCCAATACAAAGGGGACCTACACTTCCTCCTATATAGAGCTTCATAGGGTGCCATACCAATAGTGGCCTGGAAACTGTTATTGTATGCAAACTCTACCAACGGTAAGAATTTCTTCCATTTGGTATGAAATTCCAGAACGCAAGCACGCAACATATCTTCGAGCGTCTGAATTGTTCTCTCACTTTGACCATCTGTCTGAGGGTGAAAAGCAGTGCTAAATTTCAATTCTGTGCCCATTGCTCTGTTCAAACTCCTCCAAAAGGCTGAAGTAAAATGCGGGTCACGGTCCGATACCACAGAAACAGGAACATCGTGAAGCCGGATGATTTCCTTGATATACAATTCGGCCAATTGACTTAGCGTATTGGTCATAGATATTGGTAGGAAATGCGACACCTTCGTTAATCTATCAACAATTATCCAAATAGCATCATACCCCTTACTTGTCCTGGGTAAACAGGTGACGAAGTCCATGGTGACATGTTCCCATTTCCATTGAGGAATTGGCAATGACTGGAGTTTTCCACCAGGTTGTTGGTGCTCGGCTTTGACACGTTGACAAATGTGACATTTTGATACAAATTCCGCAACCTCATACTTCATCCTTGGCCAGTAGTAAAGAGTTTTTAAATCTCGATAGATCTAAGTGCTTCCTGGGTGGATGGAGAAATTGGAAGTGTGAGCTTCCGTTATAATCTTCATCCTTATCGTCATGTCATCTGTCACATACCACCGGTTTTTGTATTTAACAATACCATCAGTAGATGTAGAGAAATTCTGATACTTTGGAAGTGTCGGATTCAATTTGAAACCCTTGCATACGTCATCGTCTTGCTGGGCTTCTTTAATTTGTTCAAGAATTGATGGTCTTAAGGTTACCTTAGCCAATATTACCTCCAAAGGTGTTGGAACCATTTGCACATCGAACTCCTGAAGATCTCTTTGAAGTTTCGAGGACATTTTTCTGCATACTATACTCATCACCGAAGCCTTGCAGCTAAGAGCATCAGCAACCACATTTGCTTTTCTTGGGTGATACTTAATGTCGCAATCGTAATCCTTGACGAATTCAAGCCACCGTCTTTGATGCATATTCAATTCCTTCTGAGTAAAGATGTACTTAAGACTTTTGTGGTCCAAATAAATTTCATAACGCTGTCCATAAAGATACTGTCTCCATATCTTGAGAGCAAAGACCACAGCTGCAAGCTCCAGATCATGGGTAGGATAATTCTTCTCTTGTACTTTCAACTGTCGAGACGCATAAGCAACAACCTTTCCATGTTGCATAAGAACTCCACCTAATCCCATTTTCGATGCGTTACAATATATACAGAATTCTCCATCCTCAGAGGGCAATGTCAAAACTGGAGCCGTAGTTAATCTGCGCTTTAACTCTTGGAAACTATTCTCACATTCGCTAGACCACCAGAATCGGGTATTCTTCTTCGTCAAACTAGTGAGTGGTAAAGCGATCTTTGAAAATCCTTCAATAAAACGTCTTAATAACCGGCCAATCCGAGGAAACTTCTTACTTCTCCAACATTTTTCGGCGGTGTCCAATCTACCACTGCTTGTATTTTTGCTGGATCCACAGATATGCCTTCTGTAGAAATAACATGGCCTAAGAAGCCAACTTTGTTCAGCCAAAATTGGCATTTAGAAAACTTCGCGTATAATTGGTGTTGATTGAGAATAGTTAAGGCTATTCGTAGATGCTCACAATGTTCCTCTTCCGACCGAGAATAGATTAGGATGTCGTCAATAAAGGCGATAACTAATTTGTCCAAATAATCCCGGAGGACACGGTTCATCAAATCCATGAAGGCTGCCGGAGCGTTGGTAAGTCCAAAGGACATCACCAAAAATTCATAATGCCCATAGCGTGTGCGGAATGCCGTCTTGGGTATGTCATCGGGCTTTACTTTCAACTGATAGTACCCTGAACGCAGATCAATCTTGGAAAATACCTTGGCGCCACTCAGTTGGTCAAACAGATCATCGATCCTGGGTATCGGATATTTATTTTTAATGGTCACCTTGTTTAACTCCCAATAATCGATACACATCCTTAGAGTTCCATATTTCTTCTTGACAAATGGCACAAGAGCACCCCAAGGGGAAAAACTGGTATGGTATGGTTCTTCTGCGTCCGAACGGTACGGTTGAAATATTTGTCGTTGAACAATTCCTTAAATGTATTCCATGTCAGGACCGCCACATCTCGAGAAGCCTTAATCGTATCCCACCAAAATCTCGCTCCATGACTCAAAGAATATGCAGCGCATCTAACTTTGTCGGTAGCATCAACCTCTGCATATGAAAATTTATCTTCCATGGAGCAAATCCATTCTTCAGCTCCAATCATATCTGATACATCGCCATTAAAGTACGGAGGTCTAAGCTTTTGAAATCGATCCCTTCCGGATCCTCTCTGGACCGGCTGTATCAGCAGATCCTAGTGGTCTCCATTTCCATTTCTCTTAGCCATAATTGTCTCCATATATCGAGCCTGTTGTTCCATAAATTGATTCTGTTGCTCGATCTGTTGTGCTTGTTGTTCTAATAACTTGGCCATACGCTCCATGGTCTCATCTCGTCCTTGGTTTTCAGAGGGGTTTGGTGCCCTAGGTGCACCTCTCAGCCCAGGTAGGTGGCCTCTTCCTCTTCTTGCCATGTCTGATCAAGTCCTACGTATCCATGTTATATCGCAACTAAGTGAGTCTTTACTTTGCATATCTAAAGACTTACAACTCTATTTTCATTGAGCAGTTATCATTATTACTTATGTTAAACATCTTCGTTATTTACTTACGTTACAAATCTTAGAATCCTTTCAACAAATAGTTCTTAGGGACTTTATTTTTTTACTTTGTCATTTGTAGTCTTTACATGAAAATTTGTTATAACCTTACATTACTTCCTTTATTAATTCCTTTCATCTCATGCTTTAATTCTTTCATTTTCGTTAGGGAATTCGTAAACATATGTACATACAAGGAAAACACATTCAATTTTACACTTTTGCCATACTTTTCATTTCTATATCATTAAAAATCTTATCATAAAAAATCTTTGCATATAAGAAATTAGAAACTTACAGAGGCATTACCCATCGAGTCTGAGGTTTTCCACAACGAGACGCTTGAGTAGTAGTATCGCTTTAACTAATACTTGTTTCACTTACATTACATTTTTCCATTGTAACATTGAACAATCGTAAAAATGAACAAATAACTGCTATGAAAAGTGTTTAAAAAAAATCCTTTGCTCTGATACCAATTGTAACGACCCGGATTTCTTAAACCATTTTAAGAACTTAATTAAAATCATTTGGGGTCATCAGAGTGCATCAAATATGAATCACTAGTAAATTTCATTCTTTCATACTTAAGAGAAATAATTAATAAATAATTGCGGAAGCATACTTAGACGAGAAAACTACTTTTACTGAAAACGGCATTCAAAACATAGCATTGAAAACATAATTGAAGTTCAAATCCAAAGTTATCGAGATTACATAGCCCAATTGTTCAAATAAAAACACAACTGAATTTTTAACATTTCTTTTTCTTATACCGTACCATACCATACTACTACTCCGCTGGCACCATTATCGGACCAACCGCAGGCTCCACCGGAATGTCCTCTTCCTTAACCGCTGGCATAACTCCCTCGTTACCTACACAACAAGTAAGGACGTGAGCTTACACACAGTAAGGATAGGGGAAAAATAATTATGCATTCTCTCTTTAGTCCTTGTTGGATTGAGGGCCACTCAACCCAACTCTTTTCATATCATTACGTTCGTTTTCTACATTCGTTCGTTAAAACTCGTACATCGAGTTTGGAGATTGGAGGTTTTCCTTTGAGATGGCATAGCTGTGCTGAAACTAACCCCCTTGTGGGCTACTAGTCCCTTTCCCGTCTTGGTGGGGGTGTATCCTAGTAGCTAGGTTAGCTCCGGACTACCCATCTACCCCAACTCCCTAGTCCCGGCATATACCCGCCTTTAGGGTTTTTCTTATCCCGGCATATACCCGCCTTTAGGGTTCCTTTTCATTTTTCGGCATATACCTGCCTTTAGGGTTCTTTTCATTTTCATTTCCATTCATTCTTCCTCACTCATGCATGTGAGTACCACCCGAGTGGTTACTCCCTACTTAGTTTCTATTAATCATGGATTCAATCTAACTTTCTCCTACACAACATTACACCATCACCAAATTAGTTAATAAAAAATTAATTTACAAAAAAATAAATAAACAAAAGGAATGGCCAGAGAGGCCATTCCTTCACGTCTGAAGCGAAGCAGGGAGAAAGGGAGAGGGGGATCGGTGGGGATGAAGCGATGGCGAGACGGAGAGGACGGCCGACGGTGAGACGCGAGAGGCGAGCGGGAGGGGGCGCTAGGAGTGCGACGACCGTCCAGCTATGGCGACGGCAATGGCGATGCATGAACGGACAGCGACGGCGTTGTGGCTCAGGTTCTCATCGGCCCTGTCCGGCGGCGTTTTCGACGACAAAAATTTGGTACGTTCGTCAAAGCTCTTCCTTTGTTGCGTTTCTGTTGAAAATTTTGTTGGCTGGATGAAAAAAATTAGGGGGTGAATCAACGAGATTCGATTCGTTGATGGGTCCCCTATGCTGATTGTGCCGGTTCGAACTCAAACCGCAACCCGGGAAGTCCGAGCCAGATTTGGCTAGTTCGGGTCGATAAGTTGTCGGCAGAAGACAACTTCTTAAAAAGTCTTCCAGCTGCAGAGAGCATGGGGAGCCTCGGAAACGTGGTGAAATTAATTTGGAAATTAAGGCATTAACTGAAGCTGTCGATTTGGAGGGTGGAGTTGTGCTTTTAAATTCAATGGCAGAGAGGGGAATGTTCCTTCGTGGATTGCAAAAATAGAGAAGGAAGGAGAGTTGCAAGGAGTGTCTGGAAAGTGGTCTGGGAATTGTGCAGAGTGCTCTCCAACAATTGGGTAAGGAATGGGTTGTGTCTTGGCCGTCTAAGCCCTACCCAGAAGTATTTTTGTATTGATTTTGGTTTGATTTCTGCAACTCTTAACTACACTTTTCTGCAACTCTTGTTCTGTACTTATCATATAGCATGAAATGATTCTAGGATGTACTAGATCAAATAGAAGGATGAAGATGATGGTTATGATGCAAAATGAAACCAAGTCCTTGATATGAATAAATCTTCTAGTGTTGTAGTTTTCTGGTGTTAATGACTTATGTGTTTGGATTGAGGATATGTTAATGACTTATGTGTTAAAAGAAAAAATGGGATTCTAAGTAAAGGAAATGTAAAAGAGGAAGAAATATGTGAGATATAGTTTCTGGTTTTTTTTTATAGTTTCTGGTTTTATGCAGCAAATGCTCTGATATGCATGTCTTCCTTAGTTTAGCACGTTTAACAGGTTAAACATGAGAACTAATTTTTAAAGCTATAGATAGAGCAGGGGATTTTTAGTGGTTGTATTTTGGCTATGTTTTGTTTTTGGTTTTTTTTTTTATATATAACTTTCTCTATGATAGTAGAATATTCAAATGCTCAATGTTTAAAACTGTTCATTTACTAGAATTCTTTTTGTAAATGTGAAGCATATATAAGTATGTTAAGGATGTGATGAGTATTAAATAATAGAAAGGGGCATGAATACACTACTTGTTATTTTCTTCTTATGCATAAGTATGTTGTGTTCCATTGTTATATGCTACATTTAGTATTAATAACAGAATGAAAGTAGAGACGAGTTACAGAAAGTGTAAAATTAATCAACATGCTAGAATTGTATCACTAGGAGGAAAGGTAATGAAAATGAAATTATAAGAGAAGCATGAATTGTATCTTGTTGTTCTTCTATATATGCATTGTTTCTCTATGATCCTTGTTTGGTGATGGTGTAATGTTGTGTAGGAGAAAGTTAGATTGAGTCCATGATTAATAGAAACCAAGTAGGGAGTAACCACTTGGGTGGTACTCACATGCATGAGTGAGGAAGAATGAATGGAAATGAAAATGAAAAGAACCCTAAAGGCAGGTATATGCCGGGACAAAGGAGTTGGGGTAGATGGGTAGTCTGGAGCTAACCTAGCTACTAGGATACACCCCTACCAAGACGGGAAAGGGACTAGTAGCCCACAGGGGGTTAGTTTCCGTACAGCTATGCCATCTCAAAGGAAAACCTCCAATCTCCAAACTCGATGTACGAGTTTTAACGAATGAATGTAGAAAACGAACGTAATGATATGAAAAGAGTTGGGTTGAGTGGCCCTCAATCCAACAAGGACTAAAGAGAGAATGCATAATTGTTTTTCCCCTATCTTTACTGAGCGTAAGCTCACGTCCTTACTTGTGATGTAGGTAACGAGGGATTTATGCCAGCGGTTAAGGAAGAGGACATTCCGGTGGAGCCTGCGGTTGGTCCGATAATGGTGCCAGCGGAGTAGTAGTATGGTATGGTACGGCATAAGAAAAAGAAATGTTAAAAATTTAGTTGTGTTTTTATTTGAACAATATGGCTATGTAATCTCGATAACTTTGGATTTGAATTTCAATTATGTTTTCAATGCTATGTTTTGAATGCCATTTTCAGTAAAAGTAGTTTTCTCGTTTAAGTATGCTTCCGCAATTATTTATTAATTATTTCTCTTAAGTGTGAAAGAATGAAATTTACTAATGATTCGGATTTGATGCACTCTGATGACCCCAAATGATTTTAATTAAGTTCTTAAAATGGTTTAAGAAATTCAGGTCGTTACATAATTACATTGCTTAACGGGAAAAGTTAGTATCGGGTTGTTACATTCTACCCCCCTTACAAAAATTTTGGTCCCCAAAATTTAGCTACTTGAACAACTCGGGATACATAGCTCTCATGTCATCTTCTTTTTCCCAAGTGGCCTTTTCGCGGCCGTGATTCTACCATAAGACCTTGACCAATGGAATCCGTTTGCACCGTAATTCTTTTACTCTTGAGTCAAGGATTTGTACTAGCTTCTCATTGTAGCTCAAGTTGGGCTGTACCACGACATTATCATCAGAAGGAGTTAATACGGCTGTATTTTCAAGGCACTTCTTTAGCAAATATACGTGGAAGACGTCGTGTACACTCGCCATGGATTCCAGCAACTGTAACTTGTATGCAACCGATCCTACTCTCTTCGTGATTACATAAGGCCCCACATAACGGGGGTTTAGCTTTCCCCTCTTGCCAAACCGAACAATACCCTTGAAAGAAGACACCTTCAAGAACACTCTATCCCCTTTATTGAATTCCAAGTGCCGTTGTCGGTTGTCTGCATAGCTCTTTTGGCGACTCTATGCTGCTAACATTCTCTGCTTGATTAGAGCCATAGACTCTATTGTTTTCTGTAATATCTCGAGTGTAGCTTCACCAACCACATCCCAATATAAGGGGGATCTGCATTTCCTCCCATACAGAGCTTTGTAGGGAGCCATGCCTATAGTGGCCTGGAAGCTGTTGTTGTACGCGAACTCGAGCAACGGTAGAATTTTACTCCACCCGACTGAAATTCGAGAACACAGGCACGCTGCATATCCTCGAGTGTCTGAATAGTTCTTTCGCTTTGGCCGTCGGTCTGAGGATGGAATGTTATGCTAAATTTCAATTCTGTGCCCACATCTCTACTCAAACTCTTCTAAAATTCTGAAGTAAAGCTCGGGTCTCAATGTGATACAACGGAAACTGGAACACCGTGAAGTCTGATGATTTCTTTGATATACAAGTCGGCAAATTGATTCATTATATTTGTCATAGCTACTGGCAGGAAGTGCGACACCTTAGTCAACTGATCCATGATTACCCAAATGGCATCATGACCCTTAACTGTCTTGGGCAAGCAAGTAACAAAGTCCATGGTGACGTTCTCCCATTTCCACTGAGGAATCGACAGTGATTGGAGTACCCCCACCAAGTCGCTGATGTTCGGCTTTAACACGCTGGCATATATGGCATTGTGACACATAATCGGCAACGTCGTACTTCATGTTGAGCCAATAGTAATGAGTTTTAAGATCTCGGTACATCTTTTTACAACTGAGATGCACAGAAAAGTTGGAAGAGTGAGCTTCTCTTAAGATCTTTAGTCGCACCGTCGAATCACCGGTCACTTTATCTCTAAAGTTTAATTACATTGCTTAAAGGAAAAAGTTAGTATCGGGTTGTTAAAAGTAGAGTTTTGCATTCAACATCACTATTGTAGAATCTACTAGTCAGATAGATAGAAATGTTCCTAGATTATCGAAAGATGGATTTGGTGGCAACAAGAAAGAAAAGGAGAAGATGACTAGTCAAACTTATGCAGTTACAGGATCTAAGCCTCTTGATCTGACTGGCTAAGGCATCATTTGGTATGATTCCTTTATTTAATACTATGGTTCATGTATTATTTGACATTGGTACTACACATTTGTTTATTTTTACATCTTTAGTTTGTGTTATGGATGTGACTATAGGAAAATCCTTTGATTTTGAGTACCCTCATGAATAAGAGTTCTAAGAGGTATCTAGTTGTTTGGCTACTACACTTATTGTCCGTGAGCATGAACTATTAGTTGATCTTATAGTTATACCTATGGATCAGTTTGATGTAATCTTAGTTATAGATTTGTTAAGGTAGTATAAGGCAAAAATAGATAGTCATCGGTGGAATGTAACGCTTACGTTGGAAGATGGAAAAATTCTAATGCATTTGTGTAATGCTTGCATGTTTCCCATTAATCTTTTTTTATGACCTTGTTTGGGTAGTTGGAGAAGATTGGAGTGTTACGACAATGTTTTTGCTATTAGCAGTAACCTTGTTATGGTCAAACTGGATTTTGAGTTATTGGTAGTTTTTTACTTCCCTAAGGTTTTTCTTGAGGATCTAACTAGGTTGCCACCCAATCGTGAGATTGAGTTTTGCATAGATTTGGTGCTCGACAATACTTCAATTTCAATTGCTCCATACCATAGGCCTCCTGCTTAATTAAATGAATTAAGAATTCAATTGGATGATTAGTTGCAAAAAGAGTTTATTCAAAATAGTATTTTCCCATAGGGTGCACTAGTCTTATTTATGAAAAAGTAGGATAGTTTGCTTCATTTGTGCATTGATTATTGAAAGTTAAATCATGTGATAGTCAAGAATAAATATTTTTTGCCAAGTATTAATGACTTGTTAGATCAACTGGGAAGATCTATGTATTTCTCAAATATTGATTTAAGATCTAGCTAGCACAAGTTCAAGATTCGTGAGTAAGACTTTTCCAAGAAGACCTTTCGAACTCGATAAGGACGCTTTGAATTTTTGGTGCTTCTGTTTGGATTAACTAATGCACCAGTTGCATTTATGGACCTAATGAATTGAGTCTTCCAGCCTTATCTTATTCAGTTTATAGGGGTATTTATTGACGACATTATGATATATTCTAAGACTCAGGATAAGCGTATGGAGTATCTAAGAATTTTTCTGCAAATGTTGTGTGAGCAAATGTAATTTTTAGATGACTAAAGTAAAATTCTTTGGTCATGTTGTTTCTCAAGAGGACGTCTTAGTGGATCCAGCTAAAGTTCATGTTGTATTAGAATGGAGGCCACCCAAGAACATCACCAAGGTACGTAGTTTTTTGGGTATGATTGACTATTATCGTCAACTCATGTAGAACTTTTCTTATATTGTTGGGCCACTACCACCATTGACCAAAAAGCACATAAAATTTATTTAGAGTGACAAATGTCAGAAAACTTTTGACGAGCTTAAGCAAAGATTGACTAGTGCACCAGTTTTTGTGGTACTTGACGAAAGCTACATTATTCCTAACTAGAAGGCAAAGAATGAGAATCTAGTATCCGAGTTATTGTTCAAGTATGAGAAAAGATTTATGAAAATCTTAATATTATCAGCTTTCTATATCAAACAATACTTGCTTTCTTACTGCATTCATAAGAAGTTTGAAGACCTTGCAAGTTTCATGAGCCATAATGTATCGCCATGTTTCCATGAAGACTATGGAAGGAAAGGATTTGATTCGAGGTCGAATCCTTTTCAACCCCAAGAGGATGATGGACTATGGGTCTATTATATCATTAATCAAACTTCCAACATTATCATGGAAGCATTCAAGGTCAAGCACAAGTCGAAGTTCAAGTTCAAACATAGAATATTTGATGGACTTTCCAAAACTGTCTATTTTCTCACCTTTGACACGTGTTTGATGATTTTGGCATTTGAAATAACATCATATCAAAATGAGTGCTTCATAAATATTATATCTGACTTCCTAACCTTTCTAGAATGAGCTAGATTGTTAAAATTAGAGATTGCTTGCTATGTCAAAAGCCTATAGAATAGAGAGCAAATATTATTGAAAATCTAAGTGTCTAAGCTTGGAGACCAAGGAAGTCTATACATAGAAACCATCCAAGTGGCCGAGCACCAAGAAAGAATGGCTGCCAAAATACATCAAGACTTGGAGAAGAAGAAAGGAAGATTGAATTAAATAATCTTTTAGTTAATTTACCTAATAACTACTAAGTAAATAATCAGACCAGCTTATACTATGAGCTGGTGATACTATTCTTATTTAGTTATTTACTATTCTTAGTTTGTAATTGGCTATTTAAAGTCACCTTATGTAATATGCCAAATGGTTGAAAGAAGAATTACTCCAAACTAAGAATAGTAAATTGGATAAGAATTGTAATTGGCTATTAAAGGAGTGAAAATTGAATAGAAAAAACTTTTGCTTAATTATTGAAGTTGGAGTAATTCTTCTTTCAACCATTTGGCGTATTACAACGAAATGTTACCTTGTGTGTGTTACATCACAAGATTGGGCTCACTTGTAAGTTGGGTGAGTTCTCTTATTGGTATATGCATTCTTCATCCTTGGAGGAAAAGTGTGTGAAGTGGTGTCCAACTTTCCAAAGGCGTTTCATCGACAAATCATCCATACAGGAGCATTAGTCACAACTACTTACTATTTCCGGTGTCCTAAGTTCTCTCAAACATATTTCCTAATCCGTAGCAGATATTTCCATTAATCCTAAAGTAGTTCTTTCTTATTTCATCAAAGGAGACGTATCCCAAATTTCAGTTCAAAATTTTCTAAAACGTGGGAGTTATTGGCTTCCAAAGTCAGACCTTCCATATTGTGCTTTACGACAATATATCTTAATTCTTGGACTGGTTGATCGCCTTCTACGTAGCAGACTGACCGATCATTTCTTGAAAATGACTTGATTAGTGGGAATAATCTATTTTAGGATATTGTTTCTGAAAAGGATCACATTGATGTTCAACTCTCTCACTCAAGTGAAAGAATGATTGTTGTTCATAACACTCCTAGTGTTCAAACGAGTGTTGAACAATCGATTAATGATATTCCACATGTAACGCCCTACGTTTTATAAACCTTTTATTTCCTTATATTTTAAGTCATAAAAATTTTTCGTTTTCTTTATTCTTAAAACGTGTTCAATTAAAATATATCAAAGTAAATCAACGGAATTATTTCAAAACATTATTTATAAAAAGTACATTTATTTTACAAAAAGTTTGGAAAGTTCACGGTCAATTATATTACAAAACATTAATAAAATAATATCATTATTTAAAATAACTCATTTTATTCTTCTTGAGCCATAACCCTTCAGGTCAAATCTGGTTGATAACCCAATGCCTCTTCTCTTAATGCTTCCTCTTCCACATGAATATCATCTGTATCATGAGCAATACTATGAGCCTAACGCTCAGTAAAAAATAGAATAAAATGCTTATGCATATGCAATGCTTATGTAGTCGTTTTACAAAAAAGAACCTATCTTTTCTTCATTTTTATTTTATCATTTCCTTTACATTTCTTTACCAGAGAAAAGATACATCTGTTGATATAGCTTAATCAACTCCATCTCTACATGGGTAGAGGTTTCCATCAGGGGTGTCACCATTACCGTCACTTAATCTCTGTCTGACGTTTGAGGACTAACAGCAGGGATACATCTGTTGGTCTTGTGGCTTAACCAACTCCAACCTCTAATTGAGTGGAGATTTCCATCAAGAGTGTCACCACTAAGCACTGTCACCCTCTCTCCCAAACCCTCACATGCCCTTTTTTTCTTTATTCATTCATTTTCATTATCATGCAATGCATGTCACATTTTCATAATTCCTATCATGATGCATGAATGACAGTTCATATCTATTTCATAACAGTCCTCGAAGTATATAGTGCAGAATAATAAAATAGTCCCGTGATACAGGGCCTCCACTGGCCACCACATCCTATTTCTTACCTTTGAAGATTTTTCCTTCGTTCCTTAGCACTTTTAACTCTTTATCTTTTCTCTTGTTAATACTTTCAAAATAATATTTACTTATTAATTATAATTCTAACTTTAATACCATTATTTATTATTTCATCTCTTTTGTTAATTGTGGATAGTACTGATCAAAAATATTCTCATGAAAGAATGCCCTTAGCAGTCTCCTTAGACAGAATATTCTTTCAAAGTAAGTTCTCAGGAAAGACTGAAGGGTCACAACGGTCCACTTAAATACAAATCTCCTAGATAGAACTTACTTACACAGTACTATTACACCACTAATAATATTTCCAAATTAATATGAACAAATATTTCTAAAATAATAGTGTGATAATAACGATATTATGGACTAATATTTATCAACTAAATTCATCTATAACCTAAGAGAGACAGAATCGTTACCAAAATCCAATAGGCGATTCGATAAATTTTCCTCTCGTTGTGGCTTCCGAAATCTCAGGAGTAATTCCTCTTCCACTGAATTCTCACTCAAAATTTATCTCCCAAATTCCTCACACAACTTCACTACTCTCTATCTCCTTTACCTACCTCCTTCTTTTCCCTCTCTTCTCTTCTCTTCATCAAATTTTGCTGTGATTTTTCATTCAAGGATTCAAGCCTATTTATAGGTGTTCCTAACCCTCTCCAACAGCTACCAGTAAGGAGAAAAGTGGTTGGAAATTAGGCGAGCATTAATCCAGCAAAGATTTGTTGGCATGCAGTGAGTCCGGTCGCGTCAATGCGACAGGACGCGTGGTTTCGACCGGAGTAACGCTTTTTTCATGAGAGCGGAGCTGTATAAATTGCGACAGTTTCTTCAGTCCAAAACGCTACCGTTTCCAAAATTTTTTTTTTATTTTATTTTATCTTACAATAAATATCTTAACATTCTTTTATCCGAACTCACACTCAATTAATTTTCCGATTATTTTCACTTAATTTCGTTACAGGAAATCGGGATATTACATCCTATGAGAAAATCATTCAAAAAATCTCAAAAATTCATAAATAATATACATTTGAGCCCGATAAAATTCTAGGGTATTACACCACAAGTTGTTGATAATAATCTAGTAGATCGAATTCTTGAGGAAATTCCATAAATTGTTGATCAACTAGTTGAACAACAAATTTCTCAAAAAAATTTTGAAACAACACTAAGGAAATTTACTAGAGAAAGAAAATCAACTATTCTTAGGGATTATGTCACTTATCTACAAGAGTCAGACTATAATATAGGAGCTGAAAATGATCCTAAGACATTTTCAAAGGCCATAAATTGGGGTAAATCAAGTCTATGGATTGATGCCATGAAAGACGAAATAAATTCTATGAATTCAAATGGAGTTTGGGATCTTGTCGAGTTGCCTGATGATGTAAAAGCCATAGGTTATAAATGAGTCTTTAAGACTGAGAAAGACTCATTAGGCAACATCGAAAGATATAAAAGCAAGACTGTTACTAAAGGGTTCACTCAAAAGGAAGGAATCAACTACATGGAGACTTTTTCTCTTATATCTAAGAATGATTCTCTTCGCGTAATTTTGGCCTTAGTTGCGCTTTTTAATTTTGATTTGCAACAAATGGATGTGAAAACTACTTTTCTCAATAGAGATCTAGAGGAGGAGGTTTATATGAAACAACTTGAAGGATTCTTCTCTAGTGATGGTGAACAATTAGTATACAAGCTGAAGAAGTCCATAAATGGATTGAAATAAGCGTCCTGTCAGTGGTATTTAAAGTTTCATAATGTTATCTCTTCATTAAGTTTTGTTGAGAACATTATAGATCAATGTATATACCAGAAGGTTAGTGGGAGCAAAATTTGTTTCTTTGTCCTATATGTGGATGACATTTTACTTGTAACTAATGATAAAGGTATATTGCATGAGGTGAAACAATTTCTCTCTGAAAATTTTGATATGAAGGACATGGGTGATGTTTCCTATGTCATTGGTATTAAGATTCATCAAGACAGATTCTAAGGTTTCTTGGGATTGTCTCAGAAAACTTATATCAATAAAGTTTTAGAAAGATATCGGATGAAAGATTATTCACCTAGTGTTGCTCCCATAGTAAAGGGTTACTTTGATATCGACCCAACATTCCAATAACAAATGTAATGTCAGGTCTTATGCAGACTTGAACATACATTAGGCTTCCAACAACCAAACCACATGGAATGTTCCTCATTTGCTCCATCTCAAGATTGTTCTTTCCATGAGAACCAGTGCCCAAAGAACAATCTTGAGAGGGAGCAAATGACGAACATTCCATGTGGTTTGGTTGTTGGAAGCCTAATGTATGTTCAAGTCTGCACAAGACCTGACATTACATTTGTTATTGGAATGTTGGGTCGATATCAAAGTAACCCTGGTAAAGATCATTAGACTACTGCAAAGAAAGTGTTACGGTACCTTCAAGGCATCAAAGACTACATGCTTACCTACAGACAGACAGATAGCTTGGGTGTGATTGGCTACTCCGATTCAGATTTTGCTGGCTACGTTGATTCTCGTAAATCAATATCAGGATACATTTTTATGTTGGCCAGTGGAGATGTATCTTGGAGAAGTGCTACATAGAGTTTGACTGCCACATCTACTATGGAGGTGGAGTTTGTATCGTGTTTTGAGGCTCCTTTACGTGGTATATAGATAAGGAGTTTATTTCAAGGCTTAGAATCAATGATTTGATTTCTAGATCGCTGAAGATATAATACGATAACTAAGCTACGGTCTTTATGGCTAAAAACAACAAAAGTGGTAGTCGAAGTAAGCATATCAACATTAAGTATTTAGCTATAAGAGAACGTGTTAAAGATGGTTTAGCGATCATCGAACACATTAGCACTGAATTGATGGTCGTCGATCGTTTCACTAAGGGCATGCCACCGTTAAGATTTAAGGATCATATAGTTAAAATGGGGTTTGGGTCTATAATGTAATTTTTCGTTGTAAGAACGAATGTTTATAACTTTTCTTATAATATTTCTCATTATAATATTTATTGTGTATACATTCAGTTTGAAAAATATAGTTCAGTTTTGAACCTCTTATAACATAGGGTTTATTCATTAAATTTATGAGCAATAAAGAATGAACATAATGCATTGTGATACATGGAATATAATTATCGATTACATTAAGAGAATTTATTATAATTAATGTATTGTGTTTTCTTACTTCAGCGAAATTATAAAATACAGACCAAGTAGGAGAATGTGGGTAGTTATTTTTGATTTGTTAACTGGCAACTCAATGGTGGTCTGGTTTCTCGGTGGTTTCCATTGGAAAATTGCCCACAATACGTTCATTCACTTCTATATATGTTCTTGATGGAAGAACATGAAAAAGAGTGATTTTTATAAAGAGTTTTAAAAATAAGAAAATGTTTAAGGAGAGATTCCCTTAGCCTTCGATTTCGTTTAGAAAATACACCATCGAATTGAGATCGAGTGGTTTGGAATAAATTCTTTAAGAAAGGAAAACAGTTGTCCCCGATTTCAACATCAATGGCTAGAGGTATTTCCAATTAATTTTCATAATTCGATCTAATGATTTCGTTTCGGTGTGTAAAGTATGTTAGATCGTTTTATATAGAGAATTTTAATTTACACCCTAATCATGCAGCCACGGTTTTTGCAGGTAATTGTCAAACTCAATTCCCTATTTCCATCCTTTAATCCTCAAAATGGATAGCTTAGCACCCTGCAACTTCACTGGCGTGCAAATTCACCAACATCTTTAGGCGAATTTACAAACAAAAATCCCTAAAATCAACCAAAAACTTAATTATATTCAAAATTTTTGGTTCCTTTTTTAATCTGGCCACCAATCCTTGTGGAAAACACGGATTTTAAGTTACAGTACCTTTTGTCTCTGTCTCTCTTTCTTTCTTTCTTTTTCCTTCTCCCCTCTCTCTTATTCTCTTCTCTATCTTTGCTTTTTCCAACACGCATGCACCACAGACACCCTTTCTATTAAAAAAAACACTATTTTTTTTTTTATACATAAATCATTCATCTTTCATTAATTATAAACTCTGTTCTTTGTTTTTAATCTTCATCAATTTGCCCATTTTCAAGAGTTAGTTGAATTATAAAGAGTTTATCTTCTTCATAAGGATTACATCATTTTCTGAGGAATTACATTTACATGTTGTAAAACATCTTTATTTCAATAAATAAGGTTGTAACTTTAAAAACAGTTGGCTTTATTTGAAAAAACAAATCTGGAAACTATGCAAACAACACATACGAACGGGTTTTCCGAACAATTTTATGAAAAAAGAAAAAAAGATGCTTTTATAAAACAAAACTAACTTTCAGTTTATGAAAAAATATGAAACTATATTTTGGTCATTTTAAAGAAAATAAAAATAGTTGCTTTTATAAAACAAGCCGACATAATTAAATTCTAAACTTTTGAGAGCAGATTCCAGTATTGTTTAACTTAGTTTTTCTATATATTATGGGGGGTTCAAGCGAGGTCGTAAGTGGCAATGAATGATTTTAGGGTTTCTTGTTCTTGCATTAAAAAAGTAAACACACAATAACTAGAGCTTTAATTGTTTTGTTTTTTAATTTCTTGTACGTACTAAAGTGGTCCCCCTCTTTCATCAGTAATACAATATATTACATAAGCTAAGTGAAAGACGAGAGAGAGAGAGAATGGGAATGGGTCAACAATGTCAATAGCTGTTAAAAAAACACCAAAATCACACTCGTAAAACTCCCATCTCTGTCAAGAAGATGGAGAGAGAGAGAGAGAGAGATTCATACGTTTGAAACCTCCATTTATCTTCTTCTTTTTGCTCCCCTTGTTTTCATTCTCCGGGTATGGCGTTCTTCTCTCATTAATTGTTGGATTGAGAGGGTGAAGCTGCCAGCATGATCTGGTAATACACAATTCCTATCGATCTCTCTTCATTTACTTCTTCGTCTACAAGACTTGGAATGAAAAAAGTGAATACAAGTTCTTGGGTTTGTTTTCTTTCTTTTTTTTATGGAGTCGGTTTCAGATTAATTTTGCCGATAACTACATATTTTTAAGAAAAATACAAATATTTTTCTCTGGGAATAGCGAGGGGTAGGGTTGTGTTCTTCCAATCAGGTCATCTTGCAGCTTCACTCTCTCACTCTCCAACAATCCATTTCTTTCGCTCCTGTGGCTTTTTCTGGGATTTCTCTCACTAACACCGCGTTGATTTCTCTCACGATTGTTTTTTGTTTCTTATTAATTTCGTTAACTTTGTTATAGCTTTTAAGTTCTGATTTTTGATTGATTAGTAATAGGGTTGTTCTGTAATTATTCTTCCTTCAACGCCTCAATCTTAGAAAAAAGAATAATCAACAAGAACACATGCATGATAAATGCAGCTGATAAATTGCTTTTTAACTCACTACCCTGGCCTCTCGCTCTCTCCCCTCCCCCTTGTTTGTTTTGACTTATTATGGTAAGCAGTAAGCATCTACACCCAGCAAGCGTGAACACTAATTTCTAGGACATAAAATGAGACAATGAAGAAGGTGTTGATTCAAGTGTTTAAGGTTATCATAGTAGATGATAAGTTAATTATTCTAACATTATTTTAGTTCTTTTATATATATATATATATAAATTTGGGTTTTCAGACATGAGTAATTTTGCAAGTTTTCCAAGTTTCTCTTTTATTTTTCCGATTTGCATTTCTGCGGTTCAATAATTATGAACACCAAAAAAGAAATTTGTAAGAAGCATTTTTTAGTAAAATATAGAAAGTTTAAAGGCATAAACAGGTGGATGTCATTTCTCAAACGTCATTTTCCAGCTCATTCAGACTCGGTCCTCTGAAAATGGGAAGAATCAAAGCCCACTTCCTGCATGACATTCTAACTCTTGACCTTGTATCAATATATTCTAGACTTTGAATATTCATTTAGGCAGGCATATACTATATGCAAATTTACATCGTTCATTCTTATTTCACACTTATCTTAAGCTTTGGAAACACCATACTCTACAACTACCAAACCATACTTGGAACTTTTCCTCAACGAAACCTGATTCGACACACAATTTAAGCCTTTTCAAAGAGTTCATTCGACGGGAGATGATACAGAGCACAAGAATCCCATGGACCCAGGTGCAGCTCATACCGTGTTGTTCCCGTTCTTCGGCAAATTAGGCAGAAAACTTGTCCCGACCGTGAGGACACGAATAGTCGGTATTCGAGCCAACAGGGATGATGCCAAAGGGATTTATCGAAGGATGGCTTCCGTAATAATGCTTCTTGATGTGCTCCATGTTCACTGAGCTACTAACACCGGGAACTTGGAAGATATCTTTGGTGTAGTTGAACAGATTTGGATACTCTCGGATAAGTTTCTTGTTGCATTTGAAGTGAACCACATATACCTGTAATGCATATGCAAGAAAACTATCAATGTCTATTATATTTCCATGTTTTATGTAAGATTGGTTGTAATTTAGAAATATTGGAGAATTTCCATTTCTTCTTTACCTCTAAATCTCTCATCAGATGTGAATTTCTCAGCCCTTGAAGACTCATCCATATAGACATCAGAATAAATTGATTGTAAATGTTTCCTCAGATTTTTTATGTTCTAGAAATACTCAATTCCAAGAGGTAAGAGTAACTTTTAAGCACAGTGTTTTAAACTGTTTGTAGAAAACGGTGTTTTTCAAAAGTGTTCTGAAAATAGAATGCATTTGAATATGTTGTTTTTACCAGTTTCTTACTCATTTAAAACAGAACACAAGATAAGAACTGCAAAAAAGTGCCCAAACAATATATTTAAAACGTATTGAAATGACAAATTTCAAAAAATGAGTGTTAATACCTCATCAAACCTTATGAGAGTGACAAAGAGTCGAATATCGGCTTCGGTTAGAGTATCCCCGCATAAATACCGTTGTTTGCTAAGTATATGCTCGCATTTTTCTAAAGCTTCGTACAACTGTTCCACAGCCTGCAACAATAATAATAGTTGAATTGTAAAACATCCCCACCATCAGCTGTCTTGAGGACTTGACTTCTTCCTATCATTTCAACCCTTTCAAAATAGCCATATTTTATTATGTATTTGATATAGGGCTTTACCTCGTTATATGGTTCTTGCTTCCTAGCAAAACCACACTTATAGACACCATTATTTATTCCAGTATACACCCATTGATTGGCCTCATCAATTTGGCCTTGCAAGTGAGGAGGATACAGGTCTAAGGCTGAATTCTCTGCTATATCATTGAACTCAGTATTAAACATGCGAATTATCTCTGAACTCTCATTATTAACAATCGTTTTGAGTTTCTGGTCCCACAGAACCTATCAGAAGAAAACCAAAACACAATATAACAAACAAAATGCGAAAAAAAAGAAACAAATGAAAGTATCATTAAGAGAAACTATACAGGAACGGTGTACTTTCCCGCGTAGTTTGAACTCGCAAGTTCATAGAGATCTCTTATACTTTTCGCCCCATTCAAAAGGTCTGGTTCAGCACCTGGCTCTTCATTATCAGTTGCAGGAAACACCCAGCCCATATGCTCGTCTGTTTCTTTTGTTCTTTGCCATATGGGTTTGACTGACTGTCAAAAAACTTACACATTAGACAAATTGTCGAAGTTAGGATAAAACTATAGGTATCATTTCATCAATATTTTCAGCTCCCTCTCTCTCCATATTGCTCATGAAAAATCAATTTCTTCTTCCATAACAGAAAGAACACTCATAAGAACTTGAAATTGCCAAACACTGTTTTAAAGTTATAGTCATCGTTTAGTATGGCTCATTCTGCATTGGAGGAAATATTTCTTCAACACATTTTATTTCAAACTTTGTTATTAAGTTTTCATTGATCTCGACATTGTCATCTTAAATATACCACATACAAGATATTGGCTAATATAGTGGAAAATGACAGCATTACCGAAAAGCTAATGGCTTTGTCAAGTCCTTTTATCTTCAAATATGTAAGACACCTTGAAGCCCATGGACAAGCATAAGATGCGTATAAATGATATCTTCCAGATTCAGCAGGAAATTGAGAATTTGGATCTCTCGACACAAAATTACGGAATGTTGAAGCAGTTCTCACAAAAGCACCAGAGTCAGACATTTCATCCACTGCAGAACGAGCCATACTATACGAGCACTGAAGAATCCAAAGTTAAAATTATTTAAAGAACAACCAGTGAATTTAGAAAGTGATCCATATTAAATTTGTTAATAAACATCATAGGTACCAAAAATAAATTTCCATTTTCATGATTTTTTGTTTGAGTATATTCCATTCTCCGTCAAGCAAATCCATAATAAAAGTTAATAACCAAAGACTGTCGGCTAAGTTGAACAAAAAGTTTTATCTACATTCTGTAAACTAGTGCAGCCAATGATAGGTGAGATACAATTTCACCAAATCAACCCACTTGACGAAGCAATAGAGGACAGATCAAAATTTTCATAAGCATCGTGGCTTTCAGATTATTCTCTCTCAAAAATAAATCAAAAAAAAAAATTTAATGATATAAAATGTTGATATCTAATTATTCCAACTAAATGCGAAGACAATGAAGGAAAAATTGTCTGGAGCCCATAAAAAGTGAATTTCATCTGAACTCACATAAGGACTTTACCAAAGAAAAACCCGTTAGTCCTCCCAATCTTCACTTAAATGTCTAATTTACGAGGAAAATAAGGAAATTATCACTTCCATAGCGGGAAATTTGAGTACTCACTCAAAACTATCAATCAACCCAAATAAAAATTAAGATTATAGTCACCCGAGCTGCCAACAAAAGAAAATTCAAACAAACAGGCCGAATTTGCTTATGAAACAAGTAAGATCAGCAGATAAAAGAAAGAAATTATTAAAGGAAGCTCAAACAGCCACTAACTCTCAATAACCAAAAAATCTTAAGCACCAAAAGCGGTCAAGATGAATCAGAAGAAGAAGAAGAAAATAGACGATTAAAAGAAACACAGAATAGATGGATTACCTTGAAGAAGAGACTGCGGCGCAGAAAATGGAACCGATCTTGAACGGACAAAACAGCTAATATTGCAGAAGAGGCTGGTCATCACAAGTATTGGAAGAGCAAAGTCTTCTTACGCTTTGATTGTATTTCACCTCAGGGTGGGCCGGTTCGGTTTTTGACCAAATTAAAAACCAAATTGACTCGGTTCGGTTTTAAATTTTTCAAACCAAAATAGAACTGAGTATAGTGGCAAACCGAACCTTGGTTTCGGTTCTAATCAATTTGGTTTCGGTTTCGGTTCGATTTTTTCATGACCTCAATTTTTATGTATTCAATTTGATTTTTCAGTTTTTTACTCAGTTTTTAAATTAATTTGGCGGTTCGGTTCTTTCAGTTTAATTTAGAAAAAATAATTAAAAAAATGAATATACGGTTTCACTCCACTACAAGCATTCAAACGGATGAACAAACCATCATCGGGCATCAATTCAGAGTCATCAGTTCTTCTCCCTCAAAGAAGCTACCGTACATGAAGTTCATCATGAAACTTCACTCTTCAGGTTAATTCAACAATCAACATCACTTCAACATTCCTATCATAGACAACGTCCTTTGCGTGCAACTGATACTTAGTCTCTGAGGAATTACAGAGTAAAGCATAAGAGGAGAAAAATATCAAAAAGATAGAAATGAACACATGAATTCAAATGAAGTCCATACCATACAATGTTAAATGAATTTCAACATCCTCCAGAAGAGGCTTGACCTGATTAACAAAAATCTTAGAACCAGTTTTTTTTCCCACCAAACAGGTTAACAAAAACAAGTAGCCTCTTTGGTTGGCCTGGAACAAGAAGAATTAATGTTTATACCAATATGAAACAGACAAAATCAAGAATTAATGCAACAATACAAATGGATAAAAAATAAAGAAACTACAAAACAGTAATCAAAACACCAAACATTTCGCCTTAGGACCCGAACGGTAAGTGTTGAATCCAAATACTCCAGCTGTTTGTGTTCCTGCATTTTGCAGCAAAAAAATGAGTAAGCACAAACAAACAGATTAAAAAGCAAACAAACAGATTAAAAAGATAGATCAAGAAACAAATAGACAGATCAAAAAGCAAACAAACAGACTAAAAAGACAGATCAAGAAACAAATAGACAGATCAAAAAGCAAACAAACAGATTAAAAAGAAACAAACAAATAGATCAAAAACAAACAGATCAAAAACAAAAAAAAAACCTAACAGTTCAAAAACAAACAAAAAAAAATCGAGAAAGGGCAGTCTTATATCTAGATACAGATTCAAGATCTAGAAATAGATCTAACCGATGTCCGCCTTCGGCTATGAGAGAGAGGGAAGTGTCCCGCTAGATTGTTCGAATTGCCGATGTCCAGGTAGAAATTTTGAAACACCGATATCCGGCTAGAGTGTTTGACTCTAGGAGAGAGTTCTTCGTCGATGACTCGATGTCCACCTTCAGCTAGAAATACTGAGAGAGAGGGCAGAGTCGGTAGGAGACAAAGAGGGGTGTGGGCGCAGCTAGACCTAGAGAAGACAGAGTGAGGGAGAAAGGAATCGGGTTTTTGGGGGGAAGGACGGAAGGTCAAGGCTCGAGGAGAAAATTGAGGGAGTGCTGCTGAAAGGCCACGGGTTTTCAGGGATTTTGTTTTTATTTTATTTTATTTTTGGTTCGGTTCTATTATATCTTAAATATTTTCATGTAATAGAACCGAACCAAACCGACTAAAATTGTTCAGTTTGGTTCGGTTACCCGATTCGAACCGAACCGATTCCCACCCCTATTTCACGATATTATAAACGAAAATTAACGAAAACAACTTATCTAGGCAAAATAACTCTTAAATAATTTTTGGGAAAAATGACAAATCAACCATTATTAGTTAACCATCATCCTTTTCTCACTAACAAATTAACCATTGAACTATAAAAAAATGATGTCACTAATATCACTGTCACGTTTGCCGTTAAATGTCATAATATCGAGCCGCGGTGGTTCGTCTACAAATCGCTACGGCTTCATATGAAACAGCTGCGGTTTATCGTCACACCACTGCGGTTTAATACGTGCTTCGTTTAAAAATTTAAGAAATCTGTGCATAAATAGGTTTCACAGATTTAAGCAAATTGAAACACGGTCGATCAAAAAGTGAAATGTTGGCTCAGGGAAATGTTACTAATTTTACAGTTTCATAATAATCAATTTTTATTTCATCATCAACAACCAAATTATCAATTCCATTACAAACATATCATATACATGTGCATTACAACTTCAAAGCAATTTACCAATTCTATTACAACCATATAATATACATGTGCTATAAGAATCAGTGTGCTCGAAGAAACTATTATAGATGATCCTTGCATGTTTGCTCACTCAATCCCATTATTTGATATTCCTTATTAGATCGACTTGTCGTGATACAAAACCAATGTTCCGCTTGCTATCAGGTATGGCGGCTTTCCATCTTTCTTGAGCAAGTGTGAACGTCCTTGTGACACTTTAATTGAAACTTCATTTCACCTTGCATTTCACCTAGCAGACATCCCTCAACCGATGCTTCGGCGAGTTGACCATCAACCACGAAGTCCTCGACTTTGCTGAAAGTGGAAGCAATGTTAGAGTAGAGCTCAACGGCGATGTTCTGAGGGTTATGTACTACGGTTTTCATCTTTAATTTTTTGGGAGGCTAGGTTTCGGCCATTATCAATACAGTTACAGAACTCCAATTGCTCTAAGGCACTCCATTGTATGCAACTGGCTCAGAGCACTTGTAGTCTTGTAATTGTCCGATAATGGCTGAAACCTAGCCTCTCAAAACATCGAAGATGAAAACTGTAGTACTTAACCCTCGGAACATCGTCGTCAAGCTCTACTCTAACATTGCTTCCACTTCCAGCATCACTGAGGATTCTGTGGTTCGAGATAAACTCGCCGGATCTTACATGCAATTCTTTTATATTAGAGTTTTAGGAATGTAAAATGAGACACGATAAACCGTTGCGGTGTCATATGAAGCTGCAACAGTGTGATGATAAACTGCTGCAACTTCATTGACACCACAGTAGTTTATCGTCACACCGCTACGGTTTAGTACATGAACCATGGCGGGTCATCAAAAATGTCGTGTTGTTTTTTTAAAACTATGGAGCCGTGGCAGTTTGTAGACGAATCGCCGTAGCTCGACATTATGGCGTTGAATGGAAAACGTGACAGTGTAAAAAACCATTGCGGCTTCATATGACACTATAGTGGTTTATCATCACACCGCTGCAGTTTAGTACATGAACTGCGGCGGGTCATCAAAAATGTCGTGTTGTTTTTTTAAAACTATGGAGTCGCGACGGTTTGTAGACGAACTGCCATGGCTTGACATTATGGCGTTGCACGACAAACGTGACAGCGATGTTAGAGGCGTCATTTTTCCATAGTTCAGTTGCTAATTTGTTAGCAAAAAAAGGATGATGGTTAACTTGTCATTGACTGCAAAGGATGATGGTTGGTTTGTCATTTTCCCTAATTTTTATTAACAAATAAAATACTAAATTATGATAAATAAATAAAACATAAATCATTGTCATATTTTTTGATAAAAATTTCAATTTCTTTACACAATGAACCCATACACGAAGTAAGACTTGCTTTTCGCAGTAGAAAATATTCGATCTATTGCGGAAACTAAATCTTAATCCATGGTGCTCTCCTAGTCAAAGTGGAATGATGTGCCACACAATCCCATCACTAGATCCCAAGCAAGGTGGTTAACTAATTTATATACTTCTCTTTTATTTTACAGGGAACAAGTTGCAATAAGCCCTTGTGGAGCCAACAAATATCAAGGAAAAAATAATATCCAAAACACTTTCTCAAATGGGAACCTGAAACCATGTTGACCGAGGAGGCCTTTAAGTGGCAAGGAAGATGACGTTTTGGTCAATCAAGAAAAGTGGTAATGCTCTTGTGATTAGCTTATTTTGATTAATCTGAGCCTTTGATTAGTTTATCTTAATGAAACTTGATTTGGGATTATTGTTATATTTATTTTTCAATTAGACTTTGGTTTATAAAATGACACTCGACTTGGTTTTTTTAGGTCGAGTGATGTTTGTTTTTTGGGTCAATTTAGAACCCTTTTTTTTCTCTAGGGTTACCCTAATTTTTAGGGGAGTATTTATGCTCCTCTTAGGGTGGATGGATGGCAGTTTTGAATGATATAATTTCAAAGCCTTTAGCCATATTGCTCTTGTGCAAGAACCATTACTCAATCGGCTTGTTTCCAACCGATTTGAGTTGTGTTTGAGAGTATGATTCTTTGTGAAAGTTGAGTCAATCATTTTCCTTACTTCAGCTTTCTCTCCATTGTTCTTACAAGGAGAAAACCTAAGAAGAGCTGTTGAAACTCACGAACCAACAAGTTAGAGTGCTACTTCCCTTGAAGGCAGCCCTTGTACTCGAAAGGTGTGTTTGACATATCTTCGGACCAGCTTGGAACCATTCAATCATAACTTTTGCTCTGGACCATATCTTTCTTTGAAAATTGGAGGAAGTCTTTCTTACTCTTAAAGTGGCTTTATGTCCAAAAATCCGAATTAAAGGCCTGTAATTGGTTGAGTTCAAGTTCCGCCAAGTTGACCAACAGAATCTGTGAAAACTACCCAAATCCGTGAATTGCATCCTTTGGCATTTGGTGTCATATCTAGTGCTCTGGAATGTATTTTTCTCTAAAAATTAGAGGACTTCTTCCTTACATTTGAAGTGGCTTTGTGTCCAAAAATCCAAAGTAAAGGCCTCTAATTGACCGAGTTTTAGTTCCACCAAGTAGACAAACAAAATTTGTGAAGTTGCACAAATCTGTGAGTTGCATCCTTTGGCATTTGGTGTCTTATCATAGAATGATTACTTTCAATAATGGAATGTAAGTTCTTGCCTTCTGTTTCCTTAGTATCTAAATTTTCATTTCGCTTCAGACAGAGCACAAAACTCTCAAAGCGATTCCTCAGAGGAACTCCGAATCCTAACACTAACCCTCACTGTATTATCCAATCCAATGAATTCTCTACCAGTACTAACAAATTGACTCTCAAACGTAAAGTTGCCCCCTTTCAGTCTTAACCTTAACCTCAACCTCAACCAAAATTTGAATCGCCCTATGCCCGTAGATGAAATGCCATTGAGTTCGTTCACGCTCGATTTCAGCACAATGCACAACCTGAGGGTGAAGAACAACCCAAGGGTGAAGCACAACTTCAACCTCAACTCCAAACACAAGTAGTATCTTAATTGGTCTGTTTCCAACTTATATTAGGTCATTTCCATTCCCCATTCTTCTGAACTGCGGTGGTAAACGATAGGTACAAAGCTGATATTAAACATCATTTGATTATTGTATTCCAAAGAGTGGATTTTCAATCATTGTCTAATATGAGAATTGAAGAAATGGTTCAGAGTGCTGGATTACCGAGTTTGTGTAGATTTTGTAGAAGTTACTGTAAGCAGATTGTCAAGCTATTTTATGCCAATTTGAAACTGTCCACCCAATCATTAGAGGTCCAAACTTACATGTTTGGATGGGAGTTCAAGTTGAATGCCAATGATATTAAGTTGCTGCTTGGGTGTTCGACGGAGGAACCAAACGTGGGATCCACATTCATTAGATGGGGGGAAGGTTTGACAATGCTTCGACAGCTGCACCGTGATCCCGAGATTGAAGTGTTCAGGAAGCCAAAGTCCAATGACTTGAATGTCAAAGCCCAAGTGGTCCATAACATCATGATGCACACTATTCTACCATGGGATGGGTATCAAGACTATGTTAGCTACATGGATTTATATCTGCTGAAGAAGATGTTGAACATCGGGCATGTGATTTTAAGTCACATGTATGATGTTCTCAACAACTTTGCCAAGTGTCTATCATATAATTGGCTAATTCAGATAATTGTTGAGCATAACGGGGTACCAGTCTTGGATGAGGACCCAAGAATCCAAGAGAAGTCTGACAACGTCTACAATAAATTAAAAGTGAGTCGTATAGCGATCAGTAAAGTTGGAGGGGAATAGATATGAAGTCTCCATCCAAGTCTACCGCAAAGACTAGAACCAAGGTTGCCCACCTCTAGCCCCTTAGTTGGACAACTTCCATCCACCTAAGTGGGATAATCTCCATACACCTCGGCGGGACAGCCTCCATCATCACCTTCGCAACCCATAGAAGATGATACTTTGCAGCCTATGTCTTCGCCCCCTCCTTAGTTATCTCACTTTACGTTGATGGCTGATGAGATGGTCAATAGGATCTTCAGCTGGTTAGATAGTCGATTGCAAAGAATGGAGGAGCGAGCGGAGGAGAACAAATAGTGTTGGACCAAATGCAAAGTGTAATATCCTGAATTTTTGTGATGCTAAGCATACAACTTAAGTAATAATTATGGTGTATTTTGAGCTAAAATGAACGATTAAGGTATTGACCAAGAGAAACATAATTGGATAAAGTGAACTGTGATACCCAAATTGTTTGATGATATTTGGAGTTAGATAGAACGATATCAACTAGATTGACAATCAGTGGAATTAGTAAGAGAAAATGTACTTAGATATAATAAGGTTGAAGGTATAGAATTTATAATATTTTAGGGTATACTAGATTTAGTGAAGAATAACGTGAATGAAGAATAGTAAAACATATAGTATATGTTGAGGTTTGGATAATATTACAAATATTACAATTCTGTAATATACATGTTATAATATTACAGAATTGTAATATACATGTAAAATAACATGGTGGTTGATCAATTTAATGAGACGGTCGATCGTCCACTGATGGAAATCAATCGACAGACGTTGAAGGCACAAAATGTGTTGGATGGTTCGCGCTCGTTCGCCTAAAGGAAGCGATCGTCTGACTCGATCGACCAGCAATATGGAACAAAGAAGTTTGTGGCTAATTGATGGATTGGCAGTCGATCTTTCGAAGAAGAATCGATTGATCGCTAAACTGATAGGTCACTTGGAAATGGAAATGCCATCGCTGGAAGCTTCTGAAGTTTACATTGGACATGTCTGGATGTTGAAGGAGCTTCGTCCCTTGGCTCTCCATCTTCAGTAGCATACTGAAGGGTTGGGTTAGACAGTCTATAAATAGTGGGTGTCATATTGTTGTAAGGAGTTTTGGAAAAACAATGGTGAAGCTCTGGAGATTTGGTGTTTGAGAAAGAAGCAATGAGGGTCACTGGGTGCTTCTGGAGTTGGGTTCTAGAGAAGTGGATCTGTGAGAGTCTGAAGTTGCATGATCGAGAGAAATATTGTGATTTTTGAGATGGTGAAGTTGCATGGCCGAGGGTGAGACTCTGGGATTTTTGAAAACTGTAAGATGCTCTTGAGGTTTTGTGAGAAGGTTTAAGAGGGAGTTGACTGAGGGAGAGATTGTTGTATTGTTGGAGAAGAGAAAGCAACAAGTGAATTATAGAGGAGAAAAATGAGAGAAACTGGAGAGTGAAAAAATAGTGGTGAAGTTCTGGAGGTATGTGTTCTTCAGGTTCGGTTATTGCTTGATGAGTATGAATTGTTGATTTAGTTTCTGCATGAGAAGTATAGTGATAGGGTGGTTTCTAATTTACAATATGTTGTTGTTAATCGTGAGGTAATATTGGATGTATACATATTTTGAATGTTGTGTTGCTTACCTTAAGGATGTGGGTTTGCATGATTCTATGCGGCAAAGATTGTTAGGGGGGTTTGATTAGAGTCTGGATATATTAATTGGTTAAGATGTTATTTTATTGGACGTTGAAGAATGTTTTGATTTTCATGCTCTTTATAAGGATATATGGTTATAGGATTAGTTGAGTTTTATACTGCTGAGTTGTGGAGAGTAAAACAATGTCATGTTAAGTAGTGGTTGGGAATAATATTCCTTGAGGTGTTAGAGATATGAAAACTGTTGATAAAGATAGTTTTTGGAGAATTGTTATTGGTAAGTGAATATCTATCTGATTGTGAATAGGAATTGAAGAGAAGTAACTCTTAATGCTAACGACTCCAAGTAAGTGGTACTGCATGTGTTTTGTCCAAAAGGGTCTACATCACGAGAATTAGGGTTTGTTTGATTACTTGATTGTTTGAAATGTATGTTTATTAGATTTAGGTTCAGTTCCTTAGTTATGAATGAATCAAGTTTTGAGGATACAATCGAGGAATACGTTACATAGGATTGTATGCGCATAACAATGTTAAGACTTGGAATCCTAAAGTATACGAAAGGGAAGAAACGTAAATAGGTGGTTGGAGATGTAGGTTCTTGAGTTAGTCTCCTAGGTGTGTGCCACGAGATGACCGCCTTGTGTATAAACTGCTCTACCTTGTCAAGTTGACATCTCTAACACTTAGATGGGTAACTGGAACTAAATGAAAATAGAACAATAACATAATTAAATGGAATGTACATAAGTAGTTGTTTTTGTGGTCCGGTTAGATTCGTCCGACACAAAAAACAAAGATATGTCGATAGCGGTTTTTGTGGTCCAGTTGGATACGCTCGGCGCAGAAACAGAATAAATAACAATAAAAGACAAGAACAGTAACCGATAAGCAAAACAGAAAATTGTATACGATATTACATAAGTTGTATGTGTATTTCATATTTTACGTTTATACCGCTAACTGAGCTTTAGGCTCATAGTTAAGTCCTATGATATAGGTAAGGAGCCAATGATTGGATAAAGCTGATAAAGGACGTAGCTGATGGAGTATTGTTTGGTTGGGCATTTATGTTGTTGGTGACATTGACCTTGGGGGTTATAGCTTACAGAAATGGAATAAACGTATTTAAATGTTTTAATAGTTTTATGTATTTAATGATTTCAAACTATTTTAAGTTAATGTTTTACCTGTGTTTATTTAATGACTTTTAAACTATTGGTTTGTAATATTTTATATGGTTATGACTTTCGCTGTTTGTGTAATATCCCGATTTTTATATTAGAATTTAAAAATGATCAATTGAAAAATAATTTGGGATATTCGGATATTCGAATTAGTCAAACAAATTATCAGGATATTACGAAGGGTGTCATTGGACTGAACCGGTTTTCGTTCGGCTTGGTCTAAAATATTTGGGTAATTAATTCGTTTTTAATTACAAATGCAGAAAATAATAAAGTGGGATTAAAATGTATGAGATGAGGGATTTAAATAAAAGATATGAATTACATTAAATTACATTAAAGAAGAAAAGAGGAATTTATACATAGGGAGTAAACCGGTTCCTCCTGAACTGGTTTGACTTAAGTCAAAATGGCCTTCGGCCATTTGAGAGAGAATAGAGACAAAAGGGAGAGGGAGATCGCGACGCGAGGAAGGGAGAGAGACGGGCGATCTTTGGCGTCGGAGCTCTGGCCATGACGGGCGAATGAGGATGACGACGATGAGCTCTGGCTCGGTGTTGGGCTTCACCGGTGTGCTGCTGGTCGTAACTCGGGAACGGCTAGATGTTGCGATTAGGGCTCAGGAATGGAATCCTGACGATGCCGCAAATTGTCAACTGTGGTAAGTCATTAATTCTGCAATTCGAATTCTCCTCTATGGCTTTTTGAATTGGGCATCTTGTGATTCGGAATTAGCAATGATAGAGATGATTTGTGATGGAAGGAGGCAGGGCTTGGTTCACTGGGTGTTGGTTCGGTCTGGTTCTGTCGATCCATTGTTGAGTTGTGTGTCCAGTGCTTGGGCTGGCACGACACGAGTCTTCCACGCGGCTTTCTTCTATGTTGATTCGTGTGTGTGTCCAGCGGTGTACATATCTGGCTATAAATGACAGCAAGCAGGGGAAGTGTTCTGTACCAGTTTGGTGGGATGAGAAAATCAAGAGAATTATGAATTGGGCTCCCTGGAGGCTACAAGAAGAAGACAGAAGTAGTGGGGAGTGGAGCTGTTACCTCTCGGGTCTCCAGAGTGTGATGGTGTGAGTACCCTCTGTGATGGGCCGAGAAAATCTGTTGATGGCCGAACCTCTTTGAATGTGCAGTGAACCTCTCTGGAGAACTTTGAAAGTTGTGGCTGAACGTAAAATGGGATAAAGCTCCCTGCTTCTAGCTCAGGTATGTTGGCTCCTTACTGGAATTGTAAAGTTTATGTGAAGATTTTACTGTGAAGGTTTGAATAGATGATATTGCACTGTTGGATGTTTAGTTTTGTTGTGGGTCATTGTTTGTTGAGATTTGGCATTCTGTTGATGAAGTCTGGTTTTGAAAAGTTGGATAAATTCTCTGTCTATTTACTACTTTAGTTAATTTTACATTGATGGTTGTGGTTGAGGATTATGAATGTGCTTTGTGGGTTTCGAATGCACTCTTTTAATGGGTATCACTCTCTGTGTATTTGTTGACGAATGGCCCCTGCTTCTGATTTTTAATTGATGCTTTTGGTTTTACGGGAACAAATCTAAGTTTGTTTGATTTATGTATTGAAAATGGTTTATAGAAATATGTTCGAGAATAAAATCAAGGATAAACTGTTTGTAAGAAATATTGTTGTGGGATGTAATTGGTGTTAACTGATAGGTTGAAAAAGTGTGGATTCGTTGACGTGAATTCTATTCTTTGGCATGGATTATCGTTTGGATAAAAGAAATTAAATGGTTTTTTACTCTGCTGTGGGAAATATGGTCTTATGATAAAATACTATTCGGGTTTGTAAAGTTAATTTATTCTGTCACATTAATGGAATGAGCAACATTGTGAGGTTTGCTATTCCGTTGTCCATGTTCAGATAGTGAAAGTGTTAAGTCGTAGAAGTAAGATTAATAAGACGTGATTTAAATGTTTTTGAAGGTACGAAAAAGAGAGAAGAAACAGAAACGCGCTATGGACGCTAGGTAAGTTGATACTTACTGTGTTTTGGTCTTCGGACCCTACATCGCAAGAATTAGGATTGTGTGGTGTGTGTTTATTAGAGTTAGGTTCTTTTAATGATATTTTTATTAGCCATTTATATCATATAGGATTGTATGAATTCACATGCATATTGTATGACATAATAAATCTATATAAATAGGCGTGTGGGGGTTCGGGAAAACAATGACTTCCCATTGTTCATATAGGTCCATGATGGATGGATTAGAGAGAAAATAGGTTAGAGACACGGAATCCAGGGTTCATTGTCTCCTGTCCTGAAATCCCCAACGTTCTCGGAACAAAAGAGTGAATACGACATGAGGAACACCCATGATGATTTATATATCTCCTTTGTGGAGTGACTGGTTATTCCTCATGGCCTTATGGTGTTTGTCATGTATTCCACTCTTGGCTATAATTGCATTGTATGATCATGCATATCATCTACATTTCATTTTATCACTTACTGAGCGTTAGGCTCATTAATTTAGGTCTTGTGATGTAGGTATGTACGAGTAACAGAAGAACAGGTTAAAGATAGTTGGTGAAGGATTTGCATAGGTGGATCTTGTGGCTGGCTGGGCTAAAGAGTTAAATGGAAAGTATTTGCAAAAGAGTTTTGTAAAGTATTTACTATTCTTTAACGCTTTGTTTTTATTCCGCTACATTTCATATAAAGAATATTAAAGAAACTGATAAAGATGAAAGTAAACTGATAAAAATGAAAGTAAAGAGTTTTAATAATCAAGTTTTACAAAGAAAGAATACTCTGATAGTTTTACGAAAGAAAAGTTTTAAATGTCACAGATTTTCAAAATTGGATCGTTACAGTTGGCATCAGAGCGTCCCGGGTTTTAAAACCGATTATGTAAACTGCCTACGAGTACAAGTTCAACGTGGAAATACTTCATCAACTGTAAGTATTGTATTTGTTGCTTTTCTTCATCTCATTGTTGAAGTAATAGTTTTGTCCTGGGCGATAAAAAGGAATCATGGCCAGGAATTTGTTGCTTGGAGAACGTATGGAAAATGTAATTTACTTTGTACAATATTTGGGATGGTTGTAATTGATGTAAGCGATCGTAGATTTCTTTGATAGAATAGAATGAGAAATATGATAAAAGATAGACGATACTGGAACTGTTTGAGTTTTTGAGTGCAGGAATTAGCTTTTGGGGAGAAAAGAAACAATGGAGACTCTGCCCAAATTTTTGTAAATTGGAAAAAGGAATAAGTAGGAAACAAACTCTATACAAATTCGGTTAAGTAAGCATTTGGACAAGATCGTTTACGCTACAAGGAGTTAGATAAGGGTAGATTATGGGAGGCTGTAGTCTAAGCGATATTGAGAATAATATTATGGTAATTGGGGTAATTTAGGAGGGATGGAAAATGGATAGTAAGGCCTGTAGTAGATTTGGTTTAAGTTCACTATCCCAGGTAGAATCCTAACAAAATAACTAAAGACGTGATTACAATGATACAGATACAGTCAGTAATGGCATAAGTTATACTCAGGACTTAAGATAAAGAGTCATAGCGATGTAAACTATGAAGGAGTGTTGTGACTTAGAAACTGGTTAGAAAGTCTATGTGAGTAATAAGACTAAGTTAAATTTCACTTGTTTCTCGTAAATTGACAAATACAGAAACGACAACAGTAATAGATACGGATTTAGAAACGGAATCGGCGACGGAGATGAAACACTCAATAAACTAACTTAGGGTTGTGGGATGGTATTCTGTGTCCTAAACTCATGGCTGTCAAAGTTCGGACGAGTACAGACGCTGCGGATGATTGCAGAACCATCCGCTTTGAATCTGTCCATATTTTGGGAACATTCGGACGCTTGTGGACGCCTGCAGGCGAGGACGAATAGCATCCAAAATGAATCTATCCAAATCCTGGACACATTTGGACGACTGCGGACGCGTCATTCGGACGCCTAAAGTCATTCGAATATTTCTTGTGGACGGTACCGACGAATGACTAAGGACGCGTTTTCTCATCCTAAATCGACTTCGGACGACTGCGGACGTGACGCAGACGACTTTACCGCATCCGAAAGATTAAAATGGTCAAAGAAACCCATTTACCTTTAATGTCTCTCTCCCTCATGTAATCAGGATTTAATTTTGGTTTTACCAATTGATGGAGGTTTAGTAAATTATATTGGTCAAATAGAAATCAAGTAAGAATGTCAGCTTCCATTTAATGATAGACTAATGAAGGAAATCAGTTCGATAGATGTCATGCAGGATCAAAGCAATGTTTTAAGTGACATGACAGTGATCCTTTTATCAATAATTGTCATGAAACCATAAATGATTGCTCGAAGGTATAATATATGGGAATGATATAGATGACGAACAAGATTTTGGAGGGTTAGGATCTTCAAAATGCAGGAAAGTTATGTACATTATGATGGTTTGACATATAAAAAGAAATAAATTTTGGAAGGAGGCATTTCTTTTACGACAAATGAAGTTGATGATTTTCTGCTGCATTTTGTACTCTGCAGAAGTAAGATGTGATGTGTCCATATAGGATAAGAGAAGTTACAATGAGTTTTAAATCAAATGAATAATTACGTTGAGCAAATTTCGAGGACGAAATTTCTATAAGGAGGGAGGATTGTAATATCCCGATTTTTATATTGTAATTTAAAAATGATAAATTAAAAAATAATTGAGGATATTCAGATATTTGAATTAGTCAAATAAATTATCTAGACATTACGAAGGATGTCATTGGACTGAACCAGTTTTGGTTCGACTCGGTCCAAAATATTTGGGTAATTCGGTTTTAATTACAAATCCAGAAAATAATAAAGTGGCATTAAAATGTATGAGATGAGGGATTAAAATGTATGAGATGAGGGATTTAAATAAAAGATATGAATTACATTAAATTACATTAAAGAAGAAAAGAGGAATTTATATATGGGGGAGTAAACTGGTTCCTCTTGAACCAGTTTGACTTAAGTCAAAATGGCCTTCGGCCATTTGAGAGAGAACAGAGACAAAAGGGAGAGGGAGATCGCGACACGAGGAAGGGAGACCGACAGGCGATCTTTGGCGTCGGAGCTCTGGCGATGACGGGAGAACGGGGATGACGGTGATGAGCTCGTGCTCGGTGCTGGGTTTCACCGGTGTGCTGCTGGTCGTAACTCGGGAATGACTAGACGCTGCGATTAGGGCTAGGGAATGGAATCCCGACGATGCCGCGAATTGTCAACTATGGTAAGTCATTAATTCTGCAATTTGAATTCTCCTCTATGGCTTTTTGAATTGGGAATCTCGCCATTCGGAATTGGCGATGACAAAGATGATATGTGATGGAAGGATCCAAGGCTCGGTTCGCTGGGTGTTGGTTCGGTCTGGTTCGACGGTCCATTGTTGAGCTATGTGTCCAGTGCTTTGGTTGGCACGACACGAGTCTTCCACGCGGCTTTCTTCTCTGTTGATTCGTGTGTGTGTCCAGCGGTGTATGTCTCTGGCTATAAATGACAGCAAGCAGGGGAAGTGTTCTGTACCAGTTCGGTGGGGTGAGGAAATTGGGAGAATGATGAGCTGTGTTCTCTGGAAGGTATTACGCAGCTGGAGGAAGAATGAGAAGTAGGGAAAAATGACAAAGAGGCTTCTGTCTTCACAAGTAAGGAATTCTCCTATGGTTTCCTGTGGACTATTGTGAACATTGGTTGTTGAATTGACTTTTGTCGACAGTTCGAAGAAGCTAAAGGTTTTGATGAGGCTTTGAGAGAATTGTGAGCCGGAGATGGTGTGATGGTTGGAAGAGGATTGGTAGTGAAGAAAAAGTGGAGGTGGGGGGAAGACCAAGTGTCTCTAGAGGATTTCAAATAGGGGAGTGCTCCTGTTTTCTTCTCTAAGTCTCATCGGATTTCAGGTATACTGATTTTTTGATTATCTTGAATCTGTGTTGGTGAATTGTGGTGGATTATTCGTTATTGATTGAGCTTGGTTATAACTGTTGATACTACTTATGAAGAAGTTATGAGTTTGATTATCTTTAGTTAAGTTAGTTAGGTGAATTAATGTTGTTTGGTTGTAGTTGGTTCCTGCCTATGGATGTAGTCTGTGAGGAGGTTGTTAAATATTGGCTATTACTGTTTTACTGAATATGTTGGACATTGAGAGGTTGTTATTGTGAAATTGTTATTGAAACCATTATGCTCTGTGGATAGAAACAGTTCTCTACTTAATGACAGCTTTGATATATACCGTTCTCTATCGGGTGTTATTGCTTGCTTGGTATTGTTAGATTGAGAGAAATGAATAATGTGTTGTTGACTGTGAGGCTTGGATAATTAAGGAAGTGGACTTTGGGAAATATGGTCTTATGATAAAATACTACTCGGTTTTGTAAAGTTAATTTATCCTGTCACATTGATGGAATATGCAACATTGTGAGGTTTGTTATTCCGTTGTCCATGTGTAGATAGTGGCAGTGTTAGGTGTTGAAGTAAAATTAACAATACGTGATTTAAATGGTTTTGAAGGAACGGAAAAGAGAGAAGATGCAGAAACATGCTAAGAATGTCAGGTAAGTTGATACTTATTGTGTTTTGGTCTTCAGACACTACATCGCAAGAATTAGGATTGTGTGGTGTGTGTTTATTAGAGTTAGGTTCTTTTAATGATATGTTTATTAGACATTTATATCATCTAGGATTGTATGAATTCAATTGCAGATTGTATGACATAATAAATCTATGTAAATAGATGTGTGGGGGTTCGAGAAAACAATGACTTTCCATTGTTCATATAGGTCCATGATGGATGGATTAGACAGAAAATAGGCTAGAGGCATAGGAATCTAGGGTTCATTGTCTCTGTTCCAAAATCCCCAACGTTCTTGGAACAAAAGAGTGAATACGGCATGAGGAACACCCATGATGATTTATATATCTCCTTTGTGCAGTGACCGGTTCTTTCTCATGGCCCTATGGTGTTTGTCATGTATTCCACTCTTGGCTATAATTGCATTGTATGATCATGCATATCATCTGCATTTCATTTTATCACTTACTGAGCGTTAGGCTCATTAGTTTAGGTATTGTGATGTAGGTATGTACGAGCAATAGAAGAACAAGTTAAAGACAGTTGATGAAGGATTTGCACGGGTAGATCTTGTGGTTGGCTGGGCTAAAGAGTTAAATGGAAAGTATTTACAAAAGAGTTTTGTAAAGTATTTAGTATTCTTTAACGCTTTGTTTTTATTCCGCTACATTTCATATAAAGAATATTAAAGAAACTGATAAAGATGAAAGTAAACTGATAAAATGAAAGTAAAGAGTTTTAACGATCGGGTTTTACAAAGAAAGAATACTTTGATAGTCTTACGAAAGAAAAGTTTTAAATGTCACATGATTTTCAAAATTGGGTCGCTATAGTTTGTTACTCTGGTTTTCCCTCACGAGTGTTTTAAAGGAAAGAAAATTTTTATACGATAAAAAGTTACGGGATGTTACACAAAGATTGGAGATTTACATGCAAAGAATGGAGGACGGGTTGCAAAGCCTGGATCGAGCAACAACTCCAACATCCTCTCCAACAGCCTCTTCAGCAGCCCCTCTAGCATCCTCTGGAGCCGTCTCTCCAGTAGCCCCTCCAACATCTTCTTTAGTAGCCTCTCCAATAGCAAAACGTTTAGAATGTCGGTAAGTTTTTTAGTTTATATGCAAAGTCCATATATGCAATAATTATTTTTTTAATTTATTTGTATGTGATATAATAACATGTCTCAAATGTGTAACGCTTTTTCTATCACATGTCAACCTTCTCCTCCTACTGTGTTTTCCAAAATATAGTAGATAGTGGCTCACATTCCTCTATCGACAAATGTGTCGGGTGGAATATAGTCTCCACTTCAATCTTTACACATAGTAGGTCTTTGATTGGGTTATCTACGTGTCATGCCTTATTAGTCTGACGGTTTGAAAATGTCAATTTCAACCATGTATCCTGATGGATACTTTCTTAATACTGGTTCATGCAAATATGAATAAAAACCTAGAGACATATACTATTCTTACAAGGGTTATGGTAGGTTATTTCATTTCTGTTTTGGACTTTATGCTTAGGATATTATGTTTCCTATTTTCATTTTCAGAGAGACGATGGGTACCATATCACTACTCTTGTCATCCCAAAGCAAGAAGTGATAGAAAACACAGTGAGAATTACGTTATGTTAAATTAAGTAGTTCAGAAGATTTTATTTTAGTATTCATCCTTGCGTTCTTTGTATGCAATGTAATATGATGAACGAAGAAAAATTCTTCGCCGTTCTAATGGAAAGAATGATTGTTACATTAGGGTGGATTCATGTAAGTAAACTTCTTGGTTTTGTTGTACTTCATGTTTGAATAGTTCTAACGCGTGGTTTACTTTTCAGATACCCATCACAATCTTGTTTTCTGTCTTCTATTGACCTGCACACTCACTACCATACCAGGCCTTGTTGCCAGAAATAGTTGCAATTGTCATGGTGCCAACAAATAAATAGAGATATATCTTTTTACTTGCGTAAATTCATATTGCTTTCAACTTATGTGCCAATTTTTTTCCTTTCCATTTCAGTCTGCATGTCATATTTCGTTGTACCAGTGGGGGTTTAGTGTAATGTCTTGAGTATTTAAATTCGTGTAATTATTAGATGAAATGAAAATATGAATTATTGACATTTTATTGAATATTAGAATATATATATATATATATATATATATATGTTAAAGAAATTATAGAATATGCGAACGATCGCGGTGGTCGATTGCATCTCGAGTGATCAACCGATGGGATATGTCAGTGTTATTAAAAACTGGAATATGCGGACATTAGTTGAAAAGGTGGTCAGTCGCCCTTCAGCTGAAACAATCAACCGCCATTTATTATCAACGTCTGGAGATGAAACTTAATCGCCTGAAACACTGAACGTTCATCTTTTGACGTTCTCGTGTCATCCAACGCCTCTCTTGTCTTCAATGAGTGACTGAAGAGTCATTGAAACCATGCATAATATAGGCATGATGTGTGGAGTTGTTATTTTCTAGAAAAAATGAGGAGAAAAGAGAGAGAGAGAGAGAGAGAGAGAGAGAGAGTTCCAGAGAGATATTTCTCCCGAGGTGAAGCATCAGACTTGAAGAAGGTGAAGAAGAGTGACACACGAGGTAAGGAATATTTGCATGTTGTTTGTCCGTAAGGACCTACATCGCAGGAGTAGGATTTTGTGAATGGGTTGCTCTTTGTTGATCTTTGTAAATTGCTATTCTTCGTAGATGTAGGTTTAATGGATGATATGTAATATCCCAAATCTTCGTTGAGCTAAAAGTATAGCTTGAATGATAATTTTGGGATATTAGGAGCTAAGTTGGACAAGTAAAGATATTGGTCAAAAGAAAAGCATTTAGAATAAGTGAATGATGATACTCTATTTTGTTCATAGATTGATATGAGAAGGATTGAAGTCAATTGGAGAGTTATCAGATGATGTTGGAGTTATATTGGACGATATCAATTGGATTGATAGTCAGTAAAGTAGTAAGAGGAAATATATTTGGACGTATTTGGATATTGTAAAGATTGAGAGCTAGTTAAAAGTATAAGATTTATAATACTTTAGGACATATTGGATTTAATGAAGGATAATGTGAAGATGAAGTGGTATGGAAGATATTTCAAATACATGAATGACATTAGATTAGGGTTTTATATATATATATATGTATGTATATAGGACACATGCCTATATTACGTTAAAGAAAATAACGTAAAGTAAGATAATCTGGAGAAAATGTGTGTTATTCAGTTGGAATTTGCGGCTGATCGGGGCGGTTGATCTGCGAGCTGCGATCGACCGACGTCATCGTCCGGTGTAAAAATATGTAAATTCTGAAGGAAAAATGTGCGGCTGATCGTGGTGGTTGATTGGCTTGGAAGAGATCAGTCGGCGTGATATTCCGTAATTCAAGTACAAAGGAAAGTGTGGTTGATTAGCTAAACAGTGGTCGATCTCCTTGAAGGAAATGCATGCGACCGCCATTTATGATGATTATCCTGGAGTGTTTTAACTAACCAGAGATGAAACGAGCCATCATCTGGAACATCTGGGAATTGAAGGAGACAAGATTAATTGCGTCTGAAGCTGAGGAGGTTGAAGTTTTATACGTTGGAGCATGTAAGGGTCGCTGGAAACTCTTGGAATGATGCTGAACATGTCTGAACGTTTAAAAAGAAGAGTTATTGGACATTGATGAGATACACCCCTTGGCTTTCTATATTCACGCGAAGAGGCGTTGGATAAGTTGTCTATAAATAGAGGTGAGGGCTGTGGGATTTTGAAGGAAGAAAGGAAGGGAGAAACTCTACCAAAATTGTAGAAAATGCTTTGCTTCTGGATGAAAGGTTCATGGAGTTGAGGATGAGTTTGAAGTTTGTGAGGTCTGAGTGCTATGAGTGAAAGCAAGGAGGTCTTGTGAAAGAAAGTATTTTGGAGTTTGAATAAAGTCTTGTTTCAGTGTTTCTTTGTTAGAAACTGTGAGTGGTTGCTGGAGTTAACCGTGGTTGGGAGTCGACTATGTGGAGAGGATTGTTTTAGTGTTCTCTACTCTCAAGTTTAAGGCAACTAACCTTCCTCTTGTTACTCTTTTGATAGGTTATTGCTAGGTTATTTATGGTTAATAGACAATTAGTCTTTGGGAATTATATTATGCATGTTTGGTGGTTAAGTTGGTATGAATAAGTTGGATTATTGAAATATGGTGGTTATTAAATGCGGAAATAATGGATTTTATTATGTGGATTTTGGTGAAGTAATTATTGGATTAAGATTTATAGTTGTTGTAAGTAAGGTTCTTTGGTACTTTGGATATAATGGTTATTCATTATGAGCATGTTAGTTGAAGTTAGGAGATCTTGTTATTAGAAATTAATTATTAATAGCTATATGTGTTAATAATGGATAGGTTTTGTGAAGGAAACTTAGTGTTAAACCATTAAAGCTAAGGACTTCAGGTACGTGGTACTGCATGTGTTTTGTCTGAAAGGGCCTACATCACGGGAATTAGGGGTTGTTTACTATTTGTATTGTTGATTGTTATGAATTGTATGTTTATAGAATGAGTTCAGTTCCTTAGATAGGAAAGATCACGTTTTAAAGATACGATTAAGGAAACACGTTAGATAGGATTGTATGTGCACGATAATGTTAAGACTTAATCATAAAGTACACGAAAATGAAATGCATGTAAACAAGCTATGGAACGGTTGGATATGCCCAGCACAGAAATCAAGATAAGAAAGTAACTGTGGACTAGTTAGATATGCCTAGCACAGATATCAATTAAATGACTATGGACCAGTTTGATACGCCCAGCACAGAAGTCAACTATGGTTCGGTTGGATATGCCTAGCACATATGTTCATATGGTCCGATTTGATATGCTCGACATATAAATAGTATAAGGATGTTTATATGGTTCGGTTTGATATACCTAGCATATAAGCAAATGAAATAACGATATAAGACATGAACAATAAAAGTTAAACGAAATAGAAAACCTTATGCAATGTTATAGAAATTGTATGTGAATTTTATGTTTTACATTTATATCACATACTTAGCATTGGCTCATAGTTAAGTCTCGTTGATGTAGGTAAGGAGCACATGAATGGATAAAGCTGTTGATGGACGTAGCTGATGGAGTGTTGTTGTGTGGATGTTTGTGCTGTTGACGACCTGTGGTTATGGGTCGCGGAATGGAATAAATGTTTTGAAGGCTTTTAAGTATTTTATGACTTTAAACAAATGTTTTAAGTTAATGTGTTTATTTAAATGTTTAGTTAAACATGAGTTTATGGTATTAAATTGTAAAAGACTTCTGCTATGTGTTTTATGTTTAAGACTTCCACTGTTTATTACTCTGATGTTTTATTAAGTAATGGTTTTATGATGGTTTTAAAAGAAAAAGAAAATTTTTATACGGAAAATGTTAGGGGAAGTTACATGGTATTCATGACCAGATGCTTTCAGTTTGTTAATTTTTATGCATATATTGAGTGGTAAAGAATAACGCATGACATCGCAACAGTAGGTTTTGTTGCTGAATATGAAGTTGTTGTCTTCTGTGAATTTGTTGTTCTTTGTAAATTGTTTTCATGCACGTATGCTATTTATTCCATGGATGTATATATTGTTGTTCTCTATAAATTGTCTTTATTTACGCTATTTATTCTATGGATGTATTATATTGTAATTAAAGCATGTTTAATATTAAGATTATAGCATAGTAATTGTTTGATAGTTGTTTGTTACATTATATGAACTGTTTTGTATGACATTCATGTAGACACGTTATAAGATATATGTCACGCATTTCATGGGCTAATAATGAAGATAGTTAACGAGTGGTGAGTTTGGAGACTGAAGAGGTTGCTTTCACCTAACAGTAAAACGGTAAATGGAAATGAATGTAAATGTAGGTCAATCTATTTTTACTGGGTTTGGAGACTGAAGAGGTTGCTCTCATGTAAAAACAAATCCAAGTGGTGAGTTCGGAAACTGAAGAGGTTGCTCTCACCCAACTTACAAGTATATGAAACTAAAGCATGTGGACTTATCATAGAGGTTAAGGTTGCATTACATTTTATATTCCTTACTGGGCAATGGACTCATTATTCCTCCTGTGATGTAGGTATGAATGGTGAGCCGGTTGAAGTAAATGTTGAAGGAGCATGACGTGATGCGAGCTTGTGTTGCCATGCGCGAAACGAGCTCAGGGGTTATGACTCTAATAAATAAAGTTGTTTTTTTAAATGCATAAGATATTGTCATGGATTTTAAGTATTTTATTTATGTTATTTTGCAAGACGATTTAATGTTTTATTCCACGTAACGTACTATGATATATTTCAATAAAATATATTTTAAATGAGATTTTAAAATGTCAAAAATTTACAAATAAATTTATAAACAGAAATGGGGTGTTACAATTATGGTATTAGAGCATAACCGGATCTAATGCGGTTCTGTAGATTGTTGGAACATAAGATCGGTCGGGGCATACTTCTTCAATTGTAAGTGCTATATTTATTGTGCTAAGCATGAATTTGTGTTCTGTTATAGTTGACAATTATGTATGACAATTTATGTTAATTGTTTAGTTTTATTAACATCTTTATATATAAAATATTGTGATGAATAATTAACTAAGTCTTTCTTAGAATAATTAGTTTAAGACTTAATTAGGAACATTAACCATTAAATAATATAATGTAAGAATCCTTTTATGCCTAATGAACCTACAAGCTTCCTAATGTATACTCTCTACAACAATTAGTCTTTGAAATAGTTATTGTAACAAAAACCATATCATTGTAGGATAATAGAATAGTAAGAGGAAGCAGAGGAAATGTTCAAGCCAATATTGCCAACAACAACAATGACAATAGGAACAAAGCTGCTGGATATGAGAATAACGCTCCACAAGATGTCAGAAATGATGTTCTTGATCGCCTGAAACAATTGTGGAACGCCTCGTTGAAAAGGAAAACGAGAATGGGAATCAACGACAATTGGTTGCTCTAGTAGAAGCTGGTTGGGAGAAGTTTAGGAGACTCAAACCTCCTTGCTTCAATGGAATTATGGTTGATGCCGTTTGTGCTGAAGAGTGGATAAGGTCTTTAGAGGATATGTTCTAGTACACAAAAATTAGGGAGACCGAGAAGGTTTCATGTGCTACGTACCTGCTAACTCAGGATGTAAGGTCTTGGTGGGATACTGTTAAGGTGGCACACGATATACGAACTTTATCTTGGGATCAAATTAAGGAGATCTTCTACGAAAGGTACTTCAGCCAGACTGTTCGATCAAAGAAGCTACTAGAATTCATTATGTTGCGCCAAACTGGATCTGTATCCGAGTATGTGAGGAAGTTTGAAGCACTCACTCAGTTTGCATCTCATCTTGTGGAAAATAATGAGCACAAGATCCATCAGTTTGTCCATGGACTAAAAGTTGAAATTCTTAGAGGAGTTAAGATTTCTAGTACTCAAGGTGTCCCTTATTCAAAGATTGTTGCTAAAGCATTAGAAGTGGAGGATGCTGAGTTAATGGTGGCTGAACAGCGGGAGGTGAATTAGAAATTTTGGAAGAATGCTCCTAACCAACTACAAAAGGGTGGTCCTATGACAAACAAAAGGATAAAAAGGGCTTCAGAACATGAAATGCAACAGAAGAAGGATAAATGCCCAATGAATATGACAAACACTGCCCCACCATATATGAGGACCCAACAATTTAGTCAATGTCCAAAGTGTAAGAAGAATCATCTTGGAGAATGCAGAGTAGGTACTGATCGGTGTTATAAATGTGGAGAACCTCGGCATATCGCAAAGTTTTGTTCAGCGGGTATTGGTGGATTCGATGGTGTGACACCCAGAGTCTTTTCTCTATATGGTGAAGAGGGGCCTGATGTCCAAATTGATGAAATGGCAGGGGATAACCAGTTTGCTGTGGTGTCAGGTATGCCTTGAAGTTTAAGTTTGTAATACCCCGGCACTAATTTTTTTCGTATACGCGATGTAATCAAACATGGAGAAAATTACATAATTCATTCTGTATCAATACTTGTTTAATTATGACATGTATTCATGGGGTAAAAATTTAAGTAGGGAATTGTGAGAAAAACGCTGTCTTGGGTGTTTTCGGACGCCTGCGGACGACGCTGCGGACAAATCATGTCGTCCACAAACGCTTGGAGTGTCGCCTCTTGCCTTAGGACAACTCAGGACGTGATTTCACATCCTGACTTCACTGTGTCGTGGAGTTACGGACGAGTCTGGACGAATGCGAACAAATGCAGGTCGCGTCCGATTTGAATCTGTCTAATTTATGGACGCTTGTGGATGCTACGTGCGGACGCCAAATGGCATCCGAAGGTCAACTGCGGATGGGCGGACAAGGGTGGGGACCTCATCTCTCGTTCGCAACCAAAATTTTGCCTGTGGATTTTACTCATGTGGACGAATGCGGATGAAACCAGTACATCCACACTCGTCCGAAAGATCGTAGCTCAGCAAAAATCTAGGGATTTAAAATTAGACCGTTTGATGGGTAGTCCATAACTATGCGATCTCTCGATGACAAAACACCTCCAGATAGAAAAATCCTTCAGCTGCAGCTCTAGCTCATGGTAGCCTGGCCATCCTCCTCCCCTCTAGACAAATGATGGCCTCCCTAGTATGCTCTCCCCTTTTTATCTCCAGCCTACCTCGCCCTCACGCAATCAATTTTTCCCTCCTTCCCTACGTTCTTCTTCTCCGTCTTCGTTCAACTTCTTCTTCTCCTCTAGAGGGTGATTTGGTTGCTGGGAGTTGGAGTGTCTTGCTATCCCTGGTTGTTTCCTTCAACACTTAGGTAAGGAATTGGGTTAGTCTTGGCTAGAGGAGGCCCTACCCACAAGTAAATTGTATGTGTGTGGGTGTGTTGATTTCGTTGTTATAGTTGGAATCTGTAAACTACCTTAGATGATACTCTGTCTTTACTACTGCAAACTTTCTTACTGTCCTTAATTGTAGTTAATTTCTTTATAACTTGCTATTAAATTCCATTTCAACGTTTAAATGATGTTTATTGGGTATGTGGTCTAACGATAAGTTTAATATATGGAACTGAGGAGGAAGCATGAATGAGAACGAAAGGCATAAATGACTCTGGTTTTTCATGGGATCACTTAGTTATAGCCTTGCTTTTTCGATTCATTTATTCTGTTCAACATATTTTGCGAAACATATTTCTATTTCGTATTCGTTCTAGTCGAATGTTAAGAGCCTAATTGACCGTTGTTTTGTTTATTATAAGCTGTGAATTAGTTGAAAATCTTTATTGTAAGAACCTTCATGATAACTATTAACCTGCCAATTAGTCATAAATCAAGCATGCCAATTCCTTGTCTAAGTATGCCAATTAGTCGTTTTAGTCATTTACTTTCCGAGCATGTTCATTAGTTAATTGTCTAGGATTACTTGTCTAAACATGTTGGTTAACCATTTCTTGTTAATCTTCAAGTACATAATTTAATTAATCTCCATGTGTGTTAATCCACAATCACTTGATATGTTGATTAACTATTAGTCTTCAAAGTCTTCAAGCATGTTAATTAACTCTTGCTTAATCTCCATGCATATCAGTTAGTACTTGTTAAATCTTTCAGTTGACTTAAAGCATGTTAATTATCCATTCTCATTAATCATCAAGCATATAAGTTAGCTACTACTCATTTAAATCTTCAAGCACGTTAATTAACGATTACCCATTTAACCTCCAGCATGTTAACTATTACTAGTTAGCCTTCAAGCACGCCAGTTATCTATTGCAATCTTAGTTATTTACTCATTTGAGCATGCAATAATTATTCAAATTTCGTGGTAGCTGCTAGAGTCATTATCTTTGTTCAAAAGCATGTCTTGTTTGCCGATTCCATATGTTTCTTTATAGCTGCCAAATAATTATGCTTTAGTTCTCTTCATGTTCCTTTATGTTTTCGTTCTCTTCATGTAAATTTAATTCTGCAATTTATTTATTTAGTTATCATTTCCTTAAATTTCTGTTATGCGCTATTTAGTTGTCATCATGCATCACGCTAATAGAAACAAATAGTGAGCGCCACCTTGGGGTGGTGCTCTCATGCATTGAGAGAGGAAAAACGATATGAAAATGAAAGAAGAGAAAAGAAAAGGGAGTTGGGGGCCGGATAGGTAGCGGGTCTAGTTTGCAACTAGCCGAAACCCCTCCCTTGCCGAGTATGGAAGTTCTAGTTTCGAGTAAAATGTTAGATCTGACCAACTATTCCATTACTAGAGAAAATCCTCCAATTCCAGCTCGAAGTACGAGTAAAGAATGAACGAATAAATGTAAAGAAAAGGTTGGTTTTGGTGGCCCCCATTCCCTAAGAGACTAAAGAGAGGCATAGCATAAGCATAAACCTCATTTCCTTTACTGAGCCATTGGCTCACGTCCTTACTTGTGGTGTAGGTAACGAGATGGTTTTACTAGGAGCAGAGGAGGAGGCCTTCCCGTGGAGCCCGTAGAGTATCTGGAGGAAATGCAACCGGAGTAGATTGATGGCTCAAGGAAAGAAGAAGAATATGTTTTGTAAGGGTTAAATAGTGAACACGTTTTTGTAAAAATATTAACTATGGCCCTAACTCGTATTTTGAATATGTGACACTTTTAACCCTGAACTTTAAGTATGTTTTGGATTAATATTTCCATTAAATAAATGGTTTTTATTTCGCTTCCGTTATATTTGGATTTAATGATTTTACTCTTCCATGATTTAAATGAGTTTTAAGAAAAAAAAAATGTGGTGGCAACAGGGATTTTAAACGAGCACTCTTATATGATTTTTGGATTTGTTTGAAATTCATTTATAATAAAAGTTTTTAATTTAATGCACATTTTAAGAGGAAATAAAAGGTAAAGATAAAAATTCAGGTCATTACAAAGTTCATATATATTGATGTACTTCCTTGAATGACGAGTAGTAGATAATAATGTTATGACAATTCGATATGTCAGGAACGATTTACGTTAATGATATAGTGGCATATGTTTTATTCGATTATGGTGCTACACATTCCTTCATTTCAAAGGACTCTAGTACAAGTATAAATTGCTTCCCTAAAATAGAAGAAAGTAATAATCACGTCCTCCTGCCCTCCGGGGAATATCTAATTACCAATGTATTCCTAAGGGCTTATGCCATCAAAATAAACAATCAAACTTTTTATGTCGATTTGATTGTTTTAGACATGAAGGGGTATGATATTATCTTGGGTATTAACTGGCTATCCCATCATCAAGCAATAATTAATTGCAAAAGAAGAGAAGTATTATTCTTCTCCCTTGATGGTGAACAACTTACGTTTGTTGGAGTCAAGGAAAAAGATAGATTGACAATAATCTCTACGCTCAAGGCTAACTAGTTAATGAAAAATGTGAATAAAGGATTTCTTGTTAATATATCAGATACAACGGTTGCATCAAAAATAAGAATGGATGAGATTCCCATTGTTCAAGACTTTCTGGATATTTTTTGGGACCAACTTCCTGGATTTCCTCTGGATTGGGAAATAGAATTTGTGATTGACTTTCACACTAGAACTGAACCGATTTCAAAGAATCCGTATCGCATGGCATCAGCCGAGTTGAAAGAACTGAAGGTCCAGCTTGAGGAATTAATTAATAATAGATTCATTCGTCCCAACCTTTCACCATGGGGAGCATCGGTACTATTTGTGAAAAAGAAAGATGGGTTGATGAGGATGTGTATTGATTATCGCAAGTTAAACAAAGTAACTATTAAGAATCGATATCCTCTGCCAAGAATTGACGATTTGTTCGACCAATTGCAAGGAGCTTGTGTTTTTGCAAAAATTGACCTCCGGTCTGGATACTATCAATTGAAAGTTAATCCTAATGATATTCCCAAGACAGCATTCAGGACAAGATATGGGCACTATGAGTTTTTGGTTATGTCATTTGAACCAACTAATGCTCCGGCAGCGTTTATGGATTTAATGAATTGGATCTTTAGTGAGTACTTAGATAAAGTCATTATTGTATTTATCGATGACATATTAGTTTACTCGAGGAACATAGGGAGCATTTAAGGATTTCTTTGTCTATATTGGCAAGACCCAAGTTGTATGTGAAGTTTTCTAAATGTGAGTTCTGGTTAAGTAAGGTAAGTTTTCTTGGTCATGTAATTTCTAAGCATATTGAAGTAAACTCTACAAAGATTTAGACGATAGTTGAATGGTCACAACCAAAGAATGTGGTTGCACAATATGTCGCTTTGTGTCACGGATGTCAAAGGGTGAAAGCAGAACATCAAAGGCTTGGGGGTATGTTACAGCCAATGCCTATACCTGAATGGAAGTAGGAGCATGTCACTATGGATTTTGTCTTGGGTCTTGTAAAAGCCGTGAAATTTTTAAATAAGAAATTCCACGTGTAAATTTTTCGCCTTGAAAATCGGTCATAGCATTGAAGAAGTTGATTGAATTGTCGTGCAGCAGCCACGTATGCAAATTTGGTCATTTGGTCAAAGTCGGTGAAATTAGAATTTTCCGAACAAAGAATTCAATTAAGGAACGAAGTTGGACAGTCAAATTGGAACTATAACATCGTTAGACGATGTTATGATTAAATTGGGGGTTTGAGTAGACTGTATAAAAGGGTAATGTATATAATTTGTGTATATACATTTATCTATTTTAATGGAAAAGAAATTAGGGAAATTATTGGATAAAAGAGATAAATGTGTTGGAATAAGTGAAATAGGAGTATGAGAAGATGAAAAATAAAGAGGGAGGATAAGGGGGGAAAAATCCCATCAAATACTTTGGAGTAACAAAGTTTAGGGTTTAATTTGTAAAAAAAAAAGGGGTAAATGTTTATTTTTGGGAGTAGAATCGGGGAAGAGGATTTAGGGTTCCTCTTCCCGATTCTTCCTCCCCACCGATAGAGAGAAACCGAGAGAGGCGAACGGCAAGGAGAAACGCCGGCAAGTGCGAGCGACACGACGACGTCCAACCGGCGAGACAAAGACAACGCGATTTTCGACCGGCGAATGGGAGCGTTGCGACAACGTCGGGTCGAGGGAGGAGCGGCTACTGGCGCTCTTTGAAGACAAACCGAAGCAGCACCGTTTGAGCTGCGATCGGCGACTGTTGCGCCGGAGAACATCGCCGCGGCTAGAAATGGGCATACTGACGGCGACAGGAGCTCCGGTATTGAGCCGTTTTCATTTCCGGCAAGCAAACCGACGCTGTTTTGCTCGGTTCAGTGGGTGAGATTATTCAATTTGAGTTTTTACTCCGATGTTAAGTCCGGATTTGTGATGTTGTTGGTTGATCTATTTTCGGGTTTACAGCGGTTGATTTGAAGGGTTCCGGAATAATGCATGACATCGCAAGGGTAGGTTTTATTGCTGAATATGAATTTATTGTCTTCTGTGAATTTGTTATTCTCTGTAAATTGTTTTCATTCACGTATGCTATTTATTCCATGGATGTATGTATTGTTGTTCACTGTAAATTGTCTTTGTAATACCCCAATTTTTGTAACTGAATTAATTATGGATGATTGAGATTTATTTGATAAGAAAATTGATTGGGGGAAATATTTGGAAAATAATCTAAGTATGGAAAACTTAGTAAAAATGTGCACTGGTGAGTTTCGGACGCCTGAGGACGAAGCAAACGAAGAGGGTTCGCATCCACATTGAATCTGTACAATTTTGGGACAATTCAGACGATGTGTGGACGAAGCGGACGAAGAAGACCCGCTTTCGATTTGAATCTGTAATAATTTCTGGACAATTCGGACAACTTGCAGACGATGTGGATGAGGTGGGATCGCGTCTGGAAGACACCTGCGGATGGTACAGACGACATTTTCGGACGCATTCTCTCGTCCCAAATTGAGTTGCGAACGGTGCGGACGAGGTTGCAGACGACTCGACTCCTCTGAACAATCAGGGATTTCTGAGAAACCCATTTTAAATTCAATCTCTCTCTTCCGATTTCTTGCTGCAGTGGACAAGCTCTTCTTCTCCAGCCTACCCCCTGCGACGTCCAGCTTTCCCCTATAGATGTGGAAGGCTTTCCACGTGCTTTAACCTCATTGGATCATTTCCTCTTGAATTGGGTAATTTGGCAGTCTCCTTTCTGCCAACTTCCTCTCTTTCCTTTGTCTATATAGGTGAGCCTTTCCTTTGTGTCCTTTCCTCTGTATGCAGTCTGGAAATGTGTATGTGGTAAAGTGAAGGCTGATTGTATTGTCTGTGAGCAAGAAGTAAATTTGAGTGAGTGTGGAGAGCTGTGTGTTGGGTTGAACACTTGGTGTTGTGAGGTCTCTCGAGTGCTCTCAGGTCCTCTTTGGCTTCTTTAGGTAATGCAGAGTCTCTTCCATGGATTTATGAATATTGTGTATTGATTTGGAGCAAACATAGTGGACAACAATGTTCTGATTATTTGGAGTGTGTTTCTACTGTCATTAGTTTATGGATTTCAAGTATTATTGGTAGAAGTTAAATGATGAACTTCCTTATGTTGGTTTACGGTTTTGAAGATTTGTGGATGTCGATTCCCTTTTTTCGGTGGTTGCTTCTGAATCGTGGAGGAATGAGGTAAAAATTGATAGAATATGTCCTATTTGTTGCTTCTGAACCGTGGTGAAATGAGGTAAATAATGATGGAATATGTCCTGGTAATAGAAATGTTTTCTTGGTGTTTACTATTTGCTATTGTTGGATGTCTTCACTATTAAATTAGTGTTGATTGTTAAAATGGATAAAAATAAATGGATGGAAGCTATAATTGTTTAAGTTGGATATTAAAGGTTTATTATTAAGCTGTTAAGTACATGGTTATTGGCACTCTTGATTGGTTATTAGGAAACATGTGTACGCTTTGATTTGTGTTCAGTTGATTGAAGGTTTGTTGTTAGCTATTAGAAGAAATGTTAGAATGTTCATAACTGAACTAGGTTGGATGTTATTGCTTGGTATTGTTAGATTGAGAAAATGAGTGATGTCTTGTATTTTTGTTGGCTATAAGTCTTGAATGATTAAGGAGAGATATGAAGATGACTAGTATTCACTCGGTAATTTCATGATTAAGTAGGCATTAAATGGTTCTCTACTCTACTGAAGGAAATATGGTAAAGTGAGTTAGAGTAGTTGATTATGATACTTTGTTACGGATGAATAAGATTCTTGTTGACTAGATTAATGAGTAAAGGTCATTTGTTGTGAAGGTACTGTGACGGTACTGTGAAGGTTAAATCAGAGTGTTACACGCATCTCTGTCGCTAGGTAAGTTGATATTTATTGTGTTTTGGTCTTCGGATCCTACATCGCAAGAGTTAGGATTGCATGTTGTGTGTTCTTTTAATGATATGTTTATTAGACATTTGTACGATCATATAGGACTGTAGGTATTCATAGGCATATTGTATGTCACCCTAATATATGTAAATAGACATGTGGGGATTCGGGAGGATTGAGAATGGTTGTCGTGGTGACACCCCTATTGGAGTGCCTACTCCTAATTAGGGAGCATGAGGTACGGTTAAGCCACGGGAATCTTAAGATTCTCAATTCTCTTATATTGAAATCCCCAATGCCTTCAACAAAACGACTGGGTATGGCTCGTGGTGACACCCTGATTGGTGTGATTCCTTATAGGAAACACAGGTTAAGCCACGAGATCAATTGACTTACCCATCGTCCCAAACTAACAGATGAGATACGGATCTCCTCTGTAATGCATCGTGTGATCATGCATCATATCTGCATTTCATTTTGTTATATCACTTACTGAGCATTAGGCTCATTAGTTTAGGTCTTGTGATGTAGGTACGTACAAGAAACAGGTGAACAAGTCAAAGACAATTATGAAGGATTTGCACGGGTGGATCTTGTGGCTGGCTGGGCTAAAGAATTTAAAAGAGAATTTATTTGTAAAAAGGGTTTGTAAATTATTTAATATTCTTTAATGCTTGTTTTAAATTCCGCTGTGTTTTGTAAAAGGATTTTATTACTTATACTGCAATTTATAAAAGGGTTTTAAGAAAAGAGTTTTAACGCTAAGGTTTTATAAAAGAAAAACTCTTACTCTGATTTTATAAAAGAAAAAGTTTTAAATTACATGATTTTAAAGTAAATAAAAATCGGGTCGTTACAGTCTTCATGCACGTACGCTATTTGTTCCATGGATGTATGATATTGTAATTAAAGCATGTTTAATATTAAGATTATAGCATAGTAATTGTTTGTTACGATATATGAACTGTTTTGTATGACATTCATGTAGACACATTATAAGATATATGTTATGCATTTCATGGGCTAATAATGAAGATAATAACGGTGTTTCTACGTGGGTTCGAAAACTTAAGAGGTTGCTCACACGTAGAAACAGCTCGTTTGAGTAAGTTCAAAAACTGAAGAGGTTGCTCTTACTTAACGAGTGGTGAGTTTGGAGACTGAAGAGGTTACTCTCACCTAATAGTAAAACGGTAAATGGCAATGAATGTAAATGTAGGTCAATCTATTTTTACTGGGTTTGGAGACTGAAGAGGTTGCTCTCACCCAACTTACAAGTATATGAAACTAAAGCATGTGGACTTATCATAGAGGTTAAGGTTGCATTACATTTTATATTCCTTACTGGGCAATGGACTCATTATTCCTCCTGTGATGTAGGTATGAATGGTGAGCCGGTTGAAGTAAATGTTGAAGGAGCATGACGTGATGCAAGCTTGTGTTACCATGCGCGAAACGACCTCAGGGGTTATGACTCTAATAAATAAAGTTGTTTTTTTAAATGCATAATATATTTTCATGGATTTTAAGTATTTTATTTATTTTATTTTGCAAGACGATTTAATGTTTTATTCCCCGTAACATACTCTATTATATTTCAATAAAATATATTTTAAATGAGATTTTAAAATGTCAAAAATTTACAAATAAATTTATAAACGGAAATGGGATGTTACATTTAGGGCTTCTCTAAAATTGTAGGGAGACCAGATTCTACCCTTACGCAAAGCTACCGGATGAGTCTTCCCTATATGACAAGGTTCCAACGTATACATGACCCTGAATTTAACATTCGCATCACCAATTTATGGAGGAAATCTCGTAGCAAAATGCCGAGTAGGTGGTTGCCGTGTAGGGATATTAGTTAATTGTATATTGAAGTTCATATTCAAATGGTGGATTAGTATCGATGTTTTGCATGATTTTTTTGTGTGCATTCAGAGAGAGAGATGAGAGAGGAAAAAAGAATATTTAATCTGCACTTTAACATTCAAAGAAATAGAAAGAGAGGAATATAGAGTAACATTATATAACAAAAGAAACAAATTTTCATTAACAATGTTCAATGATCGTTATGGGATTGGACTACAATTGAGGAGGATATTGATTAGTATGGATTGATGAAAATATAATTGAATTATAAGGTTGGGAGTGTTCATTATGGGAATTAGACTTTTGGCAAGGTGCGGGCGTTTGCATGTGAAAAAAAAACTCTCTGGATTGGATGTTCGGCATAAGTTATGATTTTTGGGAAAATGTCTCAGGTAGGTTTGCCATTGATCGGGGCATGGGGTGTGGTCGACCAGTCCAAGGCAATTTCAAGTATCTATGGAAGCGCAGAAGTCCATAGTGCACGTCCGAAAGCTCTCTGGTCATATTGCGGTCAACCGGCATAGGATGCCTAACCTTCTGTAGACACCTAACCTTTCACAGTATATGACTTTTCGTTGAAGGTTAGGCATCTGGGGTGAAACATCTGGCATCATATTTCCTTGGAGCAGTCGATTGAAGCTTGTGAGCGAGCGACTAGAAATACCAAAGGTCACCTAAAATGAGATTATGTTAAGAATATTTTGAACACATTGTTGTTGTTAATAGTTAGTTACTATGCCCTGTTATATGATGATAAATTGACTCGAGGATGTGTTGTTTGTTAGGTAGTACGTAATTTTAAAGTCAATTCACAACTCATTACATATAGTTCCCAATACAATACATCCATCCATTGCATTCATCAGCAAATAATTAACTTACATTCATCTATTACATTCATTCCATCTATTGAATAAATTAATTGCATTCACTAATTTGTTAAGTATAAGAAGATGGTATCAACAAGATAATCCCCAATCATTTGCCTTAAGATCAATTGCATCAATATAAACCTCAGTTAGCTGACTGGAAGTGTGGTGATTCTTGTAACTTTTTATTTCATGCATGTTCTCTGTATGGACATCCAAAGGACTCTCTCAAACATCCATACAGTGAACATGCAATGATATATAAAGTTATGGTAATCAATCACCACACAACCAGTCAGCCAACTTAGGTTTGTCTTCATGATGACACAAATAAGACAACAATATTATAGAGTACAATTAAGTACAATTAAGTTACTAAAAAGTAAATAAATAAATAAAATATTACCATTAAGCCACATAATTAAGGATGTGGACCTACAGTAGACTCCTACATAACAATGCAATAATGTGTCATAAAAAGGACACATAATTAGAATAATGTTTAAAAGCATAACAATGTATTTACTTGTGTCTCAACAACAATGGTAAAATCCATAACAGTGTTCTACGAGTTTCCTCTCCCGCTTCTGCCACTTTTGCCTTTGAACCTATAGTTGCCACTTGCATCTCTAGTGTTCAGGCCTCCACTTGAATAAGTACGGGTATTGTGGCCAACACCCCTGTTAGCTTAACAGTATTAAACTTAATTGCTTTGATAATGAATTATTAATTTGATGATAAGTTTTTTATAACATGAATGTGATTCAATTTATTAATGTTTAAGTTATCCTTAATCTTCATTGGAAATACCCCGTAAAATGGGTATTTAGTTGTTCTAACATGTGTGTTAAAGTCTTTGTAGTGATTGACTTAATCTGTGAGATGAAGGATTTTTGGGTTGAAGGAAAACACAGAAGGCTGTTGACCAAAATGAAAGTGGTCGACCGATATTCTTTACAGTGAGCAAGGAAATAAAGTGGTCGACCAAGGGCAAAGTGATCGACCATAAAATCTTACAGATTGCTCTATATTTTACACAGTGAAAAGTGGTCGACCAAGTTAATGGCGGTCGACCAAGAAAAATGGCAGAGAGCAGACTCGTTTTATGAGATACACTAAAGTGGTCAATTAGTAGAAAATTGGTCGACCAGTGTGGTTGACCAAAGAGAAGAAATTGGTCGACCAAAAGATTGAAGAAATACACATATTGGCCAAATGACGATCGACCAAATTGGTTAAGTGGTCGTCCGCTCAGCAGCTTAGCTAGGAAGTTCTATAAATAGAGTAAGAGTTCAAGAGAAGATTATCTTGAGCAAGCTATGAAAGTTAAGTGCTGCCAAATTGTGTAATATTTTGAGCCTTCATCCTATTGCTTGAGAAACCCCACTTCTTGTTCAATTGTTGGTGTAATCCTTATTGAGAGTGAGGGTTGGTGTTTTGAAAATTTGTCATCGAACAATTTGTTGTAGAGTGTGAGTGATGGTGAATTCGTTGTATGGTTGGATTGACGCCCGAAAAGATCAATCATTTGTAACCAGGGGGTAAAGAGATCTTCAAGGAGGAGCCTTGAAACGTAGATGTAGGCGTGTTTGGCCGAACCACATCACAAAATTAGTTTGCATTTCTCTCACCCTTCTCTTTAATTGTTTATTTTAATTGTGCTTTAATCTTAATAGTTGATAAACTCGCATTAAAACACTCACGATTGCTTGCATAGCAAAATTATTTTAATCACTCTAAAATGTTTAATTTTCCTAATTCACCCCGCTCTTAGGCTAATTTAGATCTTACAATTGGTATCAGAGCAGATAATTGACTTTGTTGTGATTAAAAGTAGAATTTGTCTTGTTAACTTACTATGACATTCAATATGAACAACATGCATATAGAAGGGCAATCTATCACTAGGCCTCCATTATTTGATGGTAATGATTACACATATTGGAAATCATGACTGAGAATTTTTATTCAATCCATGGATTATGATTTATGGAATATTATTGAAAATGGGCCACATGTACCTATCAAAACTGAAAATGGAGTTTGTGTTCCAAAGTTGCCTATGGAATTTGATGAATTTGACAAATGTAAATTGAGTATGAATGCTAAACAAATTTATACATTATATTGCGCAGTAAATAGAGATGAATTTAATAAGGTGCAAGCATGTGACAAAATATGGAAATTACTTGAAGTCACACATGAAGGTACAAATCAAGTTAAAAAAAATAAACTAAGCATGCTTGTACATTAATATGAACTATTTAGCATGGATAAAGATGAAACTATTAGTTAAATATTCATTCGTTTGACTAACATTACTAATGGTTTAAAAGTTCTTGGTAGAATTTACCCTAATAAAGAGCTTATTAGGAAGATTCTCTGATGCCTACTGAGAGTGTGGCAACCGAAAGTGATGGTCATGCAAGAGGTAAGGGATCTAAATATTCTTAAGATGGAGGAACTTATTGGCTCACTCATGACACACAAAATCACAATGAAAGCCAATGAAAGGAAGATCTAAAATAGAAAGAGGCCGCCAAGAAGAAGAACATTGCCCTCAAAGTCTCTTCAAGTAAGCAAGGTGAATCCGTGAAGGAAGAAGAAGACGATGAGGAAATCACAATCATGACTCAGAAGTTTAATAAATTTCTCCAAAGAAGAAAATGGCAAGGGAGGAGAAACTTCAAGAGAGAATAGTCTCAAAGAGAAAAAGAGATTACTTGATTTGAGTGTGGGAAGCCCAACCACATTAAAGTTGAATGTCCAAGGGAAGAAGATATCAAAAACTCCCAAAAAGAAAGCGTTTAAGGCGACATGGGATGATAGTGATGAAGAATCATCATCTGAAAGTGAAGAAGTAGCAAACATGTGTTTCATGGCAAAGGAAAATGAGGTACATGACTCTCTTAGTGATATAGATTATAACATTGATGTCAATGAGTTGATGGATGCATTTGATGAGTTACATGAACAATTTATGATGCTTAAATCAAAATACAAAGTATTGAAAAAGAAAAATGAAATTGTTGTGAAAAAGCATGTTGGTGTGGTTCAAGCTTTTGAAAATGAAATTATCATCTTGAAAACTAAGAATGATGATTTGAATGCTATAGTCCTTAAGTTCACAAATGGTAGCAAAAACCTAAATATGCTTCTAGGACAACAAAGAGTGACATTTGATAAAGCCGATTTAGGATGCCAACCGTTTTAAAAGAAAAAGACTTATGAAAATTTCTTTGTTAGTCCATTTATATGTCATGCATGCAATTCGATAGGGCATAAATCATTTTACAGTCCATTAAAATCATATGATAAAAATAAATTTTTCAAGCTTGTATGGGTTCCTAAAGGAATCAAAACTAACTCTCAAGGAACCAAAAAGATTTGGGTACCTAGGAAATTAAATTAATTTTTGCTTGTAAATTGGAAACTCTCCTGTAAAGGATGAATGATACTTGGATAGTGGATGCTCAAGAAACATGATGGGAAACCCCTCAAGGTTTACCTCCATCAAGAAGAAGAAAGGAAATGTAACATTTTGTGGTAATAAAAAAAGTAAAATAATTGGAAATGGAAATATCGGTAATCCCTCAAATCCTTTCATTGAAAATGTTTTATTAGTTGATGGATTTAACAAAACTTGTTAAGTATTAGTCAACTATGTGATAAAGGTTATAAGGTGATTTTTGAATATAAAGTTTGCATGATTGAGGATAGCTCAAATGAAAAAAGTTTTGTTTATGGGTTATAGACATGAAAATATATATGCCATTGATTTAAATAATGTTTTACGTCTTGATGATAAATGTTTGACTGCGAATTCTTCTAGTGATTGTTGGTCTTGGTATAGAAGATTAATATATTTTGGAATGGATACCTTAGCTAAGATCTCTAGAAATAATCTTGTTAGGAGCTCACCTAAATTACCCTTTGAAAAGGATAAAATTTCTGATGCTTGTCAAATGGGGAAGCAAACAAAAAATTCATTCGCTTCCAAACATTTCATCTCAACTTCCAAACCTCTCAAATTACTCCATATGGATCTTTTTGGTTCATCTAAGGTTTCAAGCTTAGGAGGGAAACATTATGCGTATGGCATTGTAAATGATTTTTCTAGATTCACTTGGGTTTTCTTTCTAAGAACAAAGGATGAAACTTTTGAAGTCTTCTCTAATTTTAGGAAGAAAGTGCAAAATGAAAAAGAACTCACTATTATCGCAATTAGAAGTGATCATGGAGGTGAGTTTGAAAATGAAAACTTTGATGTTCTATGTCATAAGTATGACATTGAACATAATTTTTCAACTCCAATAACCCCTCAACAAAATGGTGTTGTTGAGAGGAAAAATAGGTCCCTTCAAGAGTTATCCCACACTATGCTTAGTGAAAATAGTCTACTAAAATATTTTTTGGCAGAAGCCGTTGCAATGGATCGTTATGTTCTTAATCGAGTTTCTATTCGTCCTCATCTAGAAAAAACTCCCTATGAAGTTTGGAATGATAGAACTCCCACTGTTAGCTATTTTAAAGCTTTTGGATGTAAATGCTTCGTCATGAACACGAAGGATAACTTAGGTAAATTCAACTCTAAGATGGACTATGGAATATTCCTGGGATATTCTTCAACAAGTAAGGCATATAGAGTCTTCAGCAAAAGGACATTGGTTTTGGAAGAATCTATGCATGTCACTTTCGATGAAACTATTCAACCGTCAAATAGTGTGGAGTTAGTAGATGATCTAGAAAATGAAATAGGATCTTTTACTTGGGAGAAAAGGAAGTAGAAACCCTAGAAAGTCCTCCTCAATAACTCAATTCAAGCCTTTAGAGGATACTCCCATGGAAAATGTTCTTGATGATCTTCCTAAGGATTGGAGAGTTTGGTCGACCACCTTTCAACCATTGGAACTAGCCATTACGTTATACAGGTTTATTGATCGACCACCTTCTTCATTTTGGTCGACCGCTTTCTTCACATTTTAGCCCTTTGCCCGATACTGTCCATTTCGCGGTCGATCAACACGTCCGCCTACTCGACCGCTTCCTCAATCATAGGAATAACAAGCAATCTATAATATTTTGTGGTCGGCCATTTCTTCATTGCTCGACCGCTTCCTCAACTGCAAGAACGTAGAGCCTTCTGTCCTTAAAAAATCAATCGACCACTCGCCATTTGGTCAACTGCCTCACCTGTTCTTCATAAATTTGGTCGACCTCCTCCATGCCTTAGTCGACCTCTACATGTTACGCCTTTATTAAATCTTCTAAGTCCCAAAGATCAACATATAAACTACATGGACTTAGGTAAACATGTTAAAACACATTAATACTTGTATTAAGGGTATTTCAAATTAATATCAAATATAAATAACAAAATAATACAATTAAGCATAATAACCATTAAACAACTTATAATTACAATTAATAGATTCATCATCAAAACAAATAAGCCTAATGACACTAAGGCTAATAGTATTGAAACATTTTAGTTGTAATTGTTTTGATCATCTTTATCTTGTTGGACTTGATACATCATAACTTAGTCTTATTTCTTTTTTTATAGTTGATGCATGCATCTATCTCTGTCTAGGCTATATTCATTTATGCGTAATGTTTGTTTGGATATTGGATGTTTAGATTCTGTTCAATATATAATGGTTGATTTCTTGTTGCTAATGCAAAAGAGGGAGTCATAAAACAAGGGATACTCTGCCAAATTTTTCTTTAATTTTCTCCCATACATTTTTCTTTGATAATGACAAAAGGGGAGAGATATATAACAAGTCTAGAGTTTTAAAATTGGATGAAGTTAGTAAAGTTTAAATGAGCATGAACTAAAGGGGAGAGTTGATCTCATGGTTTGAAGTCATGCACATATTTAGGGGGAGATATTTAAACAACTTATAAGGTATTGTTGTAAAGACCCGGTTTTTATTACCTTTTGAAAACGCGTGAAATTTAAAACTTTTCTTTTCTTTAATAAAACCAGTGGAAGACATAATAAAAACAAGTCAGTTGAGAATGCAAATAATAAAACTCCTTTTTTGAATCGTAGCGAAAATAAATAAAATTATTTTCTTTTATAATTAAATACTTTACAAAATATCTTTCGAATCATTTCTCATTTTAAATCTCTTTAGCCTAGCCAGCAAAAGATTCGCGCGTGCAAATCCTTCATCAACTATTCCTTAATCTATTCTTCTGTTCTCATGCGTATACCTACATCGCAAGACATAAACTAATGAACCTAACATTCAGTAAGTGATATAAATAAAATATCTGAATGCACATACTATGCCACTTTAAAATCTGTATGTTGTTTCTATTTTCGTCTTTCCTTTATCTTTTATCTTTAACGTTTTAATCGTTATCTTTTTGTTTTCTATTTCTATTATCATTTTCTAACCTGACACCTCTGCTATAGCGGCTCTGACAAAGACTGAAACCTCTGCAAGCTGTTGTACACTATGATGCACAACATGCAGCTCAGGCTACAACCTCCACATACTAGCGGCCGTGCCAGCCAAGGGCTTAAACAGCCTCACTAACCATTGGCTGATTCGTCAATGTACCGACCCGACACCTCTAGTATAACAACTCTGGCTCAGACTGAAACCTCTTCTAGTAGCTTTACGCTACGACGCACAATATGCGGCTCGACCTAGGATTTCCGGCTACTAGTAGCTATGCTTAACAACCTCACTAACCGTTGGCCAATTTGTCTTGGCTCCAACCGAGGACCCACTATGTGATAAAGGCTCGGCTCCGACCGAACCACCTGATAGCTACTGTGTACACCAATGCACAGTGAACTAACCTCAGGGATAAGTAGCTCCGGCTATGACTAAAAGCTCTGCTAGCCGTTGTATGCTGCGACACACAACATGCGGATCGACCTACGACCTCTACCTACTAGCGGTTGTGCACACCAAGCACTGAAACAACCTCACTCACCTATTGGCTGGCCAGTCCCAGCTCCAACTAAGGACCAACAAACAAGCGCACATCTCATATCATCTCTTTTACATTTATTCTATTTAATTCATTTACGTTCTGTTTTTGTTTCCTTTTCAAAACCATCCATGAAAACCATTTTTGTATTCTTTTGAAAACCATGATGTATGATGCTCGTGAATGCATACATTCTATCATATCATTACTATAACCTCTAAACATGCTCATCTATTAAAAATATCATTATAATTCTAATAAACACCCAGCTAGCAACAGTACAATTCGTGAAACATAATTTCTATCAAATCCTATAATCCTCAAAGCATAACTTTATCATATTAAATCTATAACTTAAAAGAACCTATTTTTAATAGACAGTCAGCATACAACTCTAATTCTTGTGATTTAGGGATCGAAAACCAAAGCACATACGTATCACTGACCTGGCAGTCTTCAATGCAATTTATAACAAATTCTTATCTTTCCGAATATTCTCGTACACCCAAAGATTACCTGAAGGAAGCAGCTTCAACTTCCAACTCCATAGTCACACACGAGAAACACAGAGAGTTCCTCACCCTCTCACAGTAGCTCCCTCGCAACTTCTCACCTTCTACCTGTTTCTTCTCTTTAGAGAACCCTCGGCTCACAGCTCATACCAGAGAGCTTCATCAAATCATACAGAGTGCTTAACCAGTATAAAAAATCCATAAATCGAAGAAGGAAGAAGACATTACTTGAAGACAGAAATAGACCCGAGAGAACCAGGAGCTTCACCTCCTTCTGCATCCCCTCTTTTATTCTTTTCTAGAAGCTCTCCTTTTCTCACAGTTTTCGCTCTATATAAATCCTATTTCCCTTCATCTCTCTCCCTATATTTATAAACAAAAGGCTAAGGTTGTCACGCGTAAACATTCGTTTAAATTTTACCGTTGTTATCTTAATATCCCATATATCAAGGCGATGGTTAACTAATTTTTCAGGTGATATTTTGATATTATTGCCAAAGACTCTCGCTATACTGAACATCCATTTTCCCCAAGAGGGATGTCCATCAAACCCGAAACAGCACCATATTCTTTTAATTCCTCTATGTCGGAACGTTCGTTCTCCATTAGAGACGTCCTTTGCATCAAAATGATGTCATTTTCTACTTACTCTTAACAATTCACCCTGTTTGTTATCCATCTTCGCTATGAGGAACGTCTGTTCCTTCTTAAAAGTCTTTCGTATTTGTTCTAAATGACGTCGTCCCACTTAAATCTTAACGTCATTCCCTTTATTTTTTTTTAGACGTCCTTTGTCCATAAATGACATCCTTTCCTTCACATTTCTTTCTTTGTTCCAAAAGATGTCGTCCCATTTAATACTAACAATGTCTTCTATTCTTTCGTTTCAGACGTCCCACTTTCCATTAGGGACGTCCCTCGCTTCCTAAAATGACAACGTTCCCTTTTCATTCCAAACGTCCGTCCAAATAAAAGGGCACCCATTTCCCATAACAGACATCTATTTTCTTATTACTTCGAACACCAGTCTTTCCTTAGCGACATTCGCCTTTCCCAAAGGCATCCAACGATTCCTCACTATAAAGGACATCCATCCCACTACAAAGGATGTCTATCATTTGACAAACCCTTAGTTTTCTATTTATTGTTAATTCCTGTGGCGCATAATAATTACACTAACGCCATTATCATCCAACTTATCTCCAAATACCCCATTATACCAATTAATTTCTCAATTATCTTTACTTAATTCCGTTATGAAAAATTGGGGTATTACATTCCTCCCTCCTTATATAAATTTCATCGTCGAAATTTACTCAGCATAATTACTTCCTTGATCTAACAACTAATACAACAACTACCATTCTTAACTTAAAAGTACCTCAAGCAACTTCTTGTCTTATACCTTTATCTAAAACTTTCGAAGAATTTCTTTACTTCTGTCTTCGCATTCCATAACAACTTAACGAGACGCTAAATCACACATTCAGATCCTTCGGTTGTTATCTACATTCGTTGCAACAAAAGAGCCTTCATTCAAATTTCTCTCCTTTCATCCGCTGGTGAGTGGCAAATTATTGCAACAAGAGCTACTTTATTGTGCCTGACACATCTCTTAACCCAGCCATACACCTTTCTCATTTATATATTCTCACATCCGAAGAGAAAACTTACAAAAACTTCTACTCATTTCAATTCCTTAATGTCTGGATATATCAAAATATCAATTTTGCATACGACACCACAAGGTACTTACTCTACAATTGCATCCTTAAGATCCTTATACTCCAAAATACTAATCCTCCGTTTTCATTCGTATTTCTCACAGTAGAAAATACCTTCGATGCAACCATTTCCTATTCCTTAAGTCAAAGCCGGACAATTCTTCGATAACATGACTCCTTCCATAAGTCAAAACACCGTTGTAAATCTACTAAACATGATCCAAATTGACGTCTTTTACACTTTTAATACTGCTTTGCCCGTGAAGATCTAACATTTTCTCTTTGAAGCGATGTGTCTCCTCGAATATGCTCATCATCTCCTCGTGACTCACTTCCAATATTGTTTCAATTTTACAAAGTTGAGCGACTTCATGATCTTTCTAGTCTTTGTAGCACGATCAAAATACTTTTCATAGAAGATTTCCTTAAACTTCTCCCTGAACCCCATGACTTGGAACTTGGCACATGTAACTTTTCTTAACTTTATCTTTTTTTTCGACCTTAGCGTGCTCAAACATGCCTCTCACCATTTGGATCCATCCTTTTGAGCTCGTTGGATTATAAACATCTCCTTCAAAACATGGCGTATTAATCGTTGAAGCCTTTTGCACTTAAAATCTTTGGGAATCGTCAGTTGTTGGTTTTTTTTTTTACATTCCTTTATTTCTCCTTTATAATCTGACATTCCAACACTTCTATTAGTCCACTATTCTTTTCATCTCTCAAATCTCTGTGTCGCCTTACTTCTCCTATCGTCTGGTTCTTATTCAACTAACGTAGTTTATTAAAACTTCATGACTTAGGTAACCCCGTCCTATCTTGTTCCCTCACCATTTCATTTCTATTCGACCAACAGAGTCTATTACAACTCCGCCGTAGGATAGGGATTGAATCATTCCAAATCATATATTTCTAACTTCCAATCCAAGTCAATTATTAATGCTATCTATGCATAAACATGCAATATGCTTGTAAAAGCCGTGAAATTTTTAAATAAGAAATTCCACGTGTAAATTTTTTGCGTTGAAAATTGGTCATAACGTTGAAAAGTTGACCGAAATTGTCGTGTAGCGGCCACTTATGAATTTGGTCAATTGGTCAAAGTCAGTGAATTTTTCCAAACAAAAAAATTTATTAAAGAAACGGAATTTGAGAATTGAATTGAATCGAAAAACATTGTCGGGTAATGATCTGAATAAATTTGGATTGAAGATGAGATTTTGGAGATAAACTATATATATATATATATATATTAAATGAATTAGTGGATGAATTAGTGGGAGTTAAATGAAATTAAGGAAAGTTGTGTGATTAAAATAAAAAGAGAAGAAAAGGTGGGAGAGGAAAATCTTGGCGGCAAGTGAAAGAAATTAAGAGGGAAGAAAAATAATGGAATAAATTAAAGAAATGGGAAAAGAGAGAGGGACGAAGCAGCATTTTTACGAAGAAGGGAAATACGGTTCCCATTTTTGGCCCCTGCTTCTTTCAGCCGAGAGAGATAGTCTGCGAGAAAGGGAGAGTGGCGGCGAGAAGGAGAGACGGACCACGTGAGGAAACCGATCCCGAACGAAGGCGGGAGATGGCGACCGCGAGTGACGACAAACCGGCGAGCGCGAGCTCTGTGTAGGGGTGTGCGATGAGCTACTCTGTCTGAGCACTTCCGAGCCGACGATGAGCGAACAACGGCTGTCGATCGCGGAGGGCAGGCCGACGATGCTTCTGGATGGTGAGGACGGAGCCGAGGAACTTCATTTCGCCGATTCTCCAACTCCAGTGGCGACAGGAGCTTTGAGGCCGAGTCTGTTCTTCCGATTCCGGCGAGCGGCGTTCTCGGATCCGTGACGGGAGCTCCGAAACCGGCCCGATTTCGACGACAAACAGATCCTATCTATTCGGTGGGTGAGATTTTTCAAATATGAGTTTTTCTCCGATGTTAAGTTTGTTTTTGAGAGATTGTTGGTTGATTTGTGTTGTGGGTTTACAACGATTGATTTGTAGGATTCCGGACGGACAACCTCCTGCGACGGCAACTCCGAATCCGAGCACATTTTCAATTTCAGTGAGTAAACAGAACGTGATTCTATTTTGTTATGTTGGGTGAGCAATTCTCTTTAAGCCTTTGATTTAATAATGGATTTCAGAATGTGATTCTGATTAATTTTTAGAAATTTTGGTTGGATTTTGGATGAAAGAACTGTATGAATGACTTATTGCTCTATTAGATTTTTATTGGTGAGATAATGTCAAAGGAAATGCCTCTGTTTAGATTATCTTGTGTTAAGATTTTCTGCCATATTGGATGTTGTTTCTATTTGGTGGAAAGGATCCGATAATGGATTGTTGTTTGGATAATTTGATTTGATTGTTGCCATCAATAGTGTAACTGTTAGGTCTTTGTTTAAACTGCTGCGATTATAGAAAATGGCTGAAGATAAATTGTCATCATTGTTTTTGGTTGTTTGGATGAGAATGTTGCAGTGTTTAATTCCTGCTTGAAATTTCAAAATGTATTATGTTGCTGGAAATAATTGTTAGGTTCCCTAAATTTGATTTCTGCCGTAAAGACGGTGAAGAATGTAGTTATGTTAGTTTAGGGCTGTTCTTGGGCTCAGATACTTGTCTTTTGAAAATGTTTGACTTCGTTTGTGTTGTTGGAGTTTACTAAATGTTGAAGTCAAAAGAGTAGAGAATAATTGTTGTTTGTCATTGGTGGATTTGGAGATCTTAACTTGAGTTGTTATTTTGAATGATGGATTTTAATTGTAATTGAAGATAAGTAATCCAAGGAGTATGAATTGAACTTTGGTCTTGAGTTCTATGTTGGTTAAAGTTGGATTTTAAGTTTAAAGTATGTTGTTAGATAAAGTTGTAAACTTTATTGGAATTTTTTACAAGTTGGTTGGGCTCTGTATGAAACCCTCGCTTATTTTCCTAGAATTTAATTATGATATTCTCACGTTTCTACCTTTGTCAGACTTGGTCGATTTCAGCGAGTGTGATACGATTCTTGCGTAATTGGTTGCTCCGGTTGGTAAGGCAGACTGTCGTTGAGGTATGGATTTCTACACCTCTTGTGTTGCATTGCATCATATCCCGTTTTCAAAATAATTATTTTGTGGAATACCTCACTTGAAAAATGACGGGGACTGTTCGACAGCACGTCTGTTTTTATTAGTAGTATGTTTTCTCACGTTTAATTCCGTACATGGTTTGACTATTTTTGTGCATATATTGAGGGATAGATTCGCTATCCCCTTTGATACCTTCTACTGCGTGAAGATTGATTGTTTGACGTGCGAAAATATAGGTGGGGCATTGGTGATGTGTCCTCCGGTTGAAACTCTTGGAAGTCGTAAATCTCGTATGGGAGAGTGATGACGTCTCCTTGGGTTGCAAGCCCTTAAACTTGGCCAGGGTTTTTGTCCCACGGATCAGAATGTTGTCATTCGCTAAGACTTAGTTAACCTAAGTACCGTTTCATTTGGCGGGTGGCGTGACGGCCGAGTATACTCGTCGGCAACCCTCGTCCATTTGGAGTTTCTAGGTATCTTAGCTGTTAAATAAGCTTACATATAGCGAGCAATTGTATTCGTTCTATTTTATCATACGGGTTGTCACTGTAGAGTTCTCGCCATTTTATTTGAAACCCTTATATTAACTGTATCGACGCAGAGATTCTAGCGGGCAACCCGGGTGACGTGTTGGATCTACGGACCACCGTCATTTATACTTCCTCCTGCCTCATAAGGTGTTGATGCCGACGGGTGACCACCTCTTCTATGTTGAGTGGCGGGTGAGTTCTTGAGTGACCACCCCTTTTCACTGATGATGTTTTTAGATTGGAACACGATGATGGCCTATTTTACGAGGTATAGCAGTTTATGTATACAGCGAGTTTTTCGTTAAAGTCACATCGATGGCCTTGGGCCAGATTTATAATGTGATAAGAGATTTCAAATTAAAATTCATGTACGGTAAAATGAGAAACATAACCCTGATTTCGAAAATATAGAAAAACCAGTTTTGCATGAAGTGCATTTAGTATAGCTATATTTTACTGAGTTAGTCACTCATCCCAAATGACTCCTCCCTCAAAACTTCAGGTAAAGGCAAGTGCAGCTAAGGATCGAGATCGGGAGTTTATTTTATTTCTGATGAGCGATCATTATCAGTTGGCGAGGATATTTATATTTTGGGTTTGTAAACCTTAAATACAGTTGGTTTGGACTTGTTACACAATACTTGAATATTCATTTTAATTTATACACTGTTATTTACTCGTGATCCCTACTCGGACCTAGGCGCATAACTTTTGGGCTGAACTAAATATTTATAAGTCTTCCGCTAAAACACACGCCTTGGGCTGGGAGATCGGGTTCTCTACGAGGATCGGTTCGCCTGACTTGGCGGTTCTGTTTGGCTCGTGTTCGGGTCGTGACAATGCTACCTAAACTTTTCAACAGATCCTTCATCCTTCAACTTAATTCAGCACATATCATATTCTCCTTCTATTCTAAGATAATCCTTTGGATCCACAAATCAAAATCTTCAAACCTAACAATTTTCAGTATTATCTACCTTTTGTCATATCCATCATTCAACATAATCCAAAGGAACACAATATTTACATCCATACATCCAACCAGCAGTAACCAAAACATAGATTAAAACCCAATCCACAGTCAACAGTCTATTTCCAACAATGGACATGAATAGTGAGTTTAGTCCTTAACACACCCTCAAACCATTAGTCAAATCAACATAGAAATCAAATTACCATACTTACAGCCAACCAAACAGTTCCTATTATCTATTTTAAACTTCTCCTATCCAATTCAGAGGCAGTGTACAGCTTAACGATTTCTACATATTCCAAATTCATGTCTAACGAAATTTCTTGGCTCTTAAACCTTCCATCCTCAACAATTCTAAACAATATACAAAAGAATACATAATTAACATTCATTATACTTACAGTCAATGAAGTATTTCTGTAACATCTCATTTTCGTTTATAGATTTTTCGTAAAATTTTGAACATTTTAAAATTCTATTTAAAACATATTTTATTGAAATATATCAGAATATGTTACGCGCAATAAAAAATTAAATCGTCTTACAGAAATAACATAATAAAATACTTAAATCCATGGCAATATCTTATGCATTTAAAAACAACTTTATTTAATAGAGCCATAACCCCCGAGGTCATCTTGTGCATGGTAACATAAGCTTGCATCACGTCACACTTCTTTAACATTCACTTCAATCGGCTCAAGATTCATACCTACATCACAGGAGGAATAATGAGCCTATTGCCTAGAAAAGAATATAAAATGTAATGCAACCTTAAACTTTATGACAATTCTACATGTTTTAGTTTCATATACTTGTAAGTTAGGCGAAAGAAACCTCTGCAGTTTTCGAACTCACCACTTGGATTTGTTTTTACATGAGAGCAACCTCTTTAGTCTCCAAACCCAGTAAAAACAGATCCATGTACATTTACATTCATTATTGTTTACTGTTTTACCGTTAGGTGAGACCAACCTCTTCAGTCTCCAAACTCACCACTCATTGAGTAAAAGCAACCTCTTCAGTTTCTGAACTTACTCAAACGAGCTGTTTCTACGTG
>CM039468.1:19623685-19868118 GCA_022433065.1 Begonia loranthoides
ATATATATATATATATATATATATATATATATATATATATATATATTTTATATTGCAATCATAATCCAAAGCTATAATTGAAATTACAATATGCTCCATATCACTTCATTTTCTCCAAATCCTTATTCACCAAAACTATATATATCTGCACATTTGCATCATCTACCTCCACATTTCCCCAACAATTTATATCTAAACTCCTAGTCTTTACCATGTTCTTACAATATCCAAATACGTCCAAGTACGTTCAAGTATATTTTTCTCTTTGAATTATCCAACTATTCGTAAATTACTCAAAAATATATATTGTAAGCCTTGTAACTTCAACCTTATTATATCCAAGTGTCATCACCCATTTTATGATAATCTTAATCCTTTCCTTAAACTAATTATGAACATAACGAGATATCATAATTCACTTATTCTAAATGCATTTATCTCGACTAATATTTCTAAACAGTTTAAATTCAGTTCCTATTATCCCAAAATCATCACTTAAGCCTTGTGCTTAGCTCAACAAAAATTCGGGATATTACAATTTCCATGATAAAGCTTGTGCTGATAGACAGTCTACATAATCAATTTTAAAACTCGGGTGCTTTGATACCAACTGTAACAATCCGATTTTTATTACCATTTGAAAATGCGTGAAATTTAAAACTTTTTTTTTCTTTAATAAAAATAGTGAAAGACTTAATAAAACAAGTCAATTGAGAATGCAAATAATAAAACTCCTTTTTCGAATTGCAGTGGAAATAAATAAAACAATTTTCTTTTACAATTAAATATTTTACACAATCTCTTTCGAATAATTACCCTTTTTCAGTCCCTTTAGCCTAGTCAGCCACAAGATCCACGCATGCAAATCTTTCATCAACTGCTCCTTAATCTGTTCTTCTGTTCTCGTGCGTGTACCTATATCACAAGACAAAAACTAATGAGCCTAACGCTTAGTAAGTGACATAAATAAAATATCTGAATGCACATCCTATGCCACTTTAAAATCTGTATGCGGTGTCTATCTTCGTCTTTCCTTTATCTTTTATCTTTTATGTTTTAATCGTTATTTTTTTGTTTTCTATTTCTGTTATCATTTTTTGACCCGACACCTCTACTATAGTAGCTCCGATTACAATCGAAAGCTCTGCTAGCTGTTGTATGCTATGACGCACAACATGCGGCTCGAGCTACAACCTCTGCCTACTAGCGGTCGTGCCCACCAAGGGCTTAAACAGCCTCACTAACCATTGGCCGATCCGTCAATGTACCCTACCCGAGACCTCCAGTATAGCAGCTCCGGCTCCATCAAAAACCTCTACTAGATTTTGTACGCTATGACACACAACATACGGCTTGACCTACAACCTCTGCCTACTAGCGGCTATGCGCTACAATGCTTAACAACCTCACTAACTGTTGGTCAGTTCGTCTCAGCTCCAACCAAGGACCCACTATGTGATAAAGGCTCGGCTCCGACCAAACTGCCTGATAGCTATTGTGTACACCGATACACAGTGACCCAACCTCAGACTCTGGCTACGATCGAAAGCTCTGCTAGCTGCTGTACGCTACGATGCACAACATGCAACTCGACCTACGAGCTCTACCTACTAGCGGCTGTGAACACCAAGCACTGAAACAACCTCACTCACCCGTTGGCTGGCAAGTCTCGGCTCCAATCGATGACTAGCTAACAATCCCACATCTCACATCATCTCTTTTACATTTATTCTATTTAATTCATTTACATTCTATTTCCTTTTCAAAATCATGCATGAAAACCATTTTTGTATACTTTTGAAAACCATGATGCATGATGCTCGTGAATGCATACATTCTATCATATCATTACTGTAACCTCTAAAGATGCTCATCTATTAAATGTATCATTAAAAGAACCTAATTCTAATAAACACCCAGCAAGCAGCAGTACAATTTGCGAAACATAATTTCTATCAAATCTTATAATCCTCAAAGCATAACTTTATCTTATTAAATTTATAACTTAAAAGAACTTATTTCTAATAAACAGTTAGCATACAACCATAATTCTTGTGATGTAGGAACCAAAGACCAAATCACATACGTATCACTTACTTAGCGGTCTTCAGTGCAATTTACCACAAATTCTTATCTTTCCGAATATTACCGAGCACCCAAAGATTACCCGAAGGAAGTAGCTTCAACTTCCAACTCCACAGTGACCCACGAGAAGCACAGAGAGAACCTCACCCTCTCACCGTAGCTACCTCGTAGCATCTTCCCTTTTGCATGTTTCTTCGTTCTAGAGAACCCTCGGCTCATAGCTCATACTAGAGAGCTTCATCAAATTATATAAATAGCTTAACCAAAATCACAAATCCATAAATCCAAGGAGGAAGACAATACCTGAAGAAAGAAATATACCCGAGAGAATTAGGAGCTTCACCTCCTTCTACATCCCCTCTTTTATTCTTTTCCAGAAGCTTTCCTTTTCTCAAAGTTTTCGCTCTCTATAAATCCTATTTCCCTTCGTCTCTCTCCCAGCAGTACTCTCTCTCTCTCCCTATATTTATACACAAAAGGCTAAGGTTGTCACGCGTAAACATCCTTTTTAATTTTACTATTGTTAGCCAAGTATCCTATATATCAAGGCGATGGTTAACTAAATTTTTGGGCGATATTTCAATGTTCCCGCCAAAGACTCGCTATACAGAACGTCCATTTTCCCCAAGAGGGACGTCCGTCATAACTGAAATGATGTCATATTATTTTAATTCCTCTATGCCAAAACATCCATTTTCCATTAGGGACATCCTTCGCATCAAAACGATATTGTTTTCTACTGTTGTCCGTTTTCCATCTTCGCTACGAGGGACGTCCATTTCGCTATGAGGGACATCTGTTCTTTCTTAAAAGTCTTTCCTATTTGTTCTAAACGATGCCTTCCCACTTAAATCTTAACATTGTTCCCTTTATTTTTATTTCAAACGTCCTTTGTCCATAAAGGATGACCCTTCCTTCTCATTTTCTTCTTCATTACAAACGATGTCGTCCCACTTAATACTAACGCCATCTTCTATTCTTTCATTTTGGACGTCCCACATTCCATTAGGGACGTCCCTCGCTTCCTAAAATGATGACGTTTCCTTTTCATTCCAAACATTCATCCAAATAAAAGGGCGTCCATTTCCCCATAACGGACGTTCATTTTCTTCTTACTTCGAACACCAGTCTTTCCTTAGCAACGTTCGCCTTTCCCAAAGGCATCCGTCAACCCCTCACTATAAAGGACGTCTGTCCCACTACAAGGGACATCCATCATTCGACAAACCCTTAGTTTTCCATTTATTTTTTAATTCCTTCAGCATATAATAATTACACTAATGCCATTATCATCCAACTTAGCTCTAAATACCACATCACACCAATTAATTTTCTAATTATCTTTACTTAATTCCATTACAGGAAATCGGTCTATTACAATTGTCATCATCAAAGGGGGGAGATTGTTAGCTTAAGAGTATTAAGCTTAATTATTTTGATGATGAATTATTAATTTGATGATAAGGTGTTTATAACGTGAATGTGATTAAATTGCTTAATGTTTAAGTTATCCTTAATCTTCCTTGTAAATACCCTATAAAATGGGTATTTAGTTGTTCTAACATGTGTGTTAAAGTCTTTGTAGTGATTGACTTAATCCATGAGATGAAGGATTTTTGGGTTGAAGGAAAACTCAGAAGGCAGTCAACCAAAATAAAAGTGGTCGACTGATATTCTTTACAGTGAGCAAGGAAAAAAAGTGGTTGAGCAGGGGCAAAGTTGTAACGACCCAGTTTTTATTACCTTTTGAAAACGCGTGAAATTTAAAATTTTTTCTTTTATAAAAATGGCGGAAGACTTAATGAAGAAAGTTAGTTCAAAATGCGATTAATAAAATTCCTTTTTCGAATCGCAGCGGAAATAAATAAAATTATTTTCTTTTACAATTAAATACTTTATAAAATCTCTTTCAAATCATTGCTCTTTTTAAATCCTTTTATCTTTTTAAATGCTTTTAGCCTAGCCAACCATAAGATCCGCACGTGCAAATCCTTCATCAACTGCTCCTTAATATGTTCTTCTTTTCTTGTACGTGTACCTACATCAACAAGACTTAACTAATGAGCTTAACGCTCAGTAAGTGATATAAAATAAACTATAAAATGCACGTGCTATGCTATTGTAAAATCCATTTTTGTTTCCATATCTGTATCTGTATCCGTTTCCGTATCTAAAAATCTGTTTCCATTTCTGTTTTCTCTATCTTTACTTTACTATTCTTTTTTTTTTGTTTATGTGCTAGACATTACTTATCGGTCCACAAAAACCTTTATCTTTACATTTCTTTTGTTTCTATATTGGGCTTAACCTACCAATCCACAAAAACCGTTATCTTTATATTTTTTTTCTGTGTCGGGTTTTACCTACCGATACACAAAAACCATTATCTTTACATTTCTTTTGTTTTTTGGGCAGGGATTGACCTACCGGTCCACAAAAACCATTATCTTTACATTTCTTTTGTTTCTGTGTCAGGTTTGACCTATCGATCCACAAAATGTTTCATTACATGCTTTGGTTGCCAGGATTGACCTACCGGTCCAACCTCTTTACTTTACTTGATCATTTGCTTTACATTTATTCATATTTTGTTTCGTTTCCCATTTCCTTTTCAAAACAATGCATGAAAACCATTTTCGTAATCTTTTGAAAACCATGATGCATGCCATGCTCATGAATGTATACAGTGTCTATCATATCATTACTATAATCTTTAAGTATACTCATCTATTTAACATATCATTAAAAGAACCTAATTCTAATAAACAATTCATGAATATGCTCAATATCTTGTTATTCTAATAAAGCAATAAACAACCTTAATATTCTATGAAAGTAGTAAACAGCCAGCATACAAATCCTACTCTTGCGATGTAGGGCCCCAAAGACTAAAACACATGCGTATCACTTTCCTCGAAGCTTTAACGCGTATCCGCACTTAATCGTTATCCTTCTTAATACCTTCAAAATATATACTATTTAATCATTAGCATCATTTCTTTAACAACCATTCACGAACAACTACAGACCTTAATCAACTTCATCTACCATCTTCTTTCTTGATACATTTCAGTCTAAACATCTACGACTAATCAGAAGCAATAATCCACACATATGGTAGTTAAAGTCTAGTGGCATATACAATCACATCTTAAAATTCTCAATAGAGTCGGCCCCCACAGAACAACCCAAATCAACCAAGCAGTAACAACAACATGGAATCAAATATCAACATACTCCTATTAATGCTTCAATAATTAAACAAGGGATCAATTTTTGTAACAAAGCACTCATCTAACATGCATAATTGAGCCTCAACAACATATAACACTCCATCAACGACACCAAAGAACACAGAGAGTATAACATTCATCAATATTTACCTCCTATCGTACATCCCCATAAAATCATGAAAGGATGTAGAGTATTCGAAGGCGTAAGCAAACCCGAGAGGACCTTCTCCAAAGACCTTCCATCACTAGCTTCTCACTCTCGACTTCCTTCAACAATCGTGATAGAACAGTTCATGACAAACACACAGGGTAAACATCTTCATAAAACCCATAAACCATGCTTACCTAAACCAACCCAAGGAAATAGAGAACAACCCAAGGAGATGATCTCCTCCTCTCTCTTAGCTTCTTTCTATTCGCAGACTTCAACATGGATAATAACATAACTCAAATAATTCAAAATATCAATCTTAACACATTTCATGGAGCAACAACAAACAGAGACTTACCCGAGAAGGCTTCTTCACACACCTCTCCCCACTTCTCTCTCCCTCTCTCTTACCTTCTCTATCTTCACTGAAATCTCTTACCAGAGAGCATTCTCCTTTCCCACAACCTTTCTCCCTCACTTTCTCTTCTCACAGTTAGGCACCACAATTCCTCTAGAGAATTTCTCTTCTCCCCTCACACGCACTCTGTTTGTCTTTCTTCTTTTCTCACAGAAGACTTCCTATATAAGCTCCATTAATCCCAAGCACCACACCAAACACCCATCACAAAATGCCATCTGTAAAGAGAAGAGATGTGGCTGAATCACATAAGATAAACAATTCTCAGAATCTTCAATTTATCTTCTCGTGCCGCTTAACAACGTGGAAGTGGACGGTGGGTGATCGACCACCTTGGGATCTATATTTCCATCGCTGCAAGGGACGTCCACCTTCTTATATGCAGCATCCATTATTCCACTATTAATGTCTGTCAGCCCCTTCACTGCAAGAGACGTCTGTTCCACAACAAAAGGCGTATGTTGCCTTCACATTTTAGACATCCGTCAACCTCTAAGAGACGTCCGTCAAATTCTTCGCCATGAAGGATGTTCGTTCGTCAATGAGGGACATATTTTCCTTCTTAAAAGCCTTTCCTATTTGTTCCAAACGACACTGTCCCACTTAAATCTTAACGTCGTTCCCTTTATTTCTATTTCGGACGTTCTTTGTCCATAAAGGACATCCCTTCCATCCCATTTCCTTCTTCATTCCAAACAATGTCATCCCACTTAAATCTTAACGTCGTTCCCTTTATTTCTATTTCGGATGTCCTTCGTCCATAAAGGACGTCTCTTCCTTCCCATTTCCTTCTTCGTTCCAAACGATGTCGTCCCACTTAATACTAATGCCGTCTTTTATTCTTTCATTTTGGATGTTCCACTTTCCATTAGGGACATTCCTCGCTTCCTAAAATGACGACGTTCCCTTTTCATTCCAAACATCTGTCCAGATAAAAGGGCGTCCATTTCCCTATAACAGATGTCTGTCCCTCTATAAAGGACGTCTGTTTTCTTCTTACTTCAAACACTAGTCTTCCCTTAGCGACGTTCACTTTTCCCGAAGGCATCTGTTGACCCTTCACTATAAAGGACGTTCATCCTACTACAAGGGATGTCAGTCATTCGACAAACCCTTAGTTTTCTATTTATTGTTAATTTCTTCAGCATATATTAATTACACTAACACCATTATCATCCAACTTATCTCCAAATACCCCATTACACCAATTAATTTCCCAATTATCATTACTTAATTCTACTACGGGAAATCGAAGTATTACAAAAGTGGTCAACCAGGGGCAAAGTGGTCGACCATAAAATCTTACATATTGCTTTGTATTCTCGACACAATGAAAAGTAATCGACCATGTTAACGACGGTCGGCAAAGAAAAATGGCAGTGAGCAGACTCATTTTTTGAGATACACTAAAGCTATTAACTAGTAGAAAATTGGTCGACCGGTGCAGTTGACCAGAGAGAAAAAATTGGTAGACCAGAAGATTGACGAAATACACATAATGGTCAAATGGCGATTGACCAAATTAGTTAAGTGGTCGACCACTCAGCAGCTTGGCTCAAAAATTCTATAAATATAGGAAGACTCTAAGAGAAGATTATCTTGAACAAGCTATCAAAGTCAAAGTACTGTCAAATTGTGTAATATTTTGAGCCTTCATCCTATTGCTTGAGAAACCCCGCTTCTTGTTCAATTGTTGGTGTAATCCTTATTGAGAGTGAGAGTTGGTGTTTTGAAAATTTATCATCGAACAATTTGTTGTAAAGTGTGAGTGACAGTGAATTCGTTGTAAGGTTGAATTGATGCCCGAAAAGATCAATCATTTGTAATCGGAGAGTAAAGTGAAAAGATCTTCAAGGAGGAGCCTTGAAGCGCAAAACGTAGGCATTTTTGGCCGAACCGCGTCACCAAATTAGTTTGTATTTCTCTTACCCTTCTCTTTAATTGTTTATTTTAATTGTGCTTTACTCTTAATAGTTGATAAACTCATGTTAGAACTGTGACGACCCGGTTTTTCATAAGCTTTTTAAAATGTGTAAAATTTAAAACTTTTGTAAGACAATTAAAATCCTTCATAATCAAAGTGCTAAAACCGAACGTCAAAATCCATTCATTACATTTGTTATGAAAATTATTTATCAAAACATAGCAAAAGCAATAATAATTTATTTAAAAAATAGTCGAAGCAAAAAAATACTAATTAAAACATGTTAAGTAAATCATTACGTTTTACAAATTACTTTACTCATTCTTAGCCTGACCAGCCACAAGCTCTTCCCGTGTAAATCTTTCATCAACTGCTTTGTGTTATGTTCATCGTTCTCCTCGTGCATACAAATGTACCTACACCACAAGTAAACTGTAAGCCTAAAAGACTTAGTAAGGAAAGGGAATATGCAATATGATCATGCCTCTCTTTAATTCACTTGGAATGGGTCCACCCCAAACCAATCTTTTCATTACGTTTCATTCATTCGTTCATTACTCGTACAACGAGTTGGAAGTTGAAGGAGCATGTACTAGATAGAATAGTCTGATCGGCTTCTAGACCTAAGTGGACTAGATCTGAACTACCCATCTGCCCTTCAACCTCCCATCATTCATCATCGTTCATTGCATTCGTTCATTCATTTCATTTTCCTCACTCATGCATGTGAGTACCACCCCGAGGGGCACTCCCTACTTGTTTCTATTAACATGAAGCATGTTAACATAACATAAAAGAATTGATAATTAAATAAAACAAGTAGCAAACAACGAATGGCAAGAATAGCAATGATGGAAATCAACGAATAGTATGAATAACACGAATAACAAACAACGAATGGCAAGAGTAACATTAATTGAAAAAAAACATAGAAGCGAATTGAAAGCGACATAGGACATAGCAATATGAATATACTATTAACTACTGAGTATCTAAGTAGATTGAACATGCTTAATAATGATACGAGGCTAATAATTAATGGAAACATGCTCAACCAATAGAAAACGGAATATGCTTAATAATCGATTTCAACTATAAACGTGCTAATTAATTAAGTTAACTAAACATGCTCGAATTAACTAAAGGAGTTTAAATGAGAAATTACATTCTAGTTAGTAGATCATGCTTTTATTCAATTTGATTAAACATGCTACAATTAATGGCTTAGTTAATTAAACATGCAAATAGTTCTATTTAATTAAATGTGCTCGGGTTAAAGGGATCTACAAAAAACAAACAGTCATTCGTATTAGGTCATGCATAAAAATCTACTTAACATTTTACAATTAGGAACATGCTTGATAATTTAATATAATAGAAACATGCTAAACGAATTTATGCTAATTATCTAGAGCATTTATAGCTCCTAACCAAACCTAAGAAAGCAAATAATATGAGAGACGATATGTAGAGTAAATATTCCAAAATAAAATGTACATAATAGGATCATTGTGAATCACATTCATAACTCTTTCATGCTTTTCTCATAATCCTATAACTTTCTATTCATCATTCACTTTCTTCTCTAATCCTTTCATTTTAACAATTTCAGTAGAGTAATTTACAAAAATAAACACACAGCAAGTCGAATTCAATGCACAATATAAGCAAGCAATGAACATCAAGGAAAAGTAATACAATTTACACAATACTTGTGGGTAGAGCTTTGACGGCCAAGACTCTACCCAATCTTTACCTTAAAGCTTTATTATGTTAGCACCCTATCGTTATCCTTCTTCATCTTTTTAGTACCTTCACAAATTAGTAACATTCATCATTAATAATTACGATTTATGATTTTCCCTACCCTTAGTTACATAGAATTTCTAGGAACTCATTGACACCTAAACAGAACATAGTTTATTCCAACAAATTAATCTAATTACCGTACAATACAGGAAAACAGACACCCAGCTACAATCAACAAAGTACAAGTCTACATCATAACCAAGTCCAACGTATTCATACTCTTTGCAATAACCAACTGAGTGTTTCTTATTATTTTTCATCCAAGCAGCATATTAACATCCAATTAGATAACCCAGTAATGCACATCACATAACCGAACAGCGGTACACAATATCTCCATAGTTAACAACAATTTACAGGTTATCAGCCCACTTATCAACTTAACCATAACCAACAGATAGATAATTGTATCCAACAATCAACACCAACAGCCAATTCTAGAACGTAAATCCAATCCTTCAATGTTGACAATAATAGGATACGAGTTGAGTAATGATAAACATGGAGTATTTTAAAACAACAGAGACAATATCCAGAGGCACCAAACTAATACCAAACAACAGTGTATTTTCATGCTTCACAATCGAACACCAACCAGATTCATTAGTGGAGAACATAACCAAATTGCATGCCTACAATTTACAGGGTATACATTCGACAGTGGCTACCACTAATAGAGCATAAATCTCAACTTTTTATCTTCATCATAAATCTATAAAAACCAGGGAGGAGCTCCCTTACCTGAGGAACCGAGAACAGCACACCTGAGTGAGTCAAACCAGGTCGGGGCTCGACCTGAGGCTAGAGACTGCCACCCCCGATGCCAACGCCTCACACCTGAGTACCATGTCGGCCACTACATTGCCATCCACTATCGCCGACGACCAAAATCGACAGGGCATTGACAGTCGAATCCAATCCACCAACCCGAGCCTTGCGCTAGACCAAAACCGCGAAGCCTAATGCTTCGATCATTGCCAGCCGCCGCTCGCCGTTCGCCTAACTGGAACGAACCCGAGTTCCATTTCATAATTAGTCACACTCCCGTTCGCTCACTCATCTCCCTCTCGTTTCTCTCTTTTCGTCCCTGTCTCCCTCTCTCTATTTCTGTTCTGAAATCACGAAATGGCTGGAGCCACGCGAAATTCTTTCCCCTCCTTAACTAATGACCTGAACCAGACCAACAAAAAACCTACTGAACCGGTTCTTTGCTGAGCCGGTTCACACTCCAAAATTTCAAATAACTTTCATTTTATTTTAATTCATTTAATTCAACATTTAAGTCTTAATTTAATTATAATTCTACATTTTGATTTTAATTAATCTCTCACTTAGTTAATCCAAAGTAATAGAATTTATCTCATATAATAATTTATTTCATAAATTAATATTTATTCTAATTACATTAATTTCCTATAATTTATAATCTTACGAATGTCTTTGGTAATACCCTGATAATTATCCAATTAATCCCAAAATCACCAATTTATACTCCAATTATACTTATTAAATTCCAATAAAAGTCGGGGTGTTACAAGAACACTCGGGATTGCTTGCATAGCTAAATTATTTTAATCACTCTAAAAAGTTTGATTTGCTTAATTCACCCCCCCCCCCCCCCCCATCCCTCTTAGGCTAATTTAGATCCTACAACCCTGACACCGGCTGATGTCATGTTGACAGTTCTCTTGTTGAGAACTGTCCAGCTATGTGGCTCATCAACATCCATGACTCTTTGTTTTCGATGCCTTCTTGGAAGTCTCTTCATTAGAAGTTGTATAGTTGGATCCTGACTCGTTACAGGCCACATGAGTTGTCCTTTAACTGGTTGAACAAAGTACGAGTACAATCTCATGCATATTTCTTGATAGCAGCATTTGTGCTCAAATTCCTCAGTTGGCCTCCTCATAAAATGCATGGATGGAATTGCATGCACACATTGGATTCCAATCAACCCCCAGCGTTAACAGTTACAAAAGGTTTGTCAACTCAGCCATTTTTCATTTTTCTTCACTATCCTCCACATGATTCCCTTTCTTTTAATCTCGAACATAGTCAAGATTGGTTTGTCTCAGGCTAGTAGGATGCAGACATTGAAGGACTCACTCAAGTTGTTGAGGCTTATGTCACACTTTGGGATCAAATTGAAAGCATGTTTCAACCAAAATCTTGAATCAATCCTCATAGATTTGTGTTTGTCACCACGTTTTCCATATATAATTTATGCACCTTTCTCTCAAAGTGTTCTACTATTGTGGCCCTAGATGCCTTCCACATTGCATCCTTGTACAACTTGCCTCTAAATTATTTTCTTAAGTTGGCATACAAGTGTCTAAGGAAAAAATGATGCTCTGCAAACTCTGTAAACTCATCAATAGCTGGCACCAACCCCTACAAAAATGAACAAACTGAGACAAAAGTTCATATACAACACATAACATAAACATACAGTACAAAAGCAATCCACTGTATCTTTTTTTGGTCGGAAATGATTGTCAACCCATTGCTAGAATTATTATCTAAATTCATAAGCAACAACTACAAAAACTAGGCCCAAGAATCATTACATTATACTTCAACCACTGCTATAGCAATTAGATAAATTACATCATTTTTTCAATGCCAATAGCTGTGAGCAATTGGTCTGGACACAATCCCTTCAAGTAACAACCATCCAAGGAAATGAGATGTGTACCGCAGTCCAACAACCCCCTCTTACATGCAGCCAAACACATGCACATCCTCTTAAATATTGGATTGTTTGATCAATCAATCCTATCTAACTGAACAAGGAGTAAGTTTTCTAGATTAGACAGGCAAATCTCCTCCCTGTACGACCATGTACGCTTGTATTATTCATTGTCATCCCCTTCGTTTAGTTTTTAGGTTTTATTTTTTACCCTTCTAGCAAGGCTGAGTGTAATATTCATATTAAAATCTTTTCTAGTGGTCTCAATTATGGAAGAAACGTCCTAGTTGCCCTAACATTTGAATATGTTCAAGTATTGAATTGTCACCCATTTGGCAGAGGTATAGCTGTTTTTCATCTTTCGTGAGCAAGTGTGAATGTCGTTATAGCTCCTTATTTGAAACATAAGTTCACATTGCATTTTTGAATTGTTCATCTGCCAACTAAATCCTTCCTAGCACACGGCTCTCAACCGACAAGAGTCACTTTGCATGAACATTATCCCATACCCTTTTTTCAACGCATAATTGATGATTTCTTCACTAATTTCATTCAACAAACTATATTTCTTCACAAACACATACTCACAAAAGAACATTCCGGTTGTGGTTGTGGTTGTGGCCTACTCTTCCCCATATCTTCATCTTCAGATTCGCATAATGAATGAAGCTCCTCTTCATCTAGAGTAGCCAATAGAGAATGCACTTTTATAGCAGCTTCATGTTCAAATGAACAAAGCTCATGGGTCAAAACTGTCAATATCGGCTCCACCTCCAATCCACAGTTAATGGATTCTTGATCACTACTTTCTTCCCTCAATGCCAATGGTGAACAAAAATTAAGAACACTTCAAATTAGACTGGATGAGGTCCGCTTCGGCTCTCAGAAAGATCTAGTGTAAGAACCACAAATTTGTAAAACAAATAAAATTACACGTATGTGAATTTTCCATGTTGGATCAGCCCAACGTTCGGATTCGACTGATAGTCGCATATTGTCCAAGCATAGATTTTTGGTGAATGGGTAAAAGGACAAAAATTAGGTTCTTTGGTAATTTGGAAAATAGTGTTTCCACAATAATGGAGTGTAATAAAATATATTTTAATGGGGAAGCGAGAATAAGGTTTTATCACGACAGGACCTCTTGCTCGCGGGTACGCGTTCACAAGCAGGGAGAGAGAAAGAGAGAGAGAGAGAGAGAGAGAGAGAGAGAGAGAGAACATAAAGGATGAAAGATCAAAGTTGTGAAATGAGAATTTTTTACCAAAGATCTATGTTATCGGAGTGTCTATTCCCAACCTTGGTGAAGGAAGTTCGTATGTAGGAGCTACTAAGGTAAATTTCTAAGGTATAGAGTTTAGTTGGTGTTAGGTTTGGAGTCGAGCTTGTAAGCTCAAGAATCTCGAGCACCAGTGAATTGTTATGGCCGCTGGAGGTGGAAACCCATTTGAGAAAAGGAACAACTCCTTCCTCTCTGTATCGTCTGGATGGTGAGTCAAGATTCCACGACAGATTATCAGGGGATCACATGCTAGAAGGAGATGTCACTAGAGAGCCCATAACATGGGGAACTCTCGTTCCCAAGTGGAGAGTCCATCGTTCTGCAAGGGTAAAACTGGAAGGACATCGTTCTCTAGGGAATGAACTGAAAAGGCATCGTTCTGTAGGGGAGCGCACTGGAAGGTTCTTCGTTCTGTGGGGGAGTGAATCAGAAGGACATCGTTCCGAGGGGGAACAAACCAGAGAGTACATCGTGTTCTAGGGAACGAACTGCAAGGAACTCGTTCTGAGGGGGAATGATCCATTAGGACATCGCTCCGTAGTGGAAAGATCTGGAAAGATCTCGTTCCGAAGTGGAAAGATCCTTATTTGTGAGTGGAACAAACTTAAGTAATAATGTGATCTCCACGTGTTCGAGGAATAAATAGAATTCGCCAAGGACGTTCTGCACTAAATAGTACCATGAAAGTTTAACTCTCTATGACGGCATTATTGCCTACTTCTAGTTTCACAAGAAGGCACCGGCGGGTGCATTGTCCTATGTCCACAGATACACTGTTCATCATCTGCTAGTGCACTGCCTCATTTCTAGGAACACTCTTCCTTCTATTTCTTCACCGAATCATTCGGTTTGGGTTCCTAATCCCAGTTTAGGACCCTGCCTTTTTCTTGTTCATTTTGTTGATGGAAATTCTTGGATTTTTATATGATATTGGCTCATATGAGTTTAGAGATTTTGAATCAATTTTCAAAAAGGCAGTTGCTTCAATTGGTAAGAAAAATCGCCGAAAAGGTAAGGATTTCTATACTTTATGAACTACATTGCATTAAGATTTTTTAACAGATATTATGTGAGATACAACACATGAAAACCCGACAGAGACTATTTCGACGACACGTCCATTTGTGCAGATATTTACGTATGTTTTCTCACATTTACTTTATCATACATGGTATTCTATTTTGGTATTCTGTGTATATATATTGGGAGGATGAATCATTTTGGTAGTTTGGGCAATCTTGGCACTAAACCACCACGGGGCCATCCCATGCAATCTTCTACAGATTGAAGATTAATTGCTTGTACGTGCAAAATGGGTGATAGGGCACCGGTGCTATGTCCTCAAGTTTTAAATCCCCAAAGTCAAAATGGTGATAGGGCGGAGATGATGCGCTCCTTGGGTTTTGAGTCCCAGAACCTAACCATTGTTTTAGTCACACAGATTGGAAGATTGTTAGTCGTTGACTTTTGCTCACCTAGTACCTTTCCATTTGATGGATAGCGTGATCGCTTGTAGCTCTGCTCGTCAAAAATTCTCGTCAATTTGGATCCAATAGGTAGCTAGTTGAGGAGTAATCTGTCACCCACAATCTTATCCATTATTTGATATCGTTGATGGTGAAGTCGCATGGTCTACAAATTGCACGCACTTTTTTCTTCTGACTCATGAGGTTTTACCAATCGACAGATTGCCACCTTTCTGTGATATGTGTCACATGGATCCTTGTGTGACTACCCTTTTTCACTGATAACGTTTTCAAAGGAAAAACGATGTAGGCCTATCTTTGTGATATAGTTGTCTATGTATACATCATGTTTTCACAAAAGCCTCATTGATGGCCATAGGCCTGTTTGATAAAATGATGAAGAGATTTCAAGTGATTTAAAAATCCATGTACGGTAAAAAGAAGCATGACTTTGGTTTTTCAAAAGAGATGAAAAACTATTTTCTCATGCATTGCATTTAGTCTAGATTTTCTTACTGAGCTAATCACTCACCCCAAACAATCCGTCCCCATTCCAAGTAAAGGCAAGAACAACTAGAGATTTCGGCGTTGGAGCTTTCTTTAAAACCCATGAAAAATTTTAATTATAAATTCCACGTGTAAATTTTTCGTGTTAAAATTGGTCAAGGTGATGAAAAATTGACTAGATTTGTCGCGTAGCAGCCACGTGTGAAATTTTGATCAAACGGTAAAAAACCAACAAAATTGGATGTCACCGAGTGGTAAATAAATTGAGAAAGTGAAATTGAAAAATTAAATTGATCAAAGGATCATTGTTGGCTTGTGTTTGGAGCGAATCGGAATTGAAATAGGAAAACGAATTGGATTTATTCAATATATAATACATAATATATATTTTATATATATTATTATTATTATTAAATAAATAAAATGAAACATTAAAAGGGATTTTATACCTAGTTGCTTACATTGCATTTTATTGTTTTTCAAAAAAATCGTATTTTGTGGACTACTACATACAACAACCTGACAAGGACTGTTCGACATCAAGTCAGTTTTTATACTATGTATGTACGAGAGTTTTACATATTTACTTTCGTGCATATCATTTTTTATGATATGATATATTGGATTCTGATTTGGCGGCGATGAATCTTCTTAATACTTTGGATATTTTTTGTGTCAAAGTATCATGAGGCTATCCTCGATACATCTCATGCTCGTGGAGATGGTTGATTGTGCGCTGTGTGAAAGATGAGATTAGGAAGGTAATGACGCTTCCTTGGGTTTCGAATCCTTAAACCGGATCAGGTTGCATGGTTCGAGTTGTGTTGTCGTAAAGTTTGCTGGCCGACAACCCAAGTGACACGTCGGGTCTTCAGACCGCCATCATTTGTCTTCCTCTAGGCTCATGAGGTGCTACCCAAAAATGGTCGCCACCTTTCTTTGTGATTGATTGGAGGAGTCCCTGAGTGTTCCTCCATTTTCACTTAAAACGGTTTTCAAACTAAAATACGACGAGAGTATTTTGACTTATAGTTGTCTATGTATACAACCATGTTTTCTTGATGTCTCATGGAAGCCTTTGAGGTCAAATTTTCTTAAAAGATAAAAATGATTTGAAATGTTTTGAGAAACGTGCATGATCACCTAAAACCCATGGTTTTTGCGAAAAGATTAAAACAAGTTTTAGCATAACATTTAGTATAAGTTTCCTACTGAGTTAGTCACTCACCCCAACGACCCCTCCTCTCCAGGCAAACAAAAGAGTAGATAGGCTTGCGTGGGTTCAAGCTGAAGACCTTGCTTCCATTTCTCTTTGTTTCTTTAATTGTATCTTTAATTCCTGGTAAGAAAACTATCTGATAAAATGTTTGGTACTTTGGATTTCGAGATTTTGGACTTGTATGCACATTTTCATTTGAACTTGTAATTTTATATTTTCGCTCTATTAACTTTTGCAATCACTATTTAGACCTTGGCTCATCACAAGTGGGCTACGGCTAGAAATTATATACAACTCTTCCGCATATTTTAACGAGCCATGGCCTAGGCGAACGAGTCCTCTTCGAGGATCGAGTCGTTAGGCCTGGCGTTTCTGTCTAACTCACCTCTGAGTCATGACACTTTCTGTGACGCCCCGCGTCAAATTCAGTTCTTTCTTATATATCTTCTTTTAAATTTTCTGTAAAATTTTTCTTTTTCCTCTTTACATACTTAAACTAATAACTTTTCAAATATCAAAATGAGAGTAAATTTTAAAAGTGGAAATAAAATCAGAGTAAGCAGAAATAATTTCTAAAAAGTTTAAATAAAGTTAAAGTGCAATCAAATTATGCGAAATAACATCGAAATCAAGTTTAGGCAAACGTTACCCATTATTAAATCCTTACAAAATTAAACAAAAAATGTTTATTTTCTTCATAAGTCATTCATCTACTCAGGTCGTGATTCATCCAAATACACCTCAAGCTCCACGGGAAATGCATCCTTTTCCACTCCAGGTGTTATCATTTCATTACCTACACCACAAGTAATACATAAGTCTAAAAGACTTAGTAAGAAAAGGGAATATGCATATGTCAGGCCTCTCTTTAGTTTACTTGGAATGGGTCCGCCCCAAACCAATCTTTCATTACGTTTCATTCATTCATTCATAACTCGTAATTCAAGTCGGAAGTTGAAGGAACATGTGTGTGATGGTATAGTCTAATCAGCTTCTAGCCCTTTATGAACTAGATCCAAACTATCCACCCGCCCTTCAACCCCCCATTGCGTCATTCATTCATAGCATCATTCATTTCATTTTTCTCACTCATGCATGTGAGTACCACACCAAAATGGCACTCTCTTCTTCTTTCTATTATTATGACGCATGTTGACATAACTTAATAAGATAATGAATTAAATTGACCAACAAATATTGATGATAATTTAAGTAGAAAGAAATGAATGGCGAGCATAACACAAATTAAAGATAGACATGGAGAAAAATATAAAGCAACATAACCATGTTTAATTCTACTAAATTCAACAATTGAAGTATAGCAAGATGATTAAACTACTAACGTGAAATTCTATCTAAGTGAATAAGGCATGCTTAGCATATGATTAATGGAAACAACTCAGTAGTTAAATCATGGAAGTATTCTTAGTAATCAACTATTAAAAACATACTCATTAGATCGATTAACATACTACGATTCAATCATTCAATTAGTTAAATTTATGCCTGATATTATCCTACTAAATTAAACGTACTTAATTTACTTAAACCTACTAAATATGTATAGCAAGTAAACTAATCGGTTGTACAGAAATTATAGCATGTGAAGACAAAACAGGAACTCAATTTCTTATTTCGTTTAAGAACATACGTATACGTATGTATTGTGTTGTTTTTCATTTTATCCTTTCATTCTACAATTTGATGTTATCAATTATCATTGATTTATTGTAAGTCTATTCAAGCAAATATGAACAGTAAGAAAGAGATCTAAAATTCCTAACCAGTACCAAGAAATCATGAATACAATAATGTATTGATCTATCAAGCAGCGTAAGTTCATATTTATTTTTATGGTAGCTATCCAATTGGTTTGACATGCTTGTTCCAAGAATTAACATTTAAAGTTATCAAGGTAATTCACTAACCATACTCAGATTAAATGACTAACATCAATGAACTAACAACAGTAATAGCAACATGAGAATTTACATCGAACAATTCATTTCCATTCATCATAACTTTTCCATTCATCATTTGTTCTATCTTTAAAACTATCATTCCAACAATTGCAGCAAAGAAATGCACAAAACCAGCAGGAAATTAAGAAATTTTGTAGGAAATAAACCAATTCATCTATACAACGCACACACTCTACTTGGGGTGTAGGGCTTCCACATGGCCACGACACGACCAATTCTTACCTAAAATGAAGAAAACAAACAGGGACAGCAATGACAGAAATCTAGAAAATCCCACTGCCTACAGAGAGCACACAATCATCCACTTCCTTAGGTCTTTCTAGAATGAACTCAATGCTTTGAATCTTACAATCCTAAAGAAATTTCCCTTACTCCCTTTCACTCTCACAGCTAGAACACTCTCTCACAAGAAAGAGATTTCTCAATTCTTCAAGGAGGCTCCAAATCAGAGTTTAAAAAAGATGGAATTCTACCTGGGGAAATCGGTGTGTACCAATCAGGAAGGAGAATGAGCGAAAATGGGGCGACGTGATACAATTGAGGGGGAATTCGTATCTCCAGAGCTGATTCGTGGCTGCTTTCTCGAGTTTCAATCCCCTGAATTTCACTGTGTCGAACCGCAGCCCGGACCAACTGCTCGAGCCGACCAGAAAATTGACCCTGCTCGTCGATGCATCAGCCGTAAATCGCAGCCCGTTGACTCCAATTCACATCGTCACTGTGCATCACCGAACACCCAAATCTGCAGTAAAACATCGACACCTATACCATTCGACCAGACCCGCGAGATCCGACGCCAAATCGTCGCTCCAATCCACGAGATTCACCAGTTCAACCCGCCTGGAATCACCACGCGAGGTCGCCAGCACCGTCTCTGTCCTCTTCGTCGTCCTTCACCGTCTCCATCGTGGTTCTCCCTCTCCGATTCTCCTCTCGCCGAGTCCTCCTTCTATCTTCCCGATTTTCTTCTCTTCAGAACTAAGGAAAGGTCTCTTCTTCACTTGATGTCATACCGGACATGCAACCACAATACTGAACCGGTTATGTTGCTGAACCGGTTCTTACCTCCAAATTCCATTAATTCAAATAATTGAATCCTATTGTTAATTCCAATTAGTCCACTTTATCCAATTAAATTTTCTCTTTATTAATTTAATTAAATCTTGCATTTAATTAAATTATTCACAATCCAAATTCAAATTCTCGATTTATTCCAAATGTCGTTCGATGAAAAAGGGTTGTCGATTACGTCTTTGGTAATACCCCAATAATTATCCAATAACTCCAATATCCCAAATTTCTTTCTAATTATTTTCATTAAATTCCAATATAACAAGTCGAGGTATTACATTTCACTCTCAAAATAAATTTTGTCCCATAATATTTTCCACAATTATACTTCATAATAACTCGTATAGGCACGAAATGAAATACTTTAATTATTCAAAATTGACTACATGCATGAACAGAAAAAGTGATAATAGGGTGTTACACTTTCCCTTATTTCTATTTATTCTAGAGTGTTTGAACTTATTTCTTGGTGAGAATATTTAATGGTTTGTATAAACTTATAACTGATGGTTGAGATTTGTTGCACAGTACTTTCTATTTTATTTCTTTCATACACTATTATTCTCGTGATTGTTGTACAAACCTTGGCCCGTATTTCTCGGGTTGTACTCAAACATAAAAGTCTTCTGCTGAAATCCTAGTTTTGGGTTGAGCGATTGGGTTCTCTTCGAGGATAGGGTCTTCTAACCCAACAATGAGCTTTTGGGGAGCTGCAATAATTATAAGCTTAGCTAGCGCCATACCTGTAGTAGACATCTAGGGTTTGCTAAGATAAGTCTTAGTAGCGTTGCATTATGCACATAATTATAGAATTTTCCGTTGGGGAATGTGTGATTATCCGGATTAAGGATTAATCCTAATAATCATATTTTCTATGATTAAATATGATTAAGTGATAGTAAATCATGAGATGACTTTGAAGATGCAATTAACTAACCAATTGAGGGTATGTTTCCAAACTAAAAAAATGTACAATAGCAGATACTTTAGAGTATGAAATGGTGAAGAGATTGGATCAACATGATGTATGTTCATTAAGATATGAATTTTTGCACAAAAGTGATAAATGTGTTATAAATTAGCATAGTCATTGTTTCTGGCTCATTGAAGAAGTTATGGTGATTATTAATTCAAACCATTTTAAGGTCATAAATTAGACACATAAATGAATTGTATGGCTTTGGATTGAAAGGATTTGGATATATACAATAAAAGTTATGCATGTTTGAAGTTAGATGTGTCCAAAACTATACTGTTTTGGGATATGTCTTTAAATTGGACGTTGGAGTGGGAACTTGGAGAAGTTTATAAAAGATGGAACATTTCTAATACATTGAAGTATGTGGCCATATAATAAAATTGGATAACCAATAAGGTTATGACACGTATCACTTGTGAATTAGTGATTTAAGTGTGTGATTAATGTGTAATTAGTGGATGATTAAGGTTAATTAATCATGATTAATTATAATAATCATGGGGATTAGCTTAGAACTAAGCTAAAGTAATTAGTTTAAGTTAAGAACAGTTAAGGAAAATTAACCATGACATTTTGGTAAATATCTATGGATGGAAGGGTAAAATGGTAAAAATCAATGGAAAAAATGGTCATTTCACCCCATGAAGTCTCTAGAAAGAGGAGAAATAGCTGAAGACTTGGCCAATTTTGTGCTGAACCAGAGAGGGGAAGAGAGGAAAAAGAAAAGGGAGAAAAGAGGGGAAAATGAAGAAGAAGAAAGGGGAGGAAGAAATGGTCCTCCATCCATTAAGGAAATTGTTCCTCTTTCCAAGAGGATCCTTTTGAGCTAAAAATTAAGAGGAGAAAGTGAAGAATAAGTTATCTTCAAGAGGTAAAAACCCTAACCTAGGTGATTTATACAAACTATGATATATTACATAGTTTTTGGTGAAGTTATATAATTGGGAGATATATGGGAATATCTTGTAATATGGTTGTGAATCTTTGATATGTGTGAATAAACATAAGGATATTGGTTAATTTGGTTGATTAAAGAAAATTTGATGTAGATGTAATTAAATGGAAGCATGAAATTTGTGTATTATTAGTAAAGTTGGTTGATTGAGGAATAACAATGAGATTGGTTGATTTAGTTTAACTATTGGCTATATACATTAAGAGGTATCATTGGTGAGGATTATATGTAGTTGTTGAAATTGAATGTTAGAAATATAAATATTGGAGAATCATATTGAGTTTAGTTTAGTTGAATCATTAATCATGGTGGAATATAAATAGTTATGATGTTGTTGAATTAATTATGAATGTAATGATGAATTGAGGCATGAAATTAGCATGCAAAATGAACATATCTCTACACATTGTATGATTTGGAAGATATTGATATTGAATTGGTTGTGAGAAATTTTTGAGGAAGAGGAAATTGAGGGTTAGATAGATTTAAATGTCTATTTAGAGGATTATGTATGTGATTATAATCCTAGAATGGTTTAGGGATAATTTGGTATTGATTTTAAAAGGTTTTGGTTTGAGGGCAAAATGAGAAAATGTGAATCTAGACCAATTGCAGTCGACCGGACATTGTAATTTAAGGGTTCAGATGACCAAAAATGGTCCACCGTAATGTTGAGGTTCAATCTGTGAAATCTATGGTCGGCCACACTGGTTGACCGAAGTAAGTGTTTTGCCTTATTGTGTATTAAATTTATATAATACCCCGAATTTTTTGTTCTGTTAAGCCTAAGATGATAATGTTATTATTTGAGAATATTACAATTATGTTAGGTGGTTAGGGTATTGAATTATTGATGGTGGGTTAGAAATTGTTAAATTAGTGAGGATTGATGATGTACCCCAAGATCCTATCATTTGGACCCGAGCCAATAGGCTCATTGCTTATATAATTAGTTACTATTTTTGCAGGATTGAATAAACTAGAAGAACTTGAGCACAAACCAATGCGTGATGACAAGGAGGCTCCTAGACATTTAATCACATTTTGACCGAGGACAATTAGGAATTCACTTCCATGAAGGCTTGGAGAACGGCCCAACAACCATGGACTTAAATAAGCCCACACACTTAATCAAATGGGTGGTACCAATTCCAATTAGAGAAGAAGAGAAAGCCCACACATCCTTGGCTCAATTGCTCTCCTTAAATGTATTAGGTGGCTTTGGAACTACTAAAAGAACTTTACATCTTCCTAGGTAAGCCTTGTCTCACTAAATAAGAATCTAGAGCTGGCAATTCATATTCCAAAATGCTCTTGTGATTTTCTAGACTCTTTTCATTTCCCTAGGTGATGAATCTTCCCACTTTCTCATTCCCCTTCTTTTAAGTAATTAATGCTTGTCTTGATTTGCTAATGACTTTTCCTTTTCCTAGGTGGTTGCTTATTAGCATCAATTTATTACTTACATTGTAACTTGTGTCCATGATGGGTTATATATACCCCCTTTTGTAATTCAAAAGACAATCAACTTGGAATCAAAAACTCTTGTGTTTAGTTTGTGAAATTCTTTCACTCTCTTTTTGCTATCTCTTATTTTTGTGAGTCATATCCAAATTGAGTATTAGTAGGTTTGGTGAGTCATATCCAAATCGTAGTTTGGTGAGTCATATCCAAGCTAACCTCCATTTTTCTTAATGAGTCATATCCAAGTGAAGTTTGAGTGTGCATCAATTAACTTGATCCCTCAAGTTAATCCTCTCTCCACACTTAGCAAGGCGAGCTAAGTCCATTCCATCAAGAATAAGTCCAAGCACCCCCAGGGTCTCTCTTGTTCCTTTATTTGCTTCTGCAATCTTCCAAACCCCCATTTGAAAACACATCGGTTGAAGTTAACCGATTGCCCAAAATCCTTGAATTGTCTTTGTGCATTTTTGGGGCACATCATTTGGTATCAAAGCTTAAATTGACAAAGCCGATCGTACCAGGTTCTTTGTTCCTATTTTTATTACTCCGTTATTTGGTGATTTTATCTTACATCATTATGAATGAGACTACCACTATATGAGATATTTTAGTGAAGAAGAAAATGAGTTATTGGCGTCCATCCCAACTTTTAGCGGTTCAAACTTTATCGAAGAGTATTTGGATTGGGAAAGCAAAGTCGACTAAATTTATTTACGCTGCCATCTCTCATAAAGGAGCACGGAAAAATTTATTTCTTCAAAGCTTCGAGGAAGAGCTTCAAGATGGTGGGACAAACTAATTGCCTACCTAGAAGAAAACGGAGAAGAAGACATCAACACGTGGGGATTAATGAAGAGATTTTTTTAGGAGAAGGTACGCTCCGAAGCCCACTAAATTGGTTCCGACTTCCCCACCTTCCAACCGAACCAGGAGAAATGATTTTAAAGACCAGTAATCCCAAAAAATTGATATACAAGCCACATTACAAGGTATAGCGATCGACTTGATTACTTATCAAAATATTTGGGTTCTATAGGCATTCAACCTTCAAACTCACAGAGCAATGTTGAGACATTAGAGGAAACAGCGAGCATAGTGGAGCAACCTGAGGAGGATGTCAGTTCTCTGAATGAACCAATCCTTCAAAGCATGAAAGTAGAGTTGTCTAAAGAGGGTAATGTTGAATTAAAGGCATCATGTCTTGAGGAAGAGAAATCTGATGAAGAGGCTGTTTCTCCACATGAGAGTTCAACTCTCCAATTGGATTCCGAGATGGGAGAAATGAAAACTGAGTCATGTGATGCTCCATTTTGGTTATCGAAAAGAGAACTATTAGTGTTGATTAGGCTTCAAAAGGAGCTTGAAGAATGGGACACAACCATTGCTAATTCCATGAGCTACATGTTGTTCAACACATTAATTGATTATTCTTCTAAAATTAAGTGGATCAAATATCTTCGTCATTTTGAATCTGTTATACCACTGCGGATTGGAAATTTCATTTATGCTGCTATTAGTGAGCCCTCTTTATATCTTGGAATGTCAAACGAGGTTGTTAACCTTAGCATGCTTAGTGGTACAACCATAGAAACGCTGCTGACTAAAGAACACCATGGTTTTGAGTTTGATATTCCAGTTATTGATAAAGGAGATAATCACAATTGGGATAAATTTCTGAATTTTGTGGATAATGATGCTTGCTTGGTCTGTGAAAGAGTTGATTTGATGATTGAAGGCTTTGTTATTGCTGGGTATTATGGAAAGTCATATGTGAAAGAAAATTATCATGGTGTCAAACCAAATTATCCATTTGATCCAAGAGGAGGAACATCAAGAGAAGATAGAGGTGGAAGACTCCCTGGATTTAGGGCAAATACTTTTCAACCCCAGGAGTATGATGCACCGCAAGATTCTATCATTCAGACCCGAGCCAATAGGCTCATTGATTATATAATTAGTTACTATTTTTGCAGGATTGAATAAACTAGAAGAACTTGAGCACAAACCAACGCATGATGACAAGGAGGCTCCTAGACATTTAATCACATTTTGACCAAGGACAATTAGGAATTCACTTCCATGAAGGCTTGGAGAAGGCCCAGCAACCATGGACTTAGATAAGCCCACACACTTAATCAAATGGGTGGGACCAAGTCCAATTAGAGAAGAAGAGAAAGCCCACACATCCTTAGCCCAATTGCTCTCCTTACATGTATTAGGTGGCCTTTGAATTACTAAAAGAATTATACATCTTCCTAGGTAAGCCTTGTCTAACCAAAGAAGGATCTAGAGCTGGCAATTCATATTCCAAGATGCTCTTGTGATTTTCTAGACTCTTTTCATTTCCCTAGGTGATGAATCTTCCATCTTTCTCATTCCCCTTCTTTTAAGTAATTAATGCTTGTCTTGGTTTTCTATTGACCTTTCCTCTTCCTAAGTGGTTGGTTATTAGCATCTATTTATTACTTGCATTGTAACTTGTCTCCAAGATGGGTTATATATACCCCCTTTTGTAATTCAAAAGACAATCAACTTGGAATAAAAAACTCTTTTGTTTAGTTTGTGAAATTCTTTCACTCTCTTTTTGCTATCCCTTATTTTGGTGAGTCATATCCAAATTGAGTGTTAGTAGGTTTGGTGAGTCATATCCAAACCGTAGCTTGGTGAGTCATATCCAAGTTAGCCTCCATTTTTCTTGGTGAGTCATATCCAAGTGAAGTGTGAGTGTACATCAATCAACTTGATCCCTCAAGTTAATCCTCTCTCCACACTTAACAAAGCGAGCTAAGTCCATTCCATCAAGAATAAGTCCAAGCACCCCCACGGGTCTCTCTTGTTCCTTTATTTGCTTCCACACTCTTCCAAACCCCCATTTGGAAACACATCGATTGAAGTTAACCGATTGCCCAAAAGCCTTGAATTTCTTTGTGCATTTTTAGGGCACATCAATTGACTATGAGGAGTGGTCAATCAAAAAGGTGTTTTGTGGTTGTTCAAATGATCGACCAACTTCTTTGTGAAATATGAAGGTTTTGTGTATTGCAGTCGATCATGAAGGAAACGCAGTCGATCACAGTCTACACAAAAATATTACAGTGGCAAGCAAAATGTTGAGCAGTCGACCGTGTGAATGTGTTGGTGATCGACCAGCTCCTCCAATTTTTTAGATTTGCTGTCGATCATCGCCGATATTGTGGTCGGTCATAAACACTACAAAATATTATAGATTGTAGCCATTTTGGAAGCTGTCGATCGTCCACTGGTGGGTGATCGACTAGTTGCTCTGAAAAATAAGCAGAGTCAAAATTAAACTGTCTCACGGTCGATCCTAGTAAGGAGTGATCGACTGAGAAGTTCAAGAGTCGCCTGGAAAATGGCTTCTGCCAAGACTTTACGAGAAGAAAAGGGATTAATAGGTGGATTCCATGTTGTGTGCCACTTGGTCGTACTATTTTTATAAGGGATGACAGATGGGAGATATGCAAGGACATTAAAAAGCTTTCTAAGAAACTCCATAGCTGGTGCCCTGTTCTTCTCTGAGTTGCAGTGAAAAGAGGAGCTTCAAAGGAGAAATCTACAGATAACAGGTAAGGGATAGTGCGTGTGTTTTGCCATAGGTGGCCTAAATCACAAGATTAGGATTGTTGTGTTGTTTGTTGATGAATATAGCTGTGAAAAATGTTATTTTGCTGATGATAAGTTACTTTTAACTACTACCATTCGCTGCTCGAACAAGAAATTTGGACAATGTTCTATTGTTTTGTATTGTTAGTTAATAGTGCTCTTGGCTGCTTAATAATCTATTGATTTCTTAACTACATAAAAAGTTAAGTTGAAGAAATGTTGAACTAGTGAAATATGCTAGCTGTTGTGTACAAAAATGTTAAATAGTGAAGCGAAGAAAAATGTTGATGGGTAATGTTCTGTTGATGGGTATTGAGAATGGTTGCTTAAACTACTTAATAATGATGTTCATAGTTAAGGATAGATACCATGTTAATTAGACTGTGTTCTCTAGTTAGGGTTACACCTTTGATGAACACTGTGCTCTATAATGCTTATTGTTGGCTGAAGATAATGCTCTGTGGAAAATAATGTTATTCCATGTTGCATTCCCTGTTTTACTACTCGTGATGGTAGATGTATGTATGATTGCCTTTTGTTGATCTCTACTGTTATAGCCTAATAGTAATAATTAAGAATAAGGTTAAGATATGTTATTGTAATCTGTTTTGCTGCCTATCATGTTAGAATTTGGTTGTTTTGGTATTGCCCTGATAAATGATTGATAAAAGTTTCTCTGTTGATTGAAATCTACTTGTATTGCACTCATTTCCTTGCAAACAGGTTGATATTAATGTATCGCTTGAAATGCATCTATGACATGCGTCATGAGTAGAGATGTTATGATAAGGTTTGCATATACATGCATTGTGAGGAAGAGAAATGGATTAAATAAATGTAAATAGGTGTTGGAGGTAGGGGAGATTAGTATCGGATCCACTTAGGAGAACTACGAGATGATGTATCTCATCCCCCATTGGGATTGAGTGACAGTTCTACCCAAGTTAGATCCCGAGGATGTATCTATTATCTTATGCATAAAATTTCCAATGTCCTGAACTATTATGAGACTATGATTAAATAATAGAAAAAATAGGTTCTTTTATGATATGAAAGACATGTGCATGGAGTCAGCACAAGCATGCATATCTCATTTTATTTCTTACTGGGCGTTAGGCTCATAAGTTTATCTTGTGATGTAGGTATGCATGATATCGAGGATAGAAGCTGTTGATGAAGGATTTGAAGGTGAGATTGTGCTGGCTAAACTAAATGGGAACGGTTTATGGAAAGGGTTTTGTTTTGTATGAACAAAATGTATACTTTAATAATGAAAGAAAATATTTTTTATTTATAGTATTTTCGCTTCTGTTTGTAAAAAGGAAGGCATTCCATCGCACTTTTTGGTTTTTAAAGGAATAAAGAAATCAGGTCGTTACAATTTATACTGGAGCGGACGACCGCAACCGAGGGGCAGTCGATCAGACTCTGTAATTTTGAAATATTAATCTTAGGTTTTAAACCATTTTTTTACCCATTGTATAAACCATTTTGGAAGATGATTGAGTCATATATAGAACATGTCCAGATAGATGTATGACACCATTTCATGCATCACTATTGTATGTTTAATAACAAGATTTGCATGGTTCATTTTACATGCATTATTAGTATGTATTATATGCATTCAATGTATGCATAGAGAGGATGTCAAATCATGTATCATGAAATATTTATATTTACAAAACATATTATCCAGGTGGTATTATTGGTCAAAAATGAATCCAATATACCTCGCGTAGTCCATGTATTGTGTGACATATGTAAAGTGAAAAAATGGAAGGGGAGGGACTGTGAGTCCCCATTAGGTTGAGAGTCTCTTACCCTCCGGAGGTTTTATTATTCATGAGCACACCTATTGGAGACAGTGGTTAGTATGGTAGGGTTCCATGGTCATGTGTGACTTTTCATACGATGGTGTAAGATCATTCATGTTCATAGTCACATAAATGTTGAAATTCACAGATAAGTTGACTTTCACGTACATGTTAATGAAACGATACTTTTTAAATAATATGAACATTTAATAATAAATAGAGCATTGCACTAATTCACAATATCACTGCATCATTGTGAAAGAAGAGTCGTGATATGCATTTCATATTCATATATTACATAATTTTGGGTCATGGGATGACTTAGTTGGATAGATTGTCATGGAATCTAGGCAATGATCATAGAATCTTGTGTCTAGGCATTGACTTATATATATGTTGATGAATTCCTTCATATAGAGGAATCATTGTGATAGACATTAAATGGAAATATCTAGATAGTTGGTGATAAACATTAAATAGAAATATATAGATAGTATGAGACATACATTAATTAGAAATATCTATAAATAAGGAAGTCCTTCATATAGAGGATTAAGTTGTTGAGGCATAGGTTTTGATAGACATACCTTGTAAATGCTAAATAGCTCGAGATTAGACACATATTAGAGGTGTCTAGTATTAGTATTAAATAAAACATAGAAGATTACGAGAGATGGTTTGGGAATTAGACATTAATTGGAAATGTCTAAATGGTGATGGTGGTAGATGGACCACAATAGAACGTAATCTATAATAAGGGAAATCACATTGGAAAGTAGTAAGATTTATAGAATGAGTATTCTATAGAGTTTGATGGTGCTTATTTAAAATAGCTCGTGAGGTTTGTGTTAAAAGTATTTAATAATTAAATACGTGTGGGAATAAGTTGTGCATAACGAATAACTGCACATGAGAATGAAAAAAGGTAGGCTATGGTTATCTAAATCATAGGTCTAAGTATTTCTACATATGCACGAAACATTTCTTATATAAAGAAGTGCGTCACATAGTTTGAGATATTAATTAGAAATATATAAAGACCTAGATAAAATATAGAGCTTAAGATATGTGATCATGAAAGTAGATAATAAAGTTAAATGTTAGAAGTTATGGATGTGAGGACTAATCACGTTGGACTTAGCATATGATTAGTTGTGATATTTGTATGATGTATTGGATCCTTAGTTAGGATTCTTACTGAGCTCAAAAAGCTCACAGTTCTATTTTATGTTGTTTTTCAGGAACAGGTAATAACAAATTAAGGTAAAAAAAAGTAAAGATCTGATTTGCACAACTTAGGCTCAGTAGTATGGTTTGGGTTTTTATTATGATGTATCTAGTTTTGATTCGACCCATGTTTATAAAATAAAGGGAAAATGACAAATCAACCATCATTCTTTACTGTTTGTGACAAACCAACCACTATCCTTTTTTCACTAACAAATTAACCACTGAACTATAGAAAAATGACGCCACCACTATCGTTGTCACGTTTGCCATTAAATGTGATGAAGTCGAGCCGCAGCAGTTCATAGCCAAACCGTCGCGGCTCCGTGGTTTCCCAAAAATAAGCCAGCAAGTTTCATGAACCGCCACAATTTAACATGAAGCCACCGCGGTGTGTCAATACATCGCGGCTGCTTCATACCAAACCATTGCAGCGTCATCCTAAACCGCAGCGGTTTGTTGTGCCTCGGTCTTTGATCCTCTGTCTTACTACATAATACTCGATCGAGGGCTCTGACATTTTCATCGTGAACAAACAACGATAACCTCGGCGAACAACAATCTTAGAACTTCGATACTAATGTATTTCCGAGCAAAGAAAATGGCACTCAAGCGAAAGGGTGGTCTGTCGCAATCGATACCAAAGGCAGAAACCACAGAGTCTGCCAATCCAGCCACAATGCAAGAAGAAGCACCTACCGCGGTGAAAGCTGGCCAAACCGCGGCAGTGCAAGCTGTCCAAACCGAGGTGGTGCAACACATAGAAATTGCGGCGAGTGGAGAAACCGTGGCACAATCTCAATCTCAACCTCAACTGCAGCCGCAACTTGAACAACGATCAGCTGGAGGGTCAGTGGTTCGGTTCCAACCCGATACAGTAAGTTTCCACTCCTCACTATTCAGGATAGCCTACATGAAAGAACGGTATGAAGAGGATGTAAAACATCGTTCAGTTATTGTTTCTAAAAGAGTAGAGTTGGAGTCCTTGGCTGAAATGGGAATTCTGATTAAGGATGTTGGATTAGACGGTTTGTGTCAGATGGGGGGAAGTTACTGCGAGAGGATTGTCAGACTCTTTTACGCAAATTTGGAACTGTCCACCCAGCCATTAAGGGTCCTTACATATATGTTTGGACGAGAGTTGAGGTTGACTCCCAATGATCTGAATGGGATGCTTGGATGTGTACTAGAGGGACCAAGTGATTAGTATTTTCACGTGTCTCAGGATCCACCTTTCATCAGCCGAGGAGAAGGGCTGGTAGTGCTTAGATTGTTGCACCGAGATCCCGAGATTGCCGAGTACAACAAGCCAAAGGGCAGAAAGCTGAATGCCATAGTCCAAGTGATCCACCTCATGACGACGTACATGATTTTGCCTCAGGTTGAACATCGAGACCATGTTAACTGCATGGATTTCTATTTTCTAGAGAAGGTGTTCACTAGGAAAAAGGTGGACATTAGATATGTCATCTTGAGTCACATACACGAGGTGCTCAACAACCCGACCAAGAGTCTGCCATTCAACTGGCTTATCTAGAGGATTGTTGAATAGTATGGGGTACCCATCTTGGAGGATGAGCCGAGAATCAAAGAGACAGCCACTGATGTGTTCAACAAATTGAAAGTGGACCGAATGGGAGTCTACAAAGTTAGAGGGGAATAGGTACGCAAGACCACGAAGAAGCCAGGTTCAGTGTCCTAGCCACCCGCACCTCCACCCCCCTCAGTGGCTCAGCCTTCATCCCCCTCAGAGGAACAGTCTCCAACATCGTCTCTGCAGCACATGGAGAAGGATGTTCCACAGCTGATGCAATTGCCCCCTCCTCAGACATCTCTTTTTACTTCGATGCCTAAGGAGATCTCCGACTAGATGAGCAAGATGGAGGAGCTCCATCATATGGCGCTTACCAGAATACAAATGATGGAGGAGCACCTTCAAATAGCGCTGCACCAAATTAAAAAAGTGGAGGAGTGAGCAGAAGAGAGGCATCAGCGAGCAGAAGAGAGGCATCATGAGCTCGTGGTAGCACTTTAGAGAATGGAGCAGCAAGCAGCCCCTACAGCAGCCTCTCCATCATCCTCTGAACCAACAGAAGCCACAAATTGCTTGTAAGTTATTTACTTTGTATGCAAAGTTCAGTCTTTACCTTATTTTTGTTTGATGTAATAACGTGTCGTTGATTTGCAGTACCATTGTCGTAAGTCTCCAACCTGCTCCTCCTTCTGTGCTTGCCAAGGTGCAAGAGACAAGTGAGTCACAGCCTCAGCCCCTTAAAGCTGTGCACGTGGTACGTCTTTGATTTGGTTATATATGTGTGTCTACACTTATTCATGCTTTATTAGTCTGACGGCCGTTCGCAATTTTTGTTACAGTCTCGGGAATTGATGGATGTCTTCAAGAAGTATGTTTTGGGAAATACTCGAAAGAACTTTGAAACGTGTGCAATTATTGGGGGAAAGCTGATCAAGAATGATTACACCATCACTGATATCATCTTCCCGGAGCAAGTCGGGATGCTAAACACGATGAGAAGCCTTCTTTGTAATTTAGTTTATAAGCTTTTATCTTAGTACTCATCCGAACTTATATGCAGTGCTATGTGGTGAACAACGACGATGCCTTTGCGTTTCAACAACAAAAATCACTACTCACACTAGGGTGGATTCACGTGAGTAACCATCTCACTTCTCCATCATCGTAGCGCCCACTGACAAAGAGCGGTATGTATTTTCCCTTATGTAGATTCATATTGCTTTCTACTTGTTTACCAGCAATTGTTCCCTTTGCATTGCAGCCCGTACGACATCTTTTGGTGTACCAGTGAGGGGATGACGGTGATCCAAATGTGCATTAATATGGAACAATTCCACGAGCACAACGATCAACTCGTGGAGGGTCCGTTGTTGGCCAATGTGTCCAATGTATACTTGGACACGCAAATGGCTTTTGAAATCACGAATTTTTAGTCAAAACAAAGCAGGAAGAAGTCAGCTTAGGAATATCTGTTTACGTTGACTTCGTTGTAATATATTTTTACGTTTATGTTGACGTTTGGATAGAAAAATATCTGTTTGGATAGTTTGGATAATATCTGCTTATAGTTTGGATAATATCTTCTTATAGTTTGGATAGTTTGGATAATATTTGTTTATAGTTTTGATAATATGTGGTTGGGAAAAGTATCTGCTTTTGTTGATCTCGCAGGGACGATAGACTTAAAAAAAAGCGAAACTCTTGCAAAATTTTTACTTTTTTTATAGTGAAATTGACTCAACGATTCCATTCATCATGAACAAACAAGTAAGAATGTTCATCGCATTCATCGCAACAATTTCAGCAAGCTGTACATAACACTGAAACATAAAAGGCATACTAATCATGACAAACCGCTGCAGCTTTTTGGACACGCTCCAGTGGTTTCTGATGCTCTACTACAGCTTTGTGGACAAGCCACCACAGTTATTTAGCAAGCTGTTGTGGCTTTATCGATAAGCCACCGCGATTTATTAGCAAGTCGCTGTGGCGCTTCAAATAAAACCGCAGCGGCTCATCATGGTGCTGAAAGACAGATTCAAATGAAACGTTGGTACCTTGACATTAGCATACTAATCACTTTCCATTCATCCTCAACAATCAAATGTATCGAACCAATATATCAATTCAAATTTATCAAACCAATTCAAATTTATCAAACCAATTCGAATTTATCAATTCAAATTTTACAACAATAATGTGCATTACAATCGCATATATATCAAACCTTATTTATCAAACCAATATATCAAGGAAACTTAAGGTCTACATTTGTGCATGTTTGTGTTTGTAGACCTTGCGCATCATACTCTTGTAGAACCCATTGCAAATGAAATTAGCATAGTTCAAATAACACTTGAATATGTAAACGTGATAATGGGCTTACCTGCGTCTCAAGAACTATGTTTGGAACTGTCTTAGCAACTCTCTTAGGGACTATCTTGGGGACTATGGCAGGAATTGTCTTGGGGGCTGTCTCGGGGACTCTGAAACCCATAAATGTGCCCACCGACCTTCCTCTGCCACCTCTGCCTCTGTCTCTGCCTTTGGCTCTGCTTCTTTCGCCTCTGCCGCCACATGCACTAGACTCCCCTCCACCTTTGCACATGCAGGAATTATGCCCCACGCCTCCACACTGGCCACAGGTCATATTCATATGTCTTTTGGGCAGCACTGTCTGACTTGGGGCCCCATCCACATCCCGTATTATACATATTCGTGGCCTTCCTGGAAGCCTTTTAAATGGCAATGGGATAATTGGATCAAGATGCGTCACAGGAGGCCACTCGATTTGTCCATTGACTAGGCAGACAAAGTGGGAGTACAGTGCCATGTATGTTTCTCGGTGATAGCACACATGCACAAATTCCTTAAGAGATCTCCTCGTGAAGTGAATGCACGGGACTGCATGGACACATGGGATGTCGGTCAACTCCCACTTGTAACAGGTACAAGTACGCCTATCCAAATCTACAGAGTACTATTCGTTACCGTTGCTAACCTCAAACTGGGTAGCTCCTGAAAGCTGGGGGCTCCAATTTCGATTGGCAAGTTGTAGTTTGGCAAGCCGATTGTTGATTTGCGGACACAACAGGTCCGTCGATTGCGCGATTCCATCAATTATGCCATCTTTTCACTTTTTTCACAATCCTACCCATGATGCCCTTTCGTATGATCACGAACATACTTAGAATCGGTTTGTCCAGATTGGTAGGATGCAGGCGTTGAACGACTCATTGAGGTTGTTAAGGCTTAGGTCGCATTTGAGGATGGAGTAGAAGGCATGTTTGGCCCAGCATCTCACATCTATTCCTCGTAGATAGTTGTGGGCCATCGAGTCAAGCAAAAATAACTTCGTCATCTCTCTCTCTCAAACTGCCTCACTGTTGTGGCTTTAGATGAAACCCACATTGCATCCTTGAACAACCTGCCTTTAAATTTTTTTTGAAAATTGCCATACAGGTGTCGGATGCAAAACCGATCGTCCGCTTGCCCTGCCACCTCTCTGACAGCTAGCACTAACCCCTACAAAGATTGATAGTATAAGTCAAACATTGGTACACACCGCATAACACAAACATATAAGGCAAGAGCAATCAACCGTACCTTTTGTCGGTCAGAAATAATTGTCCACCTATTGCTGCTCGGGGTGTTTAGATCATCGAGCAATAATTCAAGAAACTAGCTCTAGGAAGCCATATTTTCTACTTAAACCACTGCTACAGTAATCAGATACATTCCATTGTTCTCGTCGACGGTGATAGCAGTGAGCACCTAGCCCGGAGTCGCTCCCTTCAAGTGGCAACCGTCTAAAAAATTAACCAGTCTACCACAGTTTCGCAAGGCCATCTTGCGTGCAGCCGAATACATGTACATCCTTTTAAATGCACTCATCTCTGGGTCAATGCGCACCAAGCTTCTAGGATTAAACCTCTGAATCTCTTCGGCATAAGACTCTATGAGCTTGTGTTGCTCATTGCCATCCCCTTCATTAATGTTTTTTGTCGTATTTCTTGCCCTTCGCGCAAGGCTGGGTGTGATGTTGATGTTAAAGTCCTTCCTTACTGTCTCAATTATGGAGGACAAGTCTCAGTCGGCCTAACTTTTAAACCTATCCAAGTAATGCGTTGCCACCCATTTGGAAGAGGTATGGCGACTTTCCATCTTTCTCGAGCAAGTGTGAACGTCGTTATAGAACTTTATTTGAAACTTCATTTCACCTTGCATTTTTATGCGTGCAGCCACTACATGCTACCTTCCTAGCAGGCAGCCCTCAACCGATGTGTGTCACTGTGGGTGAATTTTATCCCGTACCCATTCTTCAACGCATGATCTACAATTTCTTCTCTAATTTTATTCAGTGAACTATACTTTTTACCAAGGCCCGTACCAGCGAATCTGCATTCTTCTTGTGGTTGGCGTCTAGGCCTACTCTCGGCCATGTCCATGTCTCTTCACTACTGGATTGGCATAATGAATGGGGGTCCTCCTCGTCATCCTTGTGTAGAGTTGTTGAGACGAAGTGTAACACTATTGCAACTTCATCTCCAATTCTACGTACCTCATTGGCCAAAAATGTATCTGTGGGCCCCACTTCAAGTTGACGGTTCATAACAGATTCCTCAACACTCCAAGACACCATTTGTTTTTCAACAAATTCTTTAACTTTGCCAAAATGTGGTTCACTTCAGCTCTTAGAAATCTCTATGGTTTGCTCATCGCTGATAAAATGTCTGAGAAATTTGTGAGGAGTTTACTTTGTACTTATACAATTCGAAGTAGGCACAATGAACGGCGGTGGTTTCATCAATTAAACTGTAGCGGTGTGTCAAGACATCGCGGCGGTTTGGTATGAAACAGCTGCGGTGTATTTACACACCGCGGTGGCTTCATGTTAAACCACGGCGGTTCATGACACTTGCTGGCTTATTTTTGGGAAACCACGGTGTGACGCCCCGCGTCAAATATCGTACTTTCTTAACCTTTCTATTTAAAATTTTCTCATAAAAATTTTCGTTAAAGCGGAAAATATTAAATGCATTCATTAAAGTTCACAAAAACATAAAAATTAAAACACATTTCAGCAAATAGAGTAAGAGTTAATATTTTCTTACAAAACAGTACCATTCATAATTTAATTCAAAAGAGCATTTTTCTTTCTTCCTTCTTTCAAGCCATATCCTTCCTCGGGTAGTGATTCATCTAGATAATCAGTAGACTTTTTAGGAAATGCATCCTCCTCTGCTCCAGGCATTATCATCTCATTTCCTACTACATAAGTAAGACGTGAGCCTAAAGGCCCAGTACGGAAGGGGGTTTTGCAGCATGATTATGTCGCTCTTTAGTTCTTTTGGAATGGGTACCGCCCCAAAACCAATCTTTTCTTTTCTTTCATTCATTACTCATACATCAAGTGGGAGATAGGGGAACCCTGTGGAGGGAGAGTCGCCTATCGGATACTAACCACCTATGGTAGCTGGATCCCATTCTCGACTAGAGAGGGGACTTGCCCAGTCTACCTGATTAAACCAGCACTACCCGTCCGTTCCCTACTCCCATTTTCTCTTTTCTTTTCATTAATCATTTTCCTCACATAATACATATGAGTACCACCCCAAAGGTATCACTTCCTACTTGTTTCTAGTAGTATGATGCATGTTGCAGCAGTATAAAGGTACGATAATGAAAGAAAGCATAAAATTAAACAACAGTAATTAAAAGCGTATAAAGAGGACGAATATAATAGCAAAACTAAAACGACCATGAACCAAATGTGAAAATTAGTAATTAAATAGAGACATGCTTGGTAAGTAACTACAGAAACATACTCAGAAATATCTAACGAAACCCACCTAGTAAATATCTCATGGGAACATGCTTATTAAATAACTAAGGATAATGACATGGATGGATCATAAACAAGTATACATACCGGATTAAAGCATGATTCGATGGGTTTTATTTCAAATATGATAAATAGCTTGATTTACAATGTCAGGATAGTAAATTCAAATTAACTACGCATGCTTCTTTTGTGAAACTACATGATGCGAACCTAGGGTATACAAACACCCAACAACTTTTGCGGAATTAGACGGATCGTCTCACGATTTCAAGATCAAAAAGGTGGAACTACGACCCTAGCCAAACCTGTCGACTAGAACCAGAGTATTCCGAAGAGGAGCTTGACTCTAACCAAACATGTCGGCTAGAACCAAAGCTATCAAATATTCGATCTTTCAAGAATCCACCCGAAGAGATCAAGTTCTTCGCAAAGAACTCAAGAGAAGGAATCTCCCAAAAAGCAAAAGCTCTCAATTCAATTTGTCAAAAGGTTTTTACAATTGTTCCCTAAAGTGCTTTTATAAGCTAAAACATAAAGTAAATCTAATCCTAATAAAATAAGAAAACTAATTCAAAATAAGATAAAAATAAGATAAGATCTAACTAATTAAGGCATGTGCTCGGCATGTGCTCAGTAACTAATTAATGACATGTGTTTAGCATGTGCTCGGCATGTGCTGTTGAGGGCTCACATTGGGCTTTCTGGATCAAAATCAATTCTTTGCATTCTTTAAATGATATCTTGTAAGAACTCCTTGGGCCACAACATAAATTGGTCTTCATATTGATTTCTTTGCATTCTTTCAATGATATCTTGTAAGAACTCCTTGAGCCACAACATAAATTGGTCTTCATATTGATTTGGGCCTCGAATCTGGGTAAGTGAAATCGGAATTCTTAAATAGAATCGTAGGTCTCTTTTCGCGGCCCTTTTGGTATAGCAAAAAATCTCCAAATTTAACGAATCAGCCCATTCTATAAACCTTGGGATGTCAGCTACAATCTTCATGAAGACCACTTTCCCATATAAAATGCTTAAGGTTGTCGAAACAGCAAAATAGTACTCAGGGGTCGGATCAACGATTCTGCATTTTACAATAAGTCTCTCAATCTTTTGCTTGATTTTCCATATATGCTTCATCTTGAAGAATACTATAAAATATTTGAATGATAGATGAATATAATTCATCATCTTTCTCCTTTGAATCTTTTGTTGGATTTCTTCCTCAAAAAGTGGACGTCTTTCATTCATCTTCTTCATCCTTGCTCTAGTCTTTCGGCCTCCAATGCCTCCTAATAAATCATTGTTTTTGTAGGTGTTCTGGATCACATCACTACAGCTTCTAATTAGCACAAAGGATTAATAGTATGGACAAGACTATTTTATCAACGAACAAGATAACGTTTAGAGCAGTTAAACCAAGACAGAATTGTTATTCAGGAAGTAATACACAAATCAATTATGCGTAGCTTATCATCCCACCAATTCAGTTCATGCATCCCTTTCATAGTTCTCAACATCAAAAGCATTTACATTTCTTTATCATTGAGAACATAGTTGCAGTAAAGTAAAGAAGATTACAGACAATCTAACACGAAACACACACACGCTACTTGTAGGTAGGGCCTCCAAATGGCCAAGACACTACCCCAAACCTTACCTTTGAATGAAGAAATCAACTCACGGACAACAATTCCTAGTTTACCGCGCTATGCTTTACCCACGTACGCTTATTGCTTTGCAGGAATGCCCGAACTCACAGTGTAACATTCCGTTATCGTTTTTCTCATTCATGCAATGTAATCAATTTGGTATAATTAACGTATTTCATTTCATGCCTATACATGTTATTTATGACGTATAAATTGTGGATATTTTATTGGAACAAAATTTGAGTGGAAGAAAATTGAGGAAAAGCTGTCCAGGGCCATTTTGGACAGACGCAGACACAATGAGGACAAGATTCGGCGTCCGCACCAACATAAACCACTTGGGGATGAAGGTTGGGACAAATCCTCGCGTCCTGAACCCTGTCTCTGAGCGGACGATCGCAGACGAGGTTGTGATTCGTTCAAATTGAATCTGTACAAAATCTGGGTACATTCGGACAATTGCGGACGAGGTTGTGATTCGTCCAAATTGAATTTGTACCAATTTTTGGTACTAGCAGACGAGTGTGGATGCCACGTGTGGATGCAAAGTCTCGTCCAAAAGTCCCCAGTTCTCCAAAGAATAAATTTAAAATAACAAAATTTGGGGATAAAACATAGGATGGCAGCCACGAAATCAACTCTAAAGATTCAACTCTCCCACAACTGGATCACATTGCCCCCATTTTTTCTTATCCCTCCTCTCTAATTGGTACTCATCGGTCCTTCCAGGTAAGATTTGATCTTTTTAAACCCTGACTGGAGTCTACTTCGAGGATTTAGATTTTCTTCCCTTGCGAGATGCATTCCAGTTGAGGGAGAGTGGGAGAAAAACTTTCTTTAGGGTTGTGAGGTTCAAAGTGTTAAGCTCATCCTAGTAAGATTGACGAAAGTGGAGTGATCGTGTACTTCCATAGGCGGAGGAGTTGTCAAATTTCTGTCATTTGCTGTCCGTGAGATAAATTATTCAATAGAGGTAAGGATTGGGTAAAGTCATTGGCCATTTGGAGGCCCTACCCACAAGTATTGTGTGAATTGTATTGCTTGCCCTTGATGTCCAATGCTTGCTTATATTGTCTATTGAATTCGACTTGCTGTGTGTTTATTTTCTGTAAATTACTCTACTAAAATTGTTGAAATAGGAGGATTAGAGAAGAAAATGAATGATGAATAGAAAGTTATAGGATGTTGAGAAAAGCATGAATGAGTTATGAATGCGATTCACGATGGTTCTATTCTATACATTTTACTTTGGAATAATTACCCTGTATATTGTTTTTCATATTAATTGCTTTCTTAGTTCTGGTTAGGAGATATAAATATCCTTGGTTTGATTAGTACCAAATTGTTCAGCACGTTTCCTGAAATTACAAATTGTTGATCATGTTTCCAACTATCACTCGTTTTGTAGATCCTATAAATGATTTATTCAGCATGTTGTGTAGCTAAATTACTGAATGTACCTTCAAGCATGTATAGTTAAATGGCTTGCTGTATATTTCCTCCTAAATTGTTGTTCTATATTTTGAAGAATAAAGCATATTGTTCATGTCTTTTATTTGTATAAATCCAATGAACATATCAAAAATAGCATATAAATTACTTAACAAGTTATTAGCTGTACTTGAACTCGATCATGTTTTATTTTGTAATAACTATCCGTATCGGTACACTTGACTAGCATGCGAAATTGATTTGTTGTAGGATTCTATAAGCATGTTCAATTATTAATTGTTTTCAATTTATTAGCATCTTTCTAATTGTATTCGATTACTAGAATCTTTGATTATCTTATTGTTCTTCAATTATCAAGCATGCCCGTTTAAGTGGTTATTTACCAAGTACGTTTTAATTCGTTGTTAAATATATGTTTCCATGTAATTATTAGATAGTAGCATGTCTAGTAGGTGCTAATAACTTGTTGCCATTAATTTCAAATGTTGTTGTTATTTTTGTGAATGGGTAATCAAGTATGTTATTTGTTGTGCTAAATATTCGTTATTATTGTCTTCTATGCTTGTTCTTGAATATAGTTGTTTGTTATATGTGTTGTATGTATAGCTCGTTGTTTTAATTCCTTTCAATCAATTATATTTGTTGTTCATTATCGTTGCTTTGAATTCGTTGTATTAGTATGTTTCATGCATCATGATCATAGAAACAAGTAGGGAGTGCCATTTTGAGGTGGTACTCACATGCATAATGTGAGGAAGAATGAACAAACATAATGAATGATGATGTAATGGGAAGTTGAGGGGCAAGTGGGTAGTTCGGATCTAGTTCACAAAAGGCTAGAAGTCGATCAAACTATACCATCACACATGTGTTCCTTCAACTTCTGGCTCGAAGTATGAGTTATGAATGAATGTAATGAAAGATTGGTTTGGAGTGGACCCATTCCGAGTAAACTAAAGAGAGACATGACATAATGTATATTCCCTTTCCTTACTAAGCCTTTAGGCTTACGTATTACTTGTGGTGTAGGTAATGAAATGATAACGCCTGAAGTGGAAGAGGATGCATTTCCCGTGGAGCCTGCGGTGTATCCGGATGAATAACAACCAGAGTAGGTGAATGGCTCAAGAAGAAAATAAACATTTTATTTAATTTGTAAGGATTTAATATTGGACAAAATTTGCATAAACCTTATTTTGATGTTATTTCGCATGTTTTGTTTTGAACTCTAAACTTTATTTAAGCATTTAAAAATTTGCTTCTGCATACTCTGATTATATTTTACTCTTCAATTTTACGTTAAAATTGATATTTGAAAAATTACTAGTTTGAGAAGATAAAAAGGAAAAAGAAAAATTTTCTCATAAATTATATAAAAAGAAGAAAATTAAGAAAGAATGGATTTTTTGATGCGGGGCATCACACAAAGACTTCCTAAATGCCTACAATTCTCCAGGGAACTTTCACTCACGCAGGGAAAATCCTCACTCGCTTGCAGAAGAAAAATCCCTTAAAAAAACTTCTACAGAACACTTAATAGAAGGAGATCTACCAAACGACAGAAACTTACCAAATTGGAGAAGAGAAACGTAGAGGGTGGGACGACGTGGCCCAATCGGGGGAGAAACTCCCTGCAGAGGTTGAGATCATGGATTACTCCTTTATAATTTAACCCTAATTCTCATATTTAAAACTTAATTTTTTTTATGCAAAACTGGAATGTTTCGGACGAGAGAAGTCGTCCTCATTCTCGTCCGCGAGCGTCCAAATTGGCCATTCAGACGAAGAAAGGCATCTGTATCATGCGTCCACATGCGTCCGAAACTATCCAGGAATCAGAAAAATTCAAAATCACCTGCGTCCACTTGCATCCGCGTTCATCCGAAAGGTTGAGTTAGACACAGGGGACAAATATGGACACATGCATGCCGTCTGGCCTCGTCCTAACATTCAGAAATGAAATTCCATGTGATTTCGGATGACACTCCTTGTCTGCATGTCGTCGGTGTGTGTCCGAATTCATCAGATGATAGGCTCCAAGAAACAAATAGAGAGCTTTAAAGAAATTTGTTCCGAAAAACTGTCAATACCCGAGCTAGTAGCAAGGAAATGGATCAAGCTCCAAATATACATGTGAACTAGAGCTGTATTTTGGAGGACATAAACTTAATACATTCAGAAGAGTTGCGTCAAAATTTCAACCCAAAAAGCACTCTGGATTAGGAGATATATCAAATTCAATATCAACCCGAAATTAGGTTTCACCAGAGTAGATTTACCAACGCAAATTCAAAACGGAATAACTCGAGCTACATACATCAAATGGAGCCCAAATTTGGAAGGTAACTCCCTGACTTAATCCTAAACAAATCACTAGAAGACACCAAACAGAGAGAAACGTTGTAAAGGCCTTAAACAGATACCATAATCAGCGACAACAACAATCCAGCAAGAAAACAGATTCAGCACTTCAATAATAATCCGAAAATATCCTTCTTCAATCAATAATCCATAAAAGGTTTCTTCAACAAATAATAATCATTTAATCACCAGAACATAGGATGTCCAAGCATTAAGAAAAGAACATAAAAGACCTTCAAAAATCAAGAGAAACTACAATGGATTCCGCGGACCTCCTAGTGAGAGAGGCGACTTTGGGGTTGGCTGAAAACCAACACTCTCCAAGGTTGGAATCTTCTTTTGTCTCCACTCTACAATCTTTAACTCAAAGATAAGGATTGGAAGAAACAATATTCCAAGGATTGCAAGGTTGAGAAGCTTCAAGAAACCCTTGCTTGGGTGATGGAGGAGGACGGCGCTAAGGGAGGGGAGGCCGCGGCAAAGTGTTCTTCAAAAACACAAAATTATCTTCAATTCAAGACTCCCTCCAATCTTCCAAGGGAGGGTATTTAACCCTAAGGTTTACAAAATAGGTCGAAAGATCAAAATACCCTTAATGACGAAAATTCGGCATGAGGATGCGGTTTTCATGCAAACCGCACACCTCTCTAGCATCTCACAACACAATAAAAGAAAACCAAATAAAATTGTTGTTCAGAATACTATTTCTACTAAATCAAAACAAGAACTTAAATAATATTTGTAGTCTTCACGTCACCACACTTCATGGCTAATGTGGAATTTGGTTCAGGTTGGTGGAGCACCGTCCCAAGAGATCAAATGAAAAGAAACTTCTTTATCGTCTTGTGATACATCTTTCAAAGAATCCCACATCTTGGTATTTCATGCAAAATAGAAGCTAGTTAGGAAAATAAAGGTGTCCTAGGCACGGCTCTGGCGATGGGACTTGGGGCACATCATCAGACTACCCTTTTTCTTCACATTTTTATACTTAATCTTTATCCAATAATAATTACCCCATAATTACACATTCTAATTTAACACGCACTAGTACACAATGTAATATATAAAATATCACGAAAGTTTATTACATAGCGTATATGGGAAGAACGCATTCAAGGTATTACACACGGAGTCGTGGCGGTTTGGCTACGAACCGTCGAGGCTCAACTTCATCACATTTAACGGCGAACGTGACAGCAATGGTGGCGGCATCATTTTCCTATAGTTCAGTGGTTAATTTGTTAGCAAAAAAAGGATAGTGGTTGGTTTGTCACAAACAGGAAAGGATGATGGTTGATTTGTCATTTTCCCTAAAATAAATTTGAATATAGTTTTGTAAATAAATAATAGTGTACAACTTTCATGTTTGGATTAGATTTTTATATTTATGTGACCTAATTGCACGAGCGCAATGTGTGTATTTGGTGAGTTTCCGCTACGAGTTGTGAGTTGTGTAATCATTCTTCGGGTAGAGAATTCGGTTCGCGGTGAGGGTCCTGAAGGGATCAAGGATCTAGTTGTGATAGAAGACACCTTTCCGCTGCAGAATGAGTGTTTTACACATCGAAAATGTGCCTCCGATGCTTAAAGAAAAGTTTTTGCAGCAGAAACTTGCCTTCTACTGCGGAGGCATGTTTCTGCTATGAAAAATACTATTTCTGCTATGGACTGTATACGCTTCGCAGTGAAAACTTTTCTCCCGCTGAGGAAAACAAGTCCTTGAATTATGACTTACTTTCTGCGGTGGAAGATACGTTTCCACTACAGAAAGAGTATTTTCGTGTGGAAAGAGTAATTTCTATTGTAAAAAGAGTAGTTCTTGTCGCAGATAGAGAACACTAGTCAGAGCGATTTCCTCAGCAAACTCCAAACCTTAACCCTTACCCTCACTATCACATCCCTTATCCTTACATTTTCTCTCCTCTCTCCTTTTAGGTTAAATGTTAACGTTAGCTTTCCCTCAAATGACATAATTTTAAAATCAATTGACAACTTATGACTTACGGTTTCAATTCACAACTCAACTGACGTTTTCATTGACATAATATAATTTGTTTTATGGGTGTTTTCAATACAATACATCCATCTATATAGGGAGAAATTATCCAAAACTTATTTTACAATTAATTTACAAACTCATATAAAAGTCCAACACATATATACTTGCAATGCTCTTGTTATCGCTCTTCCAATTCCAAAAATCTACTTGTTTTCCATGTTTTTGGCAAAACTCGAGACGCTTGAAGACAAGTTGAGTTTCTTTGTTGCACAAATTAATATCACGCACTTTCCACTTTCACTCAATCATCATCTTCTGAGTCAAAAAATTTTCAAAGCTCATCGTCTAGATACGTCGAGATCGAATGCACCTCTCTAACAGTTCCATGATCAAATGCACATTGCTCATCGACCTGGACTATCGAAATAGACTTCACCTCCATTTCTGATACTTTTTCGCTCATGGATGATGTTTAGGGATTTAGGATTGTCGCTTGCTATTGCAGAGGACATCCTTACAACTTATATAGATGGTGTTGAAGGTCGCTCAATGTGGTCGTTGTTGGATATAAAATCACCCAACTTTTACAAACACGACAACACAACTTACAATCGTTCTTCAACAACACAATACTAAACAATTACAGAACTACAAACCATAAATACATTAAACAGACACTAAACACAACACCACAAACCCGGAAACCAAAGGTTTGGAACAATCTCCATTCTCTGGAAATAGTCTTCGAAATTATTTCTGGAAAAACATACACCCTCCTTCTTCAGTAACTTCCCCTAGATATAATACTCCAACTGCTTTCCCACAACTCCCATTCACTAAATTACCAAACTAACCTTCACTTCCTCCTCTTATAAACCACACCAAAACGTCCTTATCCATCATTACTCCCCCCCCGGTAAAGAGACCTTGTCCTCAAGGTCAAAATATGGAAAACGAACTTGAAAATCAGTATTTAGTTCCCACGTTGCCTCCTGATCTGAAGAATTCTCCCATTTAACTAAAACTTCTTGACCATTGGACCCATTACGGCGTTCCAATATCTTTATCGGAGTCATAGAACTAGTTAATGGTGTTATACCTTCCCAAAGAACTGGAGTATTAGAGATCACATGGTCTCCAACAACCTTCTTAAGTTTGGAGACATGAAATACCGAGTGAACCTTTGAACCTTTGAACCTTTGGGTAACTGTTGACGATAAGCCACCTCTCCCACCTTTGCCAAGATAACAAAAGGGCCATAATACTTAGGAGCGAATTTGTGCATAGTGTGATTCTGAATAGAAGTTTGACGATACGGTTGAAGCTTCAGCCAAGCTAAGTCTCCAACTTGAAAGGTTCTCTCCACCCTAGAGACATTGGCATATGTACGCATTCGATCTTGAGCTTTTGTCAAATTATCGCGGAGTATTTTGAGTTGAATATCTCTGTCACGAAGTTGTTGGTCAACAGAATTGACAGTAGTATCTCTTCCACAATAACGCAGTAATGTAGGTGGATCACGACCATAAAGAGCTTGGAATGGAGTGGTTTTAGTTGCTCCATGAAAATTAGTATTATACCAATACTCTGCCCAACACAACCATTTGCTCCAATGTCGAGGTGTATCGGAAATGAAACAACGAAGGTAAGCTTTTAAGTAATGATTGAGAACTTCAGTTTGCCCATCCGTCTGAGGGTGATAGGCGGAACTCATTCTGAGTTTGGTTTGTTGCAACCTGAATAATTTGCGCCAAAAATTACTTGTAAATACTTTGTCTCAACCACTAATAACGCTTCGAGGAATCCCATGGAGTTTGATAATTTCCTTACAAAACAAATCAGCCACCCCTTTAGTAGAGAATGGATGTTTGAGAGCTAAGAAGTGTGCATACTTTGTGAAACGATCAACCACAACCAAAATGACGGAATATCCCCATGATTTAGGAAGTCCTTCAATGAAATCCATGGAAATATCTTCCCATACTTGCTCTGGAATAGACAAAGGTTGCAATAAACCTACTGGGTGAGTGGACTCTGTTTTGTTTCTTTGACAAATCGCGCAAGTGGACACCACGCGATTGACATCTTTGGCCAAACCCTTCCAATACACATTAGCCCTTAAACGTTTAAAGAATCACCAAGTACCTGAATGGCCACCCATGGGAGTGTTGTGAAATTCTTCCAATAGCTTATCTTTCAAAGAGGAATTCTCAGGTATCAGAATCCTATTTTTAAACAATAACACCCCGTTAGAAATAGCATACCTGAGGTCGTCGTTGGTGCCCGTCAAGATGGCATCTCGGATAAGTCGTAACTCTGGAGTAGAAAAAATTTCTCTTTTTAAAATATCCATGTCAAGTAATTGTGGACCGGATATAAGAAGCAAAAGATCTGGTGCCATCCAACCTCCTCATCAAGAAAGAGCATCAGCAACTTTATTTTCAGGACCAGGTTTGTAACGAATGTCGAACTCATATCCTATTAGTTTCACTAACCATTTTTGCTGATCTGGTGTGGTCAATCATTGGTCCAATAAGAATTTCAACGAACGTTGATCAGTATATATCGTAAAAGGCCTCCCTAATAAATACGTTCGCCATTTTTGCACGGCCAATACCAAGGACATGAGCTCTCGTTCATAAACAGATTTATTTTTGGAGGAACCAGTTAAACCTTTATTGAAAAATGCAATAGGATAACGTGTTTGCAACAAAACGGCCCCTAAGCTCTGGATGCATCCACTTCAATTTCAAAATTGCTAGAAAAATCTGGTAAAACTAATACTGGAGTTTCAGTCATTCGTTGCTTGAGCACATCAAAAGCAATTTGAGCTGATTCAGTCCAAAAAAAAATGTTCCCTGTTTAAGTAATTCCGTTAAAGGTTGAGCAATGGTACCATAATTGCATACAAAACGTCGATAGTAACCAGTTAACCCCAAAAATCCTCGCACCTCCTTAATATTAGATGGCATAGGCCATTCTAACATAGCACGAATTTTATCTTTTTCTGCCTCAACCCCTTGAAAACTGATGCGGTGACCTAAATAATGCACATAATCTTGAAAGAAAGTACATTTCTTTCTGTTAATGATGAAGTGTCCATCTCTTAAAATTCCTAGCACCGTACGGAAATGTTCATAATGCTCAATCAAGTTTCGACTATATATTAATATATAGTCCAAAAAGACTAACACAAATCGCCGAAGAAATGGATGAAACATATTGGTCATAATAGCTTGAAAAGTAGCTGGTGCATTGGTTAGTCCAAAGGGCATGACTCAAAACTCGTAATGACCATCATCTATTCGAAAAGCCATTTTTTCCACATCCATAGGATTCATCCGAATATGATGGTATTCACTTTTCAAATCTAATTTGGAAAAATACGAAGCCCCCTGAAGTTCATCAATAATGGGTATGGGAAATTTATCTGCCACGGTGAGTTGGTTTAATTTTCTGTAATCAACACAAAATCGACATTCGCCATTTTTTTTTCCGAACTAATAACACCGGACTAGAATAAGGACTCTGACTGGGTTGAATTATACCTGAAGCTGACATATCACTAACCAATTTTTCAATCTGAGATTTTTGTGCATGCGTATAACCGTAAGGATGAATGTTAGGAGGAACTACTCCAGGTTGTAAACTTATAACATGATTACGACGCCAGATAGGCGAAAGAGTTAACTTCTTAGAAAAAATTTCAGCATACTCGCCATATAATGCTTCCATATACTTAGAAATTATATCATTTTCATTTTTGTCTTTTGGACTACTTTCACTTTGTCATTCAATCAAATAACATTCTTCTCTTTGAGAGGCTGATTTAACTGCATTCTTAAGGGATATTTGCCGAACGAAAAGCTGTGGTTCCCCTTGAAGCACATGACTTACTCCATTTTTGATAAACTTCAACCAAAGATGAGTGAAATTAGCTTGAAATGTACCCAAAGTGCGCAACCAATCGACTCCCAAAACAATATCAACACTGGGAATCTGAAACGGATAAGCATCCACTAAAAATTAAACCCCTTGTATCCATAATTTGATACCAGGACAAATAGATTGGACAATGGTTTGAAATCCATCTCCTACTACCACCGGCGGACAGACTGGATCGCGGAACTTTTGTTCCTCGCGTCGACCCACCACTGGCGGACAGTCTTGATCTTTGTCGTTGGTTGACCGGTTCAGATTACAAGAGTCAGAATCGTCAAAACCCATAACCTCTTTTCCTTTGTCGACTCTCGGACAACCAGTCGGTGGAAGTTCTGTACCTCGTCGGAACTCTGCTCGCAACTGAACGATGTCGGCCCTTAACTCTGGAAGTAAATGAAAAATCTCCTCCACCTTCGGTAACATGGCTTCGACACGAGGCAGTATTGACATCTGCTGATGACAGGTATTCCACTGTTCAACGTTTTTTTTCCAAGTCTAACCTTAACCCAAGCATTTCTTTCTTTATTTCTGTAACACCCCGACTTTTTAAATTGGATAATTATCGGGGTATTACCAATGATATATTTATTAAATTATAATTTATGAAAATTAATGTAATTAAAATAAATAATAAATTAATGAATAAAAAATTATATATTTGGGATAAATAATTTTAAGTGGAGAATAGAGAAGTGAACCGGCTCAATTGAAGAACCGGTTCATGTGGTCAAGTTGGTCCGGTTCATGATATTGGGTCCGGCTAGCGTCAATGGAGGAACAAAACAAAGATTTCTTTGTTTTGTTCTGGAGAAAGGAGAAAGATCGGGAGGGGAGCAGCAAGACGAGAGAGAGAGTGAGCTCGGCGAGAGGAAATCGGCGAGGGAGCTGCGACGGAGGCGACGAAATGAATGGCGACGCTACTGGCTGCAACGGGTGGCGTTTCTGGACGGGTTGCGCCGGTGGATTCGCGGCTGGAGTGACGATGGATCGTCAGATCTCGCGGCCCTGTTCAGCACGGTTTAGGCGACAGTGCGCTGCTACCGTTCCGGGTGTTTGGTGGCGCGCTCCGAAGACGTGGTTTGAGGACAACTGGCAGCGACCGCGATGTGTGGCCAAGATGTCGAGGTGCAGGATCGGCCTTCATGTCGTTGGTTGGAGGCCGATAGGTCGGCTCAACAACTAGGTCCAGGTTGCAGCTCGTCACAGCGAACTTTAGGGGATTGAGCCCACGTATGCAGCCACGAATTTACTCTGGAGGGACGAATCTCCCTCAACCGGATCATGTTGCACCATTTCCGCTCTTACTCCCCCTCTGATTGGTGTTCATCGAGTATAGCAGTAACAACTCCCTCTTTTAAACCCATTAGGAAGTTCATTTCGCTACACACGTTCAGTTTAGTCTCCATTTCAAAAATAGAGAGAAAGTGAGAAGAGAGGAGGGTTACTCTCGGAAGGGCAGTGGAGTTTCAGATTCTGTCATTTGCTGGATTAAGGGGTGTTTTGGCCATTGAGGACCTACACCACAAGTATGGGTGCGTGAGTGATACTGTTTTTCATTGTTATTCTTTGCTGATTGATGATTTCTAGTTATGATTTATTCTCTGTTTCTAGTCTGTGACAGCTAGTTAGAGAGGTTGATAGTGCTAATGTTAATTGTTGATTAGTTGGTCTTGGCGGCAATCCTTGAAATAAACTGCTGTGACTATTTCCCTGCTGTAGATAAGCTCTATGTTAATAGACAGTGTAGTCTGTTAGTACCTTGTAGTTTATTGGTCTGCGATTAATTGCCCTGAAATACTGCCTTGGGTGTTAGCCTTGTTCTTGTGCTGTTGCTAACCATGTGATAATTCTCTGTTGGTACTTGTTATGATTGTATGATTTTCCCTGCATTTAGATGATATGGTTAGTCGTTAATAGTATTGCTGTAGAATGTGGAAATGATGAATCGTAAGTTAAAATAGGGAAGAACGAGTGAGGAACGAGGAAGTGACCCATGACCCCTGTCTAGTTAGAGTTATATAGATGTTTGATTTTTGAAGTTAATTGTTGTACTTTTAATACTTGCTATACTTTTAATTAGCATTGCCGCCATGCCTACAATTAATGTCTTACTGTTCTGCTGTATTGTATACAATTCTACCATCATTGTTGATACATATGCGGTAACTAAACCAATGCGATTAGCCTGATAACTTAATTAGTAACCCTAATAAATTTGTAGGATTACTCAACTAATACTTGTATGTAAACCCGAAACTAGTGAATGTTAACTTAGTTTGTGTGTAATTACATCACTTGATGCATGTTTACTACCTAGCCCAATTAAATCAACTAGCATGTTGACTTAGTGTCGTCCAGTATGTTGAATTGGTTACTCAATTGGAATTCTAATTGTAACCTTTGTTGAGCATGTCAACCAAACTAATTAATTGGCTAAGTAGGTAAATTAACCAGCATGTTTAAATGTTAATTAATATTGTATGAGTATGTTTATTAGCTTAACTAAATTAGTTAACTCGAGCATGATAATCTGATTAGAGTAAGTAACTGGATTAGAATCTGAAACTGAGCATGTTAATCAATTTGTTTAACTAATTAATAGTTGCTAATCACTTCCTGAGCATGTTAAATTATGTAAGTATGTTTGATCATCTAAAGAACACGTTAACTTAATTAAAGTAATTCATTTGACTCAAGCATGTTTGCTTAAGCTTATCACTTGAGCATGTAAATCACATAGGGTAACTAAGTAGAATAATCACATTGAATAATAAATATAGGGAGTATGTAAATGAACTAGGATAATTTATATACTAATCAATAGTATGTTTTCGATTCTTTTATGAATGATATTATTCTATTAATTCGAGCATGATTTCCTTGTTTCAACCCGTTGTACTTGTTCTTTGTGGTGTGCAGTTATTTTCTTCTATTATGTGTTGCTTTCCTTATATGTGCTTTCGATTGTTTTAAATGCGCACTTCGATTATTATGAATGTTAGTGTTATTGAACATCATGCATCATGTTAGGTTGAGAATATATGGTCATGCATCATGTAATAGAAACAAAGTAGAGAGTACTCCCACGGGGTGGTTCTCACATGCATGGTGAGGAAAGTAAAACGATAAGAAAAGACGAAGGAAAGGAAAAAGGGAGTTGGGAGGCAGATGGGTAGCAGTCCTAGTCTGGCAATTAGGCAATGTCCTTACCTTATCGAGAACGGGACCTAGTTGTCCATAGGAGGTTAGGTCTGATCCACTATACCATCCGATACGGATCTTCCAATCTCCAGCTCGAAGTACGAGTAAAGAAAGAAAGAAAGAAAGAAAGAAAGGAGAAACGTAAGAAAACAATTGGTTTGGATGACCCCCATTCCAAATGAACTAAAGAGAGTCATAAGCATAATTGCATAAACCCCTTTTTCTTACTGACCTATTAGGCTCGCGTATTACTTTTGGTGTAGGTATAAATGACGAACATATAGTAATAAGTTCATACCCAAAGAAACGACGAACAAATAATAAGCAGGGGGTGAAGGATTTGCAAGAACGAGATCGGGGCTGGCCAGACAAAAAAAAAAAGAGTAAATGGTTGTAATCACTTTAAGCTTATTATACTATACTCCATTGTTTAGATTCATTTTAAACGATTTAAATACGCTTCTGCCATGTTTTACAAGGATTTATTTTACAACGCTTCCGCACCTTTTTATCAATTGGTTTTCATATCGAGTTTAAAGAAAGAGCCAGTAGCGATCTGATTAGACGCACTCTGATACGTTTTGTTTTTAAAAGAAAATTTCAAATTTTATGTATTTTAAAGGAATTACGAAAATCCGAGTCGTTACAATTGGTATCAGAGCAGTGGTTTTAAAAACGATTTTGTAAGCTGCTCATCGTTTTTGAAACTGTCAGTAGCTCTCTTTTTTTACTTTACTGCATTTTAAACGAACTCTGATTATATTTATTGAGTAAAATGATTTTTAGTAAAAGTCAAACTGATAACTGTAGCCTGTCTGCCAGCACAAGCTTCGACATGGAAAATCCTTTATCACTGTAAGTAACTTCCTAATACTTGATTTTTTTTTTCTTCTAATTCGATAGGCGAATTGTTAGGAGATAACCTGTAGGGACTATTTAACTTAGTGATGATGAATATTTTGTTTTGTATTTGGGATTGTAGATTCGTGAGTGTACCCGATAATTTTGGATGTTATATTTTGGAACTGAGATTCTAGATTTTTGGAGTTTGGATAAATGAATGGTGAATATTCTGGAACTATTGGGATTTTTATATAAGATTTTATCTTTGGGGGAGTGTAAAAACAGAGGAGATTCTGCCCAAATTTTTGGAAATAAGTGAAAAGAAAATCTCAAGTGAGGTTAGATCAAGTAGATAGTTAATCGAGATCGCCTAGGTAATGACGGAGTGGACCAACCAAATAAATGAACGTGATCATCTAGGTTAGTTACAGGAAGGGAAAACACTTAGGACCAAAACGAAGTAGTAATTGCCCACTTAGTATTGACCTTGAAGAAGGACTTAGAGAATAAAGTTAGACTTTGTAGTTGGACTTTGAGGAAGGAAGTTCATGCGCTAGGATAGATTCCCTACAAGGACGAGAGGTTCAGGGTTTAGTCTGGTAGTACGACTAACTTGGAACTTAAAGGCAGTTTTCGACATAAGTGGAGTAATATTGGATTAGTAGTCAAAGGAATAGTAAGACTTATGTCGAACTTGGATTATGTTCTTCATCTCGATCCAAACTCACTCAAGGTAACCAAGAATGTGATTACACAACTGCACGACAACAATGGAAGCAATTAGTCAAACTTATCTGGGAACAAATAACAGGAACCGCAACAGAAATAGAAACGGAAACAGATACGGACACAGACACAAATACAGAAACAGAAACAGAAACGGAAACGGAAACGAATTCCTAGAAAAAAATTTCTAGAAGTGAAATTCTAGACACAAATTTCTAGAAATGAATTTCTAGGAATAGATACGGGTATAGATACGGATACGGATACAGACACGGATACAGATACGGACACAAAAACAGAAACAGATACAGATACAAAAATGGGAACGATTATAGATACAAAAAAGAGAAGCAAGACGGAAAGCGTCCAACTTAGCCATGGAATAGTGTAGTTCATACCTCGGGAAAGCTTGGATGAACGAATTTGATGGTGGAGAATACGTTCGAGCATGCCAAAGTCCTGGAGAAAAAAGGGGAAGGTGTTATAGATTCAGGAGTTGGGTGGCAACGGTAAAGTGTTTATTGGATTAAGGCATTATTTGGATTTAAGGAGGTTGTCTTTCAACTTTTGATGTTGAAGAATAGTAGCGATTAAGGCGCTTTTCTCTGGAATCGATGTAATCAGAGTGGCGCAGCAAAAGTGTGGTAAGTGAGTGCAAAAGTTGATCGACTTTTGCGTACAACAGGATGCATTTTGGATGAAGTCAAATTGATCAAGTAGCAGTAGTGGAGCGGTTTAACAATGAGAGGAGTACATAGTCTAAGATACAATGAAGTGATAGGACCGCTAAGGGCGAAACTACGTCATCAAATTGAGTAGCTAAAAAGAGATTCGATGCATAGGTTAACGTTAGTGAGAGTATGACGTATGGTAAATTTCGAGGACGAAATTTATATAAGGAGGAAGGTATGTAACATCCCGACTTTTTAAATTGGACAATTATCGGGGTATTACCAAGGATGTATTTATTAAATTATAATTTATGAAAATTAATGTAATTAAAATAAATAATAAATTAATGAATAAAAAATTATATATTTGGGATAAATAATTTTAAGTGGAGATTAGAGAAGTGAATCAGCTCAATTGAAGAACCGGTTCATGTGGTCAAGTTGGTCTGGTTCATGATATTGGGTTCGGTCTGGCGTCAATGGAGGAACAAAACAAAGATTTCTTTGTTTTGTTCGGGAGAAAGGAAAAAGATCGGGGGGGAGCCCAACGAGAGAGAGAGTAAGCTCGGCGAGGGAGCTACAACGGAGGCGACAAAATGAACGGCGACGCTACTGGCTACAACCGGTGGCGTTTCTGGATGGGTTGCGCTGGTGGATTCGCGGCTAGAGTGGCGATGGATTGTCATATCTCGCGGCCCTGTTCAGCACGGTTTAGGCGACAATGCGCTACTACCGTTCTGGGTGTTCGGTGGTGCGCTGCGACAACGTGGTTTGACGGTAACTGGCAGCGACCGCGATGTGTGGCCGAGATGTCGAGGTGCAGGATCGGCCTTCATGTCGTTGGTTGGAGACCGATAGGTCGGCTCAACAACTAGGTCCAGGTTCCAGCTCGTCACAGCGAACTTTAGGGGATTGAGCCCACGTATGCAGCCACGAATTTACTCTGGAGGGACGAATCTCCCTCAACCGGATCATGTTGCACCATTTCCGCTCTTACTCCTCTGATTGGTGTTCATCGAGTATAGCAGGTAACAACTCCCTCTTTTAAACCCATTAGGAAGTTCATTTCGCTACACACGTTCAGTTTAGTCTCCATTTCAAAAATAGAGAGAAAGTGAGAAAAGAGGAGGGTTACTCTCGAAAGGGCAGTGGAGTTTCAGATTCTGTCATTTGCTGTCCCTGCTGTGATTTCTCCTTTTAGATAAGGATTAAGGGGTGTTTTGGCCATTGAGGACCTACGCCACAAGTATGGGTGCGTGAGTGATACTGTTTTTCATTGTTATTCTTTGCTGATTGATGATTTCTAGTTATGATTTATTCTCTGTTTCTAGTCTGTGACAGCTAGTTAGAGAGGTTGATAGTGCTAATGTTAATTGTTGATTAGTTGGTCTTGGCGGCAATCCTTGAAATAAACTGCTGTGACTATTTCCCTGCTGTAGATAAGCTCTATGTTAATAGACAGTGTAGTCTGTTAGTACCTTGTAGTTTATTGGTCTGCGATTAATTGCCCTGAAATACTGCCATGGGTGTTAGCCTTGTTCTTGTGCTGTTGCTAACCATGTGATAATTCTCTGTTGATACTTGTTGTGATTGTATAATTTCCCCTGCATTTAAATGATATGGTTAGTCGTTAATAGTATTGCTGTAGAATGTGGAAATGATGAATCGTAAGTTGAAATAGGGAACAACGAGTGAGGAACGAGGAAGTGACCCTATGACCCCTGTCTTGTTAGAGTTATATAGATGTTTGATTTTTGAAGTTAATTGTTGTACTTTTAATAGTTGTTGTACATTTAATTAGCATCGCCACCATGCCTACACTTAATGTCTTACTGTTCTGCTGTATTGTATACAATTCTACCATCATTGTTGATACATATGTGGTAACTAAACCAATGCGATTAGCTTGACAACTTAATTAGTAACCCTAATAAATTTGTAGGATTACTCAACTAATATTTGTATGTAAACCCGAAACTAGTGAATGTTAACTTAGTTTGTGTGTAATTACATTACTTGATGCATGTTTAGTAGCTAGCCCAATTAAATCAACTAGCATATTGACTTAGTTAGGTCCAGTATGTTGAATTGGTTAATCAATTAGAATTCTAATTGTAACCTTTGATAAGCATGTCAACCAAACTAATTAATTGACTAAGTAGGTAAATTAACCAGCATGTTTAAATGTTAATTAATATTGTATGAACATGTTAATTAGCTTAACTAAATTAGTTAACTCGAGCATAATAATCTGATTAGAGTAAGTAACTGGATTAGAATCTGAAATCGAGCATGTTAATTAATTTGTTTAACTAATTAATAGTTGATAACCACTTCCTAAGCATGTTAAATTATGGAAGTATGTTTGATCATCTAGAGAGCACATTAACTTAATTAAAGTAATTCATTTGACTTAAGCATGTTTACTTAATCTTATCACTTGAGCATGTAAATCACCTAGGGTAACTAAATATAATAATCACATTGAATAATAAATATAGGGAGCATGTAAATGAACTAGGATAATTTATATACTAATCAATAGTATGTTTTTGATTCTTTTCCGAATAATATTGTTCTATTAATTCGAGCATGATTTCCTTGTTTCAACCCGTTGTACTTGTTATCTGTGGTGTGCAGTTATTTCCTTCTATTATGTGATGTTTTCCTTATATGTGCTTTCGATTGTTTTAAATGCGCACTTCGATTATTATGAATGTTTGTGTTATTGAACATTATGCATCATGTTAGGTTGAGAATGTATGGTCATGCATCATGTAATAGAAACAGAGTAAAGAGTACTCCTACGGGGTGGTACTCACATGCATGGTGAGGAAAGTAAAACGATAAGAAATGACGAAGGAAATGAATAAGGGAGTTGTGAGGCAGATGGGTAGCGGTCCTAGTCTGGCAATTAGGCAATGCCCTTATCTTATCGGGAACGAGACCTAGTTGTCCATAAGAGATTATGTCTGACCCACTATACCATCTCATATAGGTCTTCCAATCTCCAGTTCGAAGTACAAGTAAAAAAAGAAATAAAGAAAGAAAAGTAAGAAAACAATTAGTACTCACATGCATGGTGAGGAAAGTAAAACGATAAGAAATGACGAAGGAAATGAATAAGGGAGTTGGGAGGCAGATGGGTAGCGGTCCTAGTCTGGCAATTAGGCAATGCCCTTATCTTATCGGGAACGAGACCTAGTTGTCCATAAGAGATTATGTCTGACCCACTATACCATCTCATATGGGTCTTCCAATCTCCAGTTCGAAGTATAAGTAAAGAAAGAAATAAAGAAAGAAAAGTAAGAAAACAATTGGTTTGGATGACCCTCATTCCAAATGAACTAAAGAGAGTTATAAGCATAATTGCATAAACCCTTTTTCCTTACTGAGCCATTAGGCTCACGTATTACTTGTGGTGTCGGTACAAACGACGAACAGATAGTAATAAGTTCATACCCAAGAAAATGACAAACAAATAATAAGCAGGGGGTGAAGGATTTGCACGAACGAAATCGGGGCTGGCTAGGCAAAGAAAAGAATGAGTAAACGGTTGTAATCACTTTAAGCTTATTATACTGTACTCTATTGTTTAGATTCTTTTTAAACGATTTAAATAAGCTTCCGCCATGTTTTACAAGGATTTATTTTATAGCGCTTCCGCACCTTTTTATCAATTGGTTTTCATATCGAGTTTAAAGAAAGAATCAGTAACGATCTGGTTAGACGCACTCTGATACGTTTTTTTTTTTTAAAGAAAATTTCAAATTTTACACATTTTAAAGGAATTACGAAAATCTGAGTCGTTACAATTTCTTCCATGCGATCACACCTCTGGTTGTAGGTTTCGCCCTGCTATGATACCAAATTGTTAGATATAAAAACACCCAACTTTTATAAACACAACATCACAACTTACAATCGTTCTTCAACAACACAATACGAAACAATAACAGAACTACAAACCATAAGTACATTAAACATACACTAAACACAACACCACAAACCCATAAACCACAGGTTTGGAACAATCTCCATTCTCTGGAAATAGTTTTCAAAATTCTTTCTGGAAAAACACACCCTCCTCCTTCAGTAACTTCCCCTAGATATAATACTCCAACCTCTTTCCCACAACTCTTATTCACTAAATTACCAAACTAACCTTCACTTCCTTCTCTTATAAACCACACCAAAACGTCCTTGTCCATTAGTCGTTTAGTATTGAGAGATATCCATAGATTAGGGTTAACTTTTTGTAGCATAAGACACGTTTCTGTTGTGGAAAGCATATGTTCTATAGCGGAAACTTTCCTTCCACTGGGGAAAGTAAGTCCTTGGATTGCGACTTAGTTTCTGCAATGGAATGAATATTTTTCGTTGTGGCGAGCAAGTCTTACTTCATGTAGCAAACCTATCTACTGCGGAAAGAAATTGAAATTTTTAATTTAAAACGTAACAGTGATGTTTCCTTCGTTATTTTTCATAGTTCAAAATTTTGCTTGTTGACAAAAAAATTTTAGTGGTTGTCTTATCACTGATTCAATAGGTAAGTGATTTTTTTTATTAATTTCCCTATTATAAATAATAATTGCTACTCTCTCAATTTAATTTTTAAATAACGTGACATTTGATTAAAAATAATTTATATAATATAGTTAAATAATAATAATATTTCTACTCTCTCTGTGGGGATCGGCATTCCCATACCAATTATGGAATTTCTACGCCACTTTCAAAGTTCTTAGGCCTCCTTGGTTTAGCTAAAGGAAAACAAACTCCAAATCAAATAACAATATTGAAATAATTTCTCATTCAAAGGATTCGGACCAAAGAATCGTGGGCATAACGAGGGCAAATTCACACAACAATTGAGAAAAGCAGGGCCTTCCTTACAAAGTCAGCATGCATTAGTTGTGTTATACATTACAGGCATAAAATGGAAATTTGCTCATAGGAACTAGGAAGTGTTCATATTTCACGGCGTGCAGCAAACCGACCAAATTGTTTATAGTCACTGAAACAAAGACTCTTCCGCATCAACCTAATGCACTTGCCATGGAAATGCAAATGATGCAAATAGAACTCAAAGTGAAGAAAATTTAAATCCAAGTACTTGTGCTCAAATGCGGTTAATAACTGCCTCCACCTCTGAAGGGTTGTACAAATGGTACGTAGGAGCCACCTTCGCGATATCCACATTATTGGGCGTCACCTGAGATTAGTTGTATAAGCTTCAATACAATAACATATAAAATGCGGTTCAATTTGGTCCATAGTCTATTTATAACAGAAACAGCCTTTGGAAACATCCATTGTTGAAAAGATTAGAAAAAAATGATTTCCAATAGTAGATCTTGACATACCTTTTCTTCCATGACTTGCTTCAGAATGGAAAGTGCAATGGTTTCAGCCTCTTTGAGAGTTAGATCCTGCATATGAGGCTCAGTTTCAAGATTAATGATCGAAAGTATGGGATTAAAATAGTAAAAAACCCTATTAGCTTTTGAGCCAACAAATTTAATCGGTAGAACATGAAACAACAAAAGAACATTGCAACATTTGAAAATAATTGATGTCTTGCAGCAAAAAAGGAGAAAAAACACTCAATTCTATCAAATTACGTAGCAAAATGGATTTAAAACTACATAGCAAGAACTTATAAGATTCCTTACCCATTCTCTCTTGTAAAGAAACCAAAATAACTGTAAATCTTAAGTATTACATGCCCATTTCACAATTCACAATTCGAACTCATAAATCAATGGATTGTGGCTTCAATTGTTGGAACACTTTCTAGAGTTAAGGTTCGGAGACTTGCAAGAATCATATGCCAGTATGCTCAATTGAGTTTAACAAAGTTGGCTAGGCAGGGAAGTCTCTTTATACATATTCTTCAATAAAAAAAATTATTTTAATAATAATAAACAAACCTGAGCATGACACACCATTGTAACCACAAATTTTAACCAATTTCATTACAAAACATAATTAAAACTAGATCAGTTAGTCTCATTAACACTTTTTCACAAAAGATTCTCCTATGTTGTAGCTTTAAGCACTTGATATTAATCTTACTAAATAATATTTCTAACAGAAATATTACCAAATATCAGAATTTTTAAAACATGCACAAAAGGTTATATCACGCCCTTCTGTTTCTCAGAAAGGAGGGCCAGTAGAAAACAACACCAAGAACACCATGATTTTACAGATATCCCTACCTTATTGTACTGTTCTTGCAGAGAACTGTCTGCACCTTCGGAGCCTGAACCAATAGCTTTTGCATTGCATTGCCAAAATGTACCAGATGGATCAGTGTAATACCTATATGTAATAAAGCTTAATTAAAAAAGAAAACTAGGGGATAATAAAAGTAGGAATGGAACAACCTAAAAGCAAGCACGTGAGCAACACTGTGCAGTATTTGAAAGCACTAAAACCACAAGCCTAATTACATATATAGTCTTGTACCTATCAACAAAGTCATTCAAGATAAATTGAAATAGAGAGAAAAAATCGGACTATGATGCATCATTATAACAAAAAAAAGACACGGCAATTTGCATTGCATTGCCAAAATGTACCAGATGGATCAGTGTAATACCTGTATGTAATAAAGCTTAATTAAAAAGAAAACTAGGGGATAATAAAAGTAGGAATGGAACAACCTAAAAGCAAGCACGTGAGCAACACTGTGCAGTATTTGAAAGCACTAAAACCACAAGCCTAATTACATATATAGTCTTGTACCTATCAACAAAGTCATTGAGGATAATTGAAATAGAGAGAAAAAATTGGACTATGATGCATCATTATAACAAAAAAAAGACACGGCAATATAATTTCAACAAAAAACCGATTCGGTTGTGTAAACTTTTATAAAAATGAATGGCTTTCAGTCATTACAAGTTTCTTCTTTTTTTTTCCAGCATCAACGATGTACATTTAGACGGAAATTAATTCCACCCATTGGGATTCTAATTTGGACATATATGTAGAAGTGGAAAGTTCATTTCAAGGGGTATGCAAAATTTGCAGATTTGAGACACAGCAACAAGGTTCATGTTGGTTAAGATATTAGATCAGACACATTGCTTCTAAAGACTATTGACTTCGAGCAATATATGCATCATTTATATAAAAAAAACTGCAATATAATTGGGTCTCAAATCACAACTCTCCCACAGCCAAATCTGCTTCTGTCAATAGAAATTTCTATAAAATTCAGGGGTTTCAGTCATAGATATTTTGTTTTCAGCCATCAACGATGATCTTTTATTAGATGTAGATAGGATTATTAATTTCACTTATTGGGATTCTAATTTGGGAGTATATGCAGGAGTTAGATCTTCACTTCAAGTGCAGCAAAATTTTTGTTATAATTTCTTTTTTAAAAACTTCTAATCTCTAGAAAACTTCACCGAGTTTCATTAGAAGAAGAAAGAAAAGGATTGAGGGAAAGAGAAAGAAATGTCTAGATTTGTGTCTCTCAAAAAATGCCAAGGAATATAAAGGGCCAGATACCAAGCAATGCAACCAAAAAAAGGAGCCCCACCTTCAAAAAGAAATCGATAAAAATTTAGCCAAGAAATATGTAATATCTACAGCCTTCTTTTATGTTCTTTAAATGTTTGAATTTCTAGATGTTCAAGTTCTGAATTGAGATTACAACTATCCAAAAGCTCCACCAGATTTGAAAAATTATATTGAACACACGTCTTCCACTAATTCTAATCAGACATATTTTAAGTAGATTTACTCGCTTATTATTCATGAATTGGTAAGGCCACGGAAACTTACAAGCTGGGACCTTTCTCATCATGGCCAGCAATTAGTAAAGCCACACCAAAAGGCCGCGACTGCACAAAAAAATATAAATGATTTAAGACAAGATAATGAGTTACAGCAAAAGGACATAAACTACTTAGCTATATCTTGCAAATATGTGATTGCATTGCTAAGTAAAAGAATAAACTTTCAGAAGATAGGTCATCCCATATTCACTAATAGCATGATGCAAAGGAGATGAAATCCATGTTCAAAAAAGAAGCAGGAATTCCAAAACTAGATCCAACCTTTTCATGACTAATAAAGAGCTGGAGTTTTTTTATCAATTAAAAAATTGTTCTCAATAAAACACATTAAAGTTATTGCATAGTAAGTTTTAAAATATACTTAGTAAATAATAATAATATGAAAAGTTCCGTATCAATTTTAAAATTGCATTTCTTTTTCTTTCACTCAGTAAATAAAACAATATTGAAAAACTATCCATCTCTGACTATTTCAACCAAGTAGGAGTAACGAATATGAACTAATTATTGAAAGTTGAGTAGAGATGAAAAAACCATGGACTCTTCATCGCCTTCACCAAATCTTAGGGCCAAATCACAAAGCGCTTGCGTTGTAGACTCGACAGTCATTGGCTCACCATAAGAGAACCTATGATTCTGCAACAAATCAACTAGGACAATCAATAGTAAATTATTTTCAAATCATAACTAATTTTCAAATTAGATTGGTAAAAAGCTATTTAAATGTATGATATGGTATCAAACTTCAAGCACACGAGCATGACAGTGATAGAACCTGAGTCTCCACACGTGAGTGTTCAACAAGAGTGTGAGCATCAGCAATTAATCCACTCATTGCACATCCTATATGTGAATCAACTTCCATGATTTTCTCCACACTACTAGGTTCCTGAGTGAAAATTGAAAAGAAACCGCGCTTAGTTCCAATACTTTCCATTTCAATTAAAATGGATAATTGCATAAACAGAGCTATGACAAATGATGAGAGTTACTGAGAATAATAGGTAAAAGCTCAAAGAAAACTCAAGAATTCCACTCAGAATTCAGGAAATTAAGAAACTGTGTCATTTCATCTGACGAATCACAGTTTTCACAGCAAGTTATACTAGTCCAACTGACAGTTATGTTAGCAGGTAGAGTATCTTAGCAAGTAAGAATATTATTTCTAATTACATGGCTGTGTACTCTAAACAGATTAAATAATAAACACAGAGAGCACCATTGGTTGCATCACCAATATAAAAAATTACACTTCATATTGAGAGAGTAACTCCCATTTGATCAGAGAAGATATATTTTCTTACATTAAACTGCAAGATTTAAATGCGCCATGATCTGATCAAGAGTTAGTATTATCATCGTTCCTGACTAATACTTGTAAAAACAAGTCTGCCAGCATTAATACGTTTTAGATGTTGGTCATATAGAAAAGGTCTGAACACAACGGGGTAACTTGTAAAACAAGCTTTTAGAAAATATGGCCATACCAATAGAGGAGAAGTAATACGTTTCTCAACTGCAAGCACGACACCCTCTTTAGTCTTCAACCCAATCGCAGTTGAACCAAGCTTCATTCATCAAAACACGAAAAAAAAATTCATATGAAAAAATCGTATAATAGTATTCACATTTAAACCAAAAATCTTTTGACGCAACTATCTACATTGATTTTCAGAACCTAGCATTTCTTACCTCTGTAATCATCCAGCAATAAGTAGTACAAGCTTCATATAATACCCATTTTCTCCTCCAAAAATAAGAAAAAAGGAAGAAACAATAGACTACCTTGATAGCTTCAATGGCATACTCAACTTGGAACAATCGGCCTTCGGGGGAAAAGGTATTAACACCCCTATCATACTCGGTCCTTCAAAAAAAACCAAAAAAATAAAACACAAAATCCACAGAAAGCAATAGAATCGAAATTATAACAACAACAAAAAAAAGACAAATATTCATCAAAATTAAAATGCCGGATCACCTAGTGAGAAACATTTCCGTTCAATATGAACCCTAATCTGCACAATCGAAGCCCCGAAATAAATACCAGTCCTAAAATCCTATTAAACAGATATAACAAATAATGAAGGCTTGAAGGAAAACTGAGGTCGATCTACCTGCAGGAGTAGCTGAGACAAAAGGGAAGTAGAAGAAGCTTGCTGTGCTCTAGTCTTGATTTTGTAGTTACGCTTTAAGCAGCCTTCGTTTCTTGCAGGAAAAGCAGGCAGGTATTGGGCCTTTGGGCCACATAGGCTCAACCAATTCCAGTCCATAAGCAGGCCCACTTATTGACTACTAGGTGACCATGCACGTGCGCATCCCATGAGACGCATTCATAATAGTAAGTACCAATAGTAGGGGGAGACCCATTCGGGTTGAATCGGGTAAGACAGTTCGCACTAAAGATTTAGTCTTGGTTCGGTTTGGTTTTACATTTTGAAAAATAAATTTTAGAGCTGAACGAGTAAAACTAAAGTTGAAAAAAACAAATATGATAAATTAACTTTTTAAAAGTAATTGGCCAATTTAACAAAAATAATTAAAAGTCAAAACATATATTCAATTTAAAAAATAAAAAATTCAAATCACTAATTAATTCAATCAAATAATCAATTAATAATCAATCTATTTAATAGTTAATTAGTATAATTCATTAATATATTTACATAATCTACTAATTTAATTCAATAATTTTATTACTAATTAATAATAAATTAATTACTAATTAATACAGTTTAATAGCTAATTAATTAATAATTTAATTATTATTTAAGTATCCATTAAATAATTTAAAATTTAAAAAATTGTGAAAACTAGAGTTTTGAATGAATAACAGTTTATTAAATAATTTCTTAATATTAGTACTAAACTAAATCACAAGCTGAGTTTTTTTAATAAAAATTATAAATTTATCAATTCAGTAAGATTAATGTTAGTTTTGAATAAGCCAAACTGGAAACTGAATCGATAACTTCAGTTCCTACAAAATAGAACCAAATCTCAGTTCTGTGAGTTCAAAACCAATCTGAACCGAACCTAATTGATCGATTTCGATTCGGTTCACCGGCTTGGGTTCTGTTTTAAACACACCTACATAAAAGTACATTAGTACTTAGAGGTATAAATAAAAAGAGTGAAAGAAAATAAATAGTTAAATGTCATTATTCAAAAATTTAAAGGATTAAAATGAAAATATATTTATTTTATAAGGCGCCTTCATTGGCCTTTGGCCATTCAGGCACCCGTGCCCGAAGAGAGAAGAAACGAGGGGGAGAGCGAGGGTGCTGGAGAGACAGGGGAGGCGACGACGATCCGGCGATCGACGAGCGGCGGGAGGCAACGGCGTGGGCGAGGCTCCAGCGTACGACGACGTTGAGGCAACGGGCTTGCGATGGGCTGGGGCTCGGGATCAAATCTTGTCGGCGACGATTTTTTTGTGGCCTTGGCAGAGGAGTAATCGAGGTACGCCGACTATTTCCGTCCTCCTCCTTCGCGTTCTGCTGGCCGGCGGTGAACGGTTTTGGCAGCAATGGATGGAGAGCCATCGGGATGCAGGGGAATAGGCGTAACGTCCCGTTGATTTAAAAATGTTTTTTTTTTGTTTTAAAAATACGTCATAAAAATTTTTCACTTTTATTTACTCATTGTTTGAAATCCATTTTTTAAGAGAATGTAAAATCAGAGTAACCAATTGCAGAAATATTACGAAATAATAATAGAAGGTTCAAAATGTAGTCCAATGTTTTACCAAAATGCCTAAAGTCCCTATTACAATATTAAAATATCCAAAATACTAACGGTGGAAATTACCAAAATACCTCTCACTCAAAATACCATCAATTCTCAAAACACGTGATTTGCATCTAGCAGGTCAAATCGGTTGATAACACGAGGGATCATCTTGGAACGCTTCTTCCTCAACCGGTACATATTCTTCATTAAAATCATCACCTACATTACGGGGAAACAATGAGCCAATGCCCAGTAAGAATCAGAATTTATGCAATGCGAATTATGCATGGACATACAATGCATTACAGAAGAGAACCATTTCTCTTCTGAAAGTTAAGGTGGAATACTCCCTAGAGTCATGTGGCCTAACCAGTCACTCTGGTGGGGGGATATATCCATCGGGGGTGTTACCACAAGCAAGTATCCTCACTTTTGTTAAAGACGTTGGGGGGTTTTAGAACGGGGTAATTGTGAACCCTAAAATCCACGTAGCTAACTTCTAAACCTACCACTCCCTACGTGGGAGGAATCTACCGTATGGAAAGTCACTAATTCACTCGAACCCCCACACGCCTATTTACGTATTTTAGGATGACATACAAAATGTAAACAATATTCATAAGCCCTATAATGATGCATGAATGCCAAAAAATAAATCATAGAAATAACGTGCAAGAGAGCATCCAAATCATGAGTGCGCAAAAGAAAACACAACTTTAGCAAACAATTGAAACTAACTTAGGCATTTTCACTTTTATACATATCTAGAGCAATGTCAGCTGTCGATTATAAATTGTTTAGTAGTCATGACCAGAGCGATAACTCTACATCCATTTACCAAGTTTAACTTCCCACAACCATACTCAAATCCCCGTTTAACTTGAATAACCAAGTACTAGTCATGCTTCCAATTCAGTGATACTAAACATGAGGGGGTAACTGTTTTGTTACTCATATTCCATACTTAATGCCATTTATGCTAGATCCATGTTTGAAACAATAATACTTGCAGGAACATCAACAATTATCAATCCAACTATACCATCCTTTAGAGTATCATGCATACTATCAACCCATAAATAACAGGATGTAGAATTCTAACAAATTAACACACTTGGCGTTAACTTCCAACAACCAACAGTCCTACTTAATGAGACATTCATGTCTAATACAATATTCAAGTAGTGCCAGTACGGATAGAACAAAAAGGGTCAGAATTCAAGAGTTGATGGCACAACTAAAAGTAATAGATTCAGAATCCAAGCAATTTGAAAGAATTGTCATCCACCAAACATCTCACATACATATGAAATCATTCAATACCCGTAATGTAGGGTCATCCATTGGCCAAAACAACATTCTAATTCTTACCTTAGCTTTCCAGCAGCTTAGCATAAACAGGACAGCCACCAAACAGGACAACCACCAAGATCCAACAAAATAGAAGCCAATGTATATCCACAATAGTTCCAACTCCCAATGGTTCCTAAACAAAATATAGCATTAAAATCCATACTCCATATCAACTTGATCCTAGCGGTTGGAGGTCCAAATTAAACGAACTCATAAATTCATATTCAAGCCTTACCTCCCAATCTTCACGGTGGAACACCAACAACAAATAATTCAGCAACTCACCAATACACTCTCACCACTCATAAATTTTCTTCACAGCAAGAGCACCCTCTCATTCACAGTTGCTAAATGATGAAATACTCAGGGCAACATACTTCTTATAGACGTAGACTGAAAGGGAAAGCTGGCAGGGAATGGATAAGCTGTTGAATGCAGGCTGACCATCACGCAAACCAATAAGGAAAGGTCCACACATGTAAGGCCACATGGAAAAAGCTTCCACACTTCAGGGAAGACTGGACGTCTTGCAAGAAGGCTGGAGGGGAGAGATTTTGGCGAGTGTTTTACGAAATCGGAAGAGAGAGACGATTTTAAAATGGGTTTCTTGAAAATCCCCGATATTGCGGACGAGTCAAGTCGTCCGCAGTACTCATCCGCACCGTCTGAAAGTCGATTTGGGACGAGAAAATACGTCCCCAACCTTTGTCCATACCGTCCACAGATGCCTTGCGGATGCGAAATGACATCTGCATGTATCGTCCGCATCGTTCGAATTATCCCAGATTTGTACAGATTCATTGTGGACGTGAATCTCTTCTTCTGCTTCGTCTGCAAGTCGTCCGAATTGTCCTAGAAATTGTACAGATTCAATGAGGACGCGAATCCATTCGTTCGCATCGTCCGCAAGTCGTCCGAATTGTCTCAGAAATTGTACAGATTCAATGCGGACGCAAATCCTTTCGTCCGCATCGTCCGCATGAATCTGAAACTCCGCAGCACTTATTTTTCCTAAGTTTTTCATACTTAGGTTAAAATTTCCAACATCAACCTTCTACTTTCCATGCACAACTTACGCTCATTGTTGCATAATTTGACGCAATATTCATATATTAAAATTATCCAGAATTATTACATCATCAAAAAGGGAAATACATTTTCGAGGTATTATAATAGGTGCCTCGGGTCGATGGGCTAGGTTGGACGGGCCAGGTGGAGTAGCTCGGCCCAATCTGATGCCCTCTCCAGGTGAAAGCGACAGCGTGTAGGCGTGGGGAGCAATCTCTGAAAAAGCTGAGGAACGAGAGGCATGCTGTCGGTTGTGGTTGGAGGATAAAGAACAGGGAGTGTTGTGAGAGAGAGAGAGAGAAGCTGCTCGGGTGAGCAGGGTGAGCTGAGTTGAGAGGGAGGAGCCCTCTGGAGCAGAGGACGGAGCTATGAAGCATGGAGCTCTAGCCGAGAGCTTCTAGAGTTTGAGAGCTGAGGGCTTGGGTGCTGCTCTCGACTATTTAGATGGTATGAACCCCTCCCTTTCAACTTATGACTTGTAATGGGTTATGCTGTTGGTGTATGAGTTATATTTCCATTGAGTTAAGTCCCTGTGAAATCTGGTTGTGTGTAGACATATGATCTGTTATTTGTTGGTGAGTTGGACTTTGTGATTGATAAGAGAACATTGTTGTGGTCTGTTTATGTGCTCTGTTGGATGTATTAATCTGAAGTATATTATTGGGTGCTGAAAAATGATAAATCGTAATTGATCATCTGTTTTGAGTAGAACTAATGCCCTTAATGTTCAGTTTTTGGATTCCTTTTCGAATGATAAGTCCAACGTTGATATTAGGTATTGTCTTGGATCATTGTAGTTGTTAAGTTGTTCAATTAAGAATTTTTCAATGAGTTATCAGGATGAGATTTGTGACTTAGATTAGTTACTACTACATGTTAGTTAACTTTCCTGCATTTTATCGCTTGAACATAGTTACATTGGAATGGTTTTTGGTGTTGGTTGTTGGATTTAAGCTATCAATCTTTAGCTATGGTAGAGTTGATAAGTTGGTTAATAATCTGTAATTGTTACTATGCATGGAGGTAATGTGCACTGTTGTATCAGTTTGGCTATTACGATAATCTGTGAAGCATGAATATGTTAGAATTAGTGTTGCTATGGGTAAGAGTCCGACTGTGGGTTTGGGATTTTGTTCTCAGTTGGACTCGGAATATTGGATTTGTTAAGTGTTAAAGTGTGTAGAATTCAATGAGAAGTGATTAATGATATGATGTTATTGATTTATGAAGGTGTGGAAAGAGGAGAAGAATATCAACTTGGGCACTATGCATAAATGTTTCGAGGTAACTTGGATGTGTCTTGGCCATTTGAAGGCCCTACACCACAAGTAGTGTGTGTGAGTAGTGTTGTGTTCCTTAAATGATATTCTATTGTTATTTCTTTAGATTTGATAGGGTAGATTATTGTTAGTTTTGTGATATTGCTTGGTTAATATAACTGCTATTATTCATTTTTGGTAAACTTTACTGTTAAGAGATATTGTTAGTTCTGTCATAAGGGCTTAAATAATTAATGAACGAGTAATAGACAATTGATGAACGAGTGATAGACTATTGATAAACGAGAAAATGCTTAGATAATGAACGAGATAGATGAGTAAGTGTGAAGACATTATTATGAGTTGTTCTTTATAGTTTAACTTTTGTTTAGTTATTAATTTCAAGCTGCTATGCGTTTCATCATTGATCTGCTGCCATTTGTTTGTCTTACTTTCATAACCTAGTATTAGTACTTGTGATAATGAGCATGCAATTTAATTATGATAATTAGCTAGAATAATAATGGTAATTCTATTTGAGCATGTTTAAGTAACCAGTTGTCTAATTCAATTGTTAAACCACATCATTGAGTACGTCAATTAACTAAGATAATAACGATAGATCTAAGTTGTGTCATGTCTAGTTGAATGAGCATGTTTACTTTGTTAACTGACTTAATAGTCGTAAAATAGCAAATTCGTGCATACTTAACTAGTTGTGTAAGTTAATCCTCGAGTATGTTAATTAACTTAACGAGTGTTCCATTAATAATTAGTCCGAGCATGTTTACTGTGTTAATTAATCAATCCATGATAACTAGTTAACAATGGTAATTAAATAAGTAATCCGAGGATGTAAATTTACTAGAATAACCAATCATAATCTTAAGCATGTAAATTGATTAGGATAATTACTTAGCATAATAATTGAAATTCTACATGAATATGTTAGTTTACTCTTATTAAGTAATACGAGCATGTTTAACTAGTTGTGTAATAAATAATCAATCCTTGAGCATGTTTAGTAATTAATATGTTGAATTAGTTGAGCATGTCTGCATGTTAATTAGTTCAATCAATTACTAAACCTTGAGTATGTTAACTAAGTTGTTAAGCATGTAATTAACTAGGATAATAACTGGATTATTAAATATAGCATGTTTGACTAATTAAGATAAAAGTATGCTTAACCAATTAAAATAATGATTTCCAACTTGTAAGCATGTTTCTGTTATTCGTTGTCTATAGCATGTTTCCATGTTTAGCCTAGCTTAATTCAATGAGCATGTTTAGTTAATTATAACTTGTCGTATGTTACTTTATTGCCTTATCTTGTTCACTCGCTGTTTCAATTCGATATCATAAATATTCCTTGTATTCATGTATGCTTTCAATTATTGTTATTCGTTATATGTGCGAGTTCAGTTATAGTACTTTTACTTCAATGCACATTTCAATTTCCGTTAATGTACGTTATAATGTATTGTGCTTCATGTTAATAGAAACCCAGTAGGGGTTACTCCCTCGGGGTGGTACCCACATGCATGAGTGAGGAAAAACGCTAAGAAAAGAATATTCGGAATGGGCGAGATACGCCTATTACCGAAGAAACCCTCCCCGCGGGATACGTTGGGAGGGAAGAAACCCTAAAGGCGGGATACGCCGGAAGGGGAGGACCCTTGAAGGCGGGATACGCCAAAAAGGGGATGAAAATGGGAGTTGGAGGGCGGATAGGTAGCTAGGCTAATCCGTGGCTAGCCAAAGCCCCCAACCTTGACGGGAACGGGGACCTAGTTACAAGTAAAGGGTTAGTTCCGGCCCACTATTCCATCCCCTAAGACCCCTCCAATCTCCAGCTTGATGTACGAGTAAAGAACAAACAAAGAACGAACGTAATGAAAAGAATTGGTTTGGGTGGCCTCCATTCGAAGAAGAACTAAAGAGAGAAATGCATAATTGTTTTCCCTCATTTCCTTACTGGGCGTAAGCTCATATCCTTACTTGTGGTGTAGGTACAACGACAAACAGATATTAAGTAGATAACAAGTGATGATCTAAAGCTGGGATGAAGGATTTGCACGAGTGAGATTCGGAGTTGTCCAGGCTAAGAAGTAAAATAAGGAATGGTTGCAACTACGTTAAGTTTCTTTAAATTGTATTCCATTGTTTAATTTCTCATTTAAACGATTTACGCTTCCGCCATGATTTACAAAGGGTTTTATTTTATAATGCTTTCATAAACTTAATAAGTTGGTTTTCACAATGAGTTTAAAGAAAGAGTCAGTAGCGATTCGGATTTACGCACTCAGATTTGTTTCAAAAAGAAATTTCAAACTTTCACGCATTTTAATTGATTTACAAAAATCCGGGTCATTACAACTGTACTTTAGGATCAATGACAAATCAACTACTGAACAATTTTTGTTAACAACTTAAACACTAAACTATGAGAAATTGGAGTAAACATTGCGGTTACATTTTCCGTTAAATAGCATTGTTGTTCCTCTACAGAACGTTAGCTTTTTGTAGCGGAATGTTGTCTTTCCGCTGCAGAACGCGAGTCCTCGAAATAGATCTCAAGAAAGTTGACATCTCGCATAGGAAATGTGACTTTTTGCTGCAGAGAGACAACGTTCCGTAGAGGAAAGTCTGCAAATAAAAAAAAATCATTGTCTCTTCATAGAAAACACAAACAACACAGATAAGCTGTGATTCTCCCATGGACAGTAAAAAAATTCTAAATCATTCGAAATCTAAAACATTGACATTCTTTTAGAAAATCTTATAAATTATAAAACAAAAAAAATTTAACATCAACTTATACAATATTTTCTCAAATTCATTCTTCATGGATGTTAACTTTTTTCCACTGAAAGTTTCTAAAATCATGAGTTCTTGCAGTTTTTTTCATGGGTATTAGCTCTTTTCCACTGCAATTTCTCATATAGTTAACGGCGATGTTCGCGGCGGCGATTTTTCATAGTTTAGTGGTTAAGTTGTTAGCGAAAATACTTTGTGGTCAACTTGTGATTGACCACAAAGTACAATGGTTGATTTGTTAATTTCCCTTATCAATATTAACTCTAAAGTATGAGTTATTTTTAATTGATACCTTGAATTTTTATTTTTGTTATCTAACACATCAAAATTTGAGGCGTTAGCAAGAGACACCCTCACTATTATAGGGTCTGTTAAATGGCAGATACACTAACGCTTTCCCGATGATAGGTTCTTCTGAAATTAAATACTTGCACACATGCACCCATCCACGAATACCAGTACTTTTGTAGCCATGTGTTCTTTGAAATATCTGCACACACACATCCATCCACGGATACCAACACTTCAGTTACTTAAATGTTTGCTTCTACTGCAGAAGTGAGCGTTTCTATTGCAAATATCTGCATCACTCATACCGTCTGCCAATTACTATCCGCTACGTGCACATATCTTTCTACGGACACCTCATTTGACAAATACACCAATGCTTCCATGAACATCAATGCTTCCGCGACCACTTGTCTTTCTAAAATTAAATATCCGCACACACGCACTCATCACAGATACCTGCGATTAACAATACTTTCACGACCACATGTCCTTTTAAATATCCGTACACATGCATCATTCGTGAATACCTACACTTCCACTACTTAAATATCTATTTCCCCTGCAAATATTCGTCTCACTCATATTGGCTGCCAATTACATCTTCTACGTTCACATATCTTTATGTAGACACACCCCATTTGGCGGATACACCAACACTTCCATAGACACCCATGCTTCCACGGCCATTTGTCTTTTTGAAATTAAATATTTGTACACACACACCCATTCGCAGATACCAACACATCTGTGGATGCCAGTACTTTTGCGCCCACGTGTCCTTTTAAATATCTGCATATATGCACCCATCCAAGGATTGCAACACTTCCACTACTTAAATATCTACTTCCGCCTACTGACATTAAATCACAAGAAGGTTTTGTAGAGAAACACAAAACCCGATTTGAGTCCATAATATCCAATATGATGGGGATTCTAGAGGAATTGTTCTTCAATGCATTTTTTAATGGTTTGAAAAATGAGATTAAAGGAGGTGTACATTTGATGAGACCTGTTGGACTTTAAGATTTAATGGAGTCAGGAAAGTGGTGGAGGAAATGAATGTTTTACTCCAACCTAAAAAATTGGAGTGACTAGGATTATTGGAAGACAAAACTGAGAAACCACTATCAAAATTCCTTCAAGAGAATTTCCAATAATACAACTAACAATTAATGAAGTGCAACAAAAAAGATTAACAAAAGCAAATATGAGTGTAAGAAGGGAAAAATGATTATGTTTAAAATGTGATGAGAAATTTTTGTATGAACATCAATGTAAGAAAAGAATGCTACAAGTACTGATATTACAAGATGAAGAGGAGAATATAGAGGATAGGGAAAGGACATAAATTCATGAGTAGGAGGGAATAGAGGAACTGTAGGAACCAGTAGAACTATCCTTAAATTCGGTGATTGGGTTGACTACTCCACATACAATGCGTTTGTGGAGATGTGTTAAAAGGTGACAGTCCATTATTTTGATAGATTGTGGAGCCACCCATAATTTTATTGCTATTCAAGGAAGATGTATATGTAAAAATGTATTATTGGTTTTACCAAATGTGGAAATTCTCGATGAATTTTTGTCAAACGATGTAAGCAAGTCGGATATCATATAGGGAATGTAATGGTTGGAATCTATGAGAGATATGAATATCAACTGGAAACTGCTAACCACGAAGTATAAAATAGGCAATAAAACAATACACGTAAGGGGTGACCCTAGATTAGGATTCTTATTGAACTCATAAATCTCATGGTTCCCATATTATGTATCACCTTCTATTTTGGTCTATCTATCACCATCATTATTTAGGCATTTCCATTTAATGTCTAATTCGCAATTTATCTCTCATATACTTTTATGGTATCTTTAATACCAATACTAGACATCTCTGACATGTCTATTCTCAAGCTATTTAGACATTTATAACATATGTCTATCAATTGCCAACTCAAACTATTTCATGCTATCTAGATATTTCTATTTAATGTTTGTCACAATTGATCCCTTCATTTGAAGGAATTCCTCAACATCAACTATCTAGACATCTACAATTAATGCCTATCACCAATGTCCATCTATATAAAGGAACTTCTCAACATGACACAAATCAAATCCCTAGGCATACATGCCATGACAATATGTTTAATTACGTCATCCCATAACCCATAATTATGCAATAAATGTGAAATGCGTACCACAACTCTCTTTTCTCAATGATGCAGTGATAATATGAATCAGTGCAATGTTCAATTTATTATTAAATGATCATATTTTAACAATGATTGTTTTATTAACATGAACGTGAATGTCAACATATCTGTGAATGTCAACATTTATGTGACTACCAAAATGAATTATCATATACCATAGTATGTAAGGTCACGCACGACCATGAAACCCCACCATACTAGCCACTGTCTCCAATAGTTGTGCCCATGAATATCAAAACCTTCGGAGGGCTAGGGACTCTCAACCCAAGGGGGTTTTATTTTTCCACTTTACATACGTCACACAATATATAGTCTGGGGAGGCATATTGGGTTCCTCTATGACCAACAATACCACCCAGATAATATATTTTGTACATATAAATATATCATGATATGTGATTTGGCATCTTCATTGTGCATACATTGAATGCATATAATACATACTAATAATGCATGTGATATAAATCATGCAAATCTTTGTTAAACATACAATAATGATGCATGAAATTGTCTCATACATCTATCTAGACATGTTCTATCTATGTCTTAAATCATCTCCCAAAATGGTTTAGGCATTGGGTAAACTATTGGTTTAAAAAACTATGGAAAATATCCAAAAACACATGCACTGGTCGATCACTCTCTCAACGCTGGTTGACCATTCCTCATACAAATTCAACTTCTACACAAAGTGGTCGACCACCCTTAGCACTAGTTGACCACAATTCTTACAAATTCTATTTTGCAATAGAAGCGGTTGACCACTTCTCAACACTAGTCGATCTGATGTGCCACAAGTTCCCTCCAGTTATTATCAAGCAAGAAGTTTTTCTAGCGTTGCTTTAAGTATTTCTTTTATAGGTGATCGAAGAGGAAAACCTATTCAAGATATTAGATTCCCCTATTTAACTTCGAAATATATTATGGTGTTCTTCAAGATAAAGCACAAATGGAAGATCAATCACAAGTTTAAAAGTCCTGTGACAAAATGCATAATTGTTAATTCAACCGCTGAGCACTACTTCCCAGTTTCGACGATCTTAAGAATCTTATATTAAAATGGGGTCTTCATAACAATTGAAGTTGACATTTCAAGGTTTATAGAATGGGTTGGATCATTAAATTTGGATTTGTTTTGCTATGTCAAAAGACCGGCAAACAAAGAGCTACGATTCTGTTTAAGAGGCCTGATTTCTCCTACCCAAAATAGAAGTTCAATCCAATTTGAAGTCCAACCTTTGATTCAAGATGGAGGCATGCCTAAAGAAGTAGATCTAGAGATGCCAACACGTGTGCTTAAATGGCATATTGATGAGGGATTCATTAATGATAAAGAAGGGCCACGAATTTGAATTCATGAAATTTAAATTCATTCAAATTTTTACTTAGCTTTCATTAAAGTTATTTTAAAGTTTTCCTAGATAATTTACTTTCAAGTTATTTTAAAGATTTCTAGGTAATTTTAAATTCCTGCTATTTTAAATTTCAAAAAAAGATAAATAAGATTTGGTTAGGAATAACTTATAAACCAATCCTATTACTATTAGAATTGCTTTCATGGTGGACTATATATACCCAACCAAACTCATTAGTAGTTTTTAGTTTTTGGTAAATAAAATCTCTTTTTAGCTTTGGCTAATTTCCCTCTCTTTTCTTGGATTCTTGAGAATTCTCTTCTTGATCCATTATGGAAAAGTTTTTTGGAGGAATAGAAAAATTGTAAATGAGCAATTTTTGCTCAAGCCAACCGGTTGATCATCACACCCACAGTGATCGACCGTTGTTTCAGCCACTGCCCAAAAATCACAATTTCTCTTTTAGAAGGTTGACCACCCCGGCTAAGCTACTCGACCGCCGCAGTGTTTTCATAGCCGAGTTCGACCCCGAGTTTTATCGCTGTTAATACAAATTGCTATCGAGCCCTGACCGTCGACCGCTAGATCGATCGCTTCCTTCACAGTTTGTTGCCAAGCTCGACCACTTCTTCAAAGGTCAACCATTTTTTACTTCTATCTTCATCCGAGGCTTCCGTTTTCACGTCACGATCACAATTTACATAGATTCATCCCCTTTATATTCTTTGTCATTTGTGGTCGACCACCTTATTGACCACCTCCTTTTCTATCTCACCATTTTCATCATTTAACTAACATATAAATCTTTTACCATTTCAATATTCAAACCACTCCCAAACCAATACCAAGCTATATCAACCCAACATAACTTATTTTCAATTAATAATTCATCAAATATACTTTTCTATATAATGAAACTGCCTATGCATTACATTTGTCTCTTGCTTAACAATGTACAATTTAATTATGTATATTCATTCAATGGATCATTTTTCATGTTTTCATCCAACATTTCCTCTATAGTACCCTAACTAAAAGCATGGCTAAACAATTCTCTCACCATCAAAACATATTCATTTCATTCTTCAATCAACCCATTTAACCTAAGAATACCATTACCAACCATAGGTATCAACAATAATCATTTACATAATCCCAAATTTCAATGTCCTTTATTAAGTTCATTTAGTAACTTTATTTCAGAAACTATCTATAAACAATATTCGTTGTTTTATAAGAATGTTCTTTTTCATTGAATCCTTTTTAATCAAATCCAACAACTTTATCCCTTACTCTTTCAATTTTTTCATATCAAAACTAACCATGACAATAATAATTAATATTCATATTTCCACTACTATTATCCAATTCCATAAGCTTTTCAACCAATAAAACTAAGTTCATCAACATCCAATAGTCTACCTCAATCCAATACTCTTTCATTCAATTTCATCACACATCATTAAAGATTACCCATTTAATCCTCAATAAATCAATTTCATATATATATATAATCCATAAATTTCATTTTATGATCCCTAATACTCCATTTCTTTCACCATAACTATGCAATATGTAGCATAATTTATATAAAAAAAAAAACCAAGATTAATGTTCTTACCTCTTCAAGACAACTTATTCTTCACTTCATCCTCTTAATTCTTAGCTCAAAAGATTGCTCTTGGTGAGAGGAACAACTTTTTCTAAGGAATAGAAGATCAATTCCCCATTTTTCCTCACCTTTTTTCTCCCTATTCTTCTCTTTTTCTTCTTCTCCTTTCTTCCCTTTTTTGCCTCTGTTTTCCCTCTGTTTCAGCACGAAAATGAGTCTCCTCATCAGCCTCCCCAAGTTTCTAGACTCCTAAGGGTGAAATGACCATTTTGTCTATTTTGTCTTTTGATTTTTACCATTTTACCCTTAATTCCATGAAAATTCACCAAAATAGTTAATTATCTTTAACCACTCTTAACTTAAACTAATCACTTTAACTTAGTTCTAAACTAATCTCCATAACTATCATAATTAATCACGATTAATTAACCTTAATCTTTCACTAATTACACCTTAACCACACACTTAGTCACTAATCCACAAGTGACATATGTCCATATCTCATTGGATGTCTAATTTTATTACATGGCTGCTTACTTAATGTATTATGAACATTTTTTCTTTTATACGCTTCTCTGACCTTTTTCCAAAATAGTGCACATTATGACTAATCCAACTTCAATCATACATAACTCTCATTGCATACATCTAAATTCCTTCAATCCAAAGTCAAACACTTCATTTATGTGTCTAATTTATGTCCTTAAAGTGGTTTGAATTAATAATATTCATAACTTATCCAATTAACCTCAAACAATAATTATGTTCATTTATAGTACATTTACCACTTTAGTGCAAAAATTTATATCTTAATGAACATATATCCAATTAATCCAATCTCATCATCATTCTATATTCTAAAGTATATACTATTATAGATATTTTTAGTTTGGAAAATTACCCTCAATTGGTTAGTCAATTTCTTATTCAAAGTCATCTTTTAACACTTATCACATTTACCCATACTAAACATAACTATTAATGTTAATCCTTAATCCAGATCATCACATGTGGTACGTAATTAAAATAAATTCTTGTTGTAATAAATGAAAATTCCAATGAAAATGGAGTCACTTAAGTGCTTCAGGCACACCATGTCATAGGCATATAACAAAATAAAAGTGATGTTCGCCAATCGCGAAAGCCACATAAAATACTCATATCAGGTTTTGGGTTTTGCGTCCAAAGACACAACATATGCAGTTGTTCTATTACTCTAGTTAACAACAAATAAACATATTTTGCATGGTCGAATGTGTATAAAGAAAAATAGACCCCAAATCGGGTCGATCGAACGCGGTTCACATGACCAAGTTGACTTAGAAATATTTTATGGGTACTTAATGCAAACATGTACACTGAAAATTTAAATATAATATAAAAATTAAACGGCCATAAAACAGACACAACATTTTCATATGAGAGACAGGTATTAAAATATTTATTTTATAAAAACTATGCAATGCAGTGCATAAAAATAAATTCATACCTCGATGTGGGCTTACAGTGATTAAAGCCCCAAATCCAAATAACTCAAATCTAATAGTTCATTAATTTCTAACTAATTATGGGTACCTATCTGAAAATAAATGCATTAATTTTTTGTTAAAATCTTATATCTAAATATTCTCAATTATTTAAAATTTAATCTAATTTAATTGGGTAAAGAAATACCTAAATCTGGCCTAAAAGTAGCCCCAAAATAAATGTTGGACCGCGACCCAAAACTGCAGCCTAGACCGCAGTCCAGAACTGGATCCAAGACCGCATCCAAGATTACACCGCAAGGGCTCCTTGGATCTGAAATCCATTGAGCCAAAATCACAGCCCAACCCAAGGTAAATTCATGGACATTTCATCCTTGTCCTCATCATGAACGACTGCATTCGAGGATGTGGACAGACCCGACTCTGGCCAGGATTCCTTGTCTCGGCCAGTCGTCCACTGACTGAAGTCGACGATCTAGCCTATCATGCATAGTGGCTCAGCGTTTGCTGAGTCGCTTCCTAATGTTTCAACATCGATGAAATTCACGCAATACAGTTTGTCGGATTTCATCCAATTCATGGGCCAATTCTGATATTCCAATTTTCTAGACTATTAGCAATAAACAGAGTATCAGACAAAGAGAAAAGATTAAATTTTTATACCTTTCGGAATTCCCAGCCTCCAGTTACAGAGACTTCAACAATGTCCAAGAAAACTTAAAACTCTCCTCCTCTAAACACATAAGGTTTCCTTCAAAATTTCCAAACAAACTTTCACAACTTAACCGAGAAGTCAAAAAATACAAAGTCAGAAGAAAAGATGGCTTAGGGCGACGATGACAACTTAATCACAGAGTCTCAAAACTTCATCCAAATTGTCCGAAAAATGCATCGTTTGGAAGGAAGAGATTCGCCGCTGGGAGAAGGGTGCAAACAGGAGGTTGAGGAGCTGGGAGCTAGCGTTCTTAAAACTAGTGAAAAGAGGGGATTCGAGAGGAAATTCCCCTCCTCCCGCAACACTCCATTGATGATCAATTGGGGGAAAACGTTTCAAAAAACATTTTCCCCAAAATAATATTTGTTATTTTATTTTTATTTTTTAAAGGGTAGGTATTACATTCTTCCCCACTTAGAAAATTTTGTCCTCGAAATTTAGAACAATCTCGAGAGTACTTAGTCATCATCTCATATTCAATTTCCCAAGTTGCTTCTTTTTTACTAAGGTTCTTCCACTAAACTCGACAAGAGATATTTCACGGCTACGTAAAACTTTGATCTTACGGCCAAGAATTCTCTCGGGTTCTTCCCCATGAGATACATTTTCCTAAATAGGTACTTCAGTCTAAGAAATAACATGCAAAGGGTCCATAATGTACTTCCTCAGCATAGAAACATGAAATACATTATGAACATAATTCAATTGTGGTAATAATTCCAATCGATAAGTCACTGAACCAATTCACACAATAATTCGAAAATGGTATATATATCTTGAAGCTAACTTTCCTTTCATACTAAAACGACTAATACCTCGATGAGGTTGCATCTTTAGGAACAAAAATCATTGCCTTCAAATTCCACTTCCCTCCGTTGGAGGTCTGCATAACTCTTTTGTCGACTCTGAACTATACTCAATCGTTCCTTAATTACTTGAACTTTCTCAATTGTCTCTTGAATCAAAACATGTCTGAGAATTACACGCACGTCGGTCTCAACCCAACATAATGGTGATCTACACGGTCTCCCATATAAAGTTTCATGTGGCAAAACACTGATACTGATATGGTAATTGTTTTGTAAACAAACTTCACTAAAGGCAAGTTGTTCACCCAACTATCCTTAAAATCCAAAATGCAAGTTCTCAACTTATCCTCAAGAATATGGATCGTATGCTCAGACTGACCATTTGTCTAAGGACGAGGTGTCACACTCAAATTAAGTTATGTGCCCAAAGCTTTCTGAAGGGATCTCCAAAATTTTGACATGAATCTCAGATCTCTATCTGAAACAATGCTTGGGGGGACACCGTGAAGATGAATGATGCTCTTGATATATAACTTACTCTGCTTTTTCAAAGAGAAATCCATTCTGACATGAATAAAATGTGCGTATATCGTCAATCAATCAACAATTACCCACACTGCTTCAAATTTCTATACCATTTTACGTAAACCAGTCATGAAATTCATGGTAATCTTATCTCATTTCCACTATGGATAGACAAAGACTGCAACAACCAGTTGGTCTCTGATCTTCATCTTTAATCTGTTGATAAGTCAAACACCTCGAAACATACTCAGCCACAGGTCATGTCATTCCAATCCACCATTACTGATGTTTCAAATCATGATACAATTATGTGCTGCTGGGATAAATAGCAAATCTGAACTTGTTGCCTTCTACTAAAACTGTCGTCCTCAAATCTAGATCACTAGAGACCACAACTCGATTCTTGAAAAATAGAAATCCATCAGAACTAATTTCTCAACCATCAAACTGCCCACCAACTTGAATTTTCTTGATTCGTTCTTTTAACTCATAAATAAACTTCTGTAAGTCTTTCACACATTGCAAAAGTGTAGGGGCGTCACTAAATTAAAACTCAAATTGTTTGGTCATCCTCCTAGTACTGTAGCTCATAATCTCCAATAATTAGACGTCTCTTCCAATCATCCAACACAAGACATGAAAGAGATCCTTGAGGATAACAACTCAAGGCACCGACTACAGCATTGGCTTTTCTAGGATGATACTCCAAAGTGAAGTCATAATCTTCCATATATTCCACCCAAAGAAATTGTCGGAGAGATTCAAATCACACTGTGAGAAGAGATACTTTAAACTGTTGTGATTTGAAAATATCTCAAACTAGCACCATACAAGTAGTTCTGCCAAATCTTTAAAGCAAAAATAATGGCCACAAGCTTCAGATCATGAGTAGGGTAATTCCGCTCATGCATCTTTAACAGTTGAGATGCATAAGTTGTAACTTTATCCTGCTGCATCAAAATGCAACCCAAGCCAACTCCTGAAGCATCTGTATAAACTGCATAAGGTAAACTCTTATCAAATATTGCCAAAATAGTATCAGTAGTCAATCTCTGCTTGATTTCGTCAAAAATTGTCCGACACTTTTCATCCCAAATAAACTTCACGTCCTTTCTGGTCAACTCTGTTAGCGGCATAGAAACAGAAGAAAAATTCTACACAAATCAACAATAATAACCAGCAAAACTCAAAAAGCTATCCACTCCAGTAACATTTTTGGGTGGCTTTCAATCTAACACTACTTCAATCTTAGCTGAATCAATGGAAATTTCATTATGAGAAACAACATGGCCTAGAAATTTCACTTCAGTCATCCAAAAATTACACTTTTCAAGCTTTGCATATTACTGATGTTCCATCTGTGTATGCAGAACAATTCCTAGATGCTCCATATGTTCATCTAGAGTCTTAGAATATATCAGGATATCATCAATGAAGACTACCACAAATTTGGAATATATTGGTCTAAGCTAGAATTTATCTTACACCATTTAATCTTGAATTTATAAAATATGAGTTTCAAATTCATGCATGCTTAAACATCATTTTAATTAAAATTATTAAATCGAATCTCTATTGAATTTAGTCAACTTATACCAATGACACATTTTCAATACTTTATCAGCAAGACTTCCAGTTGCCAAGTCAAGATTAAACCCGACACATTTTATCCAATTTTCTATATTTTAATTATCTTACCTTGAGAGACCCTTCCATAAATTTTGTTAAGGATAATTGAAATCCCTAAACTACTTTTCCACATTTTGCCGGGCCTTAGCTTGTAATAATTATTTTAAGTCTTTCACTGCTATTTAATAAATTTAAGTGAAATGGATTGTGCGATTCGGTTCTTTGGGTTAAGTTGTTCTCTGTTCTGTCTCAAGTCCCTTGCGAGTCGTGACACCATTGCTTCTAACTTTTATTTCACAGAATTATGTTGTCCATTAGATTTCTTATTGACCATCATAGGAATGGCTCTTCTACCAACGTGATTGGTATTCTGCTTCTAATTACTACTCTTTAATTTAATGTTAGGGGTAGTAAGGGGATTAAGAACAATTAATTTAATGTTGTAATTTCTTTATGTATGGTTAATATGGTTGTGTGTATTTTACTATTTGTAAAGGGGTATTTTAGGTATATCACTTGTGGTGGGTTACTATGGATTTAAAGTGGGTAATGGCTTTGGGAAGTTATGCTGTCTGTGTTACTGTTCATCAGATCGCTCAAATTGTTTGTAAACTGGATGTGACATTATCAATCTACTTGTGTTGTATTCTAGTGATCAAAGGGGTACCAAACACTGGTATTGGAGCGCCATTTTTTTCATCATGACAGGAGAACGAGATGGAAGAATGGAGGGTCAACTAGGAATTGTGGAGGAAATGGAAGAGTGGTGGGTTGACTAGGAATTGTGAATTACAAAGAGAATTGGACAAGGCTAAGGAAGGATGGTTGTTTCAGGCCAAAAGGTATTTGATAAACATCATCCTTTGTTATTCACCTATGTTAGGGGGTGAGGAGGAGAAACTAGCCATAAGGAGTCTTTGTTGTGGTTTTTCATGTTTACGTTATTTATCTATAATTGTTGTTTTTTCTAAATGTGGGGAAGAGTGGGAATTTATTATATTGTTTGGGAGGGCAAAATATATGAGTATAAGGGAGTATATGAGCCCTTGGAAAAATATTAAAGAATAATGAGGAGAGCGACTGACCTCTCAAACAGTCAAGAAGAATTGTAATAGACTCTCAATAGTATTGTGACCTCAATTGTCTGACGGACTGCGAGAAGATAGAGGTTGCAATAATCTATCTTGAAGGATCAACACTGTCTTGGTATTAGTGGGAAAATGAAAATCGACGGTTCTATTCTAAGATAGTTCTTAAAAGGAGAATTTTTGAAAGGTTAAGTCTCTCGCAAGATGGAACAGGCTGTGATCGCCTACTGACATTAAATCACAAGAAGGTTTTGTAGAGAAACAATAAACCCGATTTGAGTCCATAATATCCAATATGATAGGGATTCTAGAGGAATTGTTCTTCATTGCATTTTTTAATGGTTTTAAGAATGAGATTAAAGGAGATGTACATTTGATGAGACCTGTTGGACTTTGAGATTTGATGGAGTCAGGAAAGTGGTGGAGGAAATGAATGTTTTACTCCAACCTGAAAAAATTGGAGTGACTAGGATTATTGGAAGACAAAACTGAGAAACCACTATCAAAAGTCCTTCAAGAGAATTTCCAATAATACAACTAACAATTAAAAATAATGAAGTGCAACAAAAAAGATTAACAAAAGCAAATATGAGTGTAAGAAGGGAAAAATGATTATGTTTAAAATGTGATGAGAAATTTTTGTATGGACATCAATGTAAGAAAAGAATGCTACAAGTACTGATATTACAAGATGAAGAGGATAATATAGAGGATAGGGAAAGGACATAAATTCATGAGTAGGAGGGAATAGAGGAACTGTAGGAACCAGTAGAACTATCCTTAAATTCGGTGATTGGGTTGACTACTCCACATACAATGCGTTTGTGGAGATGTGTTAAAAGGTGACAGACCATTATTTTGATAGATTGTGGAGCCACCCATGATTTTATTGCTATTCAAGGAAGATGTATATGTAAAAATGTATTATTGGTTTTACCAGATGTGGAAATTTTAGATGAATTTTTGCCAATCGATTTAGGCAAGTCGGATATCATATTGGGAATGTAATGGTTGGAATCTATGAGAGATATGAATATCAACTAGAAATTGCTAACCATGAAGTATAAAATAGGCAACGAAAGAGGACACGTAAGGGGTGACCCTAGTTTAGGAATGACAAAACATTTTATGAAAGCTATGATGAAAACTATTAAAAAGAGAAAACAATGGTGATTAATAGAACTTGGAGAAATGGAAGAAAAGTTGAACATACTTGAAGATAACCATTTCATGGAGATTGAAAGTTTGTTGAAACAGTATGAACAAGTGTTGAATATACCCAATGGATTACCTCTTGTTAGAGAGCGAGATCAGGCTATAATTTTAAAGGAAGGAGCTTCACAAATCAATGTGAGACCTTATAGTTATCTGGTGTTTCAAAAAAATAAAATCGAAAGGATTATCAAAGAAATGCTTGATGCACGAATCATTCAACCAATTTCAAGTCCATTTTTCTAGTCATATTATTCTTGTTAAAAAAATAATAGTTAGAGATTTTATGTGGACTTTAGGGTTTTAAACAGAGAAACGATTAACGATCGATTTTTGATAGCTATAATTGACGAATTAGTGGATGAGTTAAATGGAGCTAAAATTTTCACAAAGCTAAATTTAAAGTGTGGTACCATCAAATTTGTGTGAAGGAGGATGTGCATAAAACTACTTTTCAAACACATGAAGGACATTATGAATTTTTAGTAATGCATTTTGGACTTTCTAATACTTCATCTTTATTCTTGTCTTTGATAAATAAGGTATTTAATTAATACATTTAGAAGTTTATTTTGGTATTATTGATGACATACTTTTTTACAGTAAATCATTTGAGGAGCATTTGGAGCATCTCGATCTGGCCTTAGAGATTTCATTAGATAACAAGTTATATGTTAATTGAGAAAAATATTTATTTGCAAATCATGAATTGAAATATCTTGGTTATGACATTTTAGAAAATGAGGCAGCACAGATCTCAGCAAAATTGCAGTTATGAAAGAGTGAAAATCTCCTAGGACAATTTGATAGCTAAGGGGATTTCTTGGATTAACCGTAAGTTTATATCCAAATATGGTAGCATTGTGTTGCCATTAACTAAATAGTTTAAAAAAGATCAATTTTATTGGACTGAAGAAGCTGAAGCAACTTTTCAAAAAAGTTGAAAGAAACCTTGAGTTCTTTACCAGTACTAACTCTTCCTAATTTTAATGACACTTTTGTTTTGGAAACTGACGCATCTAGAACTAGGGGTGTGCAAACCGAACCGGAACCAAAAAACCGAACCAAAACCGATCGATTCGAGTCGGTTTGGTTCGGTTTTGCATACCAAAAAACCGAGGTTCGGTTCTTTTTTGTGAGAACCGAATGTTTTGGTTTGGTTATCGGCTTTAGTTTCTCAAAACCGAAAAACCAAAACGGAACCGCATAAACAAGTTTTTAGGACTATTTTTGGAGTTCTATGTTTGGTCATTCGTGCCTCCGCCTCTGGTTCTTCGTCACTTCATCTTCTTCATTAGGTCTTTGGTCAGCGTCCACTCCCCTCTCCAGCAGTCCAGCACTTACATTTGTTGGTCTGCCGTCGATGTTACCCTCGACAGTCGAAACTTCATTTCTGACACTTTCATCTTCAACGCGCTACGTTCGTTTGCTACCGAATCTGTTTCAATCAGGAACGACGAGATTTCACCCCAAATTTACAACACGGCTAGGGTATTCTGGGCGCCTTCGAAGTATGAATTTGAGATCAAATAGAAGAGACTCACATGGTACACATCCATATTCGAACGCTCAATTCGTCAAAATTAGATTTAACCGATGCTCAATATTATATTTTGATCAACGATTATGTGGCTTTGAGTTATACTGGTGCTGTTAGGCTTGATACTTCAAGACCTGTTATATGGGTTGATTCTAAAAAGCTTGAGATTTCTTTTGTTCCTATACAAAACTCTGATTTTGCATTCATGAATGCCATTGAAGTAATCTTAGCTTCGAAGGACCTAATACCTAATTTCTGGAAAAAAAAACTCTGTTTTGGAGAGAGAATAATTTCAGTGTTATTAATTGTGATTTTTAATACAATTTTATTATAATATTTGAAAAAAAAATTAAAAGAGAAAAAAACAAAACCGAACCGAAATCGGAACTGAGATTTCGGTTCGGTTCTGATTTTTCCTACAACCGGTTTCAGTTTTGTAATTTCAAAACTGAAACCGATCGGTTCGGTTTGATTTCACATCAAAACCGGATCAAATCGAACCGTGCACACCCCTATCTAGAACTGAGTGTGGGCTGATATTAATGCAAAATCAGAGACCTATTGCTTATTTTAGTCAATAATTGTCACAACAAGGAAGCTTGAAGTCAATTTATAAACAGGAATGGAGGCCATATTTGTTGGAAAATCAATTTGTTGTATGCATTGACAAAAAAAAGTTTGAAATTTCTGTTAGAACAAAGAATAATTGTTGTGAAACATCAAAAGCGGGTAACAAAATTATTAGGGTATGGTTTTTAAGTTCAATATAAGCAAGGTCATGAGAATAATGTGGCTGAAACATTATCTTGAAAACAAATAGCTTTCCACTAAATGAGTTGATCTGTGAAGGTGTAATTAGTTTACATGACTTGGAAGTGGAAGTTGATAACGGCGTAAAGTTAAATGCAACTAAAAAGGAATTGAGACAAACATGCAATTCAAAGTTTGGATTTAAGCTTGTTAATAACCAATTATTTTATAAACATAAAACGGTGATCTCTCAACACTCTACTTTTATTCCTAGAATTCTTCTTTTGTTGTAAGAACAATTTCCTAATATAAGAATTAAATATTTGTAGTAAGAATTTTGTATACTAGATTGTTTCAGTTCCACCATGGCTAGACTTACCAAAACTTTTATTATTGAGGCTGATGTGTCGAGAATGACATAGGAGCAATTTTAATGCAAGAATGACGACCAACTTCATATTTCAACAAACACCTTCCACAATGGACATGTTCAAGATTTGTTTATGAAAAAGAATTCAAATCTATTGTTTTTTTCTATATTGAAATTTAGGTCTTATTTGTTGGGATGCCATTTTATTGTTCGAACAATCTAGTGTAGCTTCATATTTTTATTAGAGCAACGTCACGTGAATATTGATAATAAAAAATGGATAACTAAATTAATGGGATGTGATAGTGAGATTCTATATCAACCCATGACGTTTAATAAAGCAGTAGATGCCCTCTATCACAAAACCAGCGGAGGTCACATTGTGTACTAGACTTACACATTTGTGTTACCTTGGGCCATATTACAGGCTGAGATACACACTACCCCTCACTTGAATTAGAATTACATGGACCGTACAAGTTGATTGCTTAAGTGGGCTACGCAGCTTATAAGTTGAACCTACTGGCGGGTTTCTCCATTCATCCAGTTTTCCAAGTAATCCTACTGCAAAAACGTCATTGGATCTACACCTCTTCAAGCCATATTCCATTGCGTTATACAGATGAATCATTCATTTTATAGAACCAGAAGCAAAAACCAATCACAAAGTCTAATCACGTGGATGGGAAGTTTTGATTAAATTGCACAGTCTGTAAGATGATGAAGCTACTAAGGAGCCTTTTTAGACAATTGTGCATCAATTTCTTCAATTCCACCTTGCGGACAAGTGGAAGCTTGGGCAGGAGGTATTGATAAGCACCCTCCCTTTCGTTTCACATATGTTAGGCGTACTAAGGGGATTAAGAGCAATTAGTTTAGTGTGGTGGTGTGTATTTTACTTGTTGTAAAGGGGTAGTTTGGGTATATTACTTGTGGTGGGTTTTTGTTGGTCATGGGGAAAGTAGCTGATATCAGTGGGAGCGGTTTTGGGGAGGAGTTATGTTGTATTTGTGTTGCTGTTAGTCAGAGAGAGAAATCATACCTCTCAAATTGTCTGTAAACTGTGTTGTGAATTATCAATCTACATGTGTTGTATTCAAATGATCCAAGGGGTACCAAACAGATTGTAACATGAAATAACACAATCTGGCAGAGGATAGCGATGAAGATGATTGCAAGAATTCAGAAACTCCCTTCTTCTGGATTGTAAGTATTTTTACAGCCCACACAACGACATCCTTCAGAGCATTTGACATGAGCCTTGTCCCAAAATTAAACGTTGTTATTGCTTGATATGGATGAACTGAAAATAAAAATAAAAGCAGCAAAAAAAAAAAAAAAAAGAACACCTGATAACAGTCACAATAATGTTTTATACACTTTGACTTCTTGCAGCTGCATCCTCTTTTGTGCATTGAATTAGTGAGATCTAGCTGGGTTCCACCGTACTGTAAAGAAAATGCAATGATATAAGAGGCGAAATTACTGCAGCGTTTGCCATCATCACAAGAAGTTACTTGCTTCCTACAAAATCATTTACTTAGAGAATTACAACTCGATGGGAAGGGACTGAGAAAATGTTGAAGAAGTAAATTCAACCTTTTCTTTTTTTGGTTCACTTTATGACCAGTCACTTGCTCATAGTTGAGAGGCATTTCATGATTTTCGTCCATCTTTATTCCTTGTTCATTGAAATAAGTATCTCCAACTTCTGTATTAGCCGTTGATCTGCCATCTAAAGGCGCATAATTGACAATGTTATTTTGATGCAATCCAACACCTAACGGGTGGGAACTTTCCGAGGGAGAACATCCAATTCATTGAGAAGATAATATAGTCATTCGCTGTGAATCAGACAAGGTGAGAGTTTGGAATATGCTTGTAGTTAATTCTTGATTCTCATGATTAATGGTCGGAACAATCGAATTAAGGTGAGCAATAGCAATGGAAGAAGACTCTTCAAACGTCAGGGAAGGCATATAATTGATTTGTTGGTTTTGACAAACCTGGATTTAAACGAAAACAGAAGCATTAAAGAAGTTGTAAGTTTCCATACAAGTCTACCATATATGCAATGTATGTGCATAGAGTTAATAGACAACATAAGAATCTATTTTAATTCAACTATATAATTATATCCACAATTAATTATATAACTAAACTGATAAAATAGGAGTACCCCTACGACATTTTGTGAATGAGTGTTCCACAATTAATTTGAGGGCAGTGGCGTTGAATGAGTGTTCCAAATATCGAATAAGGTGTCTATCTCCTGCATCAAAATATCTCTTGCAGACATAAGAGGCGTTGAATGAGTGTTCCAAACTTCGAATGAGATGTCTATCTCCTGCATCAAAATATTTCTCGCGGACATAAGAGGCGAAATTGTTATTGCTATCTTCTTCTTTTCACTATTAGCCAGAATATGCGACCATCTACCATTCCATTGTGCAAGTGAATCCTCATTTTGTTGTTTGTTGAAATTATGATCAACATACAAATTAGACTCGTGGCGGGATAATGATAGATACTGATCATTCTTTTTCTCTTTATTTTTAATATCTTATGACCTCAAATATTATGACTTTTTTAACCTTTCATCAAATATGTAACACTAACCTATCCTCCAAATTCCCGAAGATTTTCTCAACTTTCAAAAATGGTTTGGCCTTCTCCATCATTTCTATAATCTTTGGTTATTGTGGATTGAGCATTTATAGACCTGAAAAAAAATTCAAATTCGGAGATTTCAAATCTATTCTAGCAATTTATATTTATTCAGTTTAAGTTAATTATGTCTGTGTGTATGCTAAATTTGAGCGGTTTGATTTCGAAGAGATGACATAGATTAAAAAAACAGACACTTATTAAAAAATAATTTACGGATCAATATGCTATTCTTGTGGCAAAAAGACATACACATTTGAATGGTTGGGTTCCGTGACGGCATCAATCGCTGCATCCAGCTTTGAGTCTTGGATCGTTGTGCATCTCTCAACACCTTCATGTGATGTTAAATTTGTCATTTTAACATACGTGAGTGTTTACCTTGTTACAAAATATTCCATAGTGGTTGACTTGTCATCGACCGCAAACCACTATGGTTGATTTGTCATTTACCCTTTCTTTAAATAACAGAAAAAAAAACAACCTCTAAGTCAGTAATTTCTTTTAATTGATAGAGGTCTAGCAGAGCGGTATTCCAATTCTTCATCAATATCTCTGCAGTCAAATTTCCCCACATTGCACTAAAACGCAATTCTGTGTTTGTGGATAAAGAAATGTAGAGATTATTAAATATTACAGAAAAGTGGAAGTTATCTTTCTCTGAAGCTCTCATGAGTACGTTGTTGTATACATGCAAGCTATCTTTCTAGAGTACGTAGTCGTATAAGTGCAAGTTGAGATGATATAATGACGTGGAGAATATAGTTAGTTAGTTAGTTAGTTGAGTTTTCTTTACGTCTTCCTTCACTGTAATTGTGCTCTGCTTCAGCTCTATAAAAGCAGAGCACACTCCTTGTAATAGTTGACGTAGAATAATAAAAATAAAGTTGATTTCTTTTCATTTGCGATTTTCTACACATCTTGTAATATGGTATCATAGCTCTGAAAGCAGTTATTTTGCCATGCCTAGAAGAAAGAACTTATCCTCTAAAAATCCAGGGAATACTTCTGGATCAAACCCTACGCCTTTTCCAGATGTTGAAATTGCAGGAAATCCGATTAGCAACCTGCAGAATTCTGGTAATGATGCGAATATTCAAAATTCGAGCAATTTTTTGGAAAATTCTGGTAATCCATTTTTTTTAAATAATAGTGATCATCCTAGATTGATTCTAGTTTCTCATATTCTTCATGATTCAAATTATAATTCATGGAGAAGAGCTATGATAATGGCTTTAACTGCCAAGAACAAACTGTCATTTGTTGATGGTTCTATTTCAAAACCGATGTCCACCGATTCTACCTTTAGTTCATGGTCTAGGTGTGATAGCATGGTTTTGTCATGGCTTTTGAATTCTATTAATCATGAAATCTCTGATAGTCTATTGTATCTCACTTCTGCCAAAGCTGCATGGGACGATCTTTTTGAGCGTTTTTCTCAATCAAGTGATCCTCAAATTTTTTAGCTTAAAAAATTGTTATTAACCATGTGTCAAGGTCCGTTTGATGTTAACACTTACTATACTTGCATGAAAACTTTGTGGGATGAATTACAAGACTCACGCCCAATACAGATCTGTACTTGTGGGAGTATGAAGAATTTTTTAATTCAACAACAGCAAGATTGTGTTATGCAGTTTCTCATGGGATTAAATGATTCCTATGCTCAAATACGGACTCAAGTTTTAATGATGGATCCAATAGCTCCCATTAGCAAAGTTTTCTCTCTTGTTGTTCAAGAAGAATGCCAGCGTACAATTGAGACTAAAACTCTTCATACAGAGATAGTTGCTTTTAGTTCTTTAACTTCATCAAATTCTCAATATGGAAAGGGAAAGCGAGAAAATGTTTTCTGTATTCATAGTAAATTTACAGGCCATACTATTGAGAAGTGTTACAAACTTCATGGTTATCCTCCAGGGTACAAACCAAGGATTAAACCTACAATTAATCAAAGTTTTATTGAGAATTCAGCTCTAAATACAGATTGCACCACTACTAAGGAAACTAATCATTTACCTGATCTCACTGTCAACCAATGTTAGCAATTGATTGCACTCTTGAGTAGGGGTGGGCAAATCGGTTTTCGGTTCCGGTTCTGGACCGCTTGGAAATGACCGTTCGGTTCTTGGTTCCTTACTCTCGGAACCGAAACCAGAACCGCAAGGAACCAGAACCAAAACCGGACCCGAGGCTCGGTTCCGGTTCGGTTCTGGTCAGTTCTCGGTTCCCAGGGGTGCCAACTCCCAATTGTCCTGGATACAAACAAATCTTAGATTTATAGAGAAGAAAGCTATGAAAAATTTGCATCCTCAAACACTGTAAGAAATCTACCATATAAAATCAATCTATGTCCAAACATCCTCAAGCTATGGAAAGTTAGTAGAAGGCATTTTAGTGCTACCAATCCATCGACTAAAACAGATTCAGATTCATCAAAACAGATTCACACAGATTAATCACACAGATTCACACACTACCAACCCCTAAACACTTGGCAACCCTACCCTAACTCCAAAAATTGTAAACACTAAAACATATTAATCACAATTTACAAATGAAAAATAGATTTCATATATCAGAAATCAACCCTAAAACATATTCATTACAAATCAAAACACTAGCAACCCCTAAACACTCGGCAACCCTACCCTAACCCCAAAAATTGCAAACACTAAAACAGATTAATCACAATTCACAAATGAAAAACATATTTCATATATCAGAAATCAACCCTTATCAAAAACAGAGGAGCAATCTCGGTCTCGGACTTCTGTTCCAGATTTTGCAATCGCCTTCACAATCGCAGCTTCGTAAAACGCAGTTGCAAATCGTCGTCGTAGCTTCGCAGTCATAGTCGTAGCTTCGCAATCAAAGTCGACGTCTCAGTTCCAGATTTCCAAACTCTAAACACTCGGAATCAAGGGAGCAATCTCGATCTCAGTCCAAACGCAGTCGCCGTCACCTTCATAAGCTTCACAAATCGCCGTTGCCTTCACAAGCTTCACAACGTCTCGCAGCTTCACAGTCCTAGTCGTAGTCTCACCTTCAAATCGCAAATCGCAGAGCTCCTCTCCAGGTCTCGGCTCCTTCCAGCTTCTGAGTTCCTAGGGTTGCCCGTCCCCAACTTTTTAAAATCCATCGATTCTCGGTTCTTGACTTAGGGAATCGAGAACCGAACCACTATCATATTAAAAAACTGAAATCGAAAAAAATTAGAATGAATAGAACCAAGAACCGGAACCTACCCAGAACCGATGTTCTGTTCCGGGTTGGTTCTCAGTTCTGGTCGGTTCTCGCCCAAGCCTACTCTTGAGCTCTAAACTTCACCATGATTCAAGTTCTTCCGGCAATGAATCTACTTATGCACCTTCCACTTTCAACTTTACAGGTACATATTCCTATCAATTATCCAGTTTTTCTTGGATACTCAATACTAGTGCTACTCACCATGTGTGTACCAATTCCAAATTTTTTTCCTCTTTTCGAATCCTTTCAAATGTTTCTGTTACTCTACCTGATAATTCAAAAATTCCTATTAATGGTATAGGCAGTGTTCACATAAGCAACAATATTTTGTTGCATAATGTGCTTTTTGTCCCATAGTTTCGTTTCAACCTTCTCTCTGTAAATTCTCTTACAAACTCTTCCAAAATTTCTGTTATTTTTCATTCTAATTTCTATATTATCTAGGACCATATTTCGGAGAAAATGATTAGGAAGGCTAATCGCATTGGGAATCTGTATATTCTCCAACAAGATGCAGATTTTCAACCTCAAATCAATGTTTCTTTACTCAAATCTGATTCTTCTTTGTGGCACAAAAGACTTGATCCCCCTTCTGATGTAAAAATTCAGTTGTTTAAAAATAGTTTGCAACTTTCTTCAATAAAATCTTCCATTTGTTCAATTTGCCCATTAGCTAAACAACGTAAATTACATTTTTTTTTCTCATGGCTCTATATCATATGATATTTTTAATTTGATTCACTGTGATATATGGGGTCCATTTCAGACTCCCACTCATGATGGTTTTCGCTATTTTTTAACAATAGTTGATGATCATTCTAGAGCCACATGGGTCTATTTACTTCACTCTAAATCTAATGTTTGCAAGATTCTTCCTGGTTTCATTCATTTTGTTGAAAACCAATTCAAAACTACTGTCAAAGGTGTGCGAACGGATAATGCACCCGAGTTTTTACTCAATGATTTTTTTACACGTAAGGGAATAATGCACTACTACTCTTGCGTTCAAACTCCACAGCAGAATTCAGTTGTTGAGTGTAAGCATCAACATATTTTAAATGTTGCAAGGTCTCTTCTTTTTCAATCAAAAGCTCATTTGAAATATTGGGGTGATTGTATACTTACCTCAGTTTATATTATTAATAGAATTCCTTCGAAGATTCTTCATAATAAAAGTCCTTTTGAAATTCTTTACAAGAAAGTTCCATTCTATTCCAATCTGAAAGTGTTCGGTTACCTTTGTTTTGTTTCTACTCTGTTTACTAATAGAAACAAATTTTCTCCCTGAGCCAAAGCTGCCCTTTTCCTTGGATATCCTCCTGGTTATAAGGGATATAAAGTTTTGGATTTTGAATCCAATTCTATTGTTATTTCGAGAAATGTTATTTTGCTGACTCAATTTTTACTGATTCCTCTGATATTTTCAGTAATACACTAGCTCCCAGTTCGTCACCTTGTCCATCTTCTATCAAAAAATTTGTTGCTGATAAAATACTTCCTTCTTCGGCATGTTCCCTTCATAATTACAAACCTCCTTCATATTTCAATGATTATCACTGTTATCTTGCTCATAATTCTTCATTTCCATTTCTTACAGAGTCAAAATATCCCATTTCTAATACTTTCTCTTATGCCAATTTATCTTCTCGTGTTAGAGCTTATTGTTTTGCTATATCTTCTCATTCTAAACCCAAAACGTATGCTCAAGCCATTAAACACATTGAATGGAAGAATGCGATGAATGCTGAGTTAAAAGCTCTTGAGGACAATTCGACTTGGTATTTGGTTGAATTACCTCCTGGTAAACATACAATTGGATGCACATGTGTTTTTAAAATTAAATATAATGCTGATGAAAGCATTGAACGTCATAAGGCTCGATTGGTTGTAAAAGGGTATACTCAACAGGAGGGTATTGATTACTTGGAAACTTTTTCTCTAGTGGCTAAATTGGTTACTGTCAAATTGTTTTTAGCCATTGCAGCTGTTAAAGGATGGTTTCTTTTTCAATTGGACGTTAACAATGCTTTTTTACATGGCGATCTCCATGAAGAAGTCTATATGGATTTACCACAGGGAGCTTCCAGACAGTGGTTTTCAAAATTTTCTACCACTTTGCTTGGTTTTGGTTTTACACAGTCTCTTTCGGATTCTTCTTTGATTATAAAGAAGAAATTGGATTCTTTTGTTATCATCTTGGTTTATGTCGATGATATCATTTTAACAGGTGATTCTCTAGATGAAAATAGAATTTTTAAGACATTACTTCATGACAAATGCAAATTCAAGGATTTGGCTCCTCTCCATTTTTTTTCTGGGTCTTGAAGTTGCTCGATTAGACAAGGGTATTGTGTTAAATCAACGACATTATACCTTGGATCTTCTCACAAGATACTAGTTTTTTGGGTTGCAAGTCTGCTGCTTCACCTATGGATCCTACTTGTAAGTTGACTTCAGATAGTGGTTCATTACTTGAGGATCCCTCTATATTTCGGCGTTTAGTTGGGAAACTTTTATATCTCACTTATACTCGTCTAGATATTTCTTTTGCTGTTGGAGTCCTTAGTCAATTATTAGCTCAGCCACAATCTTCTCATTTAAGTGCAGCTTATTGTGTCTTACGATATCTAAAATTGACTCCTGCACACGGTTTCTTTTATTCAGCAAATTCTTCTTTGAATCTTAAAGCTTTTAGTGATTCTGATTGGGCATCTTGTATTGAGTCCAGACGATCGATTACAGGTTTTTCTATATTTCTTGGTGATTCCTTAATGTCATGGAAGTCTAAGAAACAACAAACAGTTTCTCGGTCTTCTGCAGAGGCTGAATATTGTGCAATGGCTCACACAACCTGTGAAATCATGTGGTTACGTGCTTTATTTCAGGATTTTGGTATTAACATTTCATCTCCTGCTTTATTATTTTGTGATGACCAATCAGCATTACATATTGCCGCAAATCCGGTTTTTCATTAACGAACAAAGCACATCGAAATTGACTGTCATCTTGTTCGTCAAGAGATTCAGCGGGATCATGTTAAAATGCTTCATATTTCATTAAAATATCAACTGGCAGACATATTCACAAAGGCTTTACATCCTAATCCACTTCAGTTTCTCTTAAGCAAGATGAGAATCATAAATATTCAATCTCCATCTTGAGGGGGCGTATTAAATATTACAGAAAAGTGGAAGTTATCTTTCTCTGAAGCTCTCATGAGTACATCGTTGTATACATGCAATCTATCTTTCTGGAGTACGTCATCGTATACATGCAAGTTGAGATGATATAATGACGTGGAGAATATAGTTAGTTAGTTAGTTGAGTTTTCTTTACGTCTTCCTTCACTGTAATTGTGCTCTACTTCAGCTCTATAAAAGCAGAGCACACTCCTTGTAATAGTTGACGTAGAATAATAAAAATAAAGTTGATTTCTTTTTATTTGCGATTTTCTATGCATCTTGTAATAGAGATCAAAATACTTTGCAACTATAGAGTATTTTCATGACTCAAACAGAATGGGAGATTCCCTTATAGCCACAAATAAAGAGTAGATCAAATTGAAAATTTTCATCAAGAAAGTAAACAATTCCATAAAATTTTAACAACATCCCACCTTATAACGTTTGTGAAGCATTTGAAGATTATAATCCTTATCAGCCATCAAATACTGAAGTTCATAGGCATTCTGAAGAAGAAAAACCATAAGCGCCGCCCACCCTTCCAATTCTCTGAGCCACACATTCACCTAGGCTTTTTTCTCCATCATATCTACGGTGATCACAAATTACTCAAAACACCTAACTGAAAAGTAAGCAATGAGAAGAAGAAAGAGAGAAGAGGATCATTTGCTCACTCTGAGGCACTTCTTTGGAGTTGAAAAGAGAATTGTGGACACTCCAAGCGTAGTCAACCATGCGAGTCTTCATCAGAAGCTCCATCTTAAACAAGAGTATCTACTCATTAGGGTGAACCTGCCGTTTCTGAAGAAAATCGAGCAGAGGAAACACGAGCTGACAATCAAGACTGGGAGCCATATGTGGGGTGAGGTCGTAGTCTACCATTGCCGCGGAGGTCAACGTCCCTCCTTAGTAGTTCGTTGATGATAACCGCTCCAGTTACTTTGAATTGAATATATAATATAGGAAAAATGACAAATTAATCAATACTAGGTTGAGATCAATTACAATTCAACCACTAGAGTATTTTTGCTAACAAATTAATTATTGAACTATGAAAAAAAATTACTGCAAACATCGCTGTTATGTTTTTCGTTAAACGTATTGATTTCGTTCCACCACGAAACAAGCATGTATAGATTTTGTTTACCGCATAATGATATTATTAAAAATAATGTTATTGTCATGATCCGAAGGCAGATCTATTAGAACCACCGGGTCAAGCAACCCGATTCTTGGAGAGAACCCAATTACCCAGCCCAAGTTGTAAGAGATGCAGAAGACTTAACATAAAAAAATATCAAGCCCAAACCCAAATCATATGGGTTGAGGTCCATAGAGTGGTCAACTAGAGACATGATAATATAAATAAAGAAACATACTGTGCAGGAATTAAACAAACAACACCAAAAATAAAAACCCCAAACATACCCGATACGAAGGGATTGAACCGACAAACCTCCATCCATCTACAGGGAGATCGAGACACCCACTAGGGGACACCAACATTGCCTTACTACCATACATGCAAGACCAGTGCACTGAACTTACACTTTAACCTGAGAAAAAAATATAGTCTAAGGGGTGAGTGACAAACTCAGTAGGAAAATCGATACTAAATGCAATGCATGCTAAAAATTGTTTTCCTTATCTTTTGAAAACCATTTCATGTTTCTCATTCACCATATATGGATTTAAATCATTAAAACATATTTATCATTTTATAAAATCGGCTCATGGACCTCGATGTGGCTGCATCAAAACCTGCTGTATACATAGACAACTACACCCCAAAAATAGCCCAACATTGTTTTCCGTATGAAAATGTCATCCGTGAAAAATGATGGTCACACAAGGATCAATCTAGCATATATAGTAGAAAGGTGGCCATCTGTCAAGAGCAGCACCTCATGAGACAGAGGGAAAATAATAATGGCAATCTGAAGAACCAGCACATTACTCGAGTTGCCGGTGAACAAGTTCCGCGACGACACAACTTGAGTAATCACCCGGATGTGCTAACGAGCAGTAGCTCAAGCCGATACGATCCGTATAATCGTGAGTAACGGATAAGGTTGCTCGCGATAGACTATGTAACGACCCGCTTTTTTGTAATTCTTTAAAAATGCGTGAAATTTAAAACTTTTCTAAAACTCCTTTTAAAACAATATCAGAGTGCCAAACCGGACCGTTAAAACTCTTTTCATTCAAACCGCTACGAAAATCGTTATAAAATTATTGCGGAAGCGTTGTAAAAGATTTTATGAAAATATAGCGGATTTAGCAAAACATAGCGAAAGCGTAAATAATTTGTTTAAGAAAGAAATACTAAACAATTAATTACTGCGTTTGGGAAATGAAAACTAAACCATTAAATAACTTAATTATAAACATTTTCTATTTTACTCTCTTTAACCTGGCTAGCCACGAGTCCCGTGCATGCAAATCCTTCATCCATGTGCTTTGATCTGTTCATCCTTCATCTCAAAGTGCCTCTCTTTGTGGATTTAGATGCGACCCACATTGCATCATTGAACAACCTGCCTTTAAATTGGTTTTGAAAATTGCCATACAGGTGTCATATGCAAAATCGATGGTCTGTTTGCCTTGCCACCTATCTGATAGCTAGCACTAGCCCCTATAAAGATTTATAATATGAGTCAAACAGTAACGACCTGGATTTTCGTAAATCATTTAAAAGGCATAAAAATTTGAAATTTCTTTTTGACATAAATCAGAGTGCGTAAATCCGAATTGATACCAACTCTTTCTTCAAACTCTTTGTGAAAACAAACTTATTAATTATGCGGAAGCATAACTACTGTGAGGAAACTCATTTTTTTCAAGAAAGTCTTTGCAGAAACGTCATAAAATAACCCTTTGTAAATCATGGAAGAAGCGTAAGAAATCTTTCAAAGGAAATACTAAGCAATTCAAACATTATGTCTATCAAATAAATCTTAACCTATTACTTCGTTCATTCACAACCGTTTACTTTCCTTTGTCTTTGCCTTGCCAGCCCGAATCCTATGCGTGCGAAATCATCCATCTCTGCCTCATCATGCATTTCTCATCTACTTCTTATCCATTTACTATCTATTTGTCATTGTACCTACACCATAAGTAAGGACGTGAGCTTACGCCCAGTAAGGTGATGGGAAAAAATAATTTATGCATTTCTCTCTTTAGTTCTTCTTGGAATGGGGACCACCCAAACCAATCGTTGCATTACATTCATTCTTTTGTTCGTTCTTTCGTTTGTTCTTTACTCGTACATCGAGCTGGAGATTAGAGGTTGTCCTTTGAGATGGCCTAGCTGTAGGGCTCTAACCTCTTGTGCGCATACTAGTCCCTTTCTCATCTTGATGAGGGTGTATCCTAGCAGCTAGGCTAGATCCGGACTATCCATCTACCCCAACTCCCTATTGGTTCCCTTTTTCAGGCGTATCCCGCCTTATGGGTTCTTTCTTTCTCCTCCGGCGTATCCCGCCTTTGGAGTTCTTCCTCTTTCCAGCGTATCCCGCCTTTAGAGTTTCTTCCCTCCTAGCGTATCCTACCAGGTGGGTTTCTTCGGTGATGGACGTATCCCACCAATCCCGAACATTCTTTTTTCTTAGCATTTTTCCTCACTCATGCATGTGGGTACCATCCTAAAGGTTACCCCCTACTTGGTTTCTATTAACATGAAGCACACTGCATTATAACATACATTAACAAAAACTGAAATGCACATTGAAGTAAACATACTATAATTGAACTTGCGCATATAAATAATTGCAATAATTGAAATGATATGGCATGGTAACATTTAGCGAATACGATAAGACAATAAAGTAACATACGACACATATCATTAGCTAAACATGCTCATCGAACTAAGCTAGGTTGACAGACATATACTTAACATGTTAATTATGCTTGAGAGTCAATAATTGAATTTATAATAAACATGCTAAATAATTCCATATGAACTAAAACCAGAAGGTTCCTATCCACAACCAAGACATAATATTTACGAGTCAATTTTGTTAATCCATACTTAAGGAAATCAATGGAAATCTGAAATGACTTACGACATTCATGCATCTTAACTCCTTAACCCTTTTTCCTTCGTTTATGCAGTTAACTAAACCTTTTTCCTTCGTTTGTTTAGTTAACTAAACCTTTTCCTTTGTTTGCACATCATAGTAGTTCCTATCACATTCCGTAGCCATTGAACATATCATTGAGAATTTAAAACAATAAAAGGAATATCACTAGGGAAATCAAAGCTCATTCCTGCTCATCATATATTCTCTTCTTCATTTCCTCGTTATCAATCACATTTCTATCAACAATGAGAACTACAATTCCTAACCAGTACCAAATGACAATCTCAACTATCTATGCATGCTATTCTGAATAAAACGGTAGTGAACATACTTATAAAATCATACACGAAAACTACTTAAGATATTACATTTTAAATTCATGCTTTCAATCAACTAGAACCAATGACTACATTGAACAATTACGTGATGAATACTATATAGTAGGAAAATACAATATGTTTTTAACTGATTCTATAGCAAGACTAAACATGTTGTTAAACAACCAACATAGCAACAATTTCTAACATCTATCATGCTTTTAGATTTAGAGAAACAGTAGGTGACAATTGATCATTTATCTAATATTATGACTTCTTTAACATCACTAGAAATAACATTACTAGAAATCTATCAAAATCTGCAAAGGAAACATGGAATCGCTACATCATAACTTCTTTGTCATCACTTAGAGAAATCTGTAAAGAACTACTTCATACTTTTCTTCCGTTGTAAACGTTTCTCCATACTTTCCGTTCTAAACATTTGTCCATACATTTCTTCTCTGTTTTATTCAAGCTTAGTTGCATACCAAAAGAAAACAATCATATAGAAATTGCGGCAACTACAGAAATAGTCAAAACTAGGCAACGAAATCACTCACACACATGACAATACTTGGGTGTAGGGTACAATGCCAAGACAACCCATTCCTTACCTCAGTTCTTTATTGCGATTAAGCACTTAGCCGCTATCCTCTTTCTCTAGTTCCGATACCTGAAACGAAAGAAAATCACGCAAGCAGGGAGCAGCTCACCACAAAACTCCAATTTCCAGCTCACCTCCCAGCTCCTACTCCTCACATAGCGTACTTCTCACTCTCATTCACACACCTCATATCCCAACACTAACCAATCTCTTTCTCTCCCTTCAGCAGAAACGAAGGTAGCAGAATCTCCCTTTAACAGAAACGAAGGAGAAGACGAATCAAATAGCAGGAGATGAAATAAAGGGGAGAGTCTACCTAGGAGACAAAACGTGCTTGTAGGGTGGGCTACTGCGAAGGGGAAACTCCTTTTTCTCGCCGAAAGTGCGAGTATTAACTCGCTAAATGTCGAGTTACGTCGATTTTTCTGACTTTTAATTCCTTATTTTTCGCAGATTTGCTAACTTTTGGACGGTTGAGGATGCCGTATTGTCGTCTGCATGCGTCCGCAAGACCAAAAACCACACAGCGAAGCCCTTGCTCGGACGGAATTCGGCGTCCCCACTTATGTCTGTACCGTCCGCCACCATGTTGCGGATGTCGTGCCATCATCCGTATCGTCCACAACGTGTCATCTGAATTGTTCCAAAAATTGGACAGATTCATTCGGACGCTGAATTTATGCGTCCGCTGTCGTCCGCAATTGTCCACAACACACCAGTTTTGAGACACATTCATTCGTACGTTGCATTGAGTCATCTGCTTCATCCGCACATACGTAGCCTACGTCCGCAACCTCACTATACAATGAGTTTAGGACGTAAATGGCGTCCCGAGGTGTCCTCAAGTCCATTTTCTTCACTTTTTACTATCTTTTCGCATTTTATGTGATCCCCACGACGTTTCCTTCATAGATACACATCACAATTGGTATCCTCATAATCTCGACACTTTTAATTTCATCGCGTGTACGAGGAAAATGTTACTAAAATGTTCATTAATTTAGCGCTTTGAATGTCCTTAGTAATATCCCGATAATTATCCATCTTAAAAATATCAAGATATTACACAAACATTGGTACACAACGCATAACATAAACATAGAAGGCAAAAGTAATCAACTGCACCTTTTGTCGATAAGAAAAAATTGTCCACCCATTACCGGTCGGGGTGTTTAGATCGTCGAGCAACTCCATAAACCAGCTCTAAGAATCCCTATTTTTTGCTTCAACTACTGCTACAGCAATCAGCTACATTCCATCGTTCCCGTCGATAGTGACAGCAGTGAGTAGGTGGCCCGGAGTTGCTCCCTTTAAGTTGCAACCATCCAAACAAATAATTCGTCAACCACAGTTCAGCAGGGCCATCTTCATGCAACCAAACACATGTACATCCTTTTAAATGCACTCCTTTCTAGGTTAACACACACCGAGCTTCCAAGATTAGACCTCTGAATCTCCTCGGCATAGGACCATATGAGCTTGTATTTCTCCTTGCCATCCCCAACGTTAATTTTTTTTTGCAGCATTTTTTGCCCTTCTAGCAAGGTTAGATGTGATGTTGATGTTAAAGTCTTTCCTGATTGTCTCAATTATGGAAAAAAGGTCTCAATCGGCCTGACTTTTAAATCTGTCCAAGTAATGCACTGCCACCCATTTGGCAGAAGCATGGTGGCTTTCCATCTTTTTCGAGCAAGTGTGAATGTCGTTATAGCATTTTATTTGAAACATCATTTAACCTTGCATTTTTTAGGCATGCATCCGCCACATGCATTCTTCTTAGCAGATAACCCTCAATATATAAGCGTCACTATGAGTGAATTTTATCCCATACCCATTCTTCAACACATGATCGACAATTTCTTCTCTAATTTTATTAAGTAAACTATACTTCTTGCCAAGACCCATACCAGCAAACATGCATTATGCTTGTGGTGGGAGTCTAGGCCTACTTTTGGCCATGTCCATCTCTTCATCACTACTGGATTCACATAATGAATGGAGCTTCTTCTCGTCCTCCTCATGTAGAGTTGCCAAGACGGAATGAAACACTATAGTAGCTTTGTCTCCAATTGCACGATCTCATTGGCCAAAATGTGGACGTGGGCCCCACTTCAACTTGATAGTTAATAAACGATTCCTCAACACTCTGAGATACCATTTGGTATTAAAAAAAATGCTTTAACTTCACTGAAATGCGGTTCACTTCAGCTCTAAAAAATCTCTATGGTTCACTATTTGCTAACAAAATTGCGAGTGTATTGTGAATTTGTACAAGGCAGATGAGGTACGATGAACCTTGGCTTACTAGTATTAATCTGCCGAGGTATATAGTCAATCTGCAAAGGCTTGGTATTAAACCTTCGCGATTTATTGTCAACCTGTGGCAGTCGTATATGATCCGCAACGAGCTATCAATATTATAAGGTTATTTTTGTAAAAATATTGAGCCACGACGAATTAATAGACGACCCGCCGCGGCTGGAAATTAGCAAATGTGACATCAATAAACCACAATAGATTAATACTGATCATATACGACCCGCTGCGGATCATATACGACCCGATGCGGATCATATACGACCCGCTGCGGATCATATATGACTCGCCGTGGGTTGACAATAAATCGCAGTGGATTAATATTGATCCACTGTGCTATAAACCACGACATATTAATACTGATCCGCCTCGAGTTGGCTATAATAAATGAAAAACACGTACTTCGTTCAACAATTTAAAGCAATCTGTGCATAACTAGCCTTCATAGATTCAAGCAAATTGAAACGCGGTCAATCAAAAAAAAATGTTGGCTCAAGGAAATGTTACTAATTTTACAGTTTCATACTAATCAATTTTCATTCATCATCAACAATCAAATTATCAATTTCATTACAATCATATCATGTACATGTGCATTACAACTGTAAACCAATTTACCAATTCCATTACAACCATATCATGCATATGCGCATGACAAACACAAACCAAATTTTATTATAACCATATCATATACATGTGCACTAAGAATTGGTGTGTTCTAACCACATCAAGCATTTGTATTGTTTCTTGAGGAACATTCAGCTGTCTACCTCGAATAAACTGTTGTAAATGACGTATATCTGGTTTTGATGCACAGTTCATCTATTGATCCTTGCATGTCTGCTCACTCAATCCCATTATCTGATATTCCTTATTTGATAGACTCACTGTGATGCAAAATCGATGCTCCGCTTGCTACCCGTTTGGCAAAGACATGATGACTTTCCATCTTTCTTGAGTAAGTGTGAACGTCATTATAACACTTTTTTTGAAACGTCATTTCACCTTGCATTTTTTTATACGTGCATCCTTCCTAGCAGACATCCCTCAACCGATGCTTTGGCGAGTTGACCGCTAACCACGAAGTCCTCGGCGATATTGGAAGCAATATTGGAGTATAACTCAACGGCGATGTTCTGAGGGTTAAGTACTACGGTTTTTCTGGTGAGCTTTGATGTTTTGGGAACTATAAAGAGGGTTGACAGATTTGGAGGCTAGGTTTCGATCATTGTCGATACAGTTACAAGACTCCAAGTGCTCGAAGGCGCTCTGTTGTATGTGACCGGTTCAGAGCACTTGTAGTTCTGTAACTGTATAGACAATGGCCAAAACCTAGCCTCCAAATCTGTTACCTCTTTACAGCTCCCAAAACATCGAAGATGAAAACTTTCGTCTTGCTCGGTAGGAAAACCGTAGTACTTAACCCTCAGAACATCACCATGGAGCTCTACTCCAACATTGCTTCTAGCGTCGCCAAGGATTCTGTGGTTCGCAGTGAACTCGCCGGAATTATAAGGTTATAAGGTTATTTTTTTAAACTATTGAGCCGCGGTGAATTAGTGAACGAGCCGCCGTAGATCAAAGTCAATGTGTTTAACGGTAAATATGACAACGATGTTAGCGGTGACTTTTTTTTTATAGTTCAATGGTTAATTTGTTAGCAAAAAAAGTTTAATAGTTTACTTATTATTAATTACAAAGTACGATAGTTGATTTGTCATTTTTTTATAATTTAATCATTTATATATTTTTTAACAAGAAAGAATAAACAACAAGAGAAATACAATAAGCAAAATCTAAAAAAATTTTACGTTAAAAAATAACTCAGTGAGTCAAAAAGACATTGAGGAGAAAGATCTCTAATCTTTTGTTTTTGGTTTATATAATTACCTTAAGACTAAAATACTTAATTTCAAGAAAATTGTATTACATAAAATCTAATTTCACATTATTTTTTAAAACAACAAAAAAATGTTAAAAATATATATAGTAGTTACAAAGACGTCGCACGATAAGTGCATCCAACCATTGATTTCATGCAATCCTCCAGATATTAAAGAATAGGATAAGGTGACGTTTATTTTTTTATTTCTACCTCTAATTCTTAGTTTGTGATAATCATTAATTAATGTAATTAATTACTTATAACTATTTGTACTATATCATATTAACCGCCTCAATTAATTATTATCATGTCTTGAGGTAAAAATTAAAAATAAATGGAGCATTAATTTAAAAAATAGGTATCTTATTGTCCACGGTGACTTTGAGGGCTTCATTATACTACCAAATCAATATAAAGTGTGTTTTTTCGCAAAAATTGTCAAAATATGAGTTCAAGGTATCTTAGTTGATTTCTCGATAAAGTTTGAAATGAGGTTAAAAATCTCTAGATGGGTTAAAAATGGGGTTCAAACATATGAATAAATGAAAAAATTGTTATACATATATTGATTTTAATCGATAAATTGACGACAAGATTTAAATTATTAGTATATGAAAAATGAAAGTTTAATTTATAAAAAAACAATTTAAAGTTTAATTTATAAATGATTATATATATAAAATTTAAATTGTACTTTTATCTTTGTAAAAAATATAATAACTCAAGTTAAGTGGGGGGAGAGGCATTGTTAAGGAGTTTGAGAAATATTAATAAATTATGAGAAAAAATAATAATAATAATTCAATCTTTTAAGACTAATTTTACGATTAATTTATACTTTTATTTTTCACTTCTTATATTTTAATGAAATACTTATTAATTAGTAAGTAAATGATTTATTTTAATTCTTTATAATTTATTATTATAATATATTTATTAATTATTTCATGTTAACAATTAAGATTTAAGAGGTAAAAAAAAATAAAGAAACTTTTAATTTCTTCACAAAAAGGGCTACGAATTTACACGTCAGCCAGAGGGAAATCCTAGAAGAGAGAGAGAGAGAGAGATGATTTAACAGCCTTTTGAATTTACTCAAAGCTTGTCATTAGCCCGCCACAGTGGGCAGGATAAGATATGCTCCTTCCAACACGGTATTTTTGAGATGGGTAGTTGGGATTCAAAACAATTTTATCTTTTCACTTTTCTGTTATTTTATCTTATATTAGTTTAGTTTAAATAAGCACAAGTGTGAATTTGGAAATTTCTAAATGGGTTCTGTTTTGAATATTCACTTCCATTCTTATCATTTAAACTATTATCTTTATTTTCCACTTGTTTTTCCATTTGAAGTTGATTAAATAAGAAAATTAGTGTTTTATCGTCAGGTTAATTGAGCTTTTGTTGAACATTGAATTGCTGTTGCTTCAAGTGTTTTTGTCGACCATTACCACAGAAAACTTTCATACCAAGATCTCCTCATCTAGTCTCATACCTTGAATATCTAGTGTTGGTGTGGGTTGGACTCTTTGACTTTTAGTAAAAATATTGTATTCTCAACATATAAAATAATCATTCTCCCAGCGGAGAATAATAATTCTTCAAATCTTATGAAAAAATATTTTCTCTCAAAATAAACATGAAAAAAACATAATTAGGAGGACAGTGTTAGCCTAAATGGTGTTACGCTTAATTATTTTGATTATGAATGTTTTGATTGGAAATTATAAGTTGTTTATTGATTAATGCTCTTAATTGTATAATCATTATATTTATATTTATATTAATTAGAAATACCCTCAGTATGGGTATTAAGATGTGCTAACATGTTTATCCAAGTCCATATAGTGCATAGACATCATATTGGGACTTAGGAATATTAAGGATGGCCAAATGAAGGGTTGAGGTCGAGTAAAATGGAGTTCTGGTCGACCAAAAACAGTCCACGAACGATGCGGTCGAGTATTTGGTCGAATAGGCAGTTGAAAAGATTGACCAAAATTAAAGACAGTGCACTCCTAGGATTTGCGGTCGACGAAGCGATCAACAATGTAGTCAAAGAGGTCGAACGAAATGCAACACAGAGTGCTTGAAGATATTTGGACAACAAAGCGTCGATGATGCGGATGAAAAGATCGACCAAAAAACAACACAGAGAGCACCTTGGGTTTTCCGTTGAGTAACAAAGAAAATGGTCGACCGAAAAAGTGCAGAACACACAACGACTAGTTTTTAACGGTCGGTTGCGGTCGACCAAAAGGGTTTGGTTAATCAAATTTTCACTGTCTATAATTCTAAGACACTTCAAGCTCATTCTAATGAACCGGGAATTAAGGCGAAGCCCAACCAAATTTTATACTCAATTCCAATTCTCTTATTGAGGTTGTAACCGAACTCTCCTCATCTCAAACTTGAGATTTTCTTTTGAGAGAGTTAGAAATCTTTGTTTTTATATTTTCCTCAACTGTACTCCAACGAAAATGGTGATGCCCTACGAATAAGTCAAGTGAAGGGTGACTCCCCACAATAGTCAAAAGAAAAGGGTGACACCCTAAGAAAGAGTCAATTTGTAAAGGTTTAATTGGCACTCATGAAACCAATTAATACTAATAGGGGAGGTTAGTGAGTAAAGGATCTCTAAGTTGGAAACTTGGAGCGCGGACGTAGGCGGGATTTGCCGAACCACGTGAGCAAATTGGTTTGTGTATTCTCTTACCCTATATTCTCTTATCTTATCTTCTTTATTATTGTTGTGACTTGTTATTTGTATATAATAAATCACTTAGGGTTATAGAAATTAATATCACACAAAAAAAATTAGAACGCCTAATTCACCCCCCTCTATAGGCGCATATCGATCCTACAATTGGTATCAAAATGGGTTAATTAAAATTTTTGTGTAATATTGTGATTGCTTGGATATATTTGCTTAAATTGTGTCTATTAGATTGATTGTTATTATTTGGAAATTGTTGGATAATTTTCTTTGGATTATTTGTTGATAAGTTGCCCAATTTAAAATGGCTTTCAATATGCATGTAGAAGGGCAATCCGTTTCCAGGCCTCTATATTTTGCCGGTAATGATTATACATATTAGAAGGCTAAGATAAAAATTTATATTCAATATATACATTATGAAATTTAGAAAATTATTCAAAATGAACCTTTCATTCCGCTTAAATTTGAAAATGACATAAGTGTTCCAAAATTAGATGACAAATATAATAACAGTGATATGCATAAATTGAGCTTGAATGCCAAAGCTATAAATTTTTTATATTGTGCTCTAAACTGTTATGAATTTAATTGAGTTCAAGGTTGTGATGGTGCCTATGATATTTGGATATTGCTTGAGATTACACATGAAGACACTAATCAAGTAAAAGAAAATAAATTGAGTATGCAACTTTAAGAATCAATATTCACAAAGGAAATAAACTTCCAACCTATATGCTTACTATCAATTAAAATTAATCCTATATCTAATGAAGAGAATAAAATTTTTATCCTCTATGCATAAAAAAAATCCTATTGTGTAACTCCACAAATGCTTTTTCATCTTTATTGTTTTAGAGGCACATATTTGAGGTTACTCCTTTTATGCTTTGGATATCCAAATATCCATTTTCTTTAAGCTCTTTGGAAGAAGCTCCAACCTAGAACAAAAATCAATTTGGTTTCTTTAGTAGCCAAATCTTTTTGGGTCCATTAGTTATAGGTTTGGTTCCTTTAGGAACCCATATAAATTTATAGCCTAAATTAGATTTCAATTTAGCATTCAAGCTCAACGGATAAATAAAAGATTTATTCCCAACACAATTACAAGCATTACAAATAGATGGCCCAACAAAGAAATTTTTATAATTTTTCTTTTTAGCAAAGGGTTCATAGCCAATACCGCCTTTATCGAATGTAACTCTTTGCTTACCTAAAAGCACGTTAAAATTTTTGCTACCGCTTGTAAATTTCAACATAGTAGAATTCAAATATGTCTACTCACAAATATTATTCTCTAGTGATTTTTTAGTAGCAAGCATATTCTCATTCATGTTTTTTAAATCAACAATTTGATTTTTCAAAGATTTGACCATTTCAACATGTTTTTTCATCAAATTGTCATTATCCTTTTTCAACAACTTATATTTCTATTTAAGCACATTATATTGGTCAAATAATTCATGAAAAGCATCTAGTAATTCATCATCATCAAAGTCATTATCTATATCACTAGAGGAATTGTGTACCCTATCCTCGTTGGCCATGAAGCAAATATGGGATACCTCTTCAATCTAGGAAGAAGAGCTCTCCTCGCTATCATCCAACGTGGCCTTAAACCCCTTTCTTCTTTGAGGTTTTGGACTTCTTCTTTGCCTTGGGACACTTGGTTGAGGTATGTCTAGGTTTTTCACACCCAAAGCAAATGATTACCTTCTTTCCTTTTTTCTTCTTCCATTGAAGGTATCTGTAGAATTTTCGGGTGACAAAAATCTTCATCTTCTCCCCCAGATTCATCTTTATCCTTGGATTCAACTTGTTCCTCGGGTTCATTTTGAGTGCTTGAGGAGGCTTTGAAGGCTACTCTCTTTGGTTTGAAGATTCCCTTATCCTTTTGTTCCTCCTCCTCGTTCCTCATTAACATGATCTCTTGCATCATTAGGGAACCAATGAGTTCCTCCATCGTTAAAGCCTTGAGATCACGTGCCTCTTGGATTGGCGTCACCTTTGGTTGCCACTTATTTGGTAGACATCTAAGAATTTTCCTAACCAATTCTTCGTTGGGATAGGTTCTACCAAATACTTTCAAACCATTAGCAAGATTAGTAAAACGAGTAAACATACAACTAATGGTTTCATCCTTATTCATACAAAATAATTCATTTTTTTCAATTGATAACTTTGGCTTTAATTGTTATTAATCCAACAAGTGGTATTATGATTTGCATATATTCAAAAATTGTTGAATTTTGAGTTTGATTCTTAGGACTTCCCCATTAGATTGAAATTGTCTATTGATATAGGGAGAGAAAATAGAATTATGTGTCTTGATCCAATCCCCAATTTCTATTGTATGCTTAGATGTCAAAGGGGAAAAATTAAATTGGTTAAATTGTTTTGGTTGATGTTTTGGTTTCTCCATGAACTTTTTTTTGGATTTTGGCAAAAGGGGAAGAATTTTTTTTTCAACAAATTGGTATTAATAAATTTTATTCAATTGATAATAATTGGTGTAACTTTTAAATTTTAATTGGCATTAATAAATTTCTTTCAATTGGTAATCCTACAATAATCTAACAATTGATATTACGCTTATATTACCAATCCCCATTGATTTGATTTTGTGCATTGATTTAGGGGGAGAGAAATATTTTTAACTTATATATTTTTTTGAAAGATAGATTATCATAATTGGCATACTTTTCTGGAAAATAGATTGTTTTGAATGCATGGTTTCTCTCCATATGGCCTACGACCAAAACATTGAAAAATATTTTTTACTTACATGGATTTTGAGAGTTTGAGGTTATTTATTTATTGAGTGTTTGTAAGATCTTCATCGCCTAAATAAACTATTTTATAGTCAATTCTAATAGCATGTTAAATATCTATAATTGCATATTTATTTATAAAAAATAAGATAGAAATTCTTACTCTGTGTAAGTTTGTTGGCTATGGTGGTGTTAGTTCAACTCATGTCAAGTTTGGATCGTTTCACGTAAATTTGAAATTATTTTGACCAATTGTGAGGATTCACATTGGATCTGTTGTGGAAGTCATATGAAAATTATTTTTCGATTCAGATAAAGATTTCCACGGTTTGACATTTAGATGTGGTTAGAAATTTGTGAGAGTGAAACGAAGAGAGTCAAGTTAGATTGAGAGAAATTGCCTTGGTATAGTTAACTATAACAATGGTACTTTGTGACTAGGAAATACAGTTATGATTTCAAAGAAAGAGATAAAGGAAAATTGGCAAGGATAACAAAGTTTGGAATTTTGGCAATTAAAAAAAGAGAAAGGATTTGTGCTTCCTACGCGAGGCAAAATGTAACACCCGAAATTTTCACAAATAGTTTAATTAAATAATACGATAATTTAGAATTTAGTATATTAATTATAGATTTATTATTGATTTTAATAAAGGAAATTAAAATGGTGGAATTATTAAATAATTATGAAATTTGAAAGAATAAAATAAACGAGTTAGAAATTATTATATAGTTATAGAATTATGAACGATTAAATAATATAGTTTATTTTATTGATAATAAAATAAAATGTAAATTATTGAAGAATTAATAAAATCAAATATTATAGAATTACTAAAGAATATCCATAGCTAAGGTAAAGTTTAAATTGTTGGGTTAATAATATATGCAGAAGAATTTAGGAAAAGATTTAAGTAATAGTCTAATAGTTTAATTATGAAAATTAACAAAAATATGGGTAGGAGAGATCAGATGCAATAGGAGTTGTCATATGAGATTTAGGGACGGTTGAGATTGTTCAAGATTGGAAAAAATTCTTCGCGGAGGTTTTGATGCAGGAGGATGTTGGACCGTTTGATCAGTTTCGCGAAAGGAATGTAGATTGTTGAATTTAAGAAAAGATACTTTAGCGGAAGTGTTTGATGCGTTTGAGTGCATGAGTGTTATGGATTCTAGGATTAAGTTAGCTGAAGGAACAATGATCGTTTGGTTTCAGAAAGATTCTTCCGCGGGAGCGTTTGGTGCCACTCGAACGCAGAAGAATGATGGGTTGTTGGATCAGGTTTAGAGGGGAAAATGTAAGTCGTTGGATCAAGAAAAGATTTTTTCACGGAAGGGAAGATGCTATTTTGGGAGCATTAAGTAAATAGAAACATCATCATTTTAGGTTATTACGCATTTAGATGATGGGAACAATGTCGTTTAGATTAGTAATATCTCGGTTTAATGCTGATTCGCTGAAGTGTTTGCTTCCACGAATCATTTCGTGTCTGCCACATTGTTTGATCAAGTGAGATATAAGTACTTGGATTAAATGATTCGCAGTGATGCTAGCTTTTGCTGGAGTGTTAGCGTCCGCGATTATGATTTAGCGATAGATTAGTATACGTGGCAGGCAGTGAGCCTTGGATTGGAGTTCCCACAGAAACGTTGGCTTCAATGGCAGTGTAGGTATCCGTGATTGCTTTAGCAATCGCAAATGTGAATTTAGAGCTGACATGGCTATTGGCCATTGAATGAGCGAGATTCCGTGGACATCCCCTACAGGTGGTTACGCGTCTACTGTAGCTCGAGTAGTTTTAAATATGAAAGTTTATTGGTCTTTAAATAGAAAAGGATGGAGCGAAACTTTGATTAACCTAGAAGCCATGGGATGAGAGAGTTTCTCTCTAACTCTTAGGTAGACTTCCTCCAGAACTCGCAAGGTAGATTCTCCACTGTTAGCTTAGAAGTTACGATTCGTAGTAGATAATGTTTAGGGTTATTTTTTAATAACCAATTCTTTGTTTATTTAAAAGGAAGAAACATCATAAGATGAGTTTGGAATAACAGCATAAGGGATTGTTTGGGTAGGCAGGACTTCAGTGAAGGAATCAAAGTAAGTAATGTTTTGCTTGTGCTTAGCCTTTGGCCTACATCACAAAGACACTTGGGTATGGTGTGCCTTGATGGTTATTCAGTATACGATGTTTGTTTACAGTTTTTGTAGATGTTGATTGTGGAATTATTTGATGGAATTGTTGATAGAATATGACGCTCTCCTTGTGAGTTTTGAGGATACGGTTACTATGATGTCATGTGATGCCTATGACTATTGTTCAAGGATTTGGGGCATGCTAGACGTTTACTGTTATCATTCTTAGAAATATGTAACGTTGGAATAGAAAGGTGATGAATTTCGAGATGTTGTGTTATTATGTCTTTGATGCCTATGAGCTGTTGATAGAGGCTACGTTTACTGTATGTTAGGGTTATGTTGTGTATAATGCCTATTAGTTGTGGATCGAGGATATGTTTACTATCGCATATATGTTATGTTTGTAATACTCCGACTTTTTATATCAAAATTTAATAAGAATAATTGGAAAGAATTGGGGATTTTTGAATTTATTGGATAATTATCAGGGTATTACCAAATACGTGTTCGTTAAATTATAATTTACTGGAATTTATCGAATGATAATTAAGAATTAATTTGGAAGAAGAATAAAATGATATTTATTGGAATAGTTGGGATTCAATGTTAGAGATGATTAATTGAAGATTAATTGAGTACTTGGAAATAAAGGAAATTAATTGCCAATTGGAGATAAGTATATATTAAGTGAATGATTGGATCAAATGAATTAAATTAATTAGAATTGGAAAGGAATTGAATTAATTGGAATTGGAGGTGAGAACCGGTTCAGTGTGTGTGGTGTGGCTAGGTTCGGGTTCACGCGGGTTCATGGCAGCTAGTTCGCTTTTTTTAGAGAACAAATGGAGGAGTTGAGATTTGGGGGATTTAGGGATGCGATTTTGAGTCAAAACAAAATAGAGAGAGAGAGAGAACGAAGGGCGAGCGATTGGGAGACGACCGGCGACGACGTGTGGACGACAAACCTCGGGGCTCAGGCTCAGGTGTGCGGCTGGCGGCGCTCAATTTCTGGTGGGTAGATGCGAGGTCGGGCGTCGGGTTTTGCGGGTTGGATTGACGGAGCTCCGTGTCACGGGGAGTTGCGATGGTGAGTGGTCTGTCAATTTTGGTTTTATGGTGATGCTTGGCAGCATCGAATGGCAATGAAAAAGCGAGGAGTAGCGATCGGCAGTAGTGATTCGCGATGGCCAGGGGTGAATCGGATCGGGTCGGGTTGTGAGTGGGTGCTCCGACCCTACTGCGTCTGGAACCCTGTCTGGATGGTTCGGATCGAACCATTATCTGGTACGTAGACAACCCCATCATTCCTTCCAGCTTGGAATTGCACCTTGCTTGATATACACTCTGGAAAAGAGAATGGAGTGCTGTCGGTGGCTCTGTGATAGACAGGTTGGAGGTAGGGGGCTTTGGGTGTGTTGGTTGGGCATGCAGAAGGGCTACACTCTGCCTTCTGGGAAGTGGTAAAGTGTTTGTCTTCTTGGGGGGATTCAGCTGTTGATTTTGACAGAGGAGAGAAGGGCAGATAAATGGGAATGACATAGAGCTGAAAGCTCTTGGGTGAGCTAAGGAGGTGAGACCAAAAGGAGTCCGAGAGCTGGAGTGGGGGTAGAGGCCGAGAAGGGTGATGAAGGGGACAGATGAGGTGTTTGTCTGTCGAGTTTTTCCTATGTGCAAAGAGCTTCTCTTCTCTGAAAAAAGGTTGAAGTCCGAGAGAGTGTTGGCTGAGAAGGGAGTGGAGAGACAGAAATGAGAAAGTGAGGTGTGTGCAGAGTGTTCTGATTTTGGCAGTGCTGGCCGAGAACTATGAAGGTTGGAGCTGCTATTCCTGGTCTCGGGTTTGCCCTGTCCAGAGGGTGAGTTTCCCTTCTCTGAAATTTAGTTAATTGGATCCTGTGTTGATCATTTAGTTCCTGTTTTAAGATTATGTATAACTTTGGTAACTTGGAATGGACACTTGTATCTAGTTGGATGAAATGATATAGTCTATTATCATGGATTTCTGGATGAGTATATTTGGATGAAATAATCTGTTGGTTTTGTTACATGGAATGAGCTATTAAGTTATATTGACTGTGAATCTTCTGTGATTGATATGAAGATAGGAATGTGTCCTGGGTTTATAAATCTCTCCTGTTGCTGTTGTTGGAAGTGGGAGTTGATTAGTGATTTTCTCTGTGGTCATCAGTTCGATAAATATGCTTCTTGTTAGTTGAAGGTCTATATTCTGCGAGTAAAATTTTATTTGGATTAATTTGTTGGAACTAATGTTGATTGTGAAGCCCCTGGTTAATCATTGTGCAAAGTCTTGTTTTGAGAATTAAGTTGTTAATTTACAGTCTTGGTTCTGAATGTTGATGAGTGAAAGATTACCATTGAAGTAAATGGTTTTGTGATGTTGGTCTGGTCTTTAGCCGTGATGGGTGTTGAAACTGTGTAGTTCCATTAATTAGAATGTTATATTCGGTTTATGGATCTAATGGAAATAATAGGTTGCGATGAACAAATAATGAAATGCCCTCTATTGATTTTGGTTTCAGTTCACTAATCGGAATAGATATCAATCGATAATTCATGGATGAAATTATAATGATAATTATGGGTCTATAAATTATAGATGGAATCACGTTGGTCTTCGCCATGTGTTGAGCTTAGTTTCTAGACGTTATCAATCGATATTAAGTAATTAAACCAAGTTGTAATTAACGACACAGTTTTATTTAGAAGATTTAAATAAGTAACGAGGAATTAGAATAGAAAAGACGTTAAGATTTAATAAGTAGATTAAATGACTTTATTAATGAATGACTGTTTCTAAATGTGAAGGTACTAAAAAGAAGAAATATAGCAATTAAGTGAGACCGCAACGCATCCAGGTAAGTGATATGTGTGTGTTTTGGTCTTCGGATCCTATATTGTAATAATAGAAAAAGCATGTTTCGTTGCTTACTGCTTTGCAAGCATGTCTACAGTTTTTAATAGCATGTTTCTTTGCTTACCGCTTTACAAGCATGTCTACACTTTTTAATAGCATGTTTCGTTGCTTACCGCTTTACTAGCATGTCTACAGTTTTTAATAGCATATTTTGTTGTTTACTGTTTTTAAAGCATGTTTACAGTTATTAATAGCACGTTTCATTATTTACTGCTTTTACAACATGTCTACAGTACTTATAGCACGTTTTGGTAAATCGCACGTTGAATGTTTATTTATGCTTTCATAAATTGAATGCATTCATGAGCATCAAACGAAACAGATACAAATAACGGACGAATCATAAGGCATAAAAGTGATAAGTGAACGAAGAAATAATAAGCGAACAAAGAAACAAATAGCAAATGAAGAAAACAAATCATGAATAAAGAAAGCAATAACGAACGAATAATCAGCTATAAAGAGTAAAGGAAAAAGAATTAATAAGTAACAAAAAGTAAAAGAAATAAAAGAAAAAGACAACGATATGATGTGAGACCGTTTAAGCCTATGTGGCACGACAGCTAGTGGCTTTCGGATTATGCCATTATCGCTAGCAAGCTTTCGGATTATGTCATTGCTGTTCATATCTATTGCAATATCCCTGGATTATGCAGAGACATAATGGCCAATGATTAACTAACTTTTGAATTATGTCATTGCTACTATATCGGAGGTAAAAGACGAAGAAATATAATGATGATTAAAAGATGAAGAAATATGATGATTAAAAGACGAAGAAGTATAATAATGATTAAAACATAAAAGATATGAAGATAAGAAGAAAAAATGAGAACTAACACTGCATGTAGTATTATAGCATGATAGGTATTATCACTTACTGAGTACTAAGCTCATAGTTTAAGTTTGGCGATGTAGGTACAAGAAAGAGAGAAAAATGACGAACAGATATAGGAGCAGATGATGAAAGATTTGCATGGGTGAGACTAGCAGCTAGATTGGGCAAACTAATGTAACGAGGATTAGTAAAATATAAAGTAACAATTTAATTAACTGTCTGTAAATGAACTATTTTACGCTTCCGCTACATTTTTAATGAAAAAGTAATTTACGCTTTCGCTAGATTTTATAACTATAGTTTTCTACCAAATTATCAAACGATTTTGGTAACGATAAAAACAAAAAAGATTTTTAACGGTTTGGTTTTGCACTCTGATATCATCTTAGAAAGGTTTTAATGAAGATTTACGACAGTTTCACAAAAGTTTTAAATTTCACACATTTTTAAAAGTTAACGAAAAATCGGGTCGTTATAGGTTGAGATGCCTTCGGGTTGTTGATCAAGGAATTGTTATTGATATGTTCATGCATGTTAGACTGCCATTATGTTATGTACATGCATTCATAAAAAATGGTTTCATTAAAAAGATAATAAATAATGAAAGACAGACTGAATAAACGTACAAGATTTTTTTGAGAAGGATTCGAGTTGGTTGTTCTGCATGAGGTGGACCTAATGGTGTCACTCTCCCTTAGTTTGAACAAGGACAAGGTTAGTTATTTGAACATTAATAAAAGGAACTATCTCAAGAGGTTTTTCATGTATATGTTTGAAAAGATATATGTGGAACCTTTGTTGCAACCGAAGCGCTACATTAAAAAAATTCATGAAGGGGAAACAAGCAAAGTAGCCAAATTTACATGCTCGAGGTATGTACCAATGAATAATTTGATCACTTGGCTATTTAGAATTGGTTGGATTGGATATTCCTTTGATTTTGGTGCTGTTTTTGAGTTTTGGAAAGAAAGTTTTAATGTTGTGGTTGAGAAAAGGAATTTCAAGTTTAAAGATGTTTCATTGATGGGTTTCAAGCATATATTTTTGTCCATCCAATCCAAGAGAGGTACAACTTTGTTAGTAATTTAACTTCTCACTTTGAATTGCTGAGAACCACTTTTGAAATCTTGGATTTATATGTTGAATGTGGAATCTTTGATTGTAAACAAACATGACTCCTTGCTTGATTATGACATGTTGATTCTATATTTGTGTTTTTCTCAAAGAGATTGTTGGTGGCTCATTGGATTGCAACTTCTTACTATCATGGAGATTTATTTACCATTTCCTATGGTAGTTGATTATTTGGTAAACCAAATTGATGGCCCTAGATTTACTTTGGAGGACTTTGATCAATGGCCTACACATAGTGGAATTGCTAGTGAAATGGGTGCTGCCCTATACTTTTTGAGTTTCTTTTGGGACAAGATGTACTTCGATTTGTTTTGGAGCCAAACAAATCAATTGGAGAAGAATGTTCTTCAGCGATTGCATAATCACTTACAAGGAAGAAAGAAAGTGAATTTTGAGGAAGAAAAGAAGGAAGATGGCCAACTCTTGAATTTGAGGTCAAATCCTCAATCACCCCGGGAGGACGATGCACCCCAAGACCCTACCACCTGAGCCCGAGCCATGAGGCTTATTGTTTATCTAACAAGTGGTTATTTTGTAGGTGAAAACTACGCTTGAGGAATTGGAGAAGCATTTAGGCATATGAACACTAGGAACTTTAAAGCACCCTCTCTGCTAGACCACAAATCCGCCAACAATCTGACCTCTAGCAAGAAATTGGACTTTTTAGCACACTGGAATATTTTATCTCAATTAGAGATCTTCATAAAAGATGGTAGCTAACATTTCAAGCTTTCCGGAATGTGCTTCTACATTCGATTTGCAGTTTGTTTACTATGTCAAACGATCATTTTATAGAGAGCTACAATTTCAACTCGGGGGCAAAGATGGTAATTCCAATCCATGTAATAAAAGGGGTATTATTGTAATTTTGGAATTAGGATTTTCATGGAGGGGTGCTTAGCTGCCAAAGGAAACCCTAATTCGTGGTTAATCATCAATCAAAGTTTAGAAGCTGGTTCTTTTGGAGTTTTCTCTAGAAGCCTTCTCGGTGGTTCGATTCTCCTCAACCGCAGATCAATCATTCATCACGTCTTCTATCATCAATTCTCGTTCAGTCTTGGAGAGAAGATGACCTGCTAATCTTCCCAACATTTCCCTCTTGAGGTGTCCTTTCGCGTGGTTGATTAGAAGACTGAGCAAACCAAAGGTGGAGCGATCTTTGTAAGTTCCTAGTGAGTCTTTGTTTTCGATTGTTGGAAAATCAGCAGACCAGCTTGGTATTTTTCTATTTCTTCCTTGAATCTTCCAATATTTTGATTAACTTTTCCGGTATTCTGAATGTCTTTTGGATAATACTAATTGGTTAGAGCTATTTTGTAGAAAGAAGATCATTCGAAGTGTTCTTGCATCGTTTATTTGGAGTAACCACAAATCTGTAATTTTTTGGGTAGTGATTTTCTGCACAGCATTTCATTTTGGTCATATCTCAGTGAATACAACGTAGTTGAACGTGAAATTTGGAGGGCCCCTGTTTCTTTAAGTCCTCAAGACAACCTCCAAATTTGGGATCTTTTTGCTGTACTGGGGGTCTAGGGTGATCCGACTTGGTGATCCGACCTAGTTTGACCTGGCTCAGGTTTAACTATCGAGTTGCATGGACGAATCTCCAGGTTGCTCCTCTTTTCTAGCCTGTTGTCCACTGCTGATTGAGGGGGTATGGAAGAATAAATTTATTAGTGGATTATTGGTTGGCAGATTATGGAGGAATGGGTTTGTGTTTTGTTTAAGGAAAAAAGGCAGTAGAGTGGGGTGTTTAAATGACAGAAGTGGAGTGTTCTGCCATCTTCCCCGGCTAGGCCAGTGCTAGAGCTGGAGCTGCTATTATGGAAATTGTTGTCCTTGAGTGTAGCTTCGTCATAGAGGGTAAGGATTGGTTAGAGTCTTGGCCGTCAAAGCCCTACCCATAAGTAGTGTGTGTGAGTTGCGTAGACTTCCTTATTGTTAATTTCCTACACTTCTCTTTACTATAATTCTTATCTTTTACTGCAAATGCTTACTTTAATAGAAATGTGATGAATGAATGATAATCGATGACATTAAGCTTGTAGAATAGAATGATGAAATGGAGAATGACATGATGCGTACGTATGATCATGAATGAATTAAGAATTTCCTTACTCCATTATTTGTTCTATACAATTCATTATGTTATTTGCTGTAACTTTCTTAGTTGTTAATGCTTACTTCATTTAATCAATCAAGCATGTGTAGATTATTTAGGATAATAATTATATGAGCATGTTTAGCCTATTTAAAAATCCCAAGCACGTTTAATTAAATAGAACTCTCTGTTTAAGTAACTAGACTATTAATTATAGTATGTTTAATTAATTGAATAAAAGCATGTTTAATCAACTAGAATATAATTTCTCATTGAACTCCTTTAAAGTAATCCAAGCATGTTTAACTAACTAAATTGATAACTAAAAGATTAATTCCCTTATTAGTTTAATGTCATTTATTAGTATGTTTCCAACCTATGGAATTATTAAGCATGATTCTATTTTCTATTGGCTGGGCATATTCCTGTATAAGTGTTAGTTTAAACGAGCATATGTAATTAGTTTAGTTTACTATCCTGTAATTATAAATCAAGCACGTTTCCATTTGTTGTTTATCAAGCACGTTTCCGTAGATAATTTCTGAGCATGTTTATGTTAATTATCAGTCTTGTATCATTGTTAAGCATGTTTAATATGTTTAGATACTCAGTAGTTAATAGTATATTCATCTTGCTCTGTCTTATGTCCTTTTCAATTCGCTTCTATCTTTGTTTTCGATTAATGTTATTCTTGTCATTCATTGTTTACTATTTGTGCTGTTCTTGCTATTCATTGTTTAATTATTGTTCTTTCTATATTCTGTCAACATGCATCATGATAATAGAAACAAGTAGGGAGTTCCCCTCAGGTGGTACTCGCATGCATGATGTGAGGAAAATGAACAAACGAAATGATCGATGATGAATGATGGGAAGTTGGGGGGCGGATGGAGAGTTCAGATCTAGTCCACATAGGGTTAGAAGCCGATCAAACTATACCATCACATATGTGTTGCTTCAACTTCTGGCTCGAAATACAAGTTATGAATGAATGAATGAACGTAATGAAAGATTGGTTTTGGGCGGACCCATTCCAAGTGAACTAAAGAGAGACATGATCATATTGCATATTCTCTTTCCTTACTAAGGCTTTGGGCTTACAGTTTATTTATGGTGTAGGTATATGTGTATGACGAGAATAATGATGAACAAAATACAAAGCAGTCGATGAAAGGTTCATATGTGCAGAGCTTATGGCTGGTTAGCCTAAAGACGAGTAAAGTAAATTGTAAAACATAACGATTTACTTAGCATGTTTTAATTTAAATGTTTTCGCTTCCGCTATGTTTTAAATAAATTATTATTGTTTCCGCTATGTTTTGATAAACGATTTTCATAACGAATGTAAAGAATGGATTTTGATGATTTGATTTTAGCACTCTGATTATGAAAGATTTTAGTTGTCTTGTAAAAGTTTAAATTTTGCATATTTTAAAAGGTTATGAAAAATCGGGTCGTCACATATGTTATGTTACATATCTCTTAAAGAGGGTTAGACTCGTAAGAACTTTGTGATGTGGGTATGGATGGAGATTTAAGGGACATGATGATAGAAGAAATTGATAGCGCAATTGAACATGGATCCTCATGGACGAAACTTGAGCTTTATCAAAGCGATGTTTACCCGTGGGTGAGAATTAAAAAAAACGACAAATTTTAATAATGTATCTCAAATACTTTTATTAAGAGTTATATTTATTGCTGTTTAGATTTAAATAGAAACATCTATAAATGCTTTGATTATTTTCAGATGGGTTTTACTGTGTATAATTCTAAATGAGTTTTCATAAAGACTTTCTCTGTATGGTTTTAAAGGAGTACAAAAAGATAATTAATAAAGATTGAGTTTTACTAAGCTCTGATTTCAATAAGATTTTTTTAAAGATTTTCATTGTAGGATTTTCTAAAGAGCCTGATTTACTACGAAGGCATAATTTATTGTTTAAGAAATAAATTTGAACGTTTAGGACATTACACAAAAAATGAGAGCGAGAATGAGAGTGAGAGCGACACTTAGACTGAGATTCAAGAAAGGATTATATTAAAACAAATTGAGAGATTGGAGAAAGGGGATGACGTGAATGTGAGAAAGTTGGTTTTAATTAATGATTTGATCTATAATTTGAGGATTATTTGTGAATAAAAAATTTTGAAAAAATTTTTAATTATATTAAATCTAACTTCGATTTGATTTCCATTTAAATTATCATTACTTAATCTCAATAAATTAGAGTATTTAATTGATTAGGTTAGATTAGATACAGATCTTCCTTTCAACTTCAATTTTCTAAGTTTAGGTTTTTTTAATTAAATTTTGACTCACCAAATTTTAAGAAATCAAAGTATTTATGTTTTGTTCATAAGCAAGAATGTGGTCGTTATCAACACCAACCATTGTCACTCAACTAGACATGGCACAATGAAGAATCATACATTAAAATTGCATGAATTCACAATAAGAATTTCGAGTTAAACTACATTCAAGTGGAAATAAATATATGTTTTGTTCATAAAATGGAAAAGTAGGCCAAAAAAATGACACAAGTAATCAATTCTTTTAGCAAAAACTTTCATATTGAATGCAAAAAGGAAGCAAATGTATATCTCTAAACAGAATTTGAGCTAGAGAGCTCTCCCCAATCTTTAGAACTAACTGGTACTAAAAGTTCTTCTTTTATCTAATTCAGTTTCAACCTTACTTGGAGACATGAACAAGCACACTACCCTTTCTAACTTGGAATGTTTATGAAATTCCAACAGCTTTGAGCAAAAAAAAAATGCCTAAAGTGTAACGACCCGGATTTTCATAAATCGTTAAAATGCGTAAAAATTTGAAATTTCTCTCTTTTTAAAACAAAACGAATTAGAGTGTGTCTAAATCGGATCGCGACTGCCTACTAACCATTCGTAAAACTCGTTATAAAAACTCAGTGATAAAATGTGAGGAAACGTTGTAAAATAAATACTTGGTAAAACATGGCGGATGTGTTATAAAACCTTTTATCTAAAGCATAGCGGGTTTATCAAACTTTGCGGAAGTGTAAATAATCTAAGTCAATAAAAAAGAACAAGCGTTCAATTAAAATTTAGAAAAAACAAGATTTAATACAACTATATAGTTTTTAACCTCTCTATGTCTTGCCAACCACGGACTGCCTCACGCGTGCAATTCCTTCACCTCTGCTTTATTATTTGTTCATCGTTCTCGTGTATGAGCCTATTACTACCTGTTTGTCGTTTGTACCTACACCACAAGTAACTGTAAGCCTAAAAGCTTAGTAAGGAAAAGGGTTAATACAATTATGCTTATAACTCTCTTTAGTCCTTTTGGAATTACCTTTTTATTACTTTTCTTTATGTCGTTCGTTTGTTACTCGTACTTCGAGCTTGGGATTGGAGGACCTATATGGAATGGTATAGCTGGTCGGACCTAGTCTCCTACTTACAATCTAGAACTCCTGTACTCGGTAAGCGAGGGGATTCGACTAGATTGCAGACTAGACTCGTCTACCCATCCGCCCCCAAACTCCCTTATTCTTTTCTTTGTGTCTGTGCGGAGCTAAGCTACCAAACCACAGAGGCCTTTATTATCTTACCGTTTTATTCATTTTCATCATTTATTCTCACTCATGCATGTGTCCGTACCACCCCGTGGCACTCCCTATTAATTTCTATTATCATGATGCATGAACATACATTCTCAACCTAGGATGATGCATGATGCTTCACAACATAACATTTATAATAATTGAAGTGCGCATTAATTAAAGTAACTGGAATTGAAATCGCGCATATAATGATTAACAATAATTGAAAGCGTAAAGCAATACAGGGAACAATTATGACATCGAATTGAAAGCATCGAATGAACAAGATGAGATGATAAAGTAACATAAGATGAATTACCATTAACTAAACATGTTCAGTGAAGTAAGCTAGACTAAACATGGAAACATGCTTGTAAATTGGTAACTCTTATTCTAGTTGATTACGCACGCTTTTATTCTAATTAATTAAAACAGGCTATTATTAATAGTCTAGTTGATTATCCTAATTAATTACATGCTCAAGAGAGTACCATTATTATCCTAAGTAGTTAATTTGCATGCTTAATGATCGAATACGTTTATCATCCTAGTTAGGTATCTTAGTTAATTTCCTCATCCATTTACATGCTCAAAAAACATAAGTTAAATGTTCTAGTTTGTTATCTTAGTGAAGTTACAGGCCCAATTCACATAATTAGTTCTTTGTATGCTTAGATTACAGGATTAGTTAAATTACCCTAAACAATGCTTGCTAGATTAATTCATTAATCGTTAATCATGCTCATATCTAATTAGATGATTTTCCTTGTTAGTTAACATGCTTGAACAATAATTGTAAATTTGATTCTAATTGATTAATATTAGCATGCTAGCTAATTAACATGTTTAGTTCCTAATCAAGTTACTTACCCTAGATAATTAACATGCTGCTAATCGATTTACACAGGCTAGTTAAACATGTTAGTTAACCACTTAAACATGTTAGTTGCTATATTGAACATGAATTTTCGTTAATGTGGTACGCGTTAGTCAATTAACATGCTAATTAATTACCCTAATTAATTACATGCTTAGTAAGTAACAACAAGTAAGAGACTAAGCATACGTGCATAAATAATGATAACAGCAGAATTAAACAACAAGTAATTAGACAGTGAGCATTCCTCGTTTCACGCTTTAATCCCTTATCACTCCTTTTCCGATTTCTGCTCGTGCCGTCCGAATTCCGAATTCGGACGCAGAAATGGCGTCCGAGATGCCGTCCGTGTCGTCCGAATTCGTCCAGAATTCGGGCAGATTCAAACGCACAATGTCCACCTCGTCTAAGATGACGTCCGCATCGTCTGAAATCTAGATGCACAGTAAAAGTCACGTCCTGAGGCATCCCAATTCTCGAGACGACGTCCGAGATGTTTTCGGACGTCATAACTTGTTCGAACTGTCGTTCGCGGCATCTGAAATGCCCTGGACACATTTTTCTCCCATTTTTTAAATTATCTCTTATCCCTTAACTTCTCCCCCATAAACACACTTCACAAAATGACACGTATAGATACGCGATGTAATATTTTTAACTCCAACACTTCGATTACATCACATATACGAGAAAAACGTAATGGAAATATTCATTGACTTAACGCTCTGAACGCTCTCAGTAATAACCCGATAATTATCCAACTTAAAAATATCAAGGTGTTACATAAAGCACATACCATCAATAAGATGTATTAATACAAAGAAATTGACATAGGAATTGAAAATTTCAATGTTTCTAAAGATTGATTATTGTAGACAGAAAGAAAAATAAACAAGGAAAGCAAAGAAAAGAAGATCTCTCTCTCTATATATATATAGGAAGAAACTTTCAGAAGCCAGGATGAAATCAGACAAACCCTCTCCTCGAACAGTAATATATTTGCATTCTTTGCTTCAAACTAGTAACTACTCCACCATTAGAACCCATGAAGCTTTGAATCCTCCAAATCCATTCATGGCAACCCAGTTTACTAGAAGCAACAAAAGTTTGACTTTAATTAGTACATATAGTGTTGGGTTTATTTTTTTACTGGAAGTAGGTTTATAGAGAAAAAATTAGAATTAAATTAGTGACTCAAATAAGTTTTCAGATTTAGTTTTATTTTCGATTTGGTTTGGTTTTTTTTTTCCAGTTTTTCTCATTTACAACCGAGAACCGAATCGGTTCGGTTTGGTTCGGTCCTATATTTTATTTTATTTTTTCATATCCAAACTGAATGGAACTGATAAAAAATGATCGGTTTGGTTCGGTTAAACATTTCGAACCGAACCAATTTCCACCCCCATGTGTTGATCTAACGATTGAACAAAACACTGATCTCCTTCTAATTTTTTTTATTCCAATCGACAATAAACCAAGTCCAGACTCAAACCATCTCATCTTTGTACATAAATACTTAATCTTTATTTATTGGTTTTAACTTATAATCCAAAACTTTAAACTTCACCCATCAAGTAACGATAATCAGGTTAAATTGAGACTTACCCTCGCACATTCCAAATTTTCTTAAATCACACCGATTTAGTCTCCTTTATTAAAATTGGATTGTCGTGTTAGAATTTTTGAATTTCATTTGAAAATATCAATATGGTGAAAACAATCAACTTACCCTCTAATCTTTCGACATATGAGAGTGACGCTCTGTATGGGTTGTGTTGAAAGGGGTAAAAATGCTTATTTGAGAATTTGAACTTTATTTTAATGTTAAGTAAAACCAAAATTTTCATTTTTTTCTAAAAATTATAGCAATTTTGACAGGTTGAAAAATGTAGATTTTGAGATATGTAGATTTGCTGCAATGACATTTAACCACTCACTTTTTCCTACTCTTTATTTATCTAAATTTTAATGTACTTTTGTGTAATTTAATAATTGATAAATTGCTAAGACAGACCAAACAATTGTTGTTTTTTTTCACATGAGATTATTTTGAAAATACAACTAATAGTGATTATTAAAAAAATTCACAACAATACCAAATTAACCCTTAGAATACCTCTGTTCTCTCTAGGCGATCATCGTAACTATTGTCCTCGTGAATGGTCATGTGACAGTGGTTTTAATACAACTCTTAAAGGTCAACAATTTTATTCGAAATAAATGGATGGTTAAAAAAGTCATATTTGTCTTTTGAATTGAAAAATTAAATTATGAATAGATAAATTTTCAACTTTTGAAATCTATTTCCAAGTTTTATCTCATGTGCGTGAGGAATAACAACATGATTTAAACTTTCAAAAAGTCTTTTACCTATTTTGGTTTCAACAACTTTTATCCATATATATATATTTTTTGTTTTAGACAACTTTGGTTTTGATTTCTTTATATTTATCGTCTTAAATAATTAACTCATAATTATTTATTTATAGTTTTTATTTTCACATAAATTATTTAAATCATGATAGAAGATGAAAAAAAAAAAAGAAAATGAACCTATATATGCTCTAACAATTTTTGTTGAGTAGTATAAACTTTTTTTTTTTCTCAATGAACATAATTATTAAGTTTAGAGCAACTCCATTAAATATTTAGTATTAAACTTTTAGAGTTATAGAAATTATTTATTCAAAATAAATGTATATTGATATAATCATTACATATATTGATGTTCTATAATAAATTCATAAGGTTTAATATCTACTAACCAACCATACTACTTTTCTCTTTGACTAACGCTATTTTAATCGAATAAATAATTCATAACATTTCGGCCATTCCCTAAACCAACAAGCTAAAAAATTCATAGGAATTAAGGGTGGAAATTGGTTCAATTCGAACCCAGTAACCAAACTGAACTGATAATTTTTTATCGATTCGGTTCGGTTTTGATATGAAAAAAATTAAAATATAGGACCGAACCGAATCGATTCGGTTCTTGGTTATAAAATTACATTCTGTAAAAGTAAACTCGACAACTCCTCCCTCTTTCGACCTCTGCTACCTCCTGCATATGCCATTAGAAGAGATAAAAAGTTGCGTATTTCAACCATCGGCCATTGTTCTGTTTCTTCGTCGACTGTCAACTACCGAGGGGGGTTGTCAACATCGTCGTCGTCGTCATCGTCACTTTTTCAACCCAGCCCTAACTCGCAGTCAGCGTCGTCGCTTTGGATAGTTGTAGTACACAGTTCAAACTTTACGCAGGTTCGTTGAATATATATTCAACGTTTTGTTGTTTCAATTTTCATTCTCATTTCACATTTTATAGTTCGCACAGTTTAGTTGCATATGAAATTTGTGAAATCTTTCTGTAAAATCTATTTTTTGGTGTATAATGTGTGAAATCTTGGTGTGAAATTTGTTTTGTACTGTGAAATTTGGACTATTTTTTGACAAATGCGATAGGATATTGGTCTGTGTTTGAACAAACCAATCTTGCTGTGAAATTTGTAAAATCTTGCTGTAAAATTGGTTTTGATTTGGTTTTGTAATTCCTATGAGAATTGATCTTCATTTTTCTCTTTATTTCTGCTTGTAAAGAAGAGAATTGAGAGAAAACTCTAACTTGTTTATTTCATTGAAAAACAACAGTATATATACACAACAGGGAATTATTAGAATTCCTACAATAAGCTATTCTAATAATCGTAATTATAGTACATAATATATATTTCTATAATTAAGTCATTCTAAATAAGGATAATAGTATTCATTCCATATATCATGTGATATTGCTTGATTCTTAACACTCCTCCTCAAGTTGGAGAGTGAATGTCAAGAACTCCCAACTTGCTTCTCATCATCGTGAAAGCTTCCTTCCCAAGTGGCTTGGTAAATATATCAGCTAGTTGTTCGGTTGACGGGACATATTCAGTACTTATTGAACCATCTTGAATTTTGTCTCGAATAAAATGACAGTCTATTTCTATATGTCTTGTTCTTTCATGAAATACTGGATTCGTTGCTACGTGTAAAGCTGCCTTATTGTCACAGTGTAATAATGCTGGTTTTAGATGAATTATCTGCAAATCTTTCAATAATGATCGTATCCAAGATAATTCGCAGCATGTACCAGTCATAGCTCTATATTTAGCTTCTACCGAAGATAAAGAAACCGTCTTTTGTATTTTTGTTCTCCAAGAGATAAGTGACGATCTCAAAAAAATGCAATAACCTGCAGTTGATTTTCGAGACACTGGACAACCACCCCAATCTGAATCACAAAAAGCTCGTAAGGATAAATCATTTTGTTAAGAAAAAAACAAACCTTGCCCTGGATTGTTATTCAAATATCGTAAAATGGTCATGGCAGCTTCCATATGAGGTTTACATGGAGCATGCATGAACCTGCTCAATATATGTGCTGAATAGGTAATGTCTGGGCGAGTAACAGTCAAATAGATTAAGCGTCCTACAAAATGCCTATACAAAGATGGATCTTTTAATAGTTCACCTTCATCTGTCAGCTTCAAATTTTGTTTCATGGGAAAATCTACTGGTTTAGCTCCCAAATATCCACCGTCCTTTATAATTTCCAAGGCATATTTCCTTTGTGAGAAAAATATTCCCTTATTCGATCGAGAGACTTCAATGCCCAAAAAATATTTTAAGTCATCTAAGTCTTTGATCCGAAAACAATTATGCAAAAATTGTTTAAGAGTAGATATAGCAACGAGATCATTACCCGTTATAAGATTATCATCAACATAGATCAGCAATGCTGTAAAAGATTCTCCTTTCTTACATGTGAACAATGAGTAATCCGCCTTAGACTGAACAAATCCAGCGTCTTGAATAGCTATAGAGAACTTGGAAAACCATTGACGTGATGCTTGTTTAAGTCCATACAAGGATTTGTTGAGGAGACATACAAGATTCTCTCCCTGTTGCTGAATACCAGGAGGAAGTGACATAAAAATTTCTTCAGAGAGGTCACCATGGGGAAAAGCATTATGAACATCCAACTAATGAAGAGACCAATTTTGAACAGCGACCAAAGCTATCAAGCAACGCACTGTGACCATCTTTGCAGTATGATGTCCCCCAATTCTGTCACTTGAGCCCGAGCCAGGGGCACCTTTATTTCTAACTTTTTATTTGTTTTTGTAGACATTTCTTTTCTATCCAATTTGGAGGAAAGTTTTATTCAATGTCACAAAGAGGATTCGGTGTATTTAGACTAGTGGATATCATGCAATCATAGAAGAAAATTAGGAGCTGTCCAATTCCGCCTAGAATCTGAGCAGCAGATGTTCAAGGGCTATTTCAACAATCGGGCCGGTGTTGTTTCAACTTTCGTCCTTCATATCAAATGCAGCCAACAAACAGAGCTTTCCAAGGACATATTGGGTGTTTTATGTGGGTTTGGTTTACTATATCTAATGTTCCTTTTACAGAGACTGATTTTCAAAATCGGATTTATTGTTTTGTTATTGTTAAAGGTCTGTTTAGGTCATTTTCTAATTAGGGTTATTTTAGTCTTTTTCTTTTATTGTAAAACTCTTAGGGTTTTATAAGCCCTCCTTGCTGAATGAAAAGGTGATTTGGATTGAATAGAAATTTGGTTCTCTTTTGAAGAAAAAACCCACGGCCTCCTCCTCCCTAGCGCCATTCCTCCCATCATCTGTGCAAGGTGTTCTCGAAGCCACTTAGCCTTGCAACTACGGAATATTGTCTCTTCCAATCCCTTGTCTTTGAGGTAAGGATTGTGGTGTGGAGATAAAAGTTGGCTTCAACCTGTGGAGAGTGTTGTCCATTTGGCTAACCACAAGTCGCCCACTCCTTAGGTGGATTCGCAGACTCCTCGGCGCTGCTCTATTTTCTTGAAGATTTTCCTTGTTCTTTTGAGTTCTTTGATACTGGAATGTACTGGTTATTGGTTGCCTATGTTTTGCTGAAGTGATCGTTTGTGATTTATTGATTGGAGGGCTTTCTTATTGGATTATCTTTTTGCTGCGGAAATCTGTTTTCTCATTGGACAGTTATTTATACCAGATTGAGGGGTCTATTTGAGGCCTTTACGTCGTTTATATTAATTTGAGCCCTTCTGAAGATTTATTTAGTATTGAGTCAAAGAGCTGCCTTCCAAATTTGGGCTTCATTAGATATATGCAACTCGAGATATTCATGATTGAATCTCAGATGGTAAATCTGCCCAGTTTAAACCCTAGTTTTTGAGTTCCTCTATTTCGAGCATAACTATTGATCCAGAGTTGATTTTCTTATGGTTTTTTGATACAATTTATGTAACTGTGTGGAGCACCTATCTTCCAAATATCAGATCAAGTTCACATGGGAATTGAGAGTTAAATCTGTTTTAATATTGCTCGTTCGATTAAATACAGTTTTTTGAACAAAATTGAATATTGTGTTCTAGGTGATTCTTGGATCCTATCATTTGGTATCAGAGCCATTTTCACGTTTGCTACTATTATTGTGACTTATAATACTGGTTATGAGTACTAGAAGTGGTGCTCAATATCATAATCCGCGAGATATGAGAAATAATTCTAGTGTACCACCACAGGAGGGAAATCAAGAGCCAACCGAGCCATCCATAAGGGAGATGTTCGAAATGATTCTTAAATTACAGCAACAAATTGGATCTTCCAATAATGATCATGTTAGGGGCCCTAGAACCCCAAGACCTAGAAGGAGGATTAGTACTTCAAATGATTCAAGAGGAAGGAATGCTAGTTTATTTGATGACGAATGGGAGGAACACGGGGACTTGGATTCACCAAGTCCTAGAAGGGGATCAAATGGTAATCATGAAATGAGACATGTAAAAGTTTCTATCCCAAATTTTAAAGGCTCTAGCAATGGAGGAGATTTTCTAGAATGGGTTGAAAAGGTGGATCGTATTTTTTATTGTTACGATTATTCCGAAAAGACGAAGCTTCAAATGGTGACATTAGAGCTCTCCGGATATGCTAGCATATGGTGGGAAAACCTTAAATCACAAAGAAGAAAAACTGGGGAAGTTGAGGTCCGAAGTTGGGAGGCTTTGAATGAACTCATGAGAAGACGATTTGTCCCTCCGCACTACAAGCAAGAACTATTCTTTAAACTTCAAAAATTGAAACAAGGCTCACTAAAGATTGACGAATACTTGACCGAGTTTGAAATTTTAAGGATTCGATACAATGTGGTGGAACCAATGGAGCAAACCGTGGCTCGTTTTATTAAGGGACTGCATAAAGATATTGGTTACGTTGTGGAGTTGCAATCTTATGAGACTCTTGATGATGTTATACAATTGGCTTTGAGAATAGAAAGGCAAAGAAAAAGAAGACTTAAGGAGAGCTTGTCTCGGCCTTTCCAAAGTGGCAACAATCCTCGAAAAACAATTTCAAAGGTGGATAGCAAATTTAATGCCGTGAAGCATAATGAAGAGAAGAAGGCCCTTAATGATAACACTTTGATAGTGGCTAACATTAAGGAAGAGTTGGAAGTTGAATCTCGTATGAAAAAGAAAGTTTTGAAGAGTTGATTAACCCGAATTGCTCCAACCAAACTTTTCCTATTTTAAGAATGATTGTAGAACCACTTCAAGAGATGGATTGTAAAGATATCTCTTTGGCAGCCACCATTGAGAAGGAAGAAGTATTTGACACTGAGATTGAGTTCTATCATACTGATCAACTAATCGAGAAAAGTTCAGAGTTATAGACAATGACAGAAAAAGAAGAAGAACCTAGAGAGAAGATTGTTTTGCCCAATCCGAGAGTAAACTTGGACTTCATCCACCTACTTTCACTTATTGATACTAAACTAAAGTTTGCAACATTCAAAAAATCCTTTAGTAATGGCAAAAAGAGAACAATTGGTGTTGAAGAGGGTTCAACGTGAGATTGATGCATATGGAAGTAAATCGGTGCAAAATAAATTTTCAGGGAAGCAAATTTTTCTTCACCAAAGTATAAGCCAAGAAAGGTACACACCATCAATTTCCTTAATTGATTGGTTATTTAAAATTGGATGGTTTAGAAATAATGTTGTTATGGCACGGCTGGATGATGATGTTGTGACTACTATTATTGATAACTCTTTGAATCCTGGATTTTTAATTAGAGATGATAACTTCATCATGCCTTGTTGTCTAATGGAAAATGAGCTGATAAGCCATCTGAATATCCGGGATGAGAATTATGTTGACTCTATTTTACTATTATCACATCGTCTTGTTTCTATTGTTGTGGATCCAATTCTATTGAGTATGCACCCCAAGAAAGGCACATGATGTTAAATTTCTTACTCACCTGGTTCTTTAAAATTGGTTGGACGAGAGATTCCTTTGTTGTTAGTGCTGTTTTTGAATATTGGAAGGAAAGTTTCAATATTGTGGGTGTGGAACTTTCCTATTATTATGATGGTAGTTTATTTGCGGTTAACAATTTCTGGATGCCTAGTTCTGCAAATAGAAAAATTTTACCCTGGATAATTCTTACCAATGACCTTGCGAGCTATTCTTTTGATAGAAGAACAAATTTTAGTTTGGGGTCACCTCTGAGATTTATTATATTTGATAAGTCTCTTGGACATGAGAATTGTGAGATCATGAGTTCCGAGATCATGAATGAAAAGAGATATGCACAACCTAATATGAAGGAGCTGACTCTAGATATCAAGCAACATTTTCCATTTGATCCAGGAGGAAGATTTGTGGAAGACAATCAATTATACTCCCTGGATTTGAGGACAAATACTTTTCAACCCCGGAAGTATGATGTGCCCCAAATTCTGTCACTTGAGCTCAAGCCAAGGGCTCCTTTATTTCTAACTTTTTATTTTTTTTGTAGGTATCTCTTTTCTATCCAATTTAGAGGAAAGTTTTATACAATGTCACAAAGAGGATTTGGTGTATTTGGACTAGTGGATATCATGCAATAATAGAAGAAAATTAGGAGCTGTCCAATTCCGCCTAGAATCTAAGCAGCAGACGTTCAAGGGCTATTTTGACAATCGGGATGGTGTCGTTTCAACTTTTGTCCTTCATATCAAATGTAGCCAACAAATAGAGCTTTCCAAGAACATATTGGACGTTTTATTTGGGTTTGGTTTACTATATATAATGTTCCTTTTATAGAGACTGATTTTCAAAATCGGATTTATTGTTTTGTTATTGTTAAAGGGATGGTTAGGTCATTTTCTAATTAGGGTTATTTTAGTCCTTTTCTTTTATTGTAAAACTCTTAGGGTTTTATAAGCCCTCCTTGCTGAATGAAAAGGTGATTTGGATTGAATAGAAATTTGGTTCTCTTTTGAAGAAAAAACCCACGGCCTCCTCCTCCTTAGCGCCATTCCTCCCATCATCTGTGCAAGGTGTTCTCGAAGCCACTTAGCCTTGCAACTACGGAATATTGTCTCTTCCAATCCCTTGTCTTTGAGGTAAGGATTGTGGTGTGGAGATAAAAGTTGGCTTCAACCCGTGGAGAGTGTTGTCCATTCGGCTAACCACAAGTCGCCGCACTCCTTAGGTGGATTCGCGGACTCCTTGGCGCTGCTCTATTTTCTTGAAGGTTTTCCTTGTTCTTTTGAGTTCTTTGATACTGGGATGTACTGGCTATTGGTTGCCTATCTTTTGCTAAAGTGATCGTCTGTGGTTTATTGATTGGAGGGCTTTCTTATTGGATTATCTTTTTGCTGCGGAAATCTGTTTTCTCATTGGACAGTTATTTATACCAGATTGAGGGATCTGTTTGAGGCCCTTGCATCATTTATATTAATTCAAGCCCTTCTGGAGATTTATTCAGTATTGAGTCAAGTAGCTGCCTTCCAAATTTAGGCTTCATTAGATATATGCAACTAGAGATATTCATGATTGAATCTCAGATGGTAAATCGTCCCAGTTTAAACCCTAGTTTTTGAGTTCCTCTATTTCGAGCATAACTATTGATCCATAGTGGATTTTCTTATGGTTTTTTGATTGGATTTGTGTGACTGTGTTGAGCACCTATCTTTCAAATATCAGATCAAGTTCGCGTGGGAATTGGGAGTTAAATATGCTTTAATATTGCTCGTTCGATTAAATACAGTTTTTTGGACATATTTGAATATTGTGTTCTAGGTGATTCTTGGATCCTATCATTGCACTAGGTGAAAATGTTTCATGATAATCGATACCTTCAAGTTGAGTATATTCCTTGGCAAGCAAATGTGTTTTGTAGCGCTCAAGAGAACCATATACTTGCGCTTAATTTTGTACATCCGACGACTACCAATAGCTTGTTTTCCATGCGGAAGGCATGTAAGACACCAAATTTTGTTTGCTTCTAATACAACCAATTCAGAATGCATTGCTTCTTGCCAATGAGGTTGTGATGCAGCTTCTTCATAGCTTTTAGGTTCAACATCATTAGAAATAGTAGCAATAAAAATCCGATGTTTTGGCAAGTAACGGTCATAAGAAATAAAATTAGAAAGAGGATATCTTGTACCTTGATGTGGAAGAGATGACGAGGGCGACGTTGATTCGGGAGACATTACTTGATAACAAATGTAGTCACGTAAAGCTATAGAAGGGACATGGGGTCATCGAGAACGGCGTAAAGTGGTCGGTGATGGTGAAGATGCAAAAGGAATAGGAGTGGATTCCACAAGTATATGTTGAATAGGTGGAGAAATTTCAATATCTAGGATTGCAACAGGTCTTACTGAATCTTTATTGGATGAGGAAGGAGTAATTGATGCATATGAAAAAACATCCTCATGAAAAATGACATCACGACTAGTGAAAACTTGACCAGTTTCAATATTATATAATTTGTATGCTTTTTGACCAATGGGATATCCAAGAAAAACACAACGTGTTGCATGGGAAGCAAGTTTATGGGGAATATGAACATTAGTAGCATACGCAAGATATCAAAAACTTTGAGATGAGAATAAGAAGCTGTTTTACCATAAAGTCTCTCAAAAGGAGTTTGGCGAGATAAAATTGAAGTAGGTAACTTGTTGATTATATGCACAGCAATGGATACACATTCTGCCCAGAAATGTAAAGGAAGGTGAGCTTGAAAACGAAAAGCTCTAGCTGACTCAAAAATATGTCTATGTTTGCGCTCAACAACTCCATTTTGTTGAGGAGTATAAATACAAGAATGTTGGTGAATGGTACCTTGTCGTGAAAATAGTTTTTCAAGGAAAAAATTTTTGTTCCATTGTCGATCCGAATATTTGCTATATTAGCACTGAATTGATTCTTCACATAGGAGAAAAAGTTAGTGAGATGATGTTGTGTTTCACTTTTATGTTGCATGAAAAAAAATCCAACTGAAACGAGAGAAATCATCCACAATAGTCAAAAAGTATTTTGCACCAGAAAGAGAAGGGACTTTATAAGGTCCTCAAATATCACAATGAATTAATTCAAATGGTCTAATAGAAGAAATTGAACTAATAGGAAAATGTAATCTTGTCTGTTTTGCAAAAGCACAAATATCACAAACACTATTTGATTCGAAAGGAAATTTCAATAAAGTTTTTGCCATGAATTCTAATCTAGAATAGGACAAGTGACCTAATCGTCGATGCCATAGGATAGAGTCTTGAGGAGAGGAATGTGTGATAGTATAAGTTGTTGCATTTTGAATTGTAGGTGGTTTATTTGCTGCAGTTGTAACCAAGTAATATAGTCCATTTTATTGTTCACCCAAACCAATCGTCTTCCCCGTCATCAAATCCTGCAAAATACACGAATCAAGATAGAAAGTTACTGAACAATTCAAATCTTTTGTAATGCGGCTCACAGATAATAGATCTACTTTGCAAGAGGGTACCCCAAGCACATTTTTTAAATAAATGAAAGGACTTAAAGATAGACTTCTAGTAGAAATAATTGGAGCCTGGTCTCCATTTGGCATAATACCGGGCGGTAAAGAAGTATTTCTTTTACTATTGATGAGAAGCTTGGGCAAGGAAGTAATACGATCTATTGCACTGCTATCAATAATCAATTTAGGAACTAACAAACCTGTAGGAGTGTTAACATTATTTGTTTTAGGATTAGCTCACTCAGATGACCCATCTCATTGCATAATGGATAACATCTGTTGCAATTGTAAATCAGTTAATCCATTCATAGCAGACTGAATTTTTTGCATCATAGGAATCTCCTCCCTCACATTATTATCAGAAGATTGGCTACTGCCATTATGTTTGCTTCCTGCATTCTTAGAGTGTCCAAGTGGATAGCCATGTAACTTCCATCATGTCTTTTTCACATGATTGTCCCTATTACAATGAGAACAATGGAGAGGCTTACGATGAGATGAATTAGAACGAGAAGTGTTGTAAGATTTCTGTCGAACGACAAGAGCAACTGGTTCATCTTTGCAAACAGTCATTACTGAAGCTTCAGTTCCATCACGTGTTATACTCAAATTTCATAGTTTTTCTTCTTGAATAATCAAGGAATATGCTTACACAACATCAGGCACCGAATTCATCAAAAGGATCTGACCATGGATTGTATTAATTTGCGTCTCCTATTATCAGCTCCACAAGTACAAACAACATCATTATACGAACCCAATTCATCCCATAATTTTTTTAGCTTTGTATAATAAACTGCAACAGACATTTGATCTTGAATGCAACAAGCAATATCTCTTTCAATTTGAAAAATTCGTGGAGCAATACTTTGTGAGAAACGACTTCGTAAATCTTCCCAAACTTCATGATTAGTGTTGCAAAAAATAACACTATCTGCAACATCAGATGTCAAATAATTTAAAAGCCAAGAGAGTACCATGTCATTGCATTTTTTCCATGCAGTGCATTCTTCGAGATTGGTTGTGTCCTGCGGTGCTTCAAGAGTTCCATCAACAAAACCCAATTTGGATTTTGCATTTAGCGAAATTTTCATGGCTCGGATCCATGTTAAATAGTTGTCTCCATCAAGAGGTTTGAAAACAAGAATCATTTCTAGGTGATCGGAATGATGAAGAGAATAAGGGCCGTTGGAAATTGACTTATCTCTTGTAAAAGCCATGGTGAAAAAATAAGACAGAGAAAAAAATGGTTACTGCTCTAATACCATGTAAAGAAGAGAATTGAGAGAAAACTCTGACTTGTTTATTTCATTGAAAAACAATAGTATATATACACAACAGGGAATTATTATAATTCCTACAATAAGCTATTCTAATAATAGTATTTATATTACATAATATATATTTATATAATTAAGTCATTTTAAATAAGGATAATAATATTCATTCCATATATCATGTGATATTACATGATTCTTAACACTGCTTTGCACAGACTCTTTTTATTCTCGCTTTTCTTAGAAAATCAAAGACATTTTTCTTATATGTGATTAGAAGTGAAAAACCGAAAACTAATCCGAAAACGAATCGAGAAAAACCAAAAACCGAGGTTTGGTTTTTGATTGGTTTTTAGTTGGATTCGGTTCGGTTTTGGTTTTTCTTTTTCAAAACTGAACCGAGTCGGTTCGGTTGCAATTTGATCTAAAATCGAACCGAACTGAGCTGATTCCACCCCTAATAGGAATGGATTCCATTATATCAAAGTTAATGTGATATCCAATAATTAAACATAAAGTAAAAATCTTTATGTTCCTTAAATTGAATTAAATTTCCACATTTAATGTGCTAACAGATTTAAAGGGATTTTTCTTCCTTTTTGCGTTGGTGTGGGTAGCCATTACTCACTTTCTCCTCATAGAACAAATTCTTCTTACTACAAGGAAAATTCCATGTAACGACCCGGATTTCTTAACCGTTTTAAAAGCTCATTAACCTTGATAATATGACAACTTAAAATCGTTTCTAAAAAAAAGGGTTATCAGAGTGCATCAAAATCCGAATCATTAATAAAAATCATTCTTTCATTTTTCATTCGTTAAAAGAAATTATTCATAAAAGTTGCGGAAGCATAGTTAAACGAGAAAATCTACCTTTACCGAATAACAAGTAATTATCAGAAAATGTCATTCAAAACATAATTGAAATTCAAGGTGTTTAGTTCCCAAATAAAACTTACATAATATTTCAAATATTCAAGTAAAGGCAATGAAAGGAAAACGTAACGTTCGTGAGAGATAATCATTCAACATTTGTTCTTATTGATTTTCCTTTTATTTTATTCCTTCGTACCGTACTACTACTCCATTGGCGTCTTTATCGGACCTACCGTAGGGCTCCACCGGAATGACCTCTTCCTTAATCTCTGGCATAATCCCCTCGTTACCTACACCACAAGTAAGGACATGAGCTTACGCCCAATAAGGAGATGGGGGGGAAACAATTATGCATTTCTCTCTTTAGTTCTTCTTGGAATGGGGGGCCACCCAAACCAAATTCTTTCATTACGTTCGTTTTCTTCGTTCGTTCTTAACTCATACATCGAGCTAGAGATTGAAGGTTGTCCTTTGAGATGACCTAGCTGTACGGCTCTAACCTCCTGTGTGCATACTAGTCCCTTTCTTGACTTGGTGAGAGTGTATCCTAGCAGCTAGGCTAGATCCGGACTAGCCATCTACCCCAACTCCCTATTGGTTCCTTTTTTCAGGCGTATCCAGCCTTCTAGGTTCTTTCTCTTTCCGGCGTATCCCGCCTTTAGAGTTCTTTCTTTCTCCTCCAGCGTATCCCGCCTTTGGAGTTTCTTCCCTCCTGGCGTATCCCGCCAGGAGGGTTTCTTCGGTGATGGACGTATCCCGCCCATCCCGAACATTCCTTTTTCTTAGCATTTTTCCTCACTCGTGCATGTGGGTACCATCCCGAAGGTTACCCCCTACTTGGTTTCTATTAATCATGAACTCAACCTAGTTTTTTCCTAATTAAAGCATAGCATATATAGGGAGCAATATCAATACTTAGGAGATCCACATTAAACAAGGAATGAAACAATATTAACACATACTTCACATAATAAAACAACATTTAACTACCACTCCTTATCACAAAACAACATATGCTTTCACATATAAGGAAAGTAATGACAACTTAAGCTGAATATAATGGACATGCTGCGTAATTGACATGCTTCATATCTTTAAAGAAAACAGCAGTAAATCAAACTACGAATGAAGATATCATAACATACTTTTTAGCTACATACTTCTAACCGACTATTCCATCAGAATTACGTTCAACCATTCTTGCTTTCAATCGGACATAACCAAAGAAGAAACAAGCAACTAAACTTGCTTTTACTAGATAATACGTAATATGGAAATAACGATGATTCAATTAACGAAACATGTTTTCTACTCAATTATCATGCGACAAAAAATTCAGATGAATAAACTGCGAACATACAGCGAACGATCAACATAATTAGTAATGAACATAGCAAGAGGCAGCAGTAAAACATACGAACATATGTTCAGTAGAAAATACTTGCATTAGCTCTATCACTAATCATGCTTTTGACAGTAAAGAGAAAGATAAGATAGCAGCGAAAGGAACATTTATACGTGTATTAGATTTTCTTACTTTGACAGCATTTCTACATAAAAACAATTGACTACATCATGCTATTGACAACAAAACGTGCTTCTCAATATCTATACGTAGTAGACAAACATTTCCAACTAACATGTAAGCAGTAGGAAATCTTTAGCTAGCAACTAACATAATGACCAACGTAAGACATTCATTATTCATTCTTTAACATTACATTTCAGACATAAAATTCCTTTTCCATTCATTAGAATCTTATCCAGATCCCTTTTCCTTCTTTTTCATCAGTTATCGTTCTTAGAAGTGATTCTCATTACTTATCATTAAACATCTAGCAATATACATAGAAGGACATATCAAAGGAAACATCTACAAAAATCAAGAAAATGCAGTAGCAACATCTCAAGAAACACAAAGTTTATTAATAAGTTATGCATAATCTTTAACTAGCATATTCTATAAACTACTTACTTATCAAGAATTCTCTTCAACGTGAAAGAAATGAAAAATGGAAAACTCATTACAGCAGTAACGAAAAATTAAACAACGGTGTTTGTCAAGAAGTGCCTGCATATCAACTAATGAAATTAGAATGACTACCAAGCATACACACTCACAAAATCCCTATTACTTGGGTGTAGGGCACAAGGCCAAGACAATCCATTTTTTACCCTTGAAGTCAAATCTCCCATGCACCTCCTTGGTCTCCTTGTTCCAGCAGAGCTTTTCTTCAGCAGAAGACAAGAGTTGGAGAAGATGGAAGAAATAAGGGGGAGAGTTTCCTAGAAGACAAACGGAAGACAAGGCGTGCCCATAGGGTGGTCTATTGCCAGGAGACTCCTTTTCTTGCCGAAAGTGCGAGTAGTAACTTGAAAAATGCCAAAATTTGTCAATGTTTCTGACTTTTATTTCCTGATTTTTCGCAGATCTGCTGCAATTCAGACTTATGTGGACGTCGTACTGTCGTCCGCAAGACCAAAATCACACAACGAAATCTTGGCTTCAGACGAAAAAATGGCATCCCCACTGTGTCCGTACTATTCACAGCTGTGTTGACGACGCTGTGCCATCGTCCGCGTCGTCCACATATATCGTCCGAATTGTCCTAAAAATTTGACAGATTCATTCGGACGATGAATCTAGGCGTCCACAGTCGTCTGCAATCGTCCGCAACACACTAGTTTTGGGACAGATTCATTTGGAAGCTGCCTTGAGTCGTCCGCATCATCCGCACATACATAGCTTACGTCCGCAACCTCACTGCACAGTGAGTTTAGGACGCAAAATGGTGTCCTAAAGTCCTTAAATTTATCATTTTTCGTATTTTCGTCTATGTCTTGCCCGAATTAAACACCTACGAGGTTAAACATCGCAACTTAACATCCATAGAACGATGCATTATATAATATCACACCCAATTTACCTCCAAAGTCTTGATTACATCGTTTATCCAAAAAACTTAGGATCGGGTTGTTACATTCCAGGTGGCTACATTTTAACGCAAGAGATAATCTCTGATTTCAACTTTTGAGAACTTGATTCTGATTGAACTGAAAAACGTAAGGTGTTGTTTTTATCGTCTAAGAATTTTTATTAAATTTGGATTTTTAATTTAGGAATTTAATCTTGATTCAGATCAAGAAAAATTAGATAGTAGAGACGATATGCAAAGAGAAAATTCTACAAAAATTCTAAGAAACATCGTGGTAAGTTTTGATATAAACCCAAAGTTTTAGAATTTTGTTCAAAAAGGAGGATTTCTCTTTACAGTTCAAAATTGAATGGGTAATAATTGGTAATCTTGGAAACTAATTTGCATTAAGTTATTATAATTTTAGGTCGGAATTAGAGGGAGATCAGAAGAATTTCATAAGCGACGATTGTTGGATCATCAGATCGATCATTCAAATTGAATTGGTCTGGACCAGATCAAACTGACCTAAACTGAACCAAACCGATATAAAGAAGACTAGACCAAACCAGATTGGCCTAAACAAAACTAGACCATATTGATTTGAATCGAGTTGGACCAAACTAACTCGGACCGGCCTAGACTTGATTGAACTAGTTCAACTAGGTAGAGGGTTTTTTTATGTAAAAAATTGCATTGATTTCTAACATATTATTTTATGACGTGTTCTCATATAAAATGACATTTTCATTTTATGGTTAATTGGTTTTCGTATTATGTAAGTATTTTTCACTAGACATATTTTTATTTGAGCATGCACATTCATTTTTATTGACCATCTTGGTCATGTAAACCAATTTTGATCGAGCCATATGGGGGTCATGTTTTTGGTAAGCATATTCGATTGTTGGAAGATGTATTTGTTTATTGTTAACTAGAGTAATATGATAGTTGTATGTGTCCTATCTCTGGCTGCAAAATTCTAAACCTAAGCAGCGTTCATGGCTTTGCGATCCCTAGGTATTGTCAGTATTATTGTATATGTCTACGACATAGTGTGTCTGGAGTCCATGAGTAGTTTCATTTTCACTAAGATTTTCATGTTTGAAGTAAAATTCTATTGTACGTATGTACTACATTATAGTGAAAACTTTTAAAACTTGCCCTACTATTTGTTTTCTACTCAATTTTTATTATACATTTTATAAATGACATGCTCACATATTGTTTTCAAAGTATTAACACTGAATGTAACACTCTATCTTTACTAAGTTAAGTCGACTCACCTCAAACGACTACCACCTTTCACATCTTAGCCAAGAAGATCCCCAATGGCTGATGCAAGATTGAGCTTGGCATTTTTATTAATTGTATTAATTGCTATTTTCTTTTAGAGTTCATTACTGGTAAGATATGACTATCTCTTATGTATTTTCTTTTAGTGGTTTGTTATGTTAACCTTTATTGTGCATAAATTATGATTGGACTTATCATTACCCATTTTGGTGTTATTGTTGCTCCTTTGATCTATCCTAGTTTTATTGGGCATTGACTTTATTTTTATTTAAGTCTTCTGCTACTATTTGGATTATTTAAAGTTAAAGGTCAGATAGTTTGGTTTGTTCTCAAGTTAGGTCATTTCCTGTTCTGTTTTGGGTTCCTTGCGAGACATGACAATTAACATTCTCAATATTCATTTATTTTGTCACCAACATAAAAAGTTTACATAAAATAACTCATACAAAACTTTACTAAGTACATAAAAAATAAATGGGAAATTAACAAATCAACCACTGTACTATGTGATCAATGACAAGTCAATCACTGGACAATTTTCGCTAATGACTTAAATACAGAACTATAGGAAATGGACGATGCAAACATCGCAGTTAGGTTTTCCATTGAAAAACGTTGTCATTCTACTGCATAACATTGTCTTTCCGCAAAACAATTTTAAAAGATTACTTTCCAAGTGGAACAACGACGTTTCCTCTGCAGAAAGATTCTGTTCCATGGAAAGGCGACATTCTACCTAGGGAAAGATTACGTTCTGTCATGGGAAGAACACTTTCCGCAGAGGAAAGAGTACTTTCCCTTGCAAAAAGTGATGAGCACTGGATGATGGCGATGGACTAGGAAGAGGAAAAGGAAGATGGTGATAAGAATCGGATGATAAAATCGAGAGGAGAGAATTGTTTTCGATGACAAGAAGATGCTCGAAAAACTAAAAAAAGTGGAAATTGTTTTTGATGACGAGAAGACTATGTTGGAGCTTCTCGGATTCGTCCTCACTGTAAATATTGCTTCAATTATTATGATTTTAGCATAAAAATGAAGTATAATTAGAATTTGCAGAGAGTAATATTTCGGCATCGTCTTCGCGGTAATATTTCTTTCAATAGGTAACGGTGATGTTTGCATTGTCCATTTTTCATAGTTCAGTGCTTAAGTTGTTAGCAAAAATTGTTCAGTGGTTGACTTGTCATTATTTTCATAGTACAGTGATTGATTTGTTAATTTCCCAAAATAAATTAAAGCTGTAGAAGAGTAATAAGTACAATGAATTAAAATAGTTATATATATATATATGTGTGTGTGTGTGTTATTATAATTATGATGAAATTATTATTTTTTATTTAACATGAATCACTAGAAAATTTAAATTTCATAGAACCTATTTTATATATTTCATAGTACATGAGTGTCTCAATTATGGAAGAAAGATCTTAGTCGACCTAACTTTTAAATTTGTCCACGTAATGCATTGCCACCCATTTAGCACAAGCAGGACAGCTTTCCATCTTTCTCAAGCAAGTATAAACGTTGTTATAACACTTTATTTGAAACGTCATTTTACCTTGCATTTTTTAGGCTTGCATCTACCATGTGTATCCTTCCTGACAAGCAGCCCTCAACCGATGAGCATCATTGTAGGTGAATTTTATCCCGTACCCATTCTTCAAAGCATGATCAACAATTTCTATTCTAAATTTATTTAGTGAACTATAATTCTTGTCAAAACTCATACCAGCAAACGTGCATTTTGCATGTGATGATCGTCTAGGCTTACTCTCGGCCATGTCCATGTCTTCATCCCTATTGGATTCGCATAATGAATAGAACTCCACCTCGTCTAGAGTTGCCAAGACAAAATGTACTACTATAGCAGCTTCGTCTCCAATTGCACGTACCTCATTTGCCAAAACTATGAATATGGGCCCCACTTCAACTTGGCAATTAATAACAGATTTCTCGACACACCATTTGATGTTCATCAAATGCTTCAACTTTGCTAAAAAGTGGTACACTTCAACTCTCAGACATCTTTAGGGTTCGGTAATTGCTGACAAAATCACTGAGAAAATCGCGATGAGTATAGTGTGAATTTATACAAGGCAGATGATACACAATGATTCGCGGCGGATCATTATCAACCTACTGCAGATTGTGGTCAATCTGCGGTGGAACATTTCCCAATCCACTGCTGAACATTAATATTATAATGTTATTTTTTAAAATATTGATTAGCGGCGGAACAAAATCAATACATGTTCGTTCCGCTGTGGAATGAAATCATTACATTTAACGAAAAATATGACAGCGATGTTTGCGGGGACTTTTTCTCATAGTTCAATGATTAATTTATTAACAAAAACAGTTTAGTGATTGACTTAATATTGATCACAAAGTACGATGGTTGATTTGTCATTTTCTCTTATAGTTGGGCCTATCAAAAGAATTGCCCCCGTGCGTAAATCCTTTACATGAAAGGCAACGGTAAGAATTCAACAAAAAGATGGTAAGTGTTGCAAAATAGGTAAATGGATATAAGGTTCTTTTCCATTGTGAAAACACAAAGAATATTATATAATTCAAAAGTACGAGAAGAGATAAAAAGATTGATGTAACCAGTGTGAGTGATTGCAAGACTCGATCCATTGCCAATCATAATGTCATCTTGGTTGTCTTAAGGAGTATGAATTGACAAGCTGTTTAAGTCCGCGATGACATGGTGAGAGACCCCACCATCAAGCAACCAAGTGGCGGTGCCTATGAACTCAACAATGGCATAGTTTGCTGGAGGTTGCCATGGTGACGTGGGATGTGGTGCTTGTAAAAGTTGTGGTTGTGGGAGTGATTCAGATGACCAGTGAGGTGACAAGGTGATGTGTGAGACAATGCTTGATTGTGTGACCCTGAACTCCACAAGCTTTACAATAGCTGAATTGTGGTTGCATAAGACATAAATCAGGACGTGGGGCACCGAAAGACATTGTAGTGTTGGGAGTGGAGTGTGGAGGAGGGCCCCAAGACTGCATACTGTGTTGGTTTATAGGATTTGATGCAGCTTGAAACAAAGATAAAGAGTTTTTATGTTGTAAAGATGCCTCGTTATTGATACGTTTTTCATGAAGTTCATTGAAAGATAAGCATAAACAACCACCACAACTGCTTTGTATTCATCCTCGTGCCCATCAAAGATTTTATCAATAAGATCCTCTTCATCAATCGATTTACCAAGAAGAACAAGTTCATTCAAGCTATTATTGATGAATTGCATGTAATCAGAGAAACTTATAGAGCCTTGAACACACTTCTTTAATTGATCTTTGATCTGTTAACTGTGACCATGAGATGGCTTGGCATAGGAGTTGGCAAGCATCTTGCATACTTCGTGAGATATGGATGTGTGGATGAGAAGCGGCTATATTGGAATAGAAATAGCACAAGAAGAGCATTAAAGATGAGGCGGTCTTGAAGCTTTCACGTAGAATAAACAAGATTTTGTGCAAATGTGTCATTCTCAAGAACAGTGGGTGGTGGACAATGATGGGTACCATCAATAAATCCCTGTAGACCTTCTAACAATGCATGGATTTGGAGGCTCTAGGTGTAGTTGGTAGAAATGAAATTAATCATTTTGGAGAGGTTGATAGTGTCAGGACCTGTCCCACATGGGTCCCAACTTCTGGAATCTCGGAGTGGGAGGCAAGCGACCATCCTTGCTTTTATCACCCGAGCTGCCAATATTATCTGCACTTGAAAAATGGGAGGGACCACATAATGAGTTTCATAAGCCCAACAAGAATCTTAATGTAAGAATTAATTAAACTAAAGTGATATCACATCTAATCATATAGAAACACACAACATAATTAATCCTTACAACCTTACTCTCTTTCTTAAGATTAATCATCCACTTGTATGCACACATATTTCATATTCTATGTGTTTACAAATACCCTAAACATTTTTAACCAATGTTTAATCTCAATTGTTTTACAAAACTCACTCCGCATTTCTAATTAATGTCCAATTCCATTTGCATATTACACTTCTTTATGTGTGTAAGAAGTGTGTAGTTTATATATATATATATATATATATATATATATATATATATATATATATATATATGAATATTTAGACATATGAGTTAGATAATCATAACTCAATCATACTTTTTCTTCATGTGCAACTAACTTCATGCACACCTTAACCTCAAGTGCAACTCACCATATGCACTTGCTTCCCAATCTTATACAACACCACCTTAGAGTATTTCACATTAGTATACTCCAATTGACTTTCTCATGGTACATTATCTTTTGCATAATTTTTCTAGAATGTTATATTTATTTAAAATTCTAGATTAGTAGTATTGTATTTACATTTAGCTAATTTATTATTAACTCCATTCCAATTCTCTACATAGAATTAATATTCTTCTATCTATACGCATGTAACAGTGATGTGAATACAACCACCTTTCATTCTAAATATCATGGAAGCTCTATGTCATATTGTTATCTTTAATTGATATATATACCATATATTCCTTGTACTAACATTTTAATGTTTATGTTAAGACAATCCACAACTAATTTACAAACAATAGCATAGGTTCACAGAGACCTACTCACTTGTCATTCTCGAGGAAATAAAGGGATGTTCAGTTGCTCCTTCTTTAAGCCCATGAGAGAATGCACCATTGGGTTCTGGTGTTACCAATGTGCACCTTCTGAAAGATCACCAAGAGTTTTGATGTTACTCGGGTAGACCTTTATCCATCAATTACAAGATGAGTCTTCAAACTGGCTAGCATAAATGCACCACCTTTATACATATGTTACCTACACAATGGACGCTAGAGTCAACCAACGTGCGTCTAAAAGTCATATATGTTTACAATTGCAAATTATATAGTCTCTCTCTTAATTAGTTTTACGAAGTCTAATATGCAAGCAATCATAACAAAAAGTAAGAGAATAAGAAAAGAGAATGCAAATGATTTGTTAACGTAGTTCGGCTAAATTGCCTACGTCCACACTCCAAGGCTCTTTCTTGAAGAGTCCTTTGTCAATAATACTTCTAGGTTACAAGTGATTGATCTTCTAGGTGTCAATCAAACCTTTCAATGACTATTCAAAGGCATTAGCCTTTATGCATTCCACAATCAACAAATGTAGTGGTTTGTAGTTTTAAGAACAATGACCTAATTTGAAAATTGAAAAATCTCAAGTTTAGGAATAAGAGAAGTTAGGTTTGGGCTCAAGATTGAAGGCTCAGAATTTGCAAATGAAATCGGCAGCACTTCGTCATAGATGTCGTAGTTGGTGAGCTTCTATTTATAGTTAGCTTCAAAATTCGTGAATACTAGTTGCCCTTTACTATTCATCTAGGTAACCACGATATATCCCACTACGGATGTCCACAATTCATGACTGGGTATCCCTGAAAGGCTTCATTATGAATTTTGTCTCTTGAACTAGATTGCCACAAAATCCTCTGGGTGTCTATTGTGGGTGTTTGCACTCGTCTCGGGGCATTTGCAAAATATCCTTAAAAAGCACTAATTTGGGACTGGGCTTCAGTAGATGCCTCCAGACTTTCGCAATTTATCATTCGAAAAAGCATTTCCTTGGGTCTGGGCTTCCGCAAATTGCACTGGGCGTCTAAAAAAGGCTAGTGCATCTAAAAAAGCTTTCTGAACTGGGAGTCCACAAGTTCTTCCATTTCGCACATGGCTTGACACTAGGCTTCTACAATTTATGACTAAGAGCTCACATAGAGTGATTCTTGACAATCTTGTTGACTAAATCTCAAAGTATAAACTTATCCTATGATGCATGGACTCAATAAATACATTAGGACATCCAAATACCCACTTTAAAGACTATTTTCAAGGTGTGTAAGTTTATATACTTTCAAATATAATCCATTCAAATATATATTCAACAACAATTTATACTTATAATCATCAATAACTTAAAAAGTATAATTAATTAATTACACTCATAATCAAACTAGTTATACTTAATATCTATTAAGCCAATAATTTTCTCCCTTTTTATGATGGCAATACTTATTTTAAGTTATACACTAATTGACTAACTCCCCCTTAGTTCATGCACTAAATTGAATTAACCTACTCCCCTTTAATTTATGCCAAATATTTTGAGTAAATATCTCTTTTTTTTGTGTACTCTTACCCTTCGTTAAAAAATATAATAGAATATCCCTTGTATATGCTATCTCCCCCTTTGTCATTAGCAAAAAGAATTACCAAGCATAAGAGCAAACAAGAGAAATAAAAGAACACACAAAATCAAGAGCAAGATATATCAATAAGCATCAAAGAAGAAAATCAAGATGTATCATAGTAATATAAGCATTTCATATCAATACAATCATCAAAATAAAACAGGTTAAAGTTCAAACATCATAGAAAATTAGAAATATAATATCCAAGTATAAAAATTTAAAGTGGACTAAATCTATGCCTAGGGTTGGTATTAGAGGGCTGAGGAATGTTGGGCTCTATTGGAGGATGATGCTCAATAGCGAAAGTACGGGTCTAGCAGTTGTGAGAGACTTGCTCAAACTAACGACAAAGATCATGAAGCTTTTCTTGAGTTTCTATCTTAAAGCACACTTAAGCTGAACTTAGATCATGAGCTTGACGAACTAACTCTTCAACGGTAAATGTGGGCTGGAAAGACTAGCTAACATAATATCCAACTTCTCTTCAATAGTGGATAGAGAGTGAGAAGAGTGAGGAGGATATGGCTGAAAGGGAGTATCCTCCATGGGAATGTCAAGAATCATAGCATAAGCTACAGAAGGAGCCGGATGAGGGGCAACTGAAGTAGAGGCTAGATGGTCAGCTTTGAAATCCCAAGTTCCTTTGACTTTAATAATATCCAAAGAAGCTAAAGTGTTGGGGGTGTAAACATCTACTTCCTTGACTCATCCAAAGGAATAGCTATCCCAAAGCTCTCAATGATCTTCTCCACGAATAAGTTATATGGAAGGTTTTTGGTGCAATTGTTGAGGATGTCTATTATATGATGCTAGACTATATATCTAGGATTGAATCTCTTCCCATTGTATATTTTTATCATCAAGTAGAGATCCATGTGACTCACATGATCTTGATGTCCATCTCGACAAATTATGGTGTGAGAAATCAAATAATGGATAACACATAGTCTTAGCATTTAAATCCTTGAATTTTAGTTTGTGAAAAGCTACAATCTCGAGATAGTGGTGTATTTATTGAATCAAGCCAAATGATACCTAATTGGATCCTAATATTGTTAAAGGTCTTCTCATCTAAAGATTTTGTAAATATATCGACTAATTGATTTTCGAAATTAACAAATTCAAGAGATACGTCACTTTTTTGGCGTGATCTCAAATGAAATAATACCTAATCTCTATCTATTTGGTGCGAGAGTGTTGGATTCGATATTTAGAGATGTTGATGAAACTATTATTATCACAACTAATATGAGTTTTCTTATATGATTGGTCATAATCTTCCAAGGTTTGTTTTATCTAGAGTACTTGAGCACAACAACTATCATAAACTATATATTCACTTTCGACTATTGAAAGAACTACGTAGTTTTCCTTCTTAGAGAACCATGAGACTAAGGATTCTCCTAAGAATTGATATGTTCCAATTGTGCTCTTATTATCAACTAGACTTCCAGCATAATCGTAGTCGGTGTATTCCACTAATTCAAATAAAGTTCTTTTAGGATACCATAATCCTCAATCATAAGTCCCACTAAGAAATTTGAATATTCTTTCTACTGCATTCAAATGAGACTCTTTTGGACATACTTGGAACCTAGTACATAAACAAACACTAAAGAAGATATTCGGCCTACTACCCACTAGGAAAAGTAAAAATCTGATCATACCTCTATATCTCTTTATGTCTACACACTTTTCATTTTCATTCTTGTCCAATTTAGTAATAGTGTTCATTCGAGTATGAGAGGGTTTAGAGCTATCAATTCCAAATATTTTAAGAACTTTTTAACATATTTTTTTGGGTTTAAGAAAATACATTCATTAGATTATTTAATTTGTAAACCAAGAAAATATCTTAACTCCTCCATCATACTCATATCAAATTCACTGTGCATTAATTGTACAAACTCTTTATAAAATGAGTCATTTGTTGCACCAAAAATGATACCATAAACATAGATTTTCACAACAATGATATCACTACCCTTGTGCTTGGTGAACAAAGTATAATCTATCTTTCCTATCTTAAAATCTCTTTCTAAAAGAAATTTACTTAATTAGTCTTTCATACGAAGCTCTTGGTGCTTGTTTCAATCCATATTGTATTTTATTGAGCTTATAGACATGATCTTCATTATCATGTGTTTCGAAGTCTAAGGGTTGTTCTATATTTATTTCTTCCACAATATAACCATTCAAGAAAGCAATTTTTACATCCATTTTATAAAAAGTATAGTTCTTATAACAAGCATAGTAGCATATGAATGAACTCCAATCAAGCTACTGATGCAAAACGTTTTCCCAAAATCAATTAATACTTTTTCATTATAACCTTTTTCAACTAATATTACCTCAAATAATGTGCATAAGATTTCATTCATCGTGAAATCTAATATATAGACAATTAAAATTAGTTATTCAAATTTCAAATCTACCTAGGATCCACAAATGATGGGTTGTTGCAACTAAAACATATTTATAAAATTTAAACTACAAACTAACTACATAATTGAAAAATAAATAATAAATAAATATTATATCAAACAGAGTAGGTGTTAACTTAAATTCATCCTAACTTAGTACGATTGTCTTCTGATAGATGGATATTTTTAAGTAATACAACTTGACATTTTTTTAGCACTAATTCATGAGGTGGGAAGGTTGATGGTGCAATTGTGTTTACAAAATCATGTGTCCTCACATTGTGAAATCTGACAAATTGACTGGTAAGTTGTAAGAATTGAAATATTTCCTTTAGTGATATAGGAGTTACTAAAATGGTATTCATGGCTGATGGGCTTTGATTGGTGGGGTCACAACCAAGAGGCAGTCTAACATCCCATAACCTTTTCCGTATAAAAAAAAATTCTTTCTTTTAAAAACAATCAAGAGGAAAAACCAGAGCAAACATCCAGCAGAAGTCTTTTACATTTAAATATCACACACCAGAAGTTTAAAAACTATTTAAACAAGCATTACTAAAACATTTATTTAAAACTAATTAATTATTTAAAACTAATTAAAGCTAATAGCACTTAAAAACTCTTCAAACAATTAAACACGTTTATTCCATTTCCGTGAGCCATATCCCAAGGTCAATGTCGCCAATAGCACAAACACCCAACCTAGCAATACTCCATCAGCTATGTCCTTTATCAGCTTTATCCAATCATCGGCTCCTTATCTACATCAACGAAACCTAATTATGAGCATAAAGCTCAATAAGCGGTATAAACGTAAAATATGAAATATACATACAACTCTTAAAGTCTGTACTAAGTTTTCTGTTTCACTTATCTGTTATTGTTTCTGTCTTTTACTGTTATTTGTTCTGTTTTGTCGGGCATGTCCAACTAGACCATAAAAAAACTATTGATTTATCTTTGGTTTCTGTGCTAGGCATATCCAACCGGACCAAAAAAATAATTGTTTACGTATATTCCGTTTATTTCTGTTACTGTTCTATTTTCATTTAGTTCCAGTTACCCATCCAAGTGTTAGAGATGTCAACTTAACAAGGTAAAGCAATTTATGCACAAGACGACCAACTCAAGAGCTCACATCCCTAATCACCTATTTACGTTTATTCATTTATGTTTTCATTTAGTTTCAATTACCCGTCCAAGTGTTAGAGATGTCAACTTGACAAGCTAGAGCGGTTTATGCACAAGGCGACCAGCTCAAGATCCACATCTCTAGCCACCTATTTACGTTTATTCATTTTCATGTACTTTAGGATTCCAAGTCTTAACATTGTTGTGCGCATACAATTCTATCTATGTGTTCCTTGATCATATCCTTAAAACGTGATTCGTCCTAACTAAGGAACTGAACCTAAATATAATAAACATACAATTCATAACAAGCAATCAAATAAACAATAAACACTCCCTAATTCTCATGATATAGGTCCTTTCGGACAAAACACATGCAATGCCACTTACCTAAAGTCTTTAGCTGTAATGAGTTAACACTTTAAGATTCTTCACAAAACCTATTCATTGGTCACATGAAATTATTAATGATGATTCACTAATAATCAACCCTAATTACAAGCAATGCATTGCTTAACAGATCTCCTCAATCCAACTTAACCATTTATTCCAACAACCACCTTGTCCTACAACTCACCTCAACAATTTATACTCCATGATAATAACCAACTTCATGGATAACACCCTAATACTTAGATTCAACTTAGCATACATGAAGTGGCTTTACAATTTCCAAGCATAATATTCCAAGGCAAATAATTCATTTTCCACTTATAACAATCATAATAATTAACCAACACCATTTTTTTTACTTGAAAATAATAGCCAACAGAACTTAAACCTCAAACAATAATCTTACTATTATGCCTAGAATAAGTCTACCAATGACATGCTTACCTCAGAATCAAAATCAACATAACAGACAAAAAACATTCCATATAATAATTCCATTAAGAAACGTGAGTGAAGGTCAATTACCTAAATCCAAGAATTGGAAACCAAAGAAACTCCTCTTCTCCAAAACCTTGTAGTTGTTTTTCACCCTCTAGTTTCTCTCCTCTGTAAACTATCCAGAACCACTCGGCCTCCTATCTCTCTCTCTGAACCATTTCTCTTTCACTCAAACTCACAGTAGATTTCTCTCACAATCTTTAGTCACTCACTTGGTTCACCTTTCATCCAAATACTCACAACTCTTCAAACCTCATCCTCACAGAACTCTCTAAAACTTTTAGCAGAGTAACTTTAGTTTTTCCTTCTCCCTGAAAGCTGCCTCCCTTCACCCATATATATAAACCACCTCCATGACCCTTCAATGTCTATTCGCGTGAAGACAGACGACCAAGGATTGCAGCGTCTTCAACGTCTAGCGACCCTTCGACGTTTAGACGTTTCAGACTACTATTCCTTTCATCTTCAGCGTCAGTTAAACTTCTCCAGATAACTATCATAATTGGCGGTTGATCAATTTTCTTCAGTAGCCGATTGACCACCATGCAATTGATTGACCTTGGGAATCCTTCTTTAAAATTTAGCGGTCGATCGCGTCGGTCGATCGACACCTCGTTGATCGACTGCCCTGAATGACCGTGAGCTTCCTTTTTCATATATACGTATTTCCTCCAGATTACTTCCTTAACGTGATATTTATATGTATATTCTATATACATGAATATCCCCATTAAAGTACATACATTTATATGACCTTATAACCTCATTATTAACTACTTTCAATATTACTTCTCTTAACTCTAACTATCATTTTCTAACCTTCCAATTCATTCTTGTATCACTTAAACAAACTTTATATCCAAGACCAACATGCACTAAATCCATAAATATATATTTGAATATCGATATCAATTAAACCAACTTATAGTATATGTTCCATCATTCTTTCTTCACCTTTGCCCAAGTCAAATTCCAATAACTGATAAAAACCCTATTATTCTCAAGCTTTCAGTCCTTACAATATCCAAATATGTTCAAATAAATTCTCCCTTACTAATTCCACTAATTGTCGATCTATTCGATATCATTCTATCTAACTCCAAATATCATCAAACAATTCTCCAACTAATCACAATCCTTCCTATAATATAAATAATCTGGGTTTCTAGGTTCACTTATCCAAATCTGTTTCACTTGACTAATATCTTAATTGTTCATTTTAGCTCTAAATACCGTAGAATTATCACTTAAGCTATGCCTTCAACTCAACGAAAATTCAGAATATTACAGGCAGACCTAACAAAAATACCGAATCGAGCAACCCGATCTCCCAACTTAATGCTTGGTTCACACCAGAATACTTGAACACAATCAAATTCATAGCCCACACAAGATGGTCATATGTCCACATAGTGATTACAAGAAATAATAACATAAATTTATTAAACATTGTGCATCAACCCAAAAGCCCAAACATCATATAAACATTTTTATACAGACTCAAATTCAAATAAGTCACTAGCACAAATATCACTCAGAAGAGATTTTAGGGAAAGGAAGAGGAAAGTCCACCACTGAAAAACTACTCCTAGCTACCCTTACCTTTACATTGAATGGATGGGGGATTAGTGACTAACTCAGTGTAACACTTGAGAATTTTAATTGATGTTAAAGTAAGGTTGGAGGTTTAGATTTACAAAGAGTTATTTGGATTGCTCTCGAATGAATTTGCGGCCAATCAGGGTATAATTAGTAGTCAACTGGTCCAAGGCAAGCTCGGGTCTCCATGGAAATGTTGGGATCTGCATAAGCAAGGAAGTTTGTGAGCATCATCAAATTTGGTTGTGAACGTCAAATAGTAAATGTTTCTTGAGACTAGGTAATACACAGTGTGGCAGATATCCGAATTTGGAAAACCTCTTTTTGGAGTGGGCATTCGGCATAGGTTATGGTTTTCAAAATATTTTAAGCGGGCATTCATGTATGTGTACGGATGTCTGCATTTGAAAACCCATCTCACAAATGGACAATTGAAAGGTAAAACATGCAATTTGGACTAGACGGTCGATCCATGGGAAAAGTGCCTTGGGTACTATCGTGGTTCATCGAACATTTAAATAATGGTCATTTGCAACTAATGTGTAGATTTTTTCACAACGGATGTATAGTGTCCATAGATAGGTTGGCATCCACAACAGATTTCCAATACTGGATTTCCTTTGAAAAATAATGATGCAGACGACCGAAATCAAGAGCGAGCATCTGGAAAGTCGAAAAGTCACCTGTAAATAGGTAATTAGGTGTCACGTTCTAAGGGTTAGAAACATGCTGACTAAGCCAAAAAATTGCTGATGGTTGTGACACCTCAACATCAAGTGATGACACACATTTTTATAGATTGACATGTCAAAGAAGTGTCACCATAATGTATTGAGAAACTCTAGCTGAGAGATCTATTTTGAAAGAGGAAGAAATTCACAAGAAGCTACAACTCTCTCCCTTTTTACTCTCTGAAGGTTTTTAGTTTAAGGAAATTACTTGATTAGGTTGTTGTAATAGTGCTAAAACCACAAGGAGAGGAATGTTTGTATGTGTTCTACCTTCAGACCTACATCACAAGGATAAGGTTATTGATGACTTGAGGATGTGTTGTTTGTTTAGACATTAAGCTCTTTATATGATGGTAATTATTGAATTGAGGATATGTTGATTGTTATAGTTACTATGTACAGTTTCTTGATGAATACATTGACTTGACGATATGTTGTATTAATGTTAGATGATAGATTAAATTTTATGTATTCATGTTCATGGATCATGGTTTTCAAGAAAGAATACGAAAATGTTTTCTCATATGATATTTTTCGTGTAAGAAAGATAAAGAACAATATCAAAATACGTAAGAAGCTGATGCACCACAAGGCCTAGTTACTAGAGCCCGTGCCAAGAAACTTATTATTCTCTTCACTATTTCTGATTTTGCAAGAGGAACTATATTGGAGGGCCTAGAAGATGAACCTAGCCTTGAAGATAAGGAAAGACCAATACACTTGACCACTTGGAATGTCCATGCAACTCACGGTTCCCAAATCCACCCGGAGACAAGCTTGCCTTTACAAGATCGTGGCTACTTATGAGGAAAGCTGATGATGTGGCAAGTTAATGTGTTTCAAGACATTCTAATCCTTTGGTAGATGGTAGGAATGCATGTGTCTCTTTTTTGGATTGATTATTGGACACTTGGTTAATTTCTTGTTGGTGTTCTCGACTATGTGTGTTAGCTGAGCACCATATATTATGTTGTTTTCTTTTGAGGTTATTTTTCTTATTTTCCTTTTAGGGAAAACCTTGTGGGGTATATATACCCTCACTAAGGGATGTCTGAACCTAATTTGAATTATCATTAAGTGAAGCTTGTCTCTTTTGTGTGGAGTTATCTCTTGCACTCGGCCTCCAATTCTTAGGGCAACCCAAGAAATTGTTTGTGTAAAAACCGAATCCACTTCTTTCTTGAATTTTCTTGGAGTGGATTTTTGTTGCTGACCTTCCCATCAGCTCTTTCCAAAGTTGATATCCAGGGTGGAAAATTGGAAGAATTGTCGTGAAGCAAGGTGAAGTGGTTCTTCTAAACAAAGGACCCATTGAAGTCAAGGGTTGTAAGCATAGCACCACTTAGACCAGCTTGTAAGTGTCTGATTTTTAATTCTATTCCTAAACAAATCAGGCTTTGTAATTTGGAGGGCTGTCAGGTAACCTTTTGAGGGGGATTGGTTTCAAATTTTGCATTATTTGGTTATGAGAAAAAAAGTTGTGTGCTATTAATTTTCGGATTGAAAAGTGTTTTTTTTATTGGTGTTGTTTCGGGAAGGTCACTTTGCAATCGTATAACTTTTGTTCATTTTCAAATTGACTCTTGATTTTTGGAGGGTCTTCTGTACCTAAGTAAAAAAGAGTGTGGTCGAAATTTCATTTCATTTCATTTGGCTCAGGAACGTGTAAGTGTGACTCTTTCAATTTCAAACTGAAATTCTGTGTTATTGGTACCCTTTCGGGTGAGTGAACTTTACAAACACATAACTTCTTCTCCCAGTGGAATTTTGACTTGATTTTTGGAGGGGATATTGTAAAATGGTAATATTGGTTGCATTCTGAAATTATTATAGATTGAAGTTAAGGAGAGGAAGTTACACTATTGGCAAATCTGTGTTCTATTTTTGTTCAAGCGGATAACTGCCAACCTCTATTGTTGATCCAATTGCACCTCTTGGTGCATTAGAAGTGTAATGACATGGTTTTTATTGCCTTTTAAAAATCACATAAAATTTAAAACTTTTCTTTGACTTAAATCATTTTCTTTGCAATTGCGTAGCGAAAGATTATTTCATTCTTAAAACTATTTAAAAGACAGTAATAAAATTCTTTTTGTAAAACATTTTGTTAAACACAACGGAAGTCCTTTTTAAATGAAACAACTATATAGTTTAATTTCTTTACAAAGTCCTTTACAAAACTCTTTTACAAATCATTTTTCTTTAAATCCTTTTAGCCTAACCATCCACAAGATCCGCACATGCAAATCCTTCATCAATTGCTCCTTAACCTGTCCTTTTGTGCGTGTACCTATATCGCAAGAATCAACTAATGAGCGTAAGACTCAATAAGTGATATAAAATAAAAGGTATGATATACATGTTATGCAGTTTTTAAAATCTATTTTTTTTTTTTGTTTCTTTTCTATCTTTCCTTTTCTTTTCTTTTATTTTACATTTATTTTAACTTGAACTTTAATGAACTTGATCTCTTACAGTGAACTTAGGCTGTATGAGTGAACTTAGACCCTCGTAGTGAACTTGTATTGTACTGGTAAACGTAGGTCAGCACAGTGAACTTAGGCTAGCACTGTGAACTTATACCGCAAACAATGAACTTATATCATGATGGTGAACTTAGGCCACCATAATGCACTTTTACCGCTTTCTTACCGTAAAAAGAATTATGATGGTGAACTTAGGCCATCATAATAAACTTATACCGTTTGCCCTTTCTGTTAACATTTTGGGAATAAGCGGTGAACTTAGGCCAACTCAAACCCCTTTCATTTTCTTTACACATTTGTCTTTACTTTTATCTTTCTCATTTCCTTTACGTTTACTCATATTTCATTTCCGTTTTGTTTCTTCTTTGTTTCCTTTTCAAAACAATGCATGGAAACTATTTTCGTAACTTTTGAAAACTATGATGCATGATGCTCGTGAATGCATATAATCTCTATCTTATGATTAAAGGAATCTAATAAAACAACCAACATACAATTCACAGATCATGCTTATAAAACTGTAGACATACTATTTAAAATAGTATGCATGCTTATAAAACAATAGACATGCTTATAAAACTGTAGACTTGCTCAACATCTGTTAAAGTAGTAAACAACAAAACGTGCATATCCTATTCTTGCGATGTAGGGCCCTAAGGACCAAAGCATATGTGTATCACTTACCTGTGATCTGTAACGCGTTTAGAACTTTATTATTGTCCCGTTAATACCTTCACAAATAATTATAATTTATTTGTTAATATTTTTATCAATTATAAATTCTAACTTTCATACTGTTCTTCCATTTACTTATTTAATAATTCATTTCACATTTTTTGTCCAATTATTTTCATCAACCAATTTAACCAATATTTATCCATTTATTTTCAACAATCTCATCATTAAAATCACATATCATAACCTACCATAAATCCTCGTTCATTGCCTTTCTTCTTCACCTCCCAGTTCCACCATTTTTCTTCACTTCAACAATTATTATATATGCAGTCAACATATATTCCTTTACTTTTTAATAACCATCATTAATTTAATCCATACAAATCGGGAAGCAGTAACATAGAGGACATCTCAAATCAATAGAGCATTCTAAAACCAACAGATTCAGACTTATCATTATCCAATGAGTTATCATATTCCAACTTCAACAGGCACAGATTAATCAACATCATCCAAACAATAATTATAGTCCAACAATATTTCACTGTCACAAGTAACAAGCAAGTTTTACAATTCCACATAATTTTCCCTCGGTAAAACCCAACCATGAACAAAACCAATTTCAACAGAGTAATTTCTGAATCAAACCCACTAATTTATCAAAGGCAGCAACTAATAGAGTATTTATCCAATCCACAAGGCATAATTATTCCACAGAACACCAACCAATACATTAACCCAACAATGACCCATAAGTTGTAAAGAAAACAGGGAGCACAACCCAACTGCGACCACAAAACAGAAACAGAGAGTATCCATTACATAAATAGAATTCATCTACCAACATATTCATCATCCACATTCATAAATCGAAGAACAGAGAAAATCATTACCTGCAGACGTCACTCCTTCACAGCTATCACAATTTCTAGAGAGTTCCCTGCCTCCCTTTTCTTCTCAATTTCATCTTGTCTCACAGTAAAAGAGAGAACTTCACCCACAACTCACTCCCTCTTTCCTTTATCCTTCCTTCTCCTCCTTCTCAGTTCCTCTCTTCTTCTTTTCTATCTCTCTTATTTCTCCTCGGCCTTGCACTTTCACACCAGAGAGCACTCTCTGCCTCGTTCTCCTTCACTCTGTCTTCTCTCCATTCAGTACTTCTAATTTCTAGAATGCACACCATTCCCTGCCATAGAAACCCACACATGACCCAGCCATACCCTGTCTCACCATGACCTTGCCTTCCACGAGAGGTTGCATCCCACGTTCTTCTTCATTTCACCTCATCACTCGAGTGGATGCTAGCTGGAAGAAACGTGGAGAATTCTTCTCGGCCAAACACACTACACACAGACTGGTTCACATTGCTGAACCAACCGGTCCACTGACAGACCAATAGCGTGGTCTGTCAATCGCCATTCTAGCCATCCGCCACTGCCGATTTTCCATCCCCTGCAACTCACCGCCACATGTCAAAACGTAGCAGCAACAAATGACAGGGAATCATGACTAACCTCGGTTCAGAAAATCATAGCTTCGAGGTTCCGATTGGTCAACCCATGCCTTACAAATTGTGGCTATTCCGAGCCCTAGCCCACTGACATCGGCATCCCCACGTTCCGCCAGAGTCCGCATGCCTAGAGTCGCACGCCGGACTCCAGCTCCGCGTCACCAGTAGCCGCACTCCCGAGCCCCCTTTGCATCTTCTTCTCCCTCTCCCTGTTTCTCTTTCTCAGTTCTTCAGCGCGAAATTAGCCGAAGGCCAAATGTATCCTCCCCCCACTCTTTCCATTAGGGGTGGAAATGGTCAGTTTGGTTTGGTTTTTTTGTCAAAATAGAACCAAACCAACTCGTTTCGGTTTTGTAATTTTAAAACCAAAACCAAAACCAAAACCAAAACTAAACCGAAGACAACAAAAAACTGAGTCAAAAACCGAACCTCGGTTTCGGCTTTTATTAGTTCGGTTCGGTTTTTTTCTAAATATCAAAATTAGAGTATCAAGATTGTTTTGGTGGTTAGAGCAGCAGTCCTGGATGCTTTACAAGAAATATGTCCAAGGATTTCAAATTGCCTGAAAAATAGAGATATGTCCCCAGTCTTTAACTAATGGTTTTAATCATGTCATGTTCCCATAAACACTTTCAAATCTAGCTTCCATTCCAATTATCTAATCCACAAACCTAACACCTGCTACCATACAAAAAATCAAATCTTGCAAGAAAAATGACATAATTCATGAAAATTGCCACTGCTTGAAAATTTTGATGTAGAGAAAATTGTTATATCTTGATATTTCACATCTCGTTATCAACAATATCATGCATCATCTGTATTGGGATGAGCCCCTCTGTTCGGATTGCATCTTTACTTGGGTTTGGACTGATGAAAAACAGTGTTGGCAGCCCTCTTACCTAAACAATATGGACGCAAAAATACCTTGCACCAGAACTAATGGAAAAATTCTGCAAATGTATAAACTATAATTAGTATTATCAATGAAAAATGAAATGAATAATCAAATACAAAAATCAACATAAACACTGTCAGTGTCACCTGAGAGAAAATAATTTTGAAAATATCACTCTTTGTTTGATGTCGTCATAAAATCATCCAAATCTAAAAAAAGTAAAAAATTAGACTAACGTATAAACAAAATAATAAGCAATAATATTGAATATAACTAATAATAATTATACCTTTTTCAAATTGCATGAATTCTTCAATTGATTTGTAAATATTTGCATGTCTATTAGAATCACGAATCCACTTTGAAGACAAATGAGACTTTCTACAGTTTTAGAGCTAAGAAACTCTGAAAGGAATCTAACACTCAACCACCATAGTTGAATGCTAATTCTGAGACAATTGTTGAAATAGGAATAGCAAACACATCTCTTGCTATTTTACTCAAAGCTGGATATGTTGTAGTGTGCATTCTCCACCAATTCAACATATCCATTTCAGATGAAAAATTCTCAAGTTTTGCAGATAAATAATTTTCAACTTCATTTCCATTGGCAGACTCATCTTCATTTTTCAATGATGCATGAAATGTAAACTCAAATTCATCATCATCAAAATCGTCATGAATAACTTCAACCACAAATCTAGAAGTAGAAACTTGTTCTATGTTATTTGTTGGTGAATCAATTTTGTACTCAGCATACAACATTTTAATTGTATGTTCTAATTCCATTATCAACACATTGGTAATCTCCAATCCATGCAATGTCAATAGACAATGTTTCATGAACTTCAGTTTATATCGTGGATCAAGCACAATAGCGACATACATAAAGTGATTGACTTTACTGAAATCTCCCCAATACCTTTCATACTTAATTTGCATATTAGTGATGAGTTATCAATTCCAGCATATTTTTTGATAACTCTATGAAGTTTACAAATTTCTAAGAAAAATACATTTGCAATAATACGTAAAGTTGATGAAACTTTTAATGTCACATCATAAAATACTTTCAAGAATACTGTGAATTGACGAACGACACACCAATCTTTATCAGACAGAGGATCTTTTACATTCTCATCTTGGAAAAATTCGTATACATATTGATTGTCATATTCTTTTAACTTTGTAAAAGCTTTTTCAAACTTTTCAGCAGTGTCCAACATTAAGTATGTTGAATTTCATCGAGTTGGAATATCTAGACATACGTTACTTTTACATGTAATCTTTGCACTATCCACACATACTTTAAACTTTTGTATCTTAGAAAGAGAAGACCTAACATATTTCACCGATTTGCGAATCTTTATAATTGAATCATTATGCTCTTTTAGGCCATTGCAAATAATCAAATTTACAATATGAGCAAAACATATGACATGTATAAACTCTCCGTCAAGCACAAAACCATTCCAATTTTTAATTGTCTTAACCAAATGATTCAAAGCAACTTCATTGGCAAAAGCATTATTAACCGTGAGTGTCAAAACTCTCTCTATCCCCTAATCTAATAAACATTTTTCCATAATCATAGCAATAGTTTCTCCTCTATGATTAGGGATGACACAAAAATTTATAATTTTTTTTTTCAAAGACCAATTTGTAACAATGAAATGAGCATTCACAACCATATAATTTAGATTCTGTATAGAAGTCCATGTGTAAGTAGTTAAACATATTCTTCCAGGCAATTGAGAAAAAAAAAAACCTTCAAATTACTCTTTTCTTATACATAAAGCTTGAATATATCGTTCGCAACAGTTTTACAAGAAGGAACAATAAATTTTGGTTCCAATTCATTTGAGTAATCTATAAAACCTTTTCCATCAACAATATTAAAAGGTAACTCATCAATCACAATCATTCTAGTCAGTGTATATTGATATCTTTCTACACTAAATGATTTTACTATTAAAGAACCAACTTTACTTGCTCTTACTACCTCCTTTTTACTAAAAAATAATGTGTTTTGTGTCTTGTCTAAACTAGCCAATAATTCTTTACAAGTACTAACATGCTTGTTCAAATTTGAAGTCTCATTTTTTAATGGATGACAGACATACGAATTTCCACAGTAATTGCAAGTTGGTCGAGGATTATCCGACTTTATTGGTTCTATTTTAATGAAATAATTCCACGCTTCACATGTTTTATTTCTTTTTCCTGCTATGATTCATATTATTTTCTATCCTAACATGAAAAATGTAAAATTAAACCAATATAAACAACACAAATATTTCCAATCAACACTAAACATTTAGTATTTAACATTCGCAAATATTTCCAATCAACAGTTTCAATCAACATTTCAGTCAACAATTAGCATTCTCAATCTTTAAAAAAGACTAGTCAACAATTTAACATTTAGCATTTTTAGCATTTAGCATTTACAAATATTTTCAATCAACAGTTCAGTTAGCATTTAGCATCCTCGATCTTAAAAAAAAGACTCTAATTCAATTATTTAGCATTATCAGAATTTAGCATTCTCATTTGCAAATATTTGCAATCAACAATTCCAATCATTAGCATTTAGCACTCTTAATCTTTAAAAAAAAAATTATATTTCACCGATCAACATTTAGTATTTTTTGCATTAAGCATTCTTAAACTAAATACTATAATTTAACATATAACAGTCACAATTTAGCACTTACTGACTTGAACTTGTAGCAAATTTTGAAACTTGCACTACCTGGCAAGCTGTGACTATGAGTTACAGTTTTGGTCTCCTGTAACCAAGATAATCTCTTAAAGCATTTGAAAAAAAATGAATTTATTCAAAACAACCATCGGGCGTCGACAAACCTGTGAGCGAAGTACTTCCACACTGCGAACTTGCGGGCTGCTGCACTAAAGACAAGACGACTTCGGACAGTCGGACTTGTAGGGTGAGGACTTGCAGGGTGACAATCGGCCCTGCACTAGAGACAGGACTACTTCGGGGATGGAAAATTGACAATCGAACTTGCAGGCTCTTGCACTGGAGATAGGTCTCCTATAATCGAACTTGTAGTTCGCAGTTCTTACCAATTTTGCGATTGATGATTTTGCAGCCGAGACCGAGAGCTTTGATTAAGAGTTTGTAGTTTGCAGTCGCACGTCACACTTCTTCTCCTTGGGCACTACAGGAAGTTTAGGGTTAGTTTAGGTCACTCGCTCTTGGACAGGAGGGTCAGGTTAGGTTGGTTGGTCGGTTAGGATCCGGTTCACCCAGTTCAGGGCATTAAAAATCAAGAACCGAACCGAACTTTGTTCGATCCAGTTTTTCAGTTCAACCCCAACCGATTTCCACCCCTACTTTCCATTACCTCAAAACCGAACTAGCCATAGCCCGAACCGGTTCTCCTCTTCCAATCTCCATTAAATTTCCTTGTTACTTTAATTCCCCCTTTATTTAATTAATTTCTTCTTTTATTTCTCCTCAATTTATTTAATCCCCACTTTCATAAATTAATATTACATATATATTTTTTATGTGTCGGATATACATACCATATATTAGTCGACCTAATTCCAACTCCCAACTTATTCCAAATATCGATTAACGATTATTATGGGTCCAATTTAAATTTCCCATTAAATAAATCCTTGATTATTATCCAAATTTTCCCCAATTAAATTTCTCATCAAATAAATCTTTCAATTATCCTTAATTAATTCTGTTACGAAAATCGGGACATTACAAAAAGCTTTGGTGATACTGCTATCAATGTAGCTTTGACATCTTTGGTCGTTAATGTAGGTTTAGGTGAGTCATGATCCTCAATGATTTTTATTTATCTTTGGTAGTGTATTCCAATGTCAAAACCTGAAGCTTTGGTGGACATGGCCTCCAATGATGAGACTGAAACATGAAATGAAACAAAAAGAAAAGAATGGAAGGAAAGAAAGAAAATACTGCAGGATTTTATAAAAGTGCATAGCATATTCATATTGTAAATGCATTACTTACAAAGTGTTAGACTTACAGTTTACTTCTTGTGATGTAGATAATCAGTGTACTGTCATCAATCACTGAGGAAGAAAGAAGCAGTTGATGAAGGATCTCCATGATGAGGATGTTGTGCTAGCAGAGTGATTTGGGAAATGAAAAGAAAATTCTTTTATTTACAAATTGTACTTTGTAAATGTAAAACATGAAAATTTTTAAAGAAGAAAATTTTACTAGATGCTTATTGATTGCCATTTCCAAATAATATTTACAAAGAAAAGTCTTCGCTACACCGTATTTCGTAAAAGCACGATTTTTTTGTTTTATGATGAGGGGGTATTGCACTGAGTAGGCAGTTTATACTAAATGTAATGCATGTAAAACTGGTTTTAACTTTTCACATCAAAACCATAATGGATCAAAGTGTCGTGCATGAGTTTATAATCATTCTAAACATTCTTTACCATTTTAACAAAAGCAGACTCCACGAGCCATCAATGAGGCATTCACCAAAATGTCACTGAATAATAATGAAATATCATGCATGTAAAGATAAATGTGTAAATCTACGTGTTCTAGAAATTCTGTGCCTCGACCCCTTCACCATTTTCCCCCACCAATCATTGAAAATAGGATTTTCAACAGGATTTTCAATGCATGGCCCACCTAGGCATCCTGTTTTGGACATCTATGCATTGTTCCTGATAATTTGGTGCCTCAACCTTGATTTTGAAAGCCGCAGCACCAGGCCTCTTTTTGGGCCACTTTTAGGGATTAGCCCATTTGACCCCAAGCTGATTTATGTCCCAATATGGGTTCCAAACAAATTCTAAGATTCTTAGAAATCTACTAATGATAGTACATTATTAGGTACTCATGTTTGATGAATTCAACTGGTCTGGACAATTGGATTTCTATTGTACTGGTACTCATCTATTCAGGGAGAGAATTATTTATTATATTTAGCTGTGCATACCATAATTTTGATAAAATCTATTTTGAATTATATCTCACACTTTATGACATGTCTTGTTTAAAACATGTCAGTTTTTATAGTATATATATTATCATTGTCTCGTTTATTTTGTGCATGCATCTTTATTTTTATTGATGATTATAACGATCATGTGTACTAGGATTGATCGACCAAAGTGAAGGTCACTATTTTGATGTGCACTTTCGATTGTTCGCGAAAGGGTTTCTTTGTTTTTTCGATTAATAAAGTAATTGAACAGCTGACTGTGCTGTATCCTTAGGTGTGAATCTATAAATCTAATTAGAGTTGTTGTTTCACATTGAAATCACCTATTAACGCCTTTCTCCATATGTCTCTGGCATAGTGTGTTATGAGACTATGAGTAATTCTATTTTCATTTATAATTTCACACTGATACAATATGATCCTACTTTTAGTACTTACCACATTATAATATACTATTTTGCTACTTAGCCCTATTGATGATTCTTGAAAATTTGTTTTTAGATAATGTTTTTATCCTTGGTTTTTATATAAGGACTTTCTTGATACATGCATTCCTTTATTTTTAAAACACTATACATAGCATTCAGAATCTCTTTTGAATTTAGTGTATTCACTCCAATTGACTCTCCTTTTTTAGGTCATAGTCAAGTAGAATTTTAGCCGACAACATAGAATTATTTCGATGTTATTTGGTTTCTATCTATTTACTTTCAAGAGATTTTATCTTATTTGTGAGACTTTACTAGTATTTCTTGTTTAATTTATTTCTTTGGACTTTTGAACCTGCATGTTAGTTCACATGTCTTGGGCCCTGTCTCTTTATTTTTATTTTGACTTTTTTAGACATCCGCAGGGAGTGCATTAAATTTTATCGAGTAAAATTAAAGCCTCCCTCAAGTCAGACCGTTCTCCTTTTCTATTGTGAACCCCTTTCGAGTCGTGACCACACGTCTTTCTCACATGGATGCTAGATATCAATTTTATTGTATAAATTATTCATATTTTCATTTTTGGGAGTTGGAACCGCTCTATATATCTATTTTGCTTGCGTATAATGCAATGTTTGGGAAGATAAAGCCTTGCAAATTGGTAACTGAATTAACATTGTCAGTGCATGAGTGAGTAATCGATGACGGCAAGCATCAACCTTGTAATTGTCATGGTACCTAACAATAAACAACTCTATAGAGTTTACTTGTAGTTTAATTAATTTAACTTTATTTAATGAATCTTGGAATTAATTAATTTTTGACGATGCAATCTTTAATTTGGGATAGTAGTTGTCCATTTATTTTAAATCTCTTAGGAATCGTCAGTTACACAAAACCTATTTTGTGATTGTTAAACCATTTTCTTTTCTCTCTTGAGGTCTTACTTTTATATATATATTTGCAAGTAGAAATACCAATATTAATTTTAAAAAAAAAAAAACATCACTGAAAAACAACATAAATTTTTAAAAAGCTAGAAGTCTTATCATTATAGTTTTATTTCAAAAGAAACCAGAGAAAGGTCTTCAAAACACCAACAGTGCATAAACGATACAAAAGAAACGACACAAACATTCCCAAACTAATGCTTTGGTTGAATGACGATGGCTACGATGACAAGCCCTCTCTTCCATTTCCCACCTTCATATTCAAACATGCTGACTTCAACATCTCCAACATTCTTCGATGATGTTTCGAACTCACCCACCGGGATCTCGACCAACTTCCCTTTTGGTTTAGCCATCACGTTTTCTTTGTGCTCTTGCTTGGATCCGTCTGGAAGAATGAGTCTAACATTTACCGGAACTTCCCATCCACGAGCTTGATCTTTCATCATTATCACAAACCCTACTTTGTATAGGACACCCGGTGAGAGCATTGTTGTCTTGAATTTCCCACGCACTTCCAGCCAGCATACATTCAGCAGTTCTGCCACATCACTATATGCAGCACTGCAAAATCATGTGATAAACTCCCATGACTCTATACTTCTTTTTGAGAAAATATTAGATTTTGTACTGAAAAATAGGCTTAAACTCCCACATACTTTTAAGATGTACCCCTTATAGTGGTTGTTTTATTTAAGAAAGAATAGTTATTGCTTCCTTAGTTATTACTATGTGATCAAGAACTGGACATTGACAAGAAAACCAATTCTCGAGTAGGTGTATTTTTATTTTGCACATTATAGAGGCGTCAAGATGGCCGATGATTGGATCTTGGAGCAAGTGTCCCCAAACCTTATCAGGGTTACATCGTTCAATTGGTGTCTAGGTTGGGCCTTTTTTTACTCAGTTTGTCCCTTAACTCAGGGAATTTAGGTTGGGCTGGTAAGGATATTTTTGTGTTTTTATTTTGAGGTGTGATCACAGTTCTTTATAAGTGATAGTTTTTCACTAGAAAGCAGTGATGACAATATTTTACTATATATGATAGATTTTTGATAAATTGCCCACTAGAGGTTTGATGAACATATTTTCAAAGAATAATAAAGAAATGCATGTCATGCAAATATAAAGGTAAGTTTTCAAAACATTGAATATATCACTAGAAATTCTATATTGAGTTCATTCAACACACCTAAATCGACTATCTATTTTTCAGGTGGTAGTTCAGGTGATGTGAGGCCGAGTTGAGTACCTATAACCTTGCTACTAGACCTTTCTTTCAGAGTTTATTATTTTATTTCTTAGCTGTGGTAAGTAAGAGAGTTTAGTTCATTTAATTAGACTCTCTTTGAGGGTTAAATTGTTCCTCTTACCTTAATATTGGCTTAAACATAATTGTCTTGATGATTACTAAATTAAGTTGGCAAATTTGTATGACATAATACTGATATTATTATCTGTTGAAAATTGCTCATCATATTATAGAAACTTGCTAATGTGTCTACTCAGTCATTGCAGAGAATTTTAATTTATTTTCAGGATTCGGGTCCTCATGGTCAACCAGATCAGAACCACGGTTGATTGGGGTTTAAACAAATTGTATATCATTTTGATAGTTTGTGTTCAGCTAGGGCAAATGGCGGTTAACCAGTCCAAGACGCATAATCCTTTACAGATTCAAGGACATGATCGTAGCCAACCAGACCTCAAACGCGGTCAATCGGGCCAGAGACTACTTGGAAAATACCTTTGAAGGCCATATTATGGTTAACTAGATTAGAGACCTGTTGATTTGTTCAAGACACATAAATTAGCATAGATTCGATGTTTGAATTGTGGTTCACCAGAGAGAATAGCGAACGACCACATATTGGATAGAATTATTTTGTAGTGTGTATAGTTGACCAAATCAAAATTGTGGTCGACAAGACTTTTAAAATAAGCCATAACTGTCATATAGCAATCGCCTAGACAAAAGCAGTGGTTAACCAACGTCACTTAGAAATCTCATAACGATCATATCACAATCAACTGCAGGTAAATAGTGGTAGTTCATTAACTCAAATTTTGGTGTTTGTCTATAAAGAGATGCTCTCATCCACTATGCAAAGCTTATTGGATCTTTGAGCATTCATTTAAGAGAATCTTGCATTTAATATTTTGTGCCTTAACATGTTCCTCTCACCTACTGTTCATTTGAGATTCTACTACTTTTGTAACATTCCAAGATTTTCTTCATTTTTTAAATTGGTAATTATTTCAGTTGGAATTTAGTATGGTAGGGATCTAGTTAGATAAATTATTGTTAGGAAAATATTAAAGTGGGACCGCCAAAAATGAGGAGAATTCTGGAGTTATATGTGGAAAAGAGTTCATGTGCGGAAGTGTTTGCGAACAGTGTTACGGGAGTATGTATGTCCTCGGTAAACAAGTATTTAGGAATATGTGATGTTGTGCCGAGGATTATTTTGATGGATATTCATCGTGAAGTAGAATAACGTTGTGCAAGAATAATGGGCAATGTGAATAATGGAACCGCACAAGAGAACAAATCCACAGAAGGGAATGGTACCGCGGGAACAAAAGTATCTGCAGGAAAGAATTATGCTACTGTAAAATGGTTTGTAAAATAAACGGTGTCGTATTAAAGGGAAGGACGTTAAGGTAGGCATTCACAGAGGCAAACGTATCTATAGAAAGGATGTATCCATGAATGAGACGACGTCGTTTTGGACAAAGGACTATTTTAAGGGAGGAACAGATGAGACGACAATCGTTGGATAAGGTCAAGGAATGGCTGATACCAAAGATGGAGAAAGATGCAGAAGGAAGAGAATTAAATATTTTGTGCAAATCACATGCTCATTTTAAATAAAGATACTAGAGGGAGAAGGACCATTGGATTGAACTAGTGAATGATTGGATTTACGAAAGATGCGGCCGCAAAATGAAAAGACTATTGTGGATAAGTGAAACTCATGATGTAATACACCAAAAATATATTTCCCTTTTTGATGATGTATTAAATCTGGATAATTTTAATATATACAAAGTGCATTGTATTATGCAATGGTGCATGTTAAATCATGCTTGGGAGATATATGGGTAGCGTTGGAAAATAATCTAAGTATAAAAAACTTAGAAAAAATGGGCACTGGTGAGTTTCGGACGCCTGCGGACGCCGTTCCGGACGACTTAACACGTCCGCACACCTATTGAGCTGCGTCCATGTACCTAGGGACGATGTGGGGACGATACTTGGCTTCCCAAACTCTTGACGAAAGGGTCCGTATGATAGCGGACGAAGAGGACTGCTTTCAATTTGAATCTGTACAATTTATAACTCATTTCGGACGACTTTCGGATGAGTGCGGACAAAGATGGCTCACGTCCGATTCGACTTTGGAAAATTTTATGACACATTCAGACTGGTGCGGATGAGCCTTCGGATGACACATCTCGTCCAGACTGTCGAGGATTTCCGAGAAACCCATTTATAAAATCCTCTCTTTCTTCCAATTTCGTGTTTTACACGAAAGAAATCTCTCTCCCCAGTCCCCTACAATCCATCCTACTCCCTTCCAGTAGGTGTGGAGGCTTTCCACGTGCTTCCCTCTCATTGGACCTTTCCTCCTTGGTTTGGGCAATGTACAGCCTTCCTCCTTCAGCTTATCCTCTGCACTGCCAGCTCTCTCCTCTCCTTCGTCTATATAGGTAAGTTTCCTGTGAAATTCACTCTGGCTCTGGCAAATTGTGAAGTGTGAGAGAGTATTTCCTTGCTGTGAGGTGGTTAGTGTGTGGTGATTTAAGTGAAGAGTGGTTGGTGTTGAGGTAATGCTATGTCCAAAAATCTTGTTGTGAAGATCATTCATCCGTGAAGTGAAGTAAAAGAAATATTGGGAGTTTGGAAGGCTAAAGGATATACATTGGCTGTTGTTTTTGCTTGGTTAAACTGCTGAGAAATTAAGGTAAGAATTAGAATTTGTAGTTGGCCAAAGGAGGCCCTACATTACGGGTTTTGTTGTTGTGTTTTTGATTGAATGAAAGGTATGAAATTAATAGTTGAATTGATAGTGAATTTTGAATTGAATGAAAAGCATGATCAATGGAAATCAGTAGTTATCATGTAGATTATGATCTGAACTAAACTTGGTAGAATGTTGGAGAGTTGTACTGTCAATTTCTTGAGATCATTGTAGATATGCTTTGTGACTGGATAGGAAATATAGATTGTTGATGATGGATTGAGTACCAATGATAGACACTGTCAATTATGGGTTGTTAGAATGTAAATCCATGCTTACACGTTACCTTGGGTCTTTTATGCTTGGATTAAACTGCAAATTGAATTAACTACTATCATTACATGAACTATGCATTGTAGATCAAGTATAGTAAACTGTTCTTGCACTCACTATTGATATCATTGAGTTTAACATACACTTATCAGTCAACTTGCTTGAATTGAACTTGAGACATGCCATGATGGATAGTTGAATAGAGTTGAAGTTGAACCCCTTATCTGATTGGATTGGAACATGATTTGCTCTTGCTGGCATCGTTAATGAACAACTCTAAATTACATTGTCTTAATTTAAATGCTTGTTTGAAACCTGGATATTTTGTTAGATTAACACAGTGCCTTTCAAGTGAATTTTCGATTGCAATTGTAATTAAATTGGTTGTGTTTCTATTGTATGTTGCTTTCTATGATTTCGTTCGTGGCACTCATGCATCACCCTAGGACTTATGAAACTGTTCATATGCTGTATGTTATCCTAAAATATATGTAAATAGTCATGCGGAGGTTCGGGAGGATTGAGAATGATTCTCGTGGTGACACCCTTATTGGAGTGCCTACTCCCAATTAGGGGGCGGTGAGATACGGTTAAGCCACGGGAATCATAAGATTCTCAATTCTCTTGTTCAAAAATCCGTAATGCCTTCAACAAAAGTGCATGGGTATGACACGTAGTGACACCCCTATTGGCGTGTTCCCTCTTCGGTAATACGGTTAAGCTACGTGATCAATTGACTTACCCATCGCCACGACTAACAGATGAGATATGGATCTCCTGTGTAATGCATTGTGTGATCATGCATCATATGCATTGCATTTTAAATTCTGATTCTTGCTAGGCATTAGGCTCATTGTTTTCCTCGTAATGTAGGTGATATTTATAATGAAGATGATGTACAAATTGAAGAGGAGGCGTTCCAGGATGACCCCTCGTGTTCTCAGTCGATTTGATCTGCTGGGTGTGGCTCATGTGATTTGGTACTTCAGTATTTTGAAAAGGGTATTTTGGTAATTTGGCATTAGTAGTATTTTGAATGTTATAAACACTTGTAGTAGGGACTTTGAGGATTTTGCTAAACATTTGGAACTATACTTTGAATCTCTACTATTATTTCGCACTGTTTACTCTGATTTCGTTTTCTTTTAAAATGAATTTCAAATGTTGAATGAAGTAAGCAAAAAACAAAAATTTCACACGACGTATTTTTAAAATGAGAAAAATGTTTTTAAATTATCAAGGCGTTACACATGAAATGTTGTCGTTTGGATTTGGAAATATGCAGAAAAATGAGTGACCGCGCCAAGGAATGCGTTCACAAAATGGATGAAAATAGTGGACAAAATAATGGTCGTTGGATGGGAAGAGCGGACAAAGAACTGATCGTTGGATGACAAGAGTGACAAGGAATGTGACTGCCAGAAGGAACGCATCCATGAAAAGGATAAAAGGGGTGGATGAAATAAGGGCCTTTAGATGGAAGGAATAGATGAAATGTTGATCGTTGGATGAAAAGAGCGGAAAGGAAAGATGTTGTCGCATAAAGGAATGTATCCGCAATTTGTAAGTTAAGTGATGAATGTTGTTTTTTAGCATATGAGGCAGGTGTTGAACAGTAAAACTGCAGGAGTGTAGGTGTTCGCTGGAAGAATAAGTATATACGAATACTGTGGTGCATATATTCGCAAAAATGAACGTGTCTGTGGAAGTACGAATGAAGGACAGAACATCATCGTTTCGAATGGAGAATCTGTAATGAGAAGTGGAAGTTGCAGGAGTGTAGACATCCATGGAAAGGAACACATTTGTAAACCTATGGAAACGTCATCGTTTGCACAGAGTATCCGCTAAAAAGGAGATTTTTGCAAGAGGAAACGCGTCTGTAGTGAATAGTGGAACACGTGAAATGCTGTAATTCATATTAAAATATGCGGGGTGCAAGGATCTATGGAAGTGAACACTTCCACGGTGAATGCATAAAGCGCAGAATGTTATCATTTCATAAGGAAATTCTGTAATGAAAAGTGGGTTTCGTAGAAGCTTAGGTGTCCGCAACAAGGAACCCTTCCATGAACCAAAGGAAAAAGTTATCATTTGGATCAAAGATTTGGAAGGAATAGTAAGTGTCCATGGTAGTGAACACATCCACAAGAACAAAGGACATCATCATTCTGGGACCCGTCCATGCCCTAGCTATGGCTATAAAAGGGGAGATTTATGTAAAATCCTAACCACTATTTTATTTGAGTCATTAAAGGCAACATCCCATAGGCACCATTAAGTAACCAAGTCGTTGGAATGCAAGATGAAGGAAAAGTTGTGATCAGGTTCACTGTTAAACTCGAGGTAAGTAGTGTAGTGTGTGCTTGGCCTTTGGGTTTACAACACAAGGTGGTGAGTGGTTGTAAGGCTTTAAGTGTATATATATTGTATATTGTTTAATGATTGTTAAACAATATACAATATATATTGTGATTATCAACTCTCTCTACTATTAAATATAGGTTGTGTTAATGAAAATAATGATGATATAGGTTTTTGAGGATCTATTGATATGCCGTTTTGAATGTTTTATGATGAGGATAATGTAGATAGTGCACTTGTTGGCTGGTTTGAGATATTTGCTAGAGGATTTGTTTATGCTATTTACGAAATTGGGCTAATGCTAGAGGATCTGTTTATGCTATTTATGATACTGTGTTGATGCTTCAAGGATCTGTTTTATGCTACTGTGATATTGCGATGATGAAATATGGAGTTTATTATGAAATGAATACTGAACATTTTAATGGGTGTTACTTTATGTTCATGAGCATGTTCTATGCATCACGAAAAGATGTTTTCTAAGAAAGAACCGAAAAAGGGTTTTTTCGTGCATATGTTTTATGAAAGAAAGAATTAATGAATGAAATGAAGAAAATGAAATTAGTTTTGGCAATTCAGTATCCATGTAGCTTTTGAGGTTTAATCCCTCAATGTAGTTTTGGTGGATGCATCCCCCAATGAAGCTTTGGTGGACTTGTTCCCTAATGATTTAGCTTGGTGCCGAATCCTAATGGTAAAGAACAAACAAACAAATGAAACGATGAAAACAAAAGCAGCTTTGTTGATTCGGTATTCATGGAGTGGGGTTTAATTCCCTTAATGTAGATATAGTGGATTCGTTCCCCGATGTAGCTTTTTGGTGAACTTATTCTCCAATGATTTAGCTTGGTGGCAAATCGCAATGGTAACAAAAAAACGAATGAAACAAAGAAAGAAGAATGGAACAAAGAAAGAAGAATGAAACGAATAAAGAAGAATGAAAGACAACTAGAAAATATTTTTATAAACAACATGTGCATTCATATGTTTATGGTCTCATGCATTACTTGCAAAGTCTTAGACTTATAGATGAATCATGTGTTGTAGGTGAGGAAGTTTATGATGAATTTCATGATGAAGAAGCAAGTTGATGGGCATGCATTTGGTGAACACTCGATGTTATTGGTACTTTGATGGACAACAAGGTCCACTCACAAGAGCAAAGGCCCAAAGACTCATTAACACTTACCTTTCTAACTATTTGAAAGGTAGCTCAATTATGGCCCAAATGGAAGAGCCTCCAACCCATGAAAACCAAGGGAGGCCCACGCACTTATTGCTAGGAAAAGAAGCCGAAGAAGACAAGCTTGAAGTGGACAAATGAGGGCCGATTGTGCTTGGTTATGGAAAACATCCAAGTGGTAATTCTTGAAGAGAAAGTAGCTACCAAAAGTCATAAAAAATATAGAGCAAGAGCCAGTAAAGAATAGTTAATTAACCACTTTAGAAAGTTACCTAATTGCTTATATAGTAATCGGCCATACGGGACCGAATACCTAGTGTGTTTCCTTTGTTGTTGTTTCATATTCTATGCTTTGTAATTGGCTATATAAAGCCCCCTAATATGTGTGTTTAAGACATTGAAGTTTGATTAATAAAAGTTTTTTTTTCTCGTGAAATTGGAGTGATTCATTTTTCAACACTTTAGTGAGTTGCATCCAAAGTCATCCTTGTGTGAGTAGCATCACAAGATTGGGCTTACTTAGAGTTGAGTAAGTTTTCTTATTGGCATCCGCATTCTTATTCCTTTGAGGAAGGTTGTGTGAAGAGGTGTCCAACCATCAAGAGACGTTTCTATCAACAAGTCAACCATACGGGCGTATTAGTGCATATACTTCCTATTTCTGGAAACTCAAGTTCTCTTAAGCATATTTCCTAATCTGTGGCGGATATTTCTATTATTCCTAAAGGAGATCTTTCTTTATTCATCAATGGAGGCGCGTCCCAAATTTCAGCTCAAAAGCTTCTAAAACATGGGAGTTATTGGCTTCCAAAGTCGGACCTTCCATAAAGAAGTTGGCGTTAATTTAAGGTAATGGTCGATCACCTTCTACGCAGCCGACCGACCGCTAGAGAAAATGCTCGCCACTATAATATTTTGTGCCATTGCTGATTGACAGCTATTTCCACTTCAAATTCAAAACTGATCATTTTTTGTCAATCTCTGCTTGTGTTTTTCCAATCTTGATCGAACGCCTCGCCTCATCTTCAAATCACTCGGTTGATCAACACTTCAACTAATCTTCATCAACATCAAACACTTACAGGTTATATTCTTTATTTCCCTTCCATTGGTGCATTAGACTTAAAAAATGAAGAGATTTTGAAAGAAACAAGGTATGTATAAAGTGAAAGTAAGTTCTTTACAATTTTATGTGACATTTCTAGATGTGTTTTGTAATGGGAAATGTTGTTAAGAAATATTTTGTGTTGGCGTGAGTATTTATTTAGTAAATGGACTATGTTAAATCTTCTACTATAATTGTTTTGTAAATACATGATTTAATAGTTTGTTTAAGGTACATATTTTTAATTGGTGTTATTTCAAAAAAATAAAAAAAAATTATACGAAAATTCGAGATTTATGAAAAGAGGTGTACAACCTTTTAGTATTAGGATGTTGTACCAAACTACTAAAATCTCATTTATTTTTTAGTGTGAAAGGGTGAAGCCCTAGAAATTGTAAATGCATGATTGATGTAGGAAACCTCGATCATGTGTGAAAAAAAGGGTGTTAATTGTATCAAATCTTCAAGGGAGAGTTTAGGTAGTTTGACCAAATCGTGTTAACAACTCTTGTGTGCTTCTCTCTCTCTCTCTCTCACTATTTATCTAGTTGCATATTGTTTGCTTGGGGTGTTAGATTTATAGTTTGAATTTGAAAGAAATTAGCGTAGAAAGCTTTGCAAACCGGTTAATTTTTAAATTTGCAAAAAAAGTTTAATTAACCTAATTCACTCCCTATGTTAATACAATCCTACAATTGGTATTAGAGTTTGGTCTATTTGTTTCTGATAAAAAGTAGACACACTTTCTCATATTTATCTTTGTGGTATTTAATATGACTAGTTCACATGTTGAAGAACAATCTATTTATAAGCCACCATATTTTGATGGTAATTGTAATACACCAACTTTTCATATCGGAATTTAATTGGAGGTATTGGATTAATTGGATAATTATCAGGGTATTACTAATGACATATTCGTTAGATTATAATTTATGGAAATTAATTAAATTATAATATATGTGATTTATTGAGATTAATACTTATAAGTGGGGATGTATTTTCGATTAACTGAACCAGTTCTATTAAGAGACCGGTTCAGCACTTCTCATTTCGTCTGGCCTTCGGCCATTTGACGAAATAAGAAAGGAGAACATTAAGATTTAAAAGGGACTATTTGGGGTTAAACAACAAAAAAAGATCAAATAGATTAAATTAATTTGGGTTAATGATATGGAGAGGGGAAGAACCGGTTCACTGAGTGAACCGGTTTGACCAATTAAATGAATGGCCTTCGGTCATTCATTAAGACAGCACAGCGAGAGATGAGGACTAACGAACCGAAGGTAGAAAGTGGAAGAGGGGACCCGAGATGGCGATCAGGAAATCGTGAGCGACGATGAGCGGGACGACGAGGTTGGGTCGGCTGCTGCGACGACATGCGAAGCTGTCCGACGTTCAGCGAGTAGCTGTAGTGGAGTGGTGAGTTGTGAGCTAGGTGGGCGCGGGATGGTTTGGCGGCCATGGCTTTGGCTCATTGGTGCTATGACGGTGCTGATAGCGACGAAGAAGTAGGGGCGAGTGACGGGATGGAGGCGATCGACGCATCGGGTTGTGGGGGTGCCCGGTGGTTCAAGCTGGATCGGCCAAAGGCCATAGTCAGCCGGTTGGTTCTCCAATCCAGAACCAGTGCTCCTCCAGGTGAAGTTGATAGTGTGTTGGCGTGGGGAACATTATGAGAAAGCTGCAGGGAGACTGTCGGGCATGCTCTTTTCGTATGGGTGGTGACAGAGAGAGTGTCTCCTCTCTTGTGTTGATATACAGAGAGAAGACATGATAGGGTAGTGTGGCCGATTTAAGCTGATGGCTGAGAGAGAAGAACCGAGGCAGAGAAGGAGATGGCTGGACAGAGAGCTCTTAGGTCTTCTCGGTTCTTCAGGTGAGATTGTCCTTCCCTGATGTTATGGATTATATACTGTTAAATGGATGAAGATTGATAATGATAAATTTTATCCTCTGTCATGGTTTAGTGTGTGTGTTGGAAATGGTCTGGCGATGGAGTGGAGATGCTGAACCAGGACGACTGTTGTGGGTTGTGCTGGGCCGAGAGAAAGTTTTCAGAGGAGGGAGTGGAGGAAATTTTCTTCTCAAATCCTTGTGATCCCTCAGGTAATGGACACTTCTCCTCTGTTCGACGGATTTTGGATGCTAAAGATAAATAGATAAAGGATGTTCACATGGATTTTGAAGGATTTAAGACTCTGTAGTATTGGTTACGAATAAACGCTCCCTATTATTAAATGATTATTCTCTATTTGTGGCTTTGTCACCTGGATTGGTATTCTGGAAATCTCTCTCTATATAGAACACTATAGGGTATTGGTTACTTTATGCTCTATTGGTTACTTTCGAAAGCACAAACATGTTGGATTTAACTCTTTGTTGGTTGAGGATTTATTGGTTTTTGGCTGCTGTTATAAAGTAAAAGATTATAATGTTGGATGTGGGGCTAATTTTGTTGAAGATAAAAATGTTACAAGATGGATTAGCAACAATATCCGTTGTCAATATTGGTTGTTGTACGTACCGACTATGTTTCCGGATATTGTGAGGATTTGATTATATATTAGGATATGTTGGGTTCCATTTTGGTTGGCAATAATTTCCTAGAAATTTTACGAGATTAAGGATGGAGAAATTTATAAGTCATAATTATTAATGAAAAACGTCACTAATTTGTGAAAGTATCGGAAAGACGAAGACGGATAGCGAATAAGTGCAAACCGCAATAAAGATGTGAGGTAAGAAAATTGGGTGTGTCTTGGCCATTTGGAGGCCCTAAACCACAAGTGGAGTGCGTGAGTTTACGTGATGTGTTATGTCGCTTACTATAGTTTTGTGATATTCCTTGATAGTTCTGTGGTTTGAATGTTTTATCATACTAAATGTTTCCCTTATTACTAGCACCATGACTAAGTGTTTTCTTCATGATAGTCTAGATTTATTAGCATTCCGTAACATATGTATAGTTCTATGTTAGTCCCTTGTTGATCGTTGGTTGTTCTTTGTACTTGTGTTGCTTCTCTTTGAGTGACAGTTCTTGACATTATATGTATAAATACTGCTGAAGTTTGTTGTAAATGATTTCCTTGACTGCATATGAGTTCTGTAATTTCGAGTGATGGATGGTGATAAGGCTGAAAACGTGAATGATCAATGGGTATGAAAAGTCTGGAAATGAGCTAAGAGTTCTTATGTTGTTGCTAAATGTTTATAATGCGATCATTTCCTTTGTTATTGTTCTGCCACTTAGCTAAATGTTCATCAATTATTAAGCATGTTAATTAATAATCAATTGAGCATATAATTCAATTAGTAGTCCAAACCAGTAAACCATTTGAATTGTCATTTATTTATTAGCATCTTTAATAAGTACTTAACTACCTGTTTAATTTACTTGAGCATATAATTGATTAGAATATTGTAAGAGCATGTTAATTTACTTAATTAGAATAATCAGTATGCGACCATATTCCCGAACTAGTTGTAGTGAGTGCTTAACTAGGATGTTTAATTAACCAACAAGACAAATATTATGCTAAGTGAACCCTGAGCATATTAATGAACTAGCAAACTTAATTAAAGTAATTCATTGAGCATGTTAAATAATTAGAGCAATGAACTAAACATGAGCATGTATAAGTAACTAGTTCTAAATAAGTCATTAATTAACTCATGTTAATTATATGTATTTTGATTTGTAATTCAAGCATGTTTAATTAACTAGCTATGCGTGTTAATCCATTAAAAGTATGTTTAATGAATTATAGTGAAAAGCATGTGTAAATCATCTAGAATAATAATTGTAATCCCTTCTTGAGCATGAAATCAACTTGAGCATGTAATTAATTATGATAATAACTAGACTATTAATTACGACGTGTTTAATTGGTTAGGATGAAAGCATGTTTAATCAACTAGAATAAGAATTGCCAATTCACAAGCATGTTTTCGTTACTTGTTATTTAAACCATGTTTCCATGTTTAGTTTAGACTAGTTTAATGAGCATGTTAGTTGATTGTAATTTGTCGCACGTTACTTTATCGCCTTATATTGCTCATTCGTTGCTTTCAATTTGACACACTTACTCATTGCCGTACGCTTTTAATTTCCGTTCTTCTTTATATGTGCTTTCAATTTCAGCTGCTTTACCTTCAATATGACTGTTGTTTACTTTCGTTTATGCGTATTTCAATTTCTATGAATGTTATATTGTGACGCATCATGCATCATGTTAATTGAAACCCATAAGGAGTGCCAATTTGGGGTGGTACTCACACATGCATGAGTGAGGAAAAATGTTAAGGAATAAGGAAGGAGAAAGACATCCATGATGGGTGGGATACGTCTATCACTGGATTAAAACCTAGAGGGCGGGATACGCCCGAAGGGAAAAGAACGTTCAAGATGGGCAGGATACGCCTATCACTGAGAAAATAGCCTCGAGGGCGGGATGCGCCTGAAAGGAAAAGAAAAGGGAGTTGGAGGTCGGATGGGTAGCGGAACTAGTCTGTGGCTAGGCGAAGTCTCTACCTTGACGGAAACAGGGACCTAGTTGCAAGTAAAGGGTTAAGTCCAGTCAACTATTCCATCCCCTAAAAACCCTCCAATCTCCAACTCGAAGTACGAGTAACGAACGAACAAACGAACAAATGAATGAACGTAATGAAAGGATTGGTTTGGGTGGCCCCCACTCCAAATGAACTAAAGAGAGTCATAAGCATAATTGCATTAAACACTTTTTCTTACTGAACCATTAGGCTCACGTATTACTTATTGTGTAGGTACAACGACGAACAAATAATAAGTAGATGATAAATATATAATGAAGCAGGGATGGATGTTTTTGCACACACGAGACTCAGGGCTGGCCGGGCAAAGAGAAAAATGAGTAAACAAGTTTAACCAAATGATGTTTAATTGTCAGTTTCATTTGTCAAATGTTTCAATTGTTTGGTATTTCATTCTTGAATGATTTGTTTTTATGCTTCCGCCGTGATTTACAATGGTTTATTTCATAATGCTTCCACACATTTTATTAATGGTTTTCCTAACGAGTTTAAAGAAAGAGTCAGTAGTGATCCAGTTAGACGCACTCTTATACGTTTTGTTTTAAAAAGAAATTTTAAATTTTACACATTTTAATGGATTTACGAAAAACTAGGTCATTACAATTGGTATTAGAGAAAATTTGTTTTGCTTTACTTTGTTTTAAAAATCGAGCTCTGATACATTTTATTGAGTAAAACGATTTTGTAAAAGTCAAACTAGGTAAAGTAGTCTGCCTGCCAACAAGAGCCTCGACATGGAAAATCCTTCATCGCTGTAAGTATACTTCCTAATACTTTGCTAATACATGATTTCTAATTCTAATTTGATAGATGAATTGCTAGGAGATAACTTGTAGGAACTAATGGACCTGTGGACTAGAGGACTAGCGAACTACATAGGCGAGGTAAGTATTTCATTTGTAAATGGGATTGTAGGTTCGTGAATGTTCTCGATATTGTTGGATGTTATATTTTGGATTTGATGTTTTGGATTTAGATTTTTGGATTTTGGATTGAGATAAATGAATATTCTTGAACTGTTTGGGATGTCTATGCAGGATTTAGCTTTGGGGAGTGTAAAAACAGGGGAGACTCAGCCCAAATTTTTAGAAAATAAGTGAAAATAGAATCCCAAGTGGAATTAGACCAACTAGATAAGTAAACGGGGTCGCCTAGGTCACAACGGACTAGATAGAGGATAGATTAATTTCAAAAAAAAAATTTGGTGACTTAGCCGACCTAAGGGAATAAGATCTAACTAACCAAGTAATTGTCCACTTAGTATTGACATTTGAGGGGGAATTAAGAGAATAAGGCTTGGACTTTTATGGAAGGTGGTCGAAAGAGGAACTTCTTAGAGTTTGGGTGAAGCTAAGTTCCCAACATAGGTTAGATTACCCATAAGGATGTCTTACATGGACGAGAAGGTTGTTGAAGGGCAATTGACTAAGAATGCGCTAGGTTAGATTTCCTACAATGACAAGAGGTTCAGGGTCTAGTTGGGTAGCGTGACCAACTGGGACTTGACGGCGGTTTTCGACATGAGATACTTCATGTCTGTCAGTGGGACTTGGATTAAGTATTGGATTAATATTTGAATGTGGATTCAGTAGTGGATTAGTAAGATTCATGTCGGACTTGGATTATGTTCTCCATCTTTCCTAACTCAACCAAGGTGACCAAGAACGTGACTGCACAACTGTATGGCAAGAGCGGATTCAATCGGTTGAGAGTCTCTTGGAACGAGTACAGAAACAAATAAGAGAGTAGAAACTAGAACAGCAACAGAAATAGAAACGGAGACGGAAACAAACATGGAAACGGAGACAAAAACGGAAACGAAAACAAAAACAGAGATGGAAACGGAAAAGAGAACGGAGACGGAAACGAAAACGAAAACATAAATGAAGTTTCCAGAGTAATTTATGGGAATGGATACGGAAACGAAAACGGGAACGGAAATAGAAATGGAAATGAGAACGGGAACGGAGACGGAAATGGGAACGAAAACGGGAATGGTAACAGAGACAGAAACGGGAACAGGAGCTAAACTCAGATAAAAAATGAGTACAAATACAAAAAGAGAAGTAAGACGGAACACGTCCGACTCAGCTAAGGACCGATATGGTTCATAACTCGAAAAGCTTGTATGGGTGGATTTGACAATGGAGAGTACGTTCAAGTATGCCAAGTCGTGAGTGGAGTATAAGTACGAGGTTTCAAGTCATGAGGTGTAATGGATGCGAATGGTGAGTTCGATGTCAAGTTGGGAGTCTTTTGGTGGTAAAAAGGTCATGGAGACTCTCTGTTGGTGTTGAATTACTTGGAATAAGTGGAAAATTTGATATGGGACATCAAATTTAAGAGAAAAATGCTGCAGATTCAGGAGCTGAACGGCAACGATGGAATAATTAGCGGATTAAAGTGTTATTTGGAGATAAGAGAGTTGTCATTTTGCTCTTGATATTGAAGAATGACTATGAATAAGGCATTTCTTCCCTTGAGTTGATGTAATCAGAGTTACGTAGCAAAAGTGTGGCAAGTGAATACGAGGATTTGGTCAACTTTTGGTACAAAGAGACGCGTTTGGATATAGTCCAGATGATCTAGTAGCAGTAGTTGGACAAGCTATCAGAAAGAGGAGGTAGGTAAGGGGAGAATTGATGCGTGGTTGGCGTTAGTGAGAGTATTATGCTAGGCAAATTTCGAGGACGAAATTTATATAAGGAGGGAGGAATGTAATACCCCGACTTTTCATATCGAAATTTAATAAAGATAATAGGAAGGTAACTGGAGGTATTTGATTAATTGAGTAATTATCGGGGTATTAGCAGTGACGTATTTGTTAGATTATAATTTATGGAAATTAATTTAATCAAAATAAATATTAATTAAATTAAATTAAATTATAATATATGTGATTCATTGGGATTAATACTTATAAGTGGGGGTGTATTTTCGATTAACTGAATCGGTTCTATTAAGGGACCGGTTCAGCACTTCTCATTTCGTCTGGCCTTTGGCCATTTGACAAAATGAGAAAGGAGAACATTTAGATTTAAAAGGGACTATTTGAGATTAAACAACAAAAATGGATTAAATAGATTAAATTAATTTGGGTTAATGATATGGAGAGGGGAAGAACCGATTCAATGAGTGAACCGGTTTGACCAATTAAATGAATGGCCTTCGGCCATTCATTAACAGAGCACAGCGAGAGATGAGGACTGAGGAACAGAAGGGAGAAAGACGAAGAGGGGACCCGAGATGGCGATCGGGGCGACGAGCTTGGGTCGGCTACTGCGACGGTGGTGTGAAGCTGTCCGACGTCCAGCAAGTAGTTGTAGCGGAGTGGTGAGTTGCGAGCTAGGGCTCAGTTTTGTGGGCGCGGGATGGTTTGGTGGCCATGCCTTCGTGTCATCGGAGCTACGACAGTGCTGGCAATGATAAAGAAGCAGTGGCGAGTGACGGGCTAGAGGCGATCGACGCCTCAGGTTGTGGGGGTGCTCTGATGGTTCAAGCTAGACCGGCCGAAGGCCATGGTCCAGCAGGTTGGTTCTCCAATCCCGAACCTGTGCTCCTCCAAGGGAAGTTGACAGTGTGTTGGCATGGGGAACATTATGAGAAAGCTACATGGAGACTGTCGGGCATGCTCTTTTTCTCTGGGTGGTAACAGAGAGAGTGTATCCTCTCTGGTGTTGATATACAAAAAGGAGACATGATAGGGGAGTGTGGCCAATTTGAGCTGGTAGCCGAGAGAGAAGAACCGAGGTAGAGAAGGAGATGGCTGGATAGAGAGCTCTCGGGTCTTCTTAGATCTTATGGTGAGATGGTCCTTCCCTGATGTTATGGATTATATACTGTTAAATGGATGAAGATTGGTAATGATAAATGTTATCCTCCGTCATGGTTTAATGTATGTGCTGGAAATGGTCTAGCGATGGAGTGGAGATGCTGAACCAGGAGGACTATTGTGGGGTGTGCTGGGCCGAGAGAAAGTTTTCAGAGGAGGGAGTGGAGGAAATTTTCTTCTCGGATCCTTGTGATCCCTCAGGTAATGGACACTTCTCCTCTGTTCGATGGATTTTGGATGCTAAAGATAAATAGATAAAGGATCTTCACATGGATTTTAAAGGATATAAGTAAGACTCTATAGCATTGGTTACGAATAAACGCTCCATGTTATTAAAGGATTATTCTCTGTTTGTGGCTTTGTCACCTGGATTGGTATTCTTGAAATCTCTCTCTATGTAGAACACTATAGGGTATTGGTTTATAAATAATGAAGAAATAGAATAAATATTGGAGTTATGCCCTATTGGTTACTTCCGAAAGCACAAACATGTTGGATTTAACACTTTGTTGGTTGAGGATTTATTGGTTTTTGCCTGCTGTTATAAAGTAAAAGATTGTAATGTTTGTTGTGGGGCTAATTTTGTTGAAGATAAAAATGTTATAAGATAGATTAGAAACAATTTCCGTTGTCAATATTGGTTGTTCTACGTACCGACTATGTTTTCAGATATTGTGAGGATTTGATTATATATTGGGATATGTTGTGTTCCGTTTTGGTTGGCAATAAGTTCCAAGAAATTTTACGAGATTAAGGATGGAGAAATTTATAAGTCATAATTATTAATAATAAATGTCACTAATTTGTGAAAGAATCGGAAAGACGAAGAAGGATAGCGAATAAGTGCAAACCGCAATAAAGATGTGAGGTAAGAAAATTGGGTGTGTCTTGGCCATTTGGAGGCCCTACACCACAAGTAGAGTGCGTGAGTTTACGTGATGTGTTATGTCGCTTTCTGTAGTATTGTGATATTCCTTGATAGTTCTGTGGTTTGAATGTTTTATCATACTAAATGTTTCCCTTATTACTAGCACCATGACTAAGTGTTTTCTTCATGATAGTCTAGATTTATTAGCACTCCGTAACATATGTATAGTTCTATGTTAGTCCCTTGTTGATCGTTGGTTGTTCTTTGTACTTGTGTTGCTTCTCTTTCAGTGACAGTTCCTGACATTATATATATAAATACTGCTGAAATTTGTTGTAAATGATTTCCTTGACTGCATATGAGTTAATTTCGAGTGATAGATGGTGATAAGGCTAAAAACGTGAATGATCAATGAGTATGAAAAGTCTGGAAATGAGCTAAGAGTTCTTATGTTGTTGCTAAATGTTTATAATGCGATCATTTCCTTTGTTATTGTTCTGCCACTTAGCTAAATGTTCATCAATTATTAAGCATGTTAATTAATAATCAATTGAGCATATAATTCAATTAGTAGTCCAAACCAGTAAACCATTTGAATTGTCATTTATTTACTAGCATCTTTAATAAGTACTTAACTACCTTTTTAGTTTACTTGAGCATATAATTGATTAGAATATTGTAAGAGCATGTTAATTTACTTAATTCGAATAATCAGTATGCGACCATGTTCCCTAACTAGTTGTAGTGAGTGCTTAACTAGGATGCTTAATTAACCAACTAGACAAATATTGTGCTAAGTGAACCCTGAGCATATTAATTACTTAATTAAAGTAATTCATTGAGCATGTTAAACAATTAGAGCAATGAACTAAACATGAGCATGTATAAGTAACTAGTTCTAATTAAGTCATTAATTAACTCATGTTAATTATATGTATTTTGATTTGTAATTCAAGCATGTTTAATTAACTAGCTATGCGTGTTAATCCATTAAAAGTATGTTTAATGAATTATAATGAAAAGCATGTGTAAATCATCTAGAATAATAATTGTAATCCCTTCTTGAGCATGAAATCAACTTGAGCATGTAATTAATTATGATAATAACTAGACTATTAATTACGACGTGTTTAATTGGTTAGGATGAAAGCATGTTTAATCAACTAGAATAAGAATTGCCAATTCACAAGCATGTTTTCGTTACTTGTTATTTAAACCATGTTTCCATGTTTAGTTTAGCCTAGTTTAATGAGCATGTTAGTTGATTGTAATTTGTCGCACGTTACTTTATCGCCTTATATTGCTCATTCGTTGCTTTCAATTTGACACACTTACTTCTTGCCGTACGCTTTTAATTTCCGTTCTTCTTTATATGTGCTTTCAATTTTAGCTGCTTTACCTTCAATATGACTGTTGTTTACTTTCGTTTATGCGCATTTCAATTTCTATGAATGTTATATTGTGAGGCATCATGCATCATGTTAATTGAAACCCATAGGGAGTGCCACTTTGGGGTGGTACTCACACATGCATGAGTGAGGAACAATGTTAAGGAAGAAGGAAAGAGAAAGACATCCAGGATGGGTGAGATACGTCTATCACTGGAATAAACCCTGGGGGCGGGATACGCCCGAAGGGAAAAGAACGTTCAGGATGGGCGGGATACGCCTATCACTGAGAAAACAGCCTCGAGGGTGGGATATGCTTTAAAGGAAAAGAAAAGGGAGTTGGGGGTCGGATGGGTAGCAGAACTACTCCGCGGCTAGGCAAAGCCCCTACCTTGACGAAAACAGGGACCTAGTTGCAAGTAAAGGGTTAAGTTCGGTCAACTATTTCATCCCTTAAGAACCCTCCAATCTCCAGCTCGAAGTACGAGTAACGAACGAACAAACGAACAAATGAATGAACGTAAGGAAATGATTGGTTTGAGTTGCCCCCACTCCAAATGAACTAAAGAGAGTCATAAGCATAATTGCATTAAACTTTTTTTATTACTGAGCCATTAGGCTCATGTATTACTTATTGTGTAGGTACAACGGCGAACAGATAATAAGTAGATGATAAACACATAATGAAGCAGGGATGGATGTTTTCGCACGCACAAGACTCGAGGCTAGCTGGGCAAAGAGAAAGATGAGTAAACGAGTGTAACCAAATGATGTTTAATTGTCTGTTTTACTTGTCAAACTTAGTGTTTCAATTGTTTAGAATTTCCTTCTTGAACGATTTTTTTATGCTTCTGCCTGCCATGATTTACAAAATTTTATTTCATAACGCTTCCGCACATTTTATTAATTGGTTTTCCTAACGTGTTTAAAGAAAGAGTCAGTAGTGATCCAGTTAGACGCACTCTGATACGTTTTGTTTTAAAAAGAAATTTCAAATTTTATACATTTTAACAGATTTACGAAAAATCGAGTCATTACAATAATAGTTATACGTATTGGAAATCTAGTATGAGAATATATGTTCAATCTATTTATAATGACATATGACATGTTATTGAAAATGGATCCTATGTTCTTATTAAATTTGAGAAGATAAAAATGTTTCAAAGTTGTTTTATGAGTTTGATGATAATGATAATCCAAAACTATGCTTAAATGCTAAGTCAATGAACAGTCTTTATTGTGTTTTAAATAGAGATGACTTTAATAGAGTCCAAGTATGATATAATGCATAGGAGATTTAACTTACTTGAAGACGCCGATGAGGATCCTATTCAAGTTAAAGAAAGTAAATTAAGTTTACTTGTTCATGAATATGAATTTAATTTCTTGGATAAAGATAAAATTATTAGTCAAATATTTACTCGTTTACTAATATTACTAATGGTTTGAAAACTCTTGGTAGGACAAACCCGAACAAGGAAATAGTAAGAAAAATTCTTAGGTATCTACCAAAATCATTGCAACTTAAGGTGAGGACAATTCAAGAAGTGGGTGACCTCAAGTGTTGAAATATGAAAAAATGAATCGGATCTTCAATGACACATTAGATAATGATGAAATCAAACAAAAGTGAGGAGTTGAAAGAGAAGGAAGCATCCAAAAAGAAGGATATAGCTCTCAAAGGATCCTCAAGTAATTGAAAAGAGACAGATAAGGCAAAAGATGATAAGGAGCTTGCCTTCATCACAAGAAAATTCAACAAATTCTTCAACAAAAAAAGTTGCAAGGAAAAAGGATCTCTAGGGGAGATTGTGTTAAAAAAGAGAAGGAATTCATATGTTTTGAATGTGAAAAGTACAGACAATTCAAGGCCGAGTTCCTCAAGCCAAGAAGAATCCAAAAGCCTTTAAGAGAAAGTCAATGAAGTCCACTTGGGATGAAAGTAATGGAGATTCATCGTTTCAAGAAGGGGAAGTGGTCAACATGATCTTCATGGCCAAGAAGAGCAAGGTATACGATTCACTTAGGGACTTTGAAGCTAATTATGATGAAAATGAATTGCTAGAAGCATTTGAAGAATTAAATGAATAATTTATCTTGCTTAAGTTGAAATATAAATTGTTGAAGTAAAGCAATGGTGAAATTATAAAAAAGCATGATCACATAGTTACATCTTTAGAAAATGAAATTAAAAGATTGTAAAGTAAAAAACAGTGACTTGCATGCCACTTTGATTAAATTTACTAATGGAAGCAAGAATTTGAATATGTTTTTATTTAAATAAAGAGTTACATTTTATAAAATCTATTTAGGCTATGAACCAAAGCATAAGAAGAAAGCTTATGAAAATTTCTTTGTTAGACTATCTACATATCATAGTTGCAGTAAAATTGGTCACAAGTCTTTAGAATGTAGAACAAAAAACAATGGTAATTTTTCTAGTGCTAAAATGAAATGGGTTCTTAAAAGAACTAAGACTAACTCTCAAGGATCTCAATTGTAGACACTCGTAAAGGAAGCCTACTAACGAGGCAACTATTTTTAAGTTAATTTTGTCGACACCTAGAGAAAATATGCGAACACGCAAAACGAACACCCAGAGGATCTTGTTGAAGTCCTTCGTAAAAAAAAGATTTTAAATTCATGTTTCATAGAGAAACCCAGTCATGATTTACGGACGCTCAGAACAGTAGCTCTCAACTTAACCTACAGAAGCCTATTGCCTCATTGATGTCTTTAACAGACATATCGTGGATGCTCAGTGATTGCTAGAGGATACTTGCAACTCAAGAATTTTGAAGAGAATTATAAATAGAAGCTCACTCTACTGTGAAACTTACCTAGAGACTCCTACACTAAAATGTCACTAATTTTTCTTGAGAAATTATGACCTCATTCTTAAGTGATATCCTAACTCTTTCATTCCCAAACTTAAAATTTTTCTTTTCTAAAAGGTAGGTTTTAAGCTAAAACTTCTACATTTGTTATTTGTCAAACGATTAAAGGGTGACACCCGTGAAGAGTTGGTGTAAGGTTTGGTTAACACTCAAAAGTCAAATCGATCATAATCGGAAGGGTTATAGTGGAAGGAATCTTCAAGAGCGATAGATTACGGATGTAGACAAGATTGGTTGAATGACATTAGCAAAACATTTGCATCCTTCTCTCCTACTCTATTACTCTCTTACTTATTGTTTGCTTATTATACTTAGCAAATCTAGTTAAGAGATAAAATTGATTAATTTGAGATTACGAACAATTAGAATCTTAATTATAGAAAAAAGTCATCCTATGAACGATATCCTATCATCCTAATCAAGAGTGTACAACCCAAGAAATCTCTTCTAAGGAATTAAAAGTAACTCCAATTCAGAATGATCATGAGGAGATGCTCAATGATTAGAGGTATGCCAAATTTGTTGGCACCATTCTTTCTTATCTCTTACGTTACATATTTTGGTTGTGCTTGTAACTTAGAAATTATTAAATTCATATAAGATCATCTAATGATACTTAAATAATAGAATTTACTTTTCGATCCTACAATTATATCTGGTGTAAGAAATGAATTACTTTGAAGGAGTTTGCGGAACTAATGCAAAATGAATTCATAATGAGCATGATGGTAGAATTAAGAATTTTCCTTAGTTAACAAATTAGACAATGAAAAAATAAAGAATTTTCTTAAACCAAGAAAAATACGTAAAAGAGTTCTTTAAGAGGCTTGGAATTGACACCTTTAAACCTTCTCATAGCCCCATGAGTACATCCACTAAATTGAATAAGGATGAAAGTGGAAAAGTGTAGTCATAAAAAAATAATGTGGTATGATTGGATCATTATTAAATTCAATGGCAAGTAGACTCAATATTCTTTTTAGTGTGTGCTTATATACGAGATTTCATGCACGCCCAAAGGAATCTCACTTAAATGAGATAGAAAGGATTTTCAAATATTTAAGTGGAACTAACGATTTAGGTCTTTGGTATCCCAAAGGAACTTTATTTGATTTAGTGGAATACACTAACTCTGATTATGTTAGGAGTCTAGTTGATAGGAATAACACAAGTGAAACATGTTAATTCCTTGGTGAATCTTTAGTTTCTTGGTTATCTAAGAAGCAAAATTTTGTGAGTGTTTCCATAGCCAAAAGTGAATATATCACCGCCGGTAGTTACTATGTTCAAATGTTTTGAATGAAATAAACTTTGGAAGATTATGACTAAAGCTACGAGAATAGTCCAATTAGGTGAGACAACATTAGTTCCATTAACATTTCCAAAAATAATATTCAACACTCTCAAATCAAAACATATTGAAATTAGGTATCAGTTCATCTGAGATCACGTTAAAAAAAGAGACATGTCTCTTGAATTTGTAATCTCTAAAAATCAATTGGCTGATATTTTCACTAAACCTTTGGATGAAAAGACATTCAGTAACATTAGGATCTGATTACTCTTTATTTTGGATACATTATGACCAGTCAACCTCTGCGTTGGGTTTATAAAAGATTAGAACGCTCTATCCCTCAACTGCATGCCCTTTCTCCTCTTGTAAACCCTAGCTCATCTCTCTCCATTTTGGGTCATCTCTGTCTAAAATTGTAAGTCTTTCAGTCTCAAATCACTTCTCCTTCTCAAGAATTGTAAGTTTTGCCACTCAAAATAGCAATTTTTTTATTTTCAACCCTAAGCCTCTCTCTCTCTCTCAAAGCAACTTTGATATTTTTCATCTTCTCATGGCATCCTCATCCTAAACCGCTGCAAAGACAAATTTTTTAAGGTCTCGTGGTGATGCTTCTTGTTCTCCCCTTTATCGAAATCGACCTCAAAGTTCTTCAAAATCGTGAGTTCAAAAATCTGTAAGAACCAGATTTAAAGTATAGATCAAGAATATTTTCTCATAAAGTTTTTATTCCAAGTATTGGAACTTTGGATATCAAGAATAGTTTCAAGGAAATGGGTCTTTACAATTTATGCAATTTAGACTGTCCGTACTTTGAAAAACCCATTTGGATCTTCTATGCTAACCTTGAGTATAATCCTCAACCTTTGCAAGTACATAGTTATGTCTTTAGAAAGAAGCTTACTTTGTCATCAAAGAAGATAAATGAGTTATTGGATTTTGAGGTTGATAATGAGGTTGAGAAATGTAACACCTAGGAATTTTGCACGAATAATTTTATATGTAATGTGACAATTTAGAATTTAAATGGAATCATTTGTATCATAAATTTGGAGAACTATATATATTGTGCTTTGAAAGATTTTATTTGTATAAAAATGTGAGGATTATTAAATAAGTTATGAAATTTTAAAGGTTGAAGTGAAGAATTTTATGTTTACAAAAATATAATATCTTAAGAAAATTATGAAATTATGAAACTAGGTGCAAAAGGAAATGGCAAGAATGTCTGCATATGAATTTTTTATTAAGGAAAGCTGGGCATGAAATAATTAAGAAAGAATATTGAGTATTGTGTCGGCATAAGGGTGCACGCGGAAGTGTTTGCGTTCATGTTCTCAAAAGTTAGTTGTCTGTGAAGAAATTGTATATGTGGACAACTATTGGTGGACAATACAGAAGGGTAGTAGCTGCAGAAGTGCTAGGATCTACATGAGCATAGCTGTCCATGGAAGAGTTGAAATTTGTGGAAGTGTTTGTATCTGTAGGATGCCGTCATTTTAGGATAAGGAACATATCTGCAAAAAGGAATGCAACCGCAACAGATAAGTATAGACAAAGAAACGTTGTCATTTGGATTTAAAATGTGTATGCAGAAAGGAATGTGTCCACAGAGAACAAGGGAATTGCAGAAAGGAATGTATCTGCGAAAGGGAATGTGTCTATTGCGGATAAGTATAGGAAAAAAAATGTCGTCATTTGGGATGAGTGTCTACCGATGATAAGGATATGCAAAAAGAAACGTGTCCACAATAGATAAGTAAGGTACATAACATCTTCGTTTGGATAAAAGGATCTACGAGGAACAGTGAACATTGGGAAATATTAGTGTCCGCAGAAGTGTTGGCATTTGCGAGAGAGATATCCACAAAAGAATAAGCATACATTGCGGATAGTGATTGGCAAATAAATTAAGAAGGATTTGTGGGATGAGGAATCCGCTGAAATGCTGCATTCGTGGAAGCGTTAGTGTTCACAAAAGCGTTGGTGTCAATGGAATTAAGAGAAAAATGTGTATGTGACAGATTATTATTGGAAGAGAAGGAGAAGCAGATTTTCGCAACAGAAGCTCGTGTTTGCTGTAACTGCAGACAAGTTCAAAACACGATAAATTCCTGAGCTACGATTCAATTCTTGAATCAACCTAAAACTGCTTTATTTCTCATTTTTGGGTCCATCTATCGACCACAGACGTTTCTAATCGACCGGAAACAATGCAGATTATAGTGCTGTATGAATGGGCCCAATTCGGTCACCGCAGGGAACTCTGATTGTCTGAACATTAAATAGGCGACCGCTGGTTGAAATCGGTCGACAATCGAGTTTGTTTGGGACGTCCAAACATGCATCCGAGCCCTACATTGTTTAATCTCTCTCAAACCCTCATCGCCATTGTCGCTGAAACCATCTCTTGAGTTTAGATCGCCGAGATCATCCTAAAATCTATGGTTTCAGCGATTCTCCCCTTCGCGATAGTCCTCTCCTCCAAAACCCTAACTCTTCTCTCCTTTCTGTCATGTACCCAGATGCCAAGGGGAGACTACTGATCGCAGAAGAAGAGATGCAGATCGTAGAAGCTGGGAAAGGACGAAACGCACCATTTTGAGAAGAGAAGACGGCGCTGGACAAGAGGGAAGGAACGCCCTATTTTGAAGCTGACCTGGAAGAAGGAAGAGAAGTCAGTCTATATAAACGCATAGAAGACCCAGAATTGGGTGTGAAATGTGTAGAACTCTTCTGTAATCATCTCTAAAAGCCGGAGTTCTCTGGCATTTCCCCTCTAAATAAGAAAAACTCATTTCCAGATATGTGTTCTTTATCCTGAAACCATAACATTTGGTATCAGAGTCACCTGATCCACAACCCACCAATGATAGAAACCAGAGCAAAATCAACAGATGAAATGCTTAAACAGTTAGACGGAGATGTGAAAGCACTAACCTTGACCCTTAATCGACTGACTTCTAGGATGGATGAATCGGAAAAAAAATTTGAGAAAATGGAATCTGAAATTGCAGTCAAGTTCGATACCATAATCACTGCTTTGACCCAGCTAACTGCCGATAAATCAGATACCAAGCAAAAACAGGTGGCTTCGGAGGCCTGCCCTTCGTAGGAGACCCAACCACTGCGAGTTAACCCTCACATGCCAGACGTTGTTCGAAATGACTTCCAGCATCAGCCCCGCTTTCCACGCCTGGATTTTCCAATTTTTTCAGGAGAGGGACCCCGTGAATGGATACGTAAGGCCCTCATGTATTTCTCCTTATATCAAACAGCAGACCATTTATGCCTCAGCATCGCAGAAATGCATTTGACGGATGAGGCCGATATCTGGTTTAACGAATTTATATCCAGCTTTCCAAATGCTGGCTGGGAGCTCTTAACGGCGGAAGTGTGCCGACGATTTTCAGATGTGTCGGAGGGTGAGTCAGCTGAAGTGTTCACGAAACTACTTCAGACTGGCTCTGTCAAGGAGTACGTTCAACGCTTTGAGCACCTCAAGTCTCTGGCTCAACCTAACCTGCCAACCTTGCAAGATGCATTTTTTATTGCCGTCTTCACTAGCGGATTAAAGGAGGACATCAAAGGGGTGGTGAAAATTAACAAACCAGTCACCTTATCCCAGCCGCCATATCGGCTCTTCAACGATCACAGCGTCCAAATCCTCCCAAGGCAGTGACCAAATGGTCGGATAAATCGCTAAGTGCTCCGGACGATGTCATGGACAATCCTCCTGTAATTCACCAATTTCAAAAAATTTCCAGCTCAGACCTCTACACTAAAAGACAATTGGGGTTATGCTATAAGTGTGATGAGAAATACTTCCCCGGTCACCTTTGCAAAAATCAATCCATCCTGTACATTGTTGCAGATTCAGAGCCGCCGGAAGGGGATATGGCAATGCTTTCCGAAGGGGTGATTGTCTCAGACAGAGCCAACTACATGGAGGTCTCACTCAAGGCCTTGAATGGCCACCCTTTTGGATTTTGAACCTTGGGGACAAGGTTTTTGTTAGGGGGGAGGACTGTCATGTACCCAGATGCCAAGGAGAGACTACTGATCGCAGAAGAAGAGATGCAATCGTAGAAGCTGGGAAAGGACGAAACGCACCGTTTTGAGAAGAGAAGACAGGCGCTGAACAAGAGGGAAGGAACGCCCTGTTTTGATGCTGACCTGGAAGAAGGAAGAGAAGTCAGTCTATATAAACGCATAGCAGACCCAGAATTGGGTATGAAATGTCTAGAACTCTTCTGTAATCATCTCTGAAAGCCGGAGTTCTCTAGCGTTTCCCCTCTAAATAAGAAAAACCCATTTCCAGATCTGTGTTCTTTATCCTGAAACCATAACACTTTCTTGAAACCCCAACTTGCCAAAAATCGTTTCTGCCGATTCCTCCTACACAAAATGGTCAATTCCGCCGCTCTTATTTGCCGTTCGACTTCCTTTGGTGGTGTTCTCCCTCACTAATAGTCGTCCACTTCGAATCCGTGCATTTTCTTCGTCAATCCTAACCGATCACATACAATCAATGGCATCCACTTCCTTCCAAGCCATCGACAAGCAAAAAATTGGGGTCTCCCGTGGGGAGCATCCCGAACAACCACTCCAAGGTATTCCACTCTATTTAGATTGGAGGAATGCCAAAATAAATATTAATCTAATTTCAAGTTCTTGTTGATAAGTTCTTCTGGGAAAGTGTACTTTTCTACTTTTAGTACGTTAGATTTTGAGAATATGTTCAGGGAAAGTGGGGTTTGTCTATTATGCTCGTTTGATGGTCCATATCATGAGAAACTAATTCAGTTGTGCTATGCGAATATGGATTACATGCTCATTGAGTATTGTGAGCTATGTGTTGGGAACTGAAATTGTTTTTGACTCCATACAAGTTAAATAGATTGTTGGGAAATTAAAGTGAAGATGCATTGGAAAACTATCATAATACGTCTCAGGATCCACAATTTATGAAAAAGGATGAAGGAATCGATTTATTACAGAAAATTCACAAGAACACTATAGTGGACATTTACTACAAACCGAGGGTGAACAGCTTCAATATTCATCTCATGTGATTCATCATATTCTAACCCATAGTGTTTTGTCGAGAGATGGACATTGTGATAACATTAGTTGCATGGATCTGTATAACTTGCAGAAAATATTTGATTTTAATAGTATCAACCTTGGTTACATCATTATCCTATCCTTTACATGATAGATGTTGCTAGCACATCCAAGAAATCCCTGCTGTATAACCTTCTTTTGTGCAAGATATTTGAAGATTTCAATGTTGTTATCCTTGATACTAAGCCCTATACTCCTTTATTGCCTGTGGACATATATTACGAGCATTCTCTAGCTTATATGGTTTTTTGACTAATGCTTAAGGGTCTTAGATTCTCAAAGGAATTAGTGCAGGATCTTCTTCAGCGGGACATTTAGGTTAGCATACTGAGATACCATAAGGTCAGGATGTCCATGTGGAGGACATTCCTAGCCAAGCATCCCTTCTTAGATCGTCACGTACTTTTTCCAGAGGATGACCTTACTATGCTCGTCGAGAGGTTTGATGCTTTGAGTGCTTCCATTCATGGTATTGACACTTCACTCTCGAGCTTCCAATCATGTGTATTTATGCTAGGTTCGATGCTCGATAGATCGTCATCTTGATTAGATTGCTAACTTGTGTTGGCATAGTACATCCACCATGGAACCAAGAGTTGCACCGGCTCATGATCCGAAAGAAAATCCTAGCATGCCTTTACCTACCTTCGAGTTTGATTTGACTTTTGATGACGAGGATCATTTATGTCGTAAAACATTTCTCTAAAGTATTTTTGGTTGTGATGTACTTAATATTTATGTTTTGATGGCCAACTATGGTACTTGATGCTTTATTTCTAGATATTTTTTTGTGCATTTATATTTAGATATTTTTCAAGTTATCGAAGATTTTGGATATGATTTTGGATATATTCTACTTAGATTGATATATGTTCGAATTAGATTTGTTAAAATTGTCATATAGTATTGTTAAAATTGCTTGTAGGTACCTTTTTGTTAATGATAAGAGGGAGAATATATAAGAGAAGCTTTGTTGAAATTTGTAAAAATCTTATCCTTCCCCAACTAATTATTGCAAATATAAAGGGGGAAAATTTTAACTACTTATTGCATAAGTTGAACAGGAGCACTTATTTAAGATTTCTAGACGTAAACAAATTTATTATAATAGAAAAGGTGAGTATTATTAGCGTAATCCTGGATTAAGCATAATTATTTTGATGATTAATAAATAAGTTATAAAATTTGTAATAAACTAATATTCATATTATTCATTGTTGAAAATCTCTTGTGATATTATTGAAAATTACTAATATGTCTATTTTGTTATTACTGAGAATTCTAAGTTATTTTTTGGGATTGGGTCCTCATGGCAACTAGAGCAAGACAACCAGTAATGGAGATTTAAATAGATTGCATATCATTTTGAAGGCTAGATTGCGGTCAACCAATTCAAGATACACAAATCATCATAGATTCGATGTTGGAATCGTGGTCGTCCAGATAGAACAACGGACAAGCGTAGATTGGATAGAAAAATTTTGAAGCAACATGTGCGGTGGACCAGATCAAAACTACAATCCGTTTGCTATTTAAAATGAACCGTAACAGTCGTTGCAGTTGACCAACATTACTCATAGAATTGCAGTTATAGTCATATCGCGGCCGACTAGATATAAACCGTAGTCATCCACTTGCTCAAATTTTTGATTGTCATCTACTGATAGATCCTCAGATTTGTTGTGCAAAGCTTGAGCATTCATTTGAAAGAATTTAACATTCAATATTTCGAGCCTTTTCATCTCCTTTCACCTACTTATTTCATTTGAGATTCTACTGCTTCTGAGATTTAGGTTGTTGTGCCAAACTTTGAAGATCTCATTTATTGTGGAGTGTGAAAAGGTGAAGCCCTAAGAATTGGAAATGCATGATAAATGGTTGGAAGATCAATAAGTGTAACGAGAAGGGTTAGTGGTATCGAATCTTTAATGGGGAGCTTTGGAGCACCATAAGTAAACAATTTGGATAGTATTAACAACTCATGTTTGCTTCCTTCTCTCTCTTAATATTTCTTTATTTGCATATTGTTTGTTTAGTGTGTTAGCTTAATAATTTGAATTTGAAAGAAATTAACTAGGGTACTCTAAGACCATGAATTTTTAATATGAGATTATTAAGCCACCACATTAGGTCTACCATGCTTATCTGGGTGGAACTCCTAGGATGGTGTCTCCAAAACCTTTTCATCCTTATTCTAGTGAACAATATTTTTAAAAAATATCATTCAAAGAGTGACTCAAAAGTTTTTCTCTTCTAGCAAAAGTAATGTCAAAGATCTAAATATAACACTAGGATGATTGGAGGTCTATCCTTTCTACCACATGAGAATAAGTTGTGTTGGGTGAAGTGGCAGCGATATCTAATCTTGTAAGAGTGTGAACATAATTCAATTCCCCCAAAAGTGCACTTGTTGGGAGACAGTCCCGTGATTATTCTGAATTAAAGGAGTACAGAAGTTTGAATTGCGTACCTTGTCTCTTGTAGAGACGTCCAGTTCCAGTAGTGATGGTTCTCAACCCAAGTTATTGATAGATCCCGTGCAAACAACATGAAGCAGTTGCTCTTGGATGTTCTGTCGACCCAATATTTCTGTGATAAAATTAATGATTTTCATTGGAAGATTGGATAATTTTTTGACATGCTACACCAAGAGTTTTCCTAAAGAATTTGAGAGGGAGAGAAGCAAAACTTAAGGACCCCGTTTGGAAATATGTTTTCTAACGCAATTTTTTCATAAAAACGTATACACGTTTCGTTATAACAGTGTAAAAATAGGGTCTTTATTTTCTTTTATGGGAAGAACCAACATTTTATTTGCTGTTTTTGAAGAATGGCATTCAAACATCTCATCAACTTAACATATCATGATGTTCTTTTTCTATGGTGCTTAGTCTGGCAAGTAAGCAAAGAATTCTTGCACAAGAATATAAACTTTTGAGTTACCTTTGTTCTTTGATTTAAGTATACACCAGAATAGAGTTGATCATAGAGCTTGTCAATGGAGGAACTATCAAGTGGAGAGTCTGCAGTTCTCACAATGGATTCATAGTTGTGAGGAAGCTTTGGGTCTACAGCTGTCTCCATTGCCTTGAAATCATCTTGCATTTCTTCTGTTTTTGCTCTGCTGTTGCTTCTATTAATGGATGCCTGATTTGGCTGCAACTCTGCTTCTTGCTCTTGCGACCACCCCGCCCCCATTTTGTTGCTAATGTTCTTCCAACGACATCTGCTCTTGGAATATAATGGCTGGAAAGCTGAGATTTTTAGATTTTGTGGTGTGAATAGAATATCTAATGAAATTGACAGTGAGAAAATTCAACTCCACTTGACTTGGTTCGGCTGGCTTGGCTTGTGATGGTGCATCCCCACAAAAACATATGTGATTTAAATGAAACTTTTTGAATAAGTAAAAGTAAAATGCCTCATCACTATCATAAAACAATAATGGTGAAAGGAATATTCTTAACTATTTCATTATTGTGAAATTACTTTACCTTTATTCCTTGTGACAAAATGGGTTGCACGCAAGAAATTAAGATAAGATTCCTTGAGACTCCACGTATTGATCCGTAAGAACCTTAAAAAGTTCAATTTACTAGTGAATGAAACATGCATTAATCTCGACACAACTGGATAAAACCTTTTGATGATAACAAGTTGTTCAACTTTTTTTTCACATTACCTGTATTTTCTTTTTGTCATGGAAATTATGGGTCATCCATACAATTTTATCGTCTGGTTTAAGTATAATCTTGTCTTGTGACAAATTGTAATTGCAATGGTCATTGATTGATTGCTAATAAGTTGTTAAGTCTTTGTTTTGCACATTTGTAGTTGGTGAATTTGAAAATATCCGTTCGTTTATTTCTTATAGGATGGTTGACATCTTCATTTCTTTCGTGTACATAGTAGTTATGTCACCTAGGGGTGGAATCGATTTGGTTCGCTTCGATTATATAGTTAATTGAAATCGAACCGACTCGGTTCGATTTTGAAAATAAAAAACTGAAACCAAACCGAATCTATTGGAAAACTGATAAAAAACCGAACCTCGGTTTTGGTTTTTTTTGTTCGGTTTTCAGTTTTTTCCTTTCGGTTTTTGAAAAAACCAAAAAATTTGGATTTTCTTAGCTTTTCAATTTTCAAATAGTGTAAACAATATTTGGTATGACGTTTATGTGTCATTCATTTGTTAATTCATATAATTTATTATTGTAAATATTTATATTACATCATGATAAATTAGAATCATATAAATAATTAGATTATAATTTTATTATTTATGAAAAATTTGTAAAAAAAAAATTGTAAAGTGTAGTAGTAAATATTTGATTCTTGGAATTAGGTTAAATGGGTTGGCTTAGGTTTATTTCGGTTTGATTCAGTTTTACTCGGTTTTTCTTTATTAAAACCAGAACTGAACTGAAGATTTTGGTTATATTCGGTTCAGTTTTAAATTCGGTTTTTTTGGCCTTTTAAAACCGAATCAAACCGAGTAAAATCATTCAGTTCGGTTCGGTTACCCAGTTCGAACCGAACCGATTTCCTCTCCTAATGTCACCACCTAGAGGACCTGACCGTCTAGCTCAAGACATAATATATAGTTCGCAACAAAAGACTTACACTCAAATTTATAATCATAGTCTACACGAGATGGGTCAAAGTTCACATAGTGATAACAAAATATAAGATAATATAATAAAAATAAAACTCCAAGAGTCCCGTGCATGAAATATAAATATAAATGTGTCACACCCAAATATAATTTTAGAGCCTAAAGAGAGAAAATAAATAAGTTCTCACCTAAGGAAGATAAACAAAATATTCCAAAAACACAAAAAAGGAAATAACTCCATAGAAGCAGCTAATTCCCATCTTCGTGGTTCTTTAGCAAGAAATATAAAAATGTATTTTGGGGTGAATGATTAAACTCAATATATGTTTCATAACTATACTCAATGCATGAGAAAATTAATTTTTTTTTATAAGTGAAAAATATGAGTTGGTGAAATATGCACAAATGAATTTATATTCAAAATTTTTTACTATTTTAGAAATAGATTCCATGAGCCATGGATGGGGAGTGTTGAAAATAGTGTTATATATTATAGTATAGCTATAAAAAAAAATAGTGTTACCACTATTTCTCGTAGAAAATAGTCCAAGTGAAAATAAGATCAATCATGGATCTTTCCACAATTGTGTTTGAAAGCATATAAGAGAAATAAATTAGTGTCCAGAGATCAGTCAAGACGTAAACGAGATACCTGGACCAGCTTTAGGGATTTTTATCAAGAGACACCGTATCAAAAACATCCCTAATACGATATCGTGTGTAATAAACAAATACATTCTTGCACCTAGAAGATGCATATCAAACAAATGGGAAAGATCATGAGCCCTAAATTGCCAAAAGTTACGTCTAAAATATCAAATGAAATACTTAACATGTCGGAAGTAAACGTGTAATATTAGTATACATATAGTATAAAAAGCAAACATGCTATAAAACAAGACAAATGTGAATGTAATAAAAGAAATACCTACCTCCGCAGAGGTAGATATGCTTTTACTAATAGATGCCATATATCATAATCAAATTCGAATGAAATGGCATCGCGACACCCGTACGCGAGACACACATGCCATAACGCCCACAAAGTTGTGGCGTCTTCCCATTGAAGCCACGATGTTACACATGGCGCAAGTGGATGAACACCAAAAGCATCATGACACAGACATGAAAAAACCCAGACTTTGCATGTAGAGTCTTCAATGGCGCAACGACACAACCACAATGTTGTGGTAGCACGTGGGGTTCTCAGTTCAGGACTTCATAAAAGTTTCGATTCTAATCAAATTTTTACAAAATCTAGGCCTAAAACCCACATTAAAGCCACTGTAACTAAAAAAGGAGTAACATAATTGATTGTCAACCAATGATTCTGAGTTTCTAGGCTCAAAATAAAATTTTGATAAAAAAGGAAAACTAATCGAAATGAATGAAACGAAGGTTTACATTCACGTACTCTCATAAACCATTGATAAAACTTGAAGATAAACACCTTGATAAAATGGATCAGATGCAAAAAAAAAAACCTTTCCCTCACTTGGCCTCTCCCTCTCTCACTTTGAGCGCCTTGTCATCGACCAAAAGGGGTACCCCTCATATAATTTTTTATAATTATTTTTAATATATTATATTATATTACATAAATTAAATGAATTCTTAAATTCTCATTTGTTGAAAATTTAAACGTTATCCAATATTTTATTTGAACTCTAAATTTTCAATGATTTTGACCAAAATTACATGTATACTTAACATGACGAATTACGAAAATGCAAATCAAATATGAAATAATCGGCTTAGAAAATGTGAAAAAATTTAATTGAAAATTTTATTTATTTAAATTTGCCAATTTTTAAAGTTAACACCAACACCATTTTTCAAGAGATGTTTAACGGGCGGGCCGAGCCAAGCCCAAAATGTGAGCTCACATGCCTACCTAGGACTAGGCCAAGCAAGGGGGCTCACCAGACTCACTTGGTAGCTCGGTCGGGTCAGGTTCGCCAAGCCCACCATAGAAAGAAATAGAAAATTGGCCATTGGATGAGAGAACAGATAAATTCATTGTCAATTGATGGTCGTTGGATGATGATGAGGTTGGACATCCTTTATCACTGAAGGATGTCCATCTCCATTACCCAGCTTTGGACATCCTTTAGTGAAAAAGGATGTCAGTTCTTTTTATCCAACGGCCATCAATTTATCAGCTTGGTGCTCTCTCATCCAACGGTCATTCTTTCATCTGCCAGTGTCCTTTGAATTCTCCCTCCTCTCATCACATCCATCCATACTCATCAATCTCAGTCCTTCACCCAGTGTCAGACGTCTGATTTCGTCATCCAACGGCCTTACGGCCATCAAATCCCAATGGTCATGTGTGTAGTATCTCGAATCTTCATTGAGCTGAAGGTATAACTTAAGTGATAATTTTAGGGTTGATAAGAATTGAGTTGGACAAGTAAAGATATTGGTCAAGAGAAATGTAATTGGAATAAGTGAATTATGATACCCCGTTATGTTTGTAGTTAGATTAAGGGAAGGATTGCGGTTAATTGAAGAATTATTTGATGGTATTGGAGTTAAATTAAATGATATCAATAAGTTTGATAGTCAGTGAAAATAGTAAGAGAAAATATATTTGGATGTATTTGGATATTGTTTGAACATTGTAAGGATTGAGAGCTAGTTAATAATAAGCTTAAAGGTATAGGATTTATAATATGTTAGGGCATACTGGATTTAGTGAGGAATAATGTAAAAGAGGAATGGTGAAAGATGTAGTATAGGTTGAGGTTTGGATATTGGAATAGTGAATTATGGATGACTAAGGGTAATTATATATATATGGGGTGTGTACATAAGTAGGTGTCACGCTAGGGAATAATATGGAGAATTTATTGAATGCAAGCTGTTTGGAGGCGGCGGTCGATCGGAGTGGTCGATTGGCAAGGTGCGATCGACCGGCATGAATCATTGGAGTTTTTTGAAGGGTGGATGGCGGTCGGTCGCCATGGAGAAGAACAACTGGTATGATCATCCGCCATTTATTGAATGTCATCTGAAAGGTTTAACCAATGCCTGGACGTAACAAGCTATTGGGCTTCACAGAGGAGATCACGCATGAAGATAAGGAAGCTCCATGCCACGTTCTCACGTGGAGTCATGCAGACTCAATCGACTAGCTCCCTTTCATCCCGGCTTGGAGGAGCTATAATGAATTGAAGTTTTTGAGGTCAATTGAGATTGTTTGCTCAAGTTTTACATTACACTTTTATGTTTTTTGTTGATGGATGTTAATTTGGATACTATTTAGCAGATTATTAGAGTGATTTTGGTTTGTATTTTTGGGAGGTGCTCGGTTTGCATACAAACTGAACCCTCATGCCCTATTTTTGTCTTTCCAAGGGCAAATTAGTCTCTTATTATTGTAATGCCATTAGAGGGTATTTAGTCCCCTCTAATGCAATTTTGTAATTAGTTTTGAAAAACTGTAAAAGAAGAATCTTGGCTTTGTGCTTGAAGACCCGTGGAGCTTCCTCTCTAGGATTCCTTTACCCCTTTCAATCAATCTACTTGTTCTTGCTAGGTCTCGAGTAGATTGATCTTTGCTACCTTTCTAGCAACTTCCGAGTGTTGTTGTGCTTGTGGCATGGAGGTAGAAGACTTAGTAAAACCCCAGTTTGGAGAGCCATTCTTGAAGTGGTCGAATCAGTCGCACCCTTGAAGTTGGAGGGTTAGCGGACCAAACTGGTTCTTTGTCACTGTTCGTGGTTCTTTTATGAAAAAGGTGTTTTTGTTTCTTGATTCTTTGGAGATAGCCCTTGTTTGGTGTTGATTTGGCATCAATTTTGTGTGGATTGGATTTCGTTCATTGAAGCTAAAAGTGGAAAGAAATATTCACCACAGATCTGTTATTTGCAGGTCCAAATCTGCATTTCAGATTGCAAAATGCACAGCTCCATTTTTGCGCATCCTATTATGCTAAAAATTGAGAGTGTTATTTTTTGACTGATAGAGTTGTAATTTTGAGCCCAAAAGACATATGCAGGGGAAGTTATTATCGTTTTAATTTCATTGCTCGGAACTCGAATTGTGAAACCCTAATATGAGTTCGGCATTCTCTGGAGTATATCTTACGGATCTTGGCGAATTTGAAGCTGAAATTTGGACATATGGTTCTTTGGTTTACTGACTACTAGCCCTAAAAGAAATTGAGCTCTAAAGTCTGTATGCATTTGAAGTTGTCACTGATCTAAAACTGCAACCTGGGTTGATCTTCTAGCCGATTACAGATTTGAAATATTGTGCAACTAGAGTCTTTGACTCTATCTCTCTTGTGTCCACATTCTGTCCATGCTCTCTCACCATTTTTGCCTAGTAGTAAACTCCTAACATAAATAAATAAAACAACTAAGAAATTATACTCATTAGGAATTAGTACTTATAGTTGAGGAGGCATCTTTATGTTGAGACTTGTGTTGTTGGATAGTCTATAGAAACGATTTTCAAACCTAGCTCTAATACCAAGTTGTTATGCCCCTTTTTGTAAATCTCTATTTTCTTATAGTATTTTTTTTAAACACATATATAAAACTTGTCTTTTAAAATAAAATAATAAATCATGCCTTTAAAAAATATGAAACACAACAGCGAAAAACTTTCACCAAAACAAAGTTCTTATTTTTAAAACCATTGTCTCAAAATCATTCATAGCCATAAAAAATTTCTCGTTTGTTTCATTCATTCTTTCTTTACCATTGAGATTCACCACCAAGCTAAATCATTGGGAAACAAGTCCACCAAATCTCCATTGGGGGACACATCCACTTATGCACTTCAAGGACCAATTCCTAGAGCTCAAGCCAAAAGGCTCCTTAATCGTTTTATTCTCTCTTATTTTGCTAGAGGAACTATATTAGAAGGCCTTGAGGATGAACCAACTCTTGAAAACAAGGAAAGGCCAAAGCATTTTGATCACTTGGAATTTTCATCAAACACACACGGCTAAGAATCCACCCGAGGCAAAGCATGCATTCCCAAATACCATGCATTCTTGTGGAGACTTCTAAAGATATGGCAAGATGATGTTATTCAATGGATTCTAACTCCTTAGTAGGTGGTATAAATGCAAGTGTTATCATTTTGGATTTTTTTATGAAGAATTGGATAATGTTTTGTTTGGGTGTTCTTGGCTATGCTTGTTAGCCGAGAACCTTATTTTGTGTTTGTTTTATTATGTGGTTATTTGTGTATTTGTGACATTATGGCAACCCTTGTGGAGTATTTATACCCTTATTAAGGGTTGTCTAAAGGCTAATGGGGATTTTTTAGCTGAAGTAAACCATTGTGTGTTGGAGTTTTCTCCATAGCATTTGGCCCCCATTTTCAAGGTATGAACCGAGAGAGTGAGAGCCTCCCAGTGATCCACCAAGTTTATTGGCTTGTCTTGAGGTGGATTTCTTATACTAGTCTTTCCTTCATCTCCTTCCAGAGGTGAACATTCATAGAGGAAGATTAAAAGAATTGTTGCAAACCAAGTTGGAGTGGTTTCTTGGAGGAACCCTTTTGAAGTCAAAAGGTGCCCCTATAGCACCTTTTCGGACCAGCTTGTCAGTGTTTGTTTATTATTTCTTTTCTTGAAGGAATTGTACTCTGAAATTTAGAGGGTTGTCGGTACACATTTCAAAAGTTGTGTGGTCCAATTTTCGTGCTATTTGGTTCAGAAACGCATAAGTTGTGGATTATCCTTTGTTGTCCTTAAAATGTCTTGTTGGTACCATTTTCGGGAAGGGCTTTTTGCATTCACATATCTTCCGATCCTTTTGGATTTTTTGCGTGATTTTTTGGAGGGCACATTCTACTATGGTATTACTAATTGTGGTTCAAATTTGGTATGGATTGGATTTCCAGAGAGTAAGCTATGTATTTGAAAAGTTGGTGTTCTGTTTTCAAAATCTAGTAACAGCCCTCTCCCGAGTGCTTGTTCAAGAGTTGCATCCCTTGGTTCATCGCCCACCAAAGCTACATTGGGGGATAAACACCCAAAGCTACATGGATACCGAATCGGCAAAGTTTTTTTTGTTTCTTTTTTTCATTCGTTCATTCTTTCTTTCGCAAAACATATGCATGAAAAAAATCCCTTTTCAATTCTTTCTTAGAAAAAATTTTTCATGATGCATAGAATATGTTCATGAACATATAATCATAATCAATATAATCCTCAGTACTCATCTCATAATAAACTGTGTGATACAACTATATAAGTCATGCAAATATTCTCATCCTTATTATCACTAATTCTCATATTTCATTATCACAAAATATAATAAATAGCATATCAACAGATCCTCGAAGCATCATCTCTATACTGAAATGGAAAGCATCATTTAAGTATAAATATCAAACCAACCAACAAGTCCTCAACCCACATTATCATTAAAACAACATATATTTATCAGTAGAGGGAGTTGATACTAAACTCATACCAATCACAGTATAACAATCATCAAACAAACATAAAATATATACATAAATCTTTACAGCTACTTCACCTAGCACCTTGTGTTGTAGACTCGAAGGCTATGCACACACTATACTACTTACCTCAAGTTCTTTAGTGGAAATCTGGCCACTCCTAGCTCTACCTCATTTGCCCAAACATCTTGTTTTCCTTGAAAGAGTTTTAGGACAAGATTATTATTGCCGACTCCAACGAAATAGTTTCAGGGTTCTCATTAATTCCCCTTTATATATATACAGCTAGGGTGTGGAGAGACGCTCCCTGGTTGATCTTCATTTTTACAGATGTCTTCCCTTCTGCAGACGCCTACGCTCTCTCGATACTCACTATTTTTTGTGAATTCTTGATCTAAACAACATTGTTTTCTTTTATTAGAATACACGTTCCTTTCTTTGATTCGCTATTCCTCCCATACTTTTATCCAAATGGTGACATTCTATGTTTTACTTAGCTGCCGCAAATGCGCTCCTTTCCATGGATTACATGTTTGTAGCATACTTTCATTTGAATGGTGACGTTTTACTAATTTTACTTATCCACGGCAAACGCATTCCTTTCCGTGGATTGTCGCTTTCAACATATTTCAATACTAACGATGAAGTTTTACTTGTTTTTCCTATCTTCCACAAATGCATTTCTTTCCAAGAATTCTCACTCTTAGTGTACTTTGATCCAAACGGCAATATTTTATTCATTTTTCCTATTTGCCACAGATGCATTCCATTCCACGGATCCTTTTCTTTAGCGTAATTTGATCCAAATGGAGACGTTTTACTCATTTTTTATATCCGCCACGGATGCGTTCCTTTCCGTAGATCCTAATCCTTATTGATTCTTCACCCAAATGAAGACTTTCTCTCTGTTCTGCTTATCCGCTGTGGAAGCGTTCCTTTTCATGAAATCTCCTTCTTAGCAAATGCTTCATCCAAACGATGGCATTTTATACATTCCACTTATCCACCATGGATGTGTTTCTTTTTGGCGAATTCTTCTTTTTAGCGAATACTTCATCTAAATGTCCACGTTTCGTGCATTCCACTTATTTGTCACAGATGCGTTGCTTTTCACAAACGCATCTCCTTTAGTGAACACATTCCTTTCCGCAACCTTTTTAGTGGATACTTCATCCGAACGACGACGTTCATTCATTCAACTTATTTGTCGTGAACGTATCCCCAACCGCAAACATGTTCCTTTCCTCAACTTCACTGTTCATTGCAGTACACTACTATCTTTTCAATATGACATTGTTTATTCCACAGATATCTTCCTTTCTGCAGACACATTCCTTTTCATAACTTCACTGTTCACCGCAACACACTATCTTTGCAATACGACACTGTCCATTTTGCGGACATCTCCCCTTTCATAGATGCATCCCCTTTCGTAGACGTGTTCCTTTATGCATATGCATTTTATACCCTTTTTCACTGACACCCATCTTTATTGCCATAATTCTACCAACTATACAACCTTCCTTCTCTCTTACTGGCAACCTTCCACTATTCTAGAAACATAAAAATAGAATATGATTCCTTATTGTCTATGAATATCTACCAAATAAAATATCTTGCACTATTATTTCAATCCAAACAGACCAAAATATCTTGGACTATTATCTGAATCCAAGTAGACTATAAAATCACAATTTATGAACTAGGTGACGAACCTACTACATTCCATTGCAAAAACATATTAAATATTTACATATTCATTTTAGGGAAATCTTGGTCACTACCGTCCATCATTTGCCACATGTTAATAAAATGTAAATTACAAATTAAATTTTGAACTTTAAAAGCTTGTGCAACTTAAATCTTGATTTTTTTTTAACAAAATGAATTTCAAACTTTGAAATTCATTCAACTCGAACTTTTAATTTTTTTTTTAACAAAATGCATTCAACTCTTTGCACCACGAAAGAATTAGAGCCTATTGTTTAGAAGTGGAATTGATGAACTCGTTCGTGTTGAATCAGATAAACCAAAATGCACCGATGATTTATGTCTAATTTGGTTCAATTTCAATGTACAAAAACAAATTACCAATTTTAGAATCAATTTGAGTAAAACCAAAGTTCCTAGTTTGGTTCTCGATTCTTTTCTTAAAAAAAATTGATCGGAATAGAATTGATCTATGATTATGATATTTATATATTTTTAATTTTTAATTTAAAAAGTAGCCAAACTCACCAAAACTTGCCTAAACTAACTACAACGGACCTAAAACCAAGTCCAAACCAACACAAACCGAAAAAAAACCTAAACTAGACTCGGAGAGAGAAAAGAGGAGTGAAGTTAGAGAAAAAAAGACGATATGATGAACGAAGAAGAAGGAGATTCAGAGTTTGATTGAACAAGAGTTTTAGGTTTAAAATCGATAAAATTGTTGAAACCTATAACAAGACCAATGTTAGGAATCCTATTTCAAAACACTAGGGAAAAAAGGTGGATGAGTCCTATATCGGATCTAGGAATCCAAACCAAAGTATTAACAACCAAAATCCTAATTTAATTCACAGTGAAGATGACTAGGACTTCGCAACAGTTGACCAAACCTTTTAGTGGTTGATCAGAACTTTGCAGTGGTCTACTCGACCATGCAGCAATCAACAAGGACTCTAGCGAGGTTGACTAGACCAACAACATTTCTAGTCGACCTAATCGGCCACTGTTTGTCTATACTTGAACAACATTTGACCAGGGAGACATTCTTGTGATGGGCATGCGACAAAACCCATCCCTTCACCGATCTTTATCTCCAATCAATCTAAAATCCAGCATATACTAAGGGTCGACCTATATATTGCCAAAACAACTCAAGATTTGAGTTTCCAAGCTCGAAATCTGAATTTGACATGAAACAAAAACTAAACTAGTTAAAATAGGGTTTAGATTTGGACATACCCATAAAGACCCTTCACAAAACTTATAGATTGGGACGTCGAAAACTCGATTTGGCAGCAAAATTCCTCCTCTCTCTTTCTCTCTCACTCACTCACTCACTAGTGAAAGGGGAGGGGAACCTCCTCTTCACCTCCCTTTTTTAATTTTAATTTTTTTAATAATATATAATATAATATATATAATAGTATATTATATTTCAAATTAACCTTGAATTGAATTCGTCGAAAACCAGACGTTATCCAAAACTCAACCGTGGTAACTCTGAATTATTGGACATCATTTCTCACATTTTATCCACGTGGTAACTCTCAAAATCTACCGATTGACTATTTGATCGAAAATTCACATATGGAAAAAAATTAACGAAATACAAAAATGTAGTCAATACGAATAAGTTGACCTCAAATAACGCAAAAAAAAATTATGTGGAAAGTTTATTAATTCGATACAACCTCAAAAGAACTATCAAATAAATGGGTGTACTTCTTAACCATCTATGACTCGAGCTCCCATGTAGCTTCTCGATAAGTGTAATTCTGTCACAACAAAGAAACTAAAAGAATCTCCTTATGACGAAGAACTTGAATTTCTGTGCCTAGAATCTACTTAGGCTCTTCCTCGTAAGAAACATCTTTCTGGATAGGGACATAAGTTCAAGAGATGACGTACGACAAGTTCAACATGAACTTCCCCAGCAATTATTTATGGAAAACATTATAGACGCACTCAAACTAGAGAGGTAAGTCAAGTCTATACTCTACATTGCCAATTCTCTCAACAATCTGAAACTGGCCAATGTACATAGAGGACAACTTTCCCTTTACACCAAACTAACTAACGTCATGCATTGGTTAGGTCTTCACAAAGGCAAACTCTCTTACGTCAAAGTCAACCTCACGTCTCCCATGATTAGCAATTTCTGGCTACTTTGCACTATCTTTAGCCTTTCTCAGATCAATTGGATTTTCTCCGTAGTCTCTTGAAACATCTTTAGTTCAAGAGAAACCTTTTCTTCTGCCTCAACCCAATATAGTGGCAAGCGGCATGACCTCCAATACAATGCCTTGTATAGGATCTCCAAGACTCTAATGTTGGTCTTGTAACTATTCTTATAAACAAACTCGTCGGTTTACATTCATCAAAATCTTTTTGACCATTTATAAGAAAAACATGCTCCAAAAGCCACTAGTGAGACAAATATAAAAAATTTTGCTACATACATAAGCAGCTATAATAAAATAAGATTCCACCGTTTTCAATGAGAAAAATGTCCCAATGAGAATAAGGTCACTCATGGACCTTTACACATCGATTGCCCACAAGGTGCGTAAAAGAATGACGACGATCTATAGATCCACTCCATCACATGTGAGAGAAGGAAAGACTATTTGAAGACAAGTTAATCTCGTATCAAACGTATCAACAAAACACCATGGCTAGGTTTAGGGATTCGAATCCAATGACATATCATCACTGTCCTATTACCCAATTGTGCATACAAACAAAATACCTTCACACAATAGAAGACATACAAGGACAACCAAATGTTGTTTTGGCCCGTGCCCAAAACATTAGGAAGTTCGTCTACATGTGCATATGCATTGATAAAAATGAATTACTATGCACACGTAAAGTAAATGTGTTAACTAGCATACATATAGTATACAGACTATATGATGTTAGATAGAACATGTTGGTTTTATGTATTATAGTTCACAAAATAAAGGTTCTGAAAACCATGATGCGTATGTAGTAAAATATAGAAATTCCTACCTCGGCAATGATTACTCTTCTTATCTATTGGAATAACTACCTCTAGGTTAGATTCAAAATTGGTGAAATTGACAGAACCTATAACAAGATCAATGACAGGAATCCTCTTTCAAAACACCAGGGAAAAGGTGGATGGATTCTATACCAGAACTAGATAGACAAATCAAAGGATTAACAACCAAAATCCCAATGAAATTCACAGTACAATCGACTAGCACTTTACAGCGGGCGACCAGACCCTTCAGCGGTTCACAAGGACCCTACACCAATCAACTAAGACCCTGTATAAGGTCACTCATGGAATTTTATCTCCAATTGGTCTAAAATTTGGCATAAACTAAGGATCTACCAATATGTTGCAAAAACAACTCAAGATTTTGAGTTTCCAATCTTGAAATCCAAATATGACATAAAACAGAAACTAAAACTAAATGAGTTAAAATAGGGTTTAGATTCAAACATACTCTTGAAGACCCTTCACAAAACTCATAGATCAAAATGTAAGAATCTCAATTCGGCTTCAAAATTCCTTCTCTCTCCCCCCTCTCTCTAAGGAGGAGGGTAACCTCCCCTTTTTAATTTTAAAAATATATATCATATTATATATTAATAAAATAATAGACTTACTAGACATGATTTTTCGCATTTTAACTATGCAGTGAAGCAAAAATTATACCGATGAATCATTTGATAAAAAATTCACACATGATCAAACACTAACAATATACGATAGTTGAGTCAACATGAACAAGTTGGTCTCAAATAATGGGAAAATTCTTATGTGGAATGTTTATTAATATAAAAATATTAGATTTTATAGATTTGTTCTAAGGTTTATTTGGTTTTTGTGCTTAGATATACTTGGTGGTTAGATTATGGCACTACTACTCACATAAGCATGTCTATGCAAGGTTGCCTGAATTGCCAAGGCCAATTAAGGGTGAAGGATTCATCTATGTGGGGAAAGGCAAATCAATTGAGTTAGAGGCTATTGGAGTCTTTAGATTCTTATTAAAGACTAGTTTTTATTTCAACTTAGAAGAAACTTATGTTGTATCATCATTTAAATGGAATTTTGGTTTTATTTCTATTTTTGAAATATTTGGTTATTCTTGTTCATTTGGTAGTAATAAATTTAGTCTTTCTATTAATTCATGATATCACCTCTTTATTAGTTCATGATCACCTATATTTATTAAATAATGTTGACTCATATAATCAAAACTTATAAGCTCACGTGGTAGAAAATATGAATTAATCAATGAGAGTTCTGCATCGTTGTGCTCATGTGGTAGAAAACATGAATTAATCAATGAGAATTCTACATTATTGTGGCACAAGTGACTAGGTCACATCTCCCAAAAGAAAATGGAAAGTCTTTTATCTGATGAGATCCTTGATCCACTTGATATGACAGGCATTAAGGCCATTGTAAGATGTATCAAGGGAAAATAGACAAACATTAGAAAATTAGATGGCAACAGAACTAATACATAGGAATTTATGGGTCATTTTCTATGACTTTTTGGAATAATCAACAATACTTTACTATCTTCATAGATGATTATTCATGATATAGGTATCTATATTTAATTCATGAAAAGTCTCAATCTCGAAGCGTGTTCAAGGTTTATAAAGCTAGGATTGAAAATAGTTTAATAAGAAAATTAATGTTGTCATATGATAAATCATGTGAACAACATCCAAACTCATTTTCTTAGTTCCTTTATCATTGTCTCAGGAATCTGTTTATCTTCTTATAGTTGTTATTGATGGTGAGCAGTAAACAAATCCAAAACAAGACAGCACTAAGGTTCCTTATTTAGAGTCAAAAGTTTGCTTCTAAAGTGCAAACTCAATAGTCTCAAGAATTTATGCCATTAAGGAGATCCACTAGAGAAAGAAGAAGTCTGATTCTAGATGTGTAACGACCCAGATTTTCATAATTCCTTGAAAATGTAAGAAATTTAAAATTTTTAAATGACTCCTTTTTTAAAATGGCATCAGAGTGCGAAATTAAAATCGGACAGCTACTAACCTTTCGTCAAACTCGTTATGAAAACCAATTAAAATCATTTCGGAAGCATTATAAAATCTTTTGTTTAAAACATTGCGGAAGCATAATTAATTCAATGAAATGAAAACTAAACAATTTAATACAATTGATTACAACCTCGCTCTCGTTTACTCTCTCTATGCCTGGCCAGCCCCAATCTCGCTCGCGCAAATCCCTTATCCCTGCTTTATGTTATTTGTTCTTTATTTGTTTTTCGTTTTCGCCTACAAGTACCTATACCTACACCACAAGTAACTGCAAGCCCAAAGGCTTAGTAAGGAAAAAGGGTTTAATGCAACGTGATATGCCTCTCTTTTGTCCTTTCGAAATGGGGACCACTCAAACCGATCCTTTCATTAAGCCATTTACTCATTTATTACTTTACTTTACTTTAATCCTTTCGTTCACTACTCGTACTTCAATCTGAAATTGGGAGGTTTTTCTCATGTAATGGCATAGTGATCGGATCTAACATTTTTCTTGCAACTAGAACTCCTGTACCCAATCAAGGAGGGGCTCCACCTAGTTACAGACTAAATCCGCTACCCATCCACTCTGATGTGCACACGAAATACACCGCACGTGATGGATGAACGCAACGCTTCTCACCTCCTTGGATAAGGACGCGGTTGCAAGTTTCTTTCGTGATATAACTCACATGAAAGAGACTTTGGATATTATGCACCAAAGGGTCTTTGGATATCACTCACGAAAGAAAGAAAAGGGTCTCTCCAATTCCCGTAAAGCAAAAGCTTTCTTTTATCAAAATTCAACAACTGTTTAAAATATAAAATTAGGTGGATTTATACAGCCATTTACAAAGATAAATTAAACAAAAAAAACTAAATAAAAAAAATAACCTAAATAAGTGGATCTAGATCCCCTAGATAAGTGGATCTAGATCTCCTAGATAAGTGAATCTTTTTTTAAATACTATCTTAAGAGATAATATCTTTCTCTTTCTTCAACATCTTTTGGTTGAGATATTCGGTCCATTTAAAAAGTTTCCTTGACCTTCGGCTTGATAGCTTTTGATTGATTTCTTGTCTTTCCAGCCTGTCTTCATGGGCTTCTTTCCATTGTAATAAGTGAACGAGCTTCCTTTGATCTTTCTGAATTTGAGTCTTTGCTCTTGAACTTCCACCTATGCTTGACCTTGAGTACCTTTATGATATTCTTTGAGACTTGATAAATAATAAAATAGTCTCATTTCACATCATCCTCCCGGGGTTGAAAAGGATTCGACCTCAAATCATATCTTGTGTTACCATGTTTGTACGGGATGCCAATCCTTGATATTTCCAAGCTATTTCCTTTAAATATGGTCAAAGGAACTTTGTTAGCACAAATATCATCCTTAATATTTAAAGAACAAACCTCGTTCGTTTTGGGGAATGGAACATGAAAAAATTGCTCCTTTTGTACTGTTGTTTTCAATGACTCATCTTGGTTTTCTATAGGTTCGGATACTTGCTCTTTTTGACATTCTTCTTCTATGTGCTCAAGAGAATCTTCTAATTCTTCAACTTGATCTTGTCTTGCAAAATTGGGGTGCTCCATAATCTTGCTTTAATTTGTTCTAATGAGACACTAATTTTATCAAGTTTGGCTTGTTGATTTCGTCTCTCAATTCTTTGAGCCATTTTGATCACATCATCAAGGGTATCGTAAGGTCTTGTTGCCATGCTTTCTAGAATGTCACCGTGAAGTCCGTCGATGAACCTTGCTATTGTTTTTCCTTCCCGTTCTTTCAAACCACATCTTGTTTTTAAAGTTTTGAACTTGGTAGCATACTCTTCGATGGTAAAGGAACCTTGCTCTAGATTTTGAAATTTTTGGTAGAGATCTTGAGTTTGTTGTTGGTTTTGGTCCCTCTTCAGTTGACCAACTTCTTGTTGTAGCGAGAGAACGATTTCCCACAAGTCTTCATTGGAGTGAGATGTTGAAGATTCAGTCATTGTGGATTTTGTATTGCTTTGGATGCTCCTCAAGTCATCATGTGTAAAAAATGAATTTTTTTTTGTTAGGACGCTTTAGCTCTAATACCAGATGATGTGCACACGGAATACATCGCACGTGATGGATGAACGCAACGCTTCTCACCTCCTTGGATAAGGACGCGGCTGCAAGTTTCTTTCGTGATATAACTCACACGAAAGAGACTTTGGATATTACGCACCAAAGGGTCTTTGAATATCATTCACCAAAGAAAGAAAATGATCTCTCCAATTCGCGAAAAGCAAAAGCTTTCTTTTATCAAAATTCAACAACTGTTTAAAACATAAAATTAGGTGGCTTTATATAGCCATTTACAAAGATAAATTAAACAAAAAAAAACTAAATAAAAAAAATAACCTAAATAAGTGGATCTAGATCTCCTAGATAAGTGGATCTAGATCTCCTAGATAAGTGAATCTTTTTTTAAATACTATCTTAAGAGATAATATCTTTCTCTTTCTTCAATATCTTTTGGTTGAGATATTCGGTCGATTTAAAAAGTTTCCTTGATCTTCGGCTTGATGGCTTTTGATTGATTTCTTGTCTTTCAAGCCTATCTTCATGGGCTTCTTTTTATTGTAATAAGCAAACGAGCTTCCTTTGATCTTTCTGAATTTGGGTCTTTGCTCTTGAACTTCCACCTATGCTTGACCTTGAGTACCTTTATGATATTCTTTGAGACTTGATAAATAATAAAATAGTCCCATTTCACATCACACTCCTAATTCCCTTTTCTTCTTCTTTTTCTTAACTCTTTACCTCACTTATGTATGCTTGAGTACCACCAGATGACACTCCCTATTAGTTTCTATTAGCATCATGTATGATCATACATTCTCATCCTAACATGATGCATGATGCTTGCTAACATAACATTAACTATAATTTAATTGTACATTGAAATCAAAGCAACTGTAATTGAAATTGCGCATATAAGAAAGTAAAGCAAATACTAGAAGGAAATAACTGTGCACAACAAGAAACAAGTACAATATCGAATTTAAACAGCGAAAGAACAATAAACTAAACACGCTCATTAAACTAAGCTAAACTAAATATGGAAACATGCTTGTAAATTGGTAACTCTTATTCTAGTTGATTATGCAGGCTTTGATTCCAATTAATTAAAACATGTTATCATTAATAGTCTAGTTGATTATCCTAATTAATTATATGCTCAAGAGGGTACCATTATTATCCTAATTCGTTAATTTGCATGCTCAAGGATCAATTACGTTTATTATCCTAATTAGATGTCTTAGTTAATTTCCTAGTTTATTTACTTGCTCAAGTATTAATTATTAATTACACAACTAGTTAATTAACATGCTTCAATTACAGACTTCGGTTATTATCCTAGATGCTTTTATTTTAGTTAGTTAATTAGACATGATAATTAAACATACTAATTACGTGCTAGTTATTAAGTTGGTTAATTAACATGTTTGTTTAGTTAATCATTCTAGTCAGTTAGCTCTAATTAGTTGTCATGTATCAAGACAGAATCATGCAACTTAAACACACTCGTTAGATAGTTTACATGCTCAAAGAAAGATTTCAATTATACTTCTAATTAGTTTAGTTATTCTAATGGATTAACATGCATCTAGTTAATTAATTATTCTAATTAATTAACATACTCAAGTCTAGTTGATTACTTTAGGTAATTACTTTAGTTAAGTAAATCAACATATTTATATTATCCTAATCAATTAACATGCTGCTAATTCATTTAAACATGCTACTTAGATAAATGTGCTAATTACATACTATGATTATTATTTACCTAGCATGTTTTAGTTATCGTTAATTAGCTACTTAATTATTAGGCTTATAATTAACATACCTAATTAATTTACATGTAAATATGATTCTAGTTAGTTAAAACATGCTTAACTATCTAATTGGGTGTTGTCCTAATTAATTCAAGGAAGTGATTAACACCTATTAATTGAACAACTATTTGTTGATTAATTAATCAACTAGTTAACATGCTCAAATCTAATGAATTAATCTAATAAATTAACATGCTTAGGGACTTTAGATTAGTTAGTTAATTAGTTAAACTAGTTATTTGAATGGGGAATCACGTAGTTAATTAGGCACTTAGTAAATTAGTGATCTAATTAGTTTCATGCCTAAGAAAAGAATTACAATTTCTTTAGTTAATTAAACACATACTTAAGTTAATTAAACATGCTCAAAGAGAGATTTCAATTATTATTCTCTATTTAGTTATTCTAATTCATTAACATGGTCCGAAGATTATAAACGCCGATTAATTAGTTTACATGCTTTGGATAACTAATTGATTAGTTAAACTAAATTGATTAACATACTTGATAGTGTCCAAGATTCTATGGAATTCAATAACTCCAATCGGCCACTATGCAGGAAATCTATCCAATCATCCAAATTCAAATAATTGTAACTCATGGAGCTTAAAGAGTTTAAGGCTGAAATTTGCAGGGTTCATACCAACATTCCAAGGAACATCATATCAAAAATTCAGATTAAGACGCGTTCTACACAAAGAGATATGCTCTGACGAAATTAATCATTGGATTAGGGTTTTCCAGGGCAGATTTTAGCGACCAGAATTTAAACAACAAAATCTCGACTTGCATACGGCCAATCAACGCCAAATTTGGAGGAACGTCACTTAACAATCTCAAGATTATCTCTACCAAAAATGGGCATCATCCAATAACCATAAACAGGGTAAAATACAACCACAAACAGAATAGATTCTACTCTGTGCAAAAAACAGAATCTCGGTTACTTCTATTTCCTTCCAAATCGATATCAATACATCCAAAATCTCAATACAAACCACAAACGTCCAGAAAAACATAGATCTAGGTCAAGAACTTCAAGAAATCGAAAACTTCTTTCAATAAAAAGGATGAGAAATGAGTTACAAACCAATGGAGTTTGCTAAACCTCCAACACTAGAGGGGCGACTGATTCGGCCAACTCAAATGATGACTCTCTCCAATGGGGTTTGCTAGCTCTTCTACCTCCATGCCCCAAAACACCACCACGCAAGGAAGAGATGCCGGAAGAAGTAGCAAGAATCGATTTGTGCAAGAACTAGCAAGAAAGCACAAACCGATTTGTAGTGTGGAAGATGGTCGAGAAGGGAATTCTGCGTACCTCCAAGAACGAAATTGAGAGCTCTCCTCTTAGGGTTTTTAAATCTGATTTCCCTCTTCATTAGGGAAGGCTAAATACCTCCCTAATGAATGTTCAAAATAAATTACAAAAATGCCCTAAAATGAAATGACAAAAGTGACCCCAAACAATAAATCACAAAATAGGTCCGAGGTTGGTTTTTGGTCTTTGTAAATGGAACGTTTGACATACCAAACGAACCCCAAATATAACTCCAAATACCTATTTGGAAAGCTATAGATGTCGGATACAAACCGTATGAAGAACACTTTTTCATTTAACATCATTCGGGTCTATAACAACGTCAAATACTCCACCGTGGTTGGATTGTAGGCAGACTTGTAACGTCTACGCTTTCTTTTATAATTTTGCTTCCAAGTAAGTGCGAGCCTCTTTATCCTCATGCTTTGGCTCATCTTCAAGATTCTTTAGCTTATTACAATCTACAAAATAACAACTTATTAATTAAACAAGAAGCCTCATGGCTTGGGTTTTGGTGGAGGGTCTTGGGGCGCATCATTACTCAGGAGTTATTATCAATTAAACAAACAAGGATATACATAACAGAACAATATACATGCATGATAAAATGACAGTTTACCCAACACATAATTTATACGGGATATTAAGGAAATAGCAAAAACAAAACAGTGAAAGTAATCTTCTTAGCTCATTCATACTTCTCTTCTTTCACACATTCATCATATTTACTTTAAACATTCATCACAGTAGTCAATAACAACCTATTAACAATAAGGAAATCTATATTACAAATAGAAAATAACAACCAACAGGGAATCAACAAAGGAAATGACATCACTAAAGTATCCAAGGAAATACTACAGAGCATCGATAAGAGAAATAACAGCAGAAAATCATCTAAGGGAAACTAACACTACTCACGCCCACCTACTTGTGGTGTAGGGCCTCCAAATGGCTAAGACACCTCTATTTCATTACCTAAGTGGAGAACTCTAACAAGGACAACTGCCACTCCCTAGCAAGCAACAACTCACGGTTCCAGCAACCATTTCACAGCGAGCGAGCATCAGCTCACACTCACGGACAACAGAGTGCAGCTCCACTCTTCACTCATGTTCAAACACTTACACACCCACTAGCTAACTAACAATCTCACACACTCTCGTAGGCAGAGCTCTCACGCAGGGGAGGATAGCTCACGTAGGAAGAGAAAAATGCATAATGAATTGGAGAGAGGAGGCTATTACCTGGAGAGGGAGGGGACAACATAGCTGGAGGGTAGGGAAGAGGGGAAATGACGACTAGCATGGGAGGCATCCAGCAGGGGAGGTTGGTGCCCTACGGGTCGAGGGTGGGGGAGAGTCGATTCTGTCCCCCATTTATGGACTACACAACAATAAACCTGATTTTAAATCTCTAATTTATCGCTGAACTGGGTGATTTTGGACGAGTGCGGACACATTAGTCTTGTCTGCATTCGTTTACAAGGCTAAATTCTCATAGGCTAAAACGTAGCTTCATATGGGAAAAGGCGTTCCCATCCTATCTGTCCCGTCTGTAGACGAGGTTCGGACGCAATATGGCGTTCACACGTAGCGTCCGCATGAGTCCAAAGGTGTCCTAAAATCATACAAAGGCAAGTCGGACGTAGCTAGTCCACATCCGCAGTCGTCTGAAACAATCCAGGATTTTGACAGATTCGATGTGGATGAAGCAACTCACGTTTGCATCGTCTGGTACCTCATCCGTAACTCCGCTGCACAGTGGAGTCAGGATGTGAAGTCTCATCCCAAGTCATCCGAAGTCGTCCCAAAGCTAAGGGGCAATGCTTTAAACATTTGCAGACAACATGACTCATCCGTAGTGTCGTCTGTAGGTGTCCCAAAACACCCTGGACAACTTTTCCTCATTTTCTCACTTAGCTCCTACCCCATAATATTTTTCCCATAAATACAGGTCATAAATAACACGTATAAATACGCAATGTAATATCCTAACCACTCCGCTATCTGATTACATCGTGTAAACGGGGAAAAACGTAATGAAAATGCCCTTAGACTTAACGCTCTAGAACGTTCTTGGTAATACCCCGATAGTTATGAAACTTAAAAAGTTGGGGTGTTACATACTCCCCTCCTTAAAATAAATTTCGTTCTTGAAATTTTCCCTTTTTAGTACTCTCACTAACCCAGCTACGCATCAAATCTCTTGTCAACTACCCCATTCGATGACGTAGTTCCCCTTAGCGGGCCTAATACTTCATTTATCTAGGTAATCTACTCCCTTCTTACCTATAATTACTCACTTGACTTCGTCCAAACGTGTATCTTGGTACCAAAAATTCAATCAAACCCTCGTATTCACTCACCACACTTCCGCTGCGACACTCTGATTACACCGACCCTAGCGAAAAATGCCTAAATCACGACCATCAAGAGCAGAATGAAAACTTTGTTATGTCCAATTATTGCTTCAATCCTAATAAATACTTCACCGTTGCCGCTCAACCCTTGACCTTATAGCATTTTTCTTCTTAATTTTGACGTTCCACATCAAATTTTTCTTAGATCCCCAAGTGATTCTACGCCAAGGGGGAGTCTCCATGATCTTCTTACCACCATAAGATTCACAACTGGACATCGAACTCACCTTTCCTATACGGTTCTACCTCTCATATCCTCTGCACTCCATGACTTAAGGCCTATCACTTATATTCTACTCTCTCACTCCATAACTTTGGCATAATTGAATGTACTCTTCACCATCAAATTCGTCCATTTAGGCTTTGTCGAGTTATGAACTACACCACCCCATGGCTGAGTAGGACGCGTTCCGTCTTGCTTCTCTTTTTGTATCTGTACCCGTTTTTGATTCAGTTTCAGTTCCCGTTCTTATTTATGTTCCTGTTCCTATTTTCGTTTCAGTTTCCATTCTCGTATCTATGCCTATTTTTGTTTCCGTTTCAATTTCTATTTTCGTATCCATTCCCGTATCCGTGCCCATCTCCGTTTCTATTTCCGTTTCCGTATCCATATCTGTTTCTTTGAGTTGAAATCTCTTTAGCCTAATGCTAAGGAAATCCAAATTTTTTGGTTTTTTAAAAAACTAAACTGAAAAAACCGAAAATCAAACCGAGAAAAACCAAAAATCAAAGTTTGGTTTCTTATCGGTTTTCCAATGGATTTCGTTTGGTTTTGTTTTTTTATTTTCAAAACCAAACCGAGTCAGTTTGATTCCAATTCACTATAAAACCAAACCGAACCAAACCGATTCCACCCCTACTCAAGAAGCATGAGGTAGAATCAAATACAGTGTAAGATGACTCAATCAACTTCCATCATACCACGAAGGGTTCCAATTCAGATAAGTGGATGCATGGCATGAATGAAAAATGAAGTCCACAAAGGAAAATGAAGTTTGGGATCTTGTCCCATTGCTTGTAGGTGAGAACCCCATTGGTTGAAAATGGATATTTAAAACTAATATTGATTCAAAGGGTAATGTGGAAAGATTTAAAGCTCGTCTTGCTACTAAAAGATTTACTCAGAAAGAAGACACTGATTACAAAGAGACTTTTTCTCTGGTTTCAACGAAATACTCTTTCATAGCTATAATGGAACTTGTGGTACATTTTGACCTTGAGCTTCATCAAATAAACGTACAGAATACTTTTCTCAATCGAAACATCAAGGAAAGAATTTATATGGTGCAACCATATAATTTTGTATAGGGAGATGCAAAGAATAAAGTTTGCAAACTAAAGAAATCTATCTATGGAGTTAAGCCAGCTTCTTGTCAGTGATATTATAAATTTCATCAAGTTATCATCTATTTTGATTATATGGTGAATTTGGTTGATGAGTGTATATACCAAAAGTTTATTGGGAGTGAGTACATTTTCTTGATTTTGTATGTGGATGACATATTGCTTGCCATTAATGATATAGGCTTAATATATGGCACCAAAAGGTTCTTATAAAAGGAACTTGAGATGAAAGATTTGTGTGATGCCTCTTTTGTAATAGAAATTAAGATCATTAATATCTCTCTTGAGGTATATTTGGGTTATCACAAATGTAATACCCCGATTTCCCGTAATGGAATTAAGTGAGAATAATTGAAAAATTAATTGGGTGTAATAGGATTAATTGGATAATTATGGAAGATTTAATTGATGAAAATTAATTTAGGAAACGAAATTGGACCTATAATTATGGTCAAGCGATGTTCGGAGTAAGTTGGCAAATTGAAATTTGGTCGATTAATATATGATATATAATTTGACGCATAAATATATTTAATATTAATTGAGGATTTATAATTAATGGAAATGGAGGATTTACAAATTTAAAAGGAAGAAATTAAATTAGAAGGAAGAGGAAGGGAATCGGTTGAAGGGAAAATGGAGGATTGAACCACTGGTTTGGTTCGCGGTTAAAAAAAATGAGTGGCAGGCGAAGGGAGTTGAAGAAAATGGCCCGACCATTTTGAGAACAACAAGAGAGAAAAGAGTGATTCGAGAGAGAGGGACAGGGCGACTCGGGATGAAGCTTCCTCAAACGAAGCCTCTTCACGAACCATGGGTGAGCGAGCTATAGGGAATGCCGCAATCGAGCGCCGGGTTGGCTCGAGCACTCGTTTCGCAGAATGTCACTGCAGGGCGCTTTGGAGTTGAGCTCCTGCGGGCTCAGGAGCTTCGCAACACCAAGCCGAGGTAAGTCACGGTTGATTTATCCTCTATCGAATGCGGTTTGAATTGGTTGGAAAATGGCAGAAGCGATGGAAGGAAAGGGACGAAAGCAGTGGCAGTGGGCGAATGGAGATGCTGCCAACTTGGCGATCAGTCTCACGGAACTGAACCTGGTTTTATTTGGTTCTCCTGCCCGAGGAGATGATGGAGATCCTAAGATGGCTGAGTTTATAATTCTTCCACATTAACTTCTCTTTACAAATGGAAACTTCTTGTGAGAGGCTTTGGGATTATATTAGGCGTGCATGGGATGTAATACCCCGACTTTTAAAATTGGATAATTATCGAGGTGTTACCAAGGACGTGTTCGGAGTGTTAAGTCTAAGGGCATTCCCGGTAACGTTTTCCCCGTTTACGCGATGTAATTAAGGATGAGGTAATTAAGACATTACATTGCGTATTTATATGTGTCATTTTGTGACTTGTGTTTATGGGGAAAATATTATGGGATAGGAGTTAAGAGGGCAAAAGGTGAGGAAATGCTGTTCTGGGCATTTTCGGACGCCTGCAGATGATTTACGGACGAGTTATTTCATCTGCACGTTCATTACATGTCACCCTCAGCCTTGGGACGACTCAGGACGCGAAATAGTGTCCTAACTTCACCTATTTCGTGGAGTTTCAGATGAGTCCGGACGAATGTGGACGCGGACAGACTTCGTCCGAATTGAATTTATCCAAATCCTGGACACTTTCAGACGCATGCAGATGAATACGAATGTGGGAGGGCCACATCCGATTTGAATCTTTCCAATTTATGGACAGATTTGGACGCTACATGCGGACGCCAAATCGCGTGAGCATGTCGTCTGTGGTCGGTATGGACTGGGTGAGGACAGCATTTCTCGTTGGAGAACACGATTTTGCCTTACGGATTTTACTCATATGGACGAATGCAGATGAGACCAATGCGTCTGTACTCATCCGAATTAGCCCAGACCTACGAATAAATTAGGGTTAAAATGATGGAAAATTGCCGGTTAGCCATTAATTAGAAACAAGAGGTGACTCTCCCCCACCCTCCAGCGTAGGAGCCACCTTGCCTCTGCCCGTAGCCGTCTTTCTCTCTACCCTAGGAGTACTTTTTGTCTCCTCTCCCAGGTAAAAGCCATTTTCTCTCATCACTCTACCATTTCTTTTTAGCCCAGTTTCCATTTTGCGAGAGAGCTCTCCCCTGTGAGCTTGTGAGAGTGCTGTGTGTGAGAGAGCTCCCTCTATGAGCTCGTGTGTCTTCCCCTAGGTGATACGTTCAGCCCAGTTTCCATTCTGCAAGAGAGCTCTCCCCTGTGAGCTTGTGAGAGTGTTGTGCATGAGAGAGCTCCATCTATGAGCTCGTGTGTCTTCCCCTAGGTGATACGTGTGTGGTGTGATTCTCGTAGGTAATATGTGTGAGTTATAGGAGTGAGCTCCTGTGTGGTGTGAGCTGCTGCGAGCTATAGTGCGGCTTGGAATCCTTGCTGTCCGTGAGTTTAGTTCATCAATTTAGGTAAGGAATTTGGGTGTGCCTTGGCCATTTGGAGGTCTTACCCACAAGTAGTGTGCATGAGTCTTACTTTTGGTTCACTGTAAATTTCGTTATTTTATACTGTGATTGGTAGTTAGGTAAATTGAAAATGTTAATGCTTGTTGTTAGTGGATAATTTTAGTTGATATTACTATTGTTAATTCCTTTGTTGATTCCCTTGTTGTTAGATATCTCCTTTGTTGGTTCTGCAAATTTAATGCTTTGATTTTGACACTCTGTAGATATTTCTCTTGGTGATTGCTTTATTCATAGCTCCGTTAGTTTTGCTTTAAATGCTTTACTCTGATAGACGATTGATGAATGATTAAAGGAGTTAATGACTAGAAAAGTATGAACAAACGAGTTAAGAACTAGGCTTTCAAGGATGACCCCGTTTTCATAGTTTTACTTGCTATAATACTCTGCTAGATTTAGTCAATTACCCCTATGTTACTTATAAACCGTCATTTCCTTTATTCAACAAATACATATTGTTTTTCCACATAGAGCTTGTTTAATTACTAATTAACTAGAGCATGTTAATCACTCAGAATTGTATCAACAACAATGAACTAAGTTATTGATTTGAAGCATGTTAATTAATTTATCGTAGTTTAACTGATCAATTAATTAATCTATGCATGTGAGCTAATTAATTAAAAATCTAAAGTAACTAACGCAATTAACTGACTTGAGCACGTTAATTAACTAGTTGAACATGTAATTAATTAGGATAATATTAGCATATTAATTAACCTAGTCATGCCATGCTTAATTATTAATTAGGTTAAGTTATTTTGTGAATTGATAATACTTTGTCTATGTTAAATTCCTTGAGCACGTTTAATTATCATGCAACTAACGAGCATGTTAATTAAATAGAATAATTAGTTAGAATATCGTAATCTTTCTCTGAGCATGTTAATCTGACTAGAGTAATTAACTAGAGTAATAACTTAAATTCTTTCTAGTGTATGTAATGAACTAGGATAACTAACTAGAATAATAAATGTAATCTCTCTAGAGCATGTAAACTGACTAGGAAATTTACTAGGATAACTAGAAGGTTAATTAATTACACGTTCCGATTCCTGTTTCGTGGTGCTGTGTTCTTATTGATATATTCAAGCATGTCATTCGTTGGTTAACTCATTTTGTATTGTTCTGTTAAGTGTGTTTAATGTTTGTTATTCCTTCATGATTCGTTGCTTAATTCCCTTATGATGTTCGTTGTTTTATAATAGTTCTCTGTTGTGCACTTTCAATTATTGTTGTTCATTATATGCATAATTTTAATTACAGTTTGCTTTCATTTCAATGCAATTGTCATTTACTTTTTTTTATATGTGCACTTCAATTATCATTGTAAAGTTACGTTATACTGCATCATGCATCATGCTAGTAGAGAATGTATTGTCATGCATCATGTTAATAGAAACTAATAGGGAGTGCTTGTAATATCCCAAATTTTACCGAATTTAAATTATATTATTTAATTAGAATATTTTCTCTTGGGATATTATACTCTAATATTTCTCCTGGAATCTGTCATAGGATGTTATGGCTTACGGAGTACGTATTGTACCAATTCTCGGAACGAAGTAATTAAGAATTTAACAGAGAATTAATTGAATGAAGAAAAGTGAGAAATTAATTAAGGTTTATATAGTATTTATTTATTTTAAAAGAATTAATATTATAAAAATAAATAAATAATGCTGAAGATGCGAACAACGGTCGATCGAGATCGACCGCTGATCAGAGGGTGATCAACCGCCATGATGGCGATCGACTGCCCTTGGCTAGTGATAGACCGCCCATTTGTTTTGCCAACTTTCTTTTGTACAAACTGCGCCCACGTGTTTTCTTTCATGTTACTTTTGTTGCGCTGAAGGATCACTTGCCTATAAATAGGTAGTGATCTGTGAAGGGAAAAGCATCCCAAGCAGAAGCGAGAGCAGAGAGAAACAAAGAGAAAAGGAGAGAAAATTTTGAGAGAAATTTAGTAAATTTGTGGGGAAAATTTGCAAGGAAGCGGGAGCTGTTTTACGAGCAATTCGAGAGGAGATTCTTGGAAAGAGCAATTAACGGAGGAAAATTCTTCAAGATGTAAGAAACAAGATGCGGTGGCCAGTGGAGGCCCTGCATCATAGGATATTGTGTTTCCACTTACTTTAAATTATTGTTAAAAATACTATTGGAATTATTCGTATAAATTAACGATAAAATAAATGTTGTAAATATCATGAAAATGATCATTAAAATAATTATGGAGATTATTGTTATGATTAATGCACGAAATAATAAAGAATTAAATATGAGAATGTAAAAATGAATAAAAATATATAAACTGCCTTAATTTCACATATGGACTGTTGTACTGTTGTTTATTCTATTGTATTATTATGAACTGTACATGCATCATAATAGGAATTATGAAACTGCTGCTAACATATGGATAACATGTTAATAAATGAACCAATAAATATAAATAGGTGTATAAGATCAAGTGGTGACACCTCTAATGGATGTATCTCCTCGTCGGGGTGACAGTTAAGCCACTAGACTGTATAATGGATTCAACTTCCCTAGATTAATGGATCTTATACATCTGAACTGTTAAGTGAAACTAAAATAGCTTGAAGATGAGATAGGTTCTTCTCTAATAACGACTGCATAAGCATTTAATAGCATATGCATACATTCTATTTCTTGCTGAGCCTCAGCTCATTGTACTACCCGTGATGCAGGTAAATATTAATGAAGGAAGATGAATTACCAGGTGAAATCTTGGGTTATCAACTGAAGAAGATCTGATGAGTTATGGCTCAAGAAACATCGATTATTTAAATTATGATTTTATGAAATAAATGATTTGTATAAAATGGACTGTATTTTTTATTGTTTAAAATTATGATTTGTTTTTATTCCGCTTAATTACTTTGATTTTCAACTTAACAATTTATTTGGAAAAGTTTAAAAGAAAATTTTTAATTTACCATGAATTTTGAAAGAAAGAAAATTGATTTGTATAATTGGGGCGTTACAAATGGTATCAGAGCATAACTCGATTCTGCAGACTGTTGATAACGTATGACTCATCATGGAATGCTTCTCCAACTGTAAGTAAAATTCTTATAAGGTACATTAAACTTTTTAATATTAACAATTATACTGTTTAAATAAGTTTTGTCTAAGGAGATTGGTATTTAAGTGGACCGTCGTGACCCACCAGCCTGTCATGGGAACTTATTTGGAAAGAATATTCTGTCTAAGGAGACTGGTATTAAGTGATCTTTCAAGACCTAGCTGCCTTTCTTGTGAATTTCCTAATCAGTACAAAACAAGATTAACAATACTCCAATACAATATGTAGAACTATAGAAAAGACAAGAAAAGCAAGAAGTAACGAACCTACAAATAACGCCCGCGTGCAACAAGAGAATGTTGGACATATGGACGTTGCTAACGGGGATGGAGGGAATGATGAGCTTAATCGCATCGCTACACTAGTGGAAAGACAATCTGAGTTTATGGAACAACAGCTCTAGCTTATGACATGGCTCGTGGGAAATGGTAATGAAAATGGCAATGGAAATGGAAATGGAAATGAACTTGGGAATGACAACCAGCAAACAATGGTAGTTCCTGATGAAGCTGGGTGGGAAAGGTTTCTAAAGCTCAAACCTCCAAGTTTTGACGGGAACGTATCTGACGTAGCAAAAGCAGAAGAATGGATCTGATCTATTGAAGATATGTTCGAGTATGCTGACGTTGATGAAACTAAAAAGGTTAAATGTGTCGCATATTTGTTGGTCTTGGACGCCCGTTAGAAGTGGGACTCAATAAAAGTAGCACGGGATGTTCGTGCCCTTAATTAGAAAACTTTCAAAGAGCTGTTCAACGGAAAGTATTTTAACCATACAATAAGAATACAGAAGATGGTTGAATTCTTGCGACTACGACAAATAGGGACAGTATCTGAATATATCCAGAAGTTTGAGGCTCTTGCTCGATTTGCTCCACTCTTGGTGTCCATAGACGAATCCAAAGTTAATCATTTTATTTAAGGATTAAAAATGGAAATCCTTGACGGTGTCACTATATCAGGAATGGCGGATGTCCCTTACACAAAAATTACTGCGAAAGCCCTAGCGGTGGAGAATGTAAAGACTATGGCAGCAAGACAAAAAGAGTTTAGTCAGAGACTCTGGAGAACTAATCAAACCACACAATGAGCTGATCAACCCGTTAATCGTGGAATAAAGAGACTCTCTGGGTTGGAATTACAAAGTGGAAAGGATAAGTGTTCGATGATTAAAGCACCCAATCAACCCAAGTCTTGCCCAAAATGCCATAAAATCCACTTTGGCCCATGCAAAGTTGGTTCTAGCCTTTGCTACAAATGTGGAAAACCGGGACATATTTCACAATATTGCCCAACTTTGGACAGAAAGCCGGAGGGAGTAGCTCCAAGAGTTTTCTTATTATATGGAGAAGAAGAGGAGGTAATTGAAGAAATGATAGATGAGGGGGTCGAGAACGAGGAAATAGGAGTCACCGATGAAATACCAGCTGTTGTGTCAGGTACTCATGACTTTGGATAAGTCTGTACCTTCTTTGTAATACTAATTTCTAAAATAAAAACTTTTGTTCTGGTTATTATGTCAGGTATTATCTCAATTAACGCTTATACTGTAACGACCATGATTTTTCATACATTTAAAAATGCGTGAAATTTTAAGAAAAACATGTCAGAGTGTGCCTAATCCGGATCACTACCAACCGTTTGTTAAAACTCGTTATAAAGATCTAATTTAAATAAACATGCGGAAGCGTTAAAAATAAATCATTTAGTTATAATGTTGCGGAAGCGTTTAGAAAACCTTTTTATTAAGAAATGCTAAACAACCACTAACCCGCTCGCGTGCAAATCCCTCATCAACTGCTCGAGTCCACACACTATCTTTTCATGCGGATACCTACACCACGAGTAAACTATAAGCCTAAAAGGCTTAGTAAGGAAAGGGTTAACAATAAAAATAGAGTTTAAATAACTAAAACAAACAAGGAACAGAATGTAAATATACACGAACATAATAGTTAAGGAAATACAAAACTCAAGCATTTGCAGTAAGTAAATAAACAGTAAGCTTTCACCCTTTCACGCATTTACCATCCATTTCCTTTAACATTAGCATTCATTATTCTTCGTCAAGGTAGGGAAATTAAAATAACAAAAATAGAGCAATTCGTGGAACGAATATCACAAAGCTACCAAAAATCTACAAAACACCAACAAAATTCGTACTGTCAACAATTAAGTTATCAACCTGCAAGGAAAATCTAAGAACTACAACCAAGGAAATAACAGTAATGTTACAGAGCCCAATACTAATACAAGCAGTTGAGAATCTATACTAATGAACAGCCAAGAGAATCAACGTGAAATAACAACAATAATGCTTCCAAGGAAAACAGAGCAGCCATCTACAGAAATCAATAGCAACCAACATCAGAAACTACACAACTATCACTTAACTCACGCACACATACTCGTGGGTAGGGCTTAGACGGCTGACACTATCCAATCCTTACCTTAAAGCGTTCACTCGTTAGCACCAAATTTTTATCTTCTCTCTCTTTCCGATACCTTCATGATTTAGAAATATCTAGTCATTACTAAAATCATTTAATCTACTCGTTAACTTACTAATTAATCCCACAGACTTAGCTTAATAACTAAATCCCGATATTCATTTGTAATAACTACAACAATATTAAATGTAACTTAACAACTTATTTTCCATGGGCATAACCCAAATCTAACATATTTATGTATCTATAATTAACCAACAAAGTGTATGAATTAACAGTACAGAGTGCTATTGCAAGTGATAGAACATTGATCCTTTAAAATTGGCTAAACAGATTATCACAAAACACTAAACAGATTATCGCAGAGTAATCACCAGGAATGTAAACCCAACAGCAAGATACAAAACTCTAAAATATGGAGAAGGAATAGTTCTCACCATGAAGACCCGAGAGAAATTACTCTCTTCAGCCCAACATCACTCGGACCTCAATATCATCTAGAAGAGAAGCTCTCGGCTTCCAGCTCACGAATGACAATTCCTCCAGCACACCCGAGGGCTTCCTCTAGAGAGTTCAGCCATCACCCTTCTCGCTCTCTCTCTCTCTCTCTCTCTCTCACACACACACACACACATACACACACACAGAGAATATAAACACAATGGCAATTTGAAATGTACAACCACCTATCCCACGTTTCCAGCCACATACATGATTTTTTGGCCACAATTTTCGTTGCCCATTCCTTAGAAACTGAACCACACTCCTCTGTCGATCATCACCAGAAACCAGCGGACCGGATGAACCAAACCGGGAGCAACCCAGACCACAAGCCACGCCCAGCGAACCGAAGTCCCCTGGCCATCGCGAAACGCTGTCCCACTCAACACTCGCCACCTCCGATCACCAAGCCATCGCCAATCGGTCACCGTCGCGCATCGCCAGCCATCCCTGAACCTGGCACTGCCTCAAACCATCCCATGAAGCCTGAAATGGATCCCGAGCCCTAGCCTCCCGCGTTGCAGCAGCTGTTTGTCGTTCGCTCTCACGCCGCCGGATGACGTGCATGACCTGAGTCCGAGTCATCGTCGCCTCCTTCGCTCGTCGCATCTCTCGATCTCGCCGCGGGCTCTCTTCTCCCTCCCTCTAGTCTCCCAACCAGTTCACTTAGTGAACCGGTCCAATTCTCCCCCTCTAAATTTCTCCTTTAATTAATCCTTAACAATTAAATTAATCCCAATAATATAATTTAAATTCATTAAATTGCTATTGATTTTAATTACAGTAAATCCTTTTTAATCTTAAATGAAATTCTTACGAATGCGTCTTTCGTAATACCCCGATAATTATAATTACTCACTTTAAAAATATCGGGGTGTTACATATACCTTATTCAATTCTGGTACTACACACTCATTCATTACAATCAAATTCAACACCAAAATAAGTTGTCTTACGAACCTTGCAGGTTGTGCACATAAAGTCCAATTACCCTATGGTGACTATTTAACAGCTTGTGGTATTCTAAATGCTCAAGAAGTTGAGATTGCAGCCACTTATTTCATGGCAATTTAATTATTATGGATCTTAAAGGTTATGACATCATCCTGTGTATGGATTGGCTATCTCAACATTAAGCTAATATCGATTGCAAAAAGAAAAAAGTAAATTTCTACTCTCCTGATGGTAGTTCCCATATTTTTCGGGGAGCTAAAGACAAGAGGAAGTTTGCCATGATATCCACAATCAAAGCCGTTTGATTATTGAAAGATGGTTGCGAAGGATTTTTGATTAATGTATTGAATTCTCGGCAAACTTGAAAATCAAAGTAGAAGATGTTGTTGTAGTCTGATAATTTCCTGGTGTCTTTCTGGACGATCTTCCTAGACTACCACCTAATCGAGAGATTGAGTTCGTAATCGACATGCACCACAATATGGAACCCATTGCTAAGAATCCATATAGAATGGCGCCAGTTGAATTACGAGAGTTAAAGCTACAATTGGAAGAATTGGTCAACAAGGGTTTTATTTGACCAAGTTTCTCTCCTTGGAGATCTCCGATTTTATTTGTCAAGAAGAAGGACGAATCTTTACGCATGTGTATTGACTACCGAGAACTCAATAACTTGACGATTAAGAATAAATATCCCTTACCTAGAATTGATGATTTATTTGATTAATTGCAAGGAGCAAGTGTATTTTCCAAGATTGATCTTTGTTTGGGATATTATCAGCTAAAATTTAAACTAGAGGATATTCCGAAAATAGCTTTCCGGACGAGATACAGGCATTATGAATTCCTTGGGATGTCTTTTGGACTGATCAATGCTCCGGCAGCCTTTATGGACTTAATAAATCACATTTTCAAAGAATATTTGGATAATTTTATAATCGTCTTTATTGATGACATTCTAATACATTCACACTCGGAGGAGGAACATCGGGAACATTTGCAAATTGCTCTTTCTATTTTGGCCAAACATAGCCTGTACACAAAATTCTCCAAATGTGAATTCTGGCTGAACAAAGTAAGTTTTCTTGGCCATGTGGTCTCTAAAGAAGGCATTGAGGTTGACCCAGCAAAGATCCAAGCAGTAATCGATTGGTCACAACCAAAGAATGCTAGTGACGTGAGGAGTTTCCTTAGTTTTGCAGGTTAGTATAGACACTTTATCAACAGATTTTCAAAGATTGCCCTACCTTTAACGAGTTTAACAAAGAAGAATGCACGATTTTTATGGATGAATGCATGTGAGGAAAGTTTCCAAGAATTAAAATATCTATTAACTACTGCTCCTGTTTTGGCGTTACCTATTGAAGAAGGAAATTTTTGTATATATTGTGATGCATCTATGCATGGACTTGGTGGGGTACTCATGCAGAATAGAAAAGTAATTGCATACACTTCAAGACAGCTGAAGCAGCACGAAGTGAATTACCCAACTCATGATCTAGAAATCGCAGTAGTTGTTTTCACTCTCAAGAACTAGAGGCACTATTTATATGGGCAACGGTACGAGATTTACACTGACCATAAGAGTTTAAAGTACATTTTCACACAAAAGGAGTTAAATATGAGGCAATGGTGTTGGTTGGAATTCGTCAAAGATTATGACTGCGAGATCAAATATCATTCTGGTAAAGCTAATGTTGTTGCAGATACCTTAAGTCAAAAGCTCACTTGTATTCTATATGAAAAAATGCTTGAAGGACTTTAGAAAGATGTTTGTGAATTGGATGTAAAATTGGTGCCTGCTCAGTTAGATATCCTTTTGTCAGCATTAACATTGACGCCTTCCATTTTGGAATAATCTAAGAGGCTCAACAAGAGGACAAGTTATGCAAGGATGTTAAGCTAAACCCGATGCAAGCAAAGTATAAGGATTATTCTCTGTCTGACGATGGAACATTAAGGTTTAAAGGAAGATGGTTTGTGCCCAGTGATCCACATTTATGGACAGCAATCTTACAAGAGGCTCACTCTTCAAATTTCTCTATTCATTTCGGATGCAATAAGATGTATAAGGATCTCAAGACTTATTACTTTTGGCTGGAAATGAAGTATGATATTGCAAAATATGTGGGACTATGTCAAATTTGTCAGCAAGTGAAAGCAGAACACTAGAGACCTGGTCGAATGCTGCAGTCTTTGCCAATTCCTAAATAGAAATGGGAGCACATCACGATGGACTTTGTTACTGGATTACTTAGAACTGCCAAAGGACATGATTCGATTTGGGTAATTGTGGATAGATTGACCAAAGTTGCCCACTTCTTACCTGTACAGATGACGTATAAAATGAATCAATTTGCCAATTTATATATCAAAAAAGATCGTCTAACTACATGGTGTACCAATTTCCATTGTTTCTGATCGGGATTCACGTTTCACTTCAGCATTTTGGAAGAGTTTAAATAAGGCCATGGGCACAGAATTGAAGTTCAGCACTGCTTTTAATCCTCAAATTGATGGCAAAGTGAGAGGACAATTCAAACACTGGAAGATATGTTGCATGCATGTGTACTTGATTTCCAGATTGGATGGGGAAAAATATTGTCGTTAGTAGAGTTCGCTTATAACAACAGTTTTCATGCCACAATTGGAATGACACCTTATGAAGCACTATATGGTAGAAAATGCAGATCTTCGTTGTATTGGGGCGAAGCGGGAGAAGTTAAATATTTCAGCCCTGATATTGTTCAACAAATTGCTGAATCTGTGGCTTTGACCCATCAACGTATGTTGTCAACTCAAAGTCATCATAAGAGTTATGCAGACCATCGTTGAAGAGATTTGGAATTTGATGAAGGAGATTTGGTTTATCTCAAAATATCACCTTTCAAGGGTATTATGCGTTTTGGCAAGAAAGGGAAACTAAGTCCAAGATATATTTGTCCCTTTGTGATCACTAAAAGAATGGGGAACGTAGCCTATCAACTTCGATTACCAGCTTCTATGGACGACATGCACAACGTGTTCCACATCTCAATGTTGAAAAAATGTTTGAGAGAAACGATGCTGGTATTGTGTCTTGAAGATGTACAAATCTAGAGGAACCTCAACTATGAAGAGAAACTACTACAAATCTTAAACTCAAAAATAAAGAAGCTTTGAAATAGAGAGATTCCATTGGTAAAATTATTATGGCATAATCACTTAACCGAAGAAGCTACATGGGAAAGGGAAGATGAGATGAAAGCCAAATTTCTTGAGTTATTTAATAAGAAAATTTCGAGAACAAAATTTCTTTAAGGAGGGAGGATTGTAATATACTAAATTTTACCGGATTTAAATTATATTATTTAATTAGAATATTTTCTCTTGGGATATTATACTCTAATTTTTCATTTAGAATCTGTCATAGGATGTTATGACTTACGGAGTACGTATTGTACCAATTCTTAGAACGGAGTAATTAAGAAATTAACAGAGAATTAATTGAATTAAGAAAAGTGAGAAATTGATTAAGGTTTATATAGTTTTTATTTATTTATAAAAGAATTAATATTATTAAAAAAAACACCGAAGATGCGAACAGCAGTCGAAAACCGCCATGATGGCGATCGACTGCCCTTGGCTGGTGATCGACCGTCCATTTGTTTTGCCGACTTTCTTCTGTACAAATTGCTGCGCCCACACGTTTTCTTTCCTTTAACTTTTGTTGCGCTGAAGGATCACTTGCTTATAAATAGGCAGTGATCTGTGAAGGGAAAAGCATCCCAAGCAGCAGCGAGAGCAGAGAGAAACAAAGCAAAAATGAGAGAAAATTTTGGGAGAAATTTAGTAAATTTGTGGGGAAAATTTGCAAGGAAAGCGGGAGCAATTTTAGGAGCAATTTGGGAGGAGATTCTTGGAAGGAGCAATGAACGGAGGAAAATTCTTCAAGAGGTAAGAAATAGGATGCAGTGGCTAGTGGAGGCCCTGCATCACAAGATATTGTGTTTCCACTTACTTTAAATTATTGTTAAAAATATTGTTAGAATTATTCGTATAAATTAACGATAAAATAAATGTTGGAAATTTCATGAGAATGATCATTAAAATAATTATGGAAATTATTGTTATGATTGATTGACAAAATAATAAAGAATTAAATATGAGTAAAAATGAATAAAAATATATAAACTGCCTTAATTTCACATATGAACTATTCTATTGCTATTAATTCCATTGTATTATTATGAACTATACATGTATCATAATAGGAATTATGAAACTACTGCTAACATATGCATAACATGTTAATAAATGAACCAATAAATGTAAATAGGTTTATGAGATCAAGTGGTGACACCCCTAATGGATGTATCTCCTTGTCGGGATGACGGTTAAGCCACTAGACTGTATAATGGATCCAACTTCCCTAGATTGATGTGTCTCATACATCTGGACTGTTAAGTGAAACTAAAATAACTTGAAGATAAGATAGGTTCTTCTCTAATAACGACTACATAAGCATTTCATAGCGTATGCATATATTCTATTTCTTGCTGAGCCTCGGTTCATTGTATTACCCGTGATGCAAGTAAATATTAATGAAGGAAGATGCATTGCCAGGTGAAATCTTGGGTTATCAATTGAAGAAGATCTGATGAGTTATAGCTCAAGAAACATCGGTTATTTAAATTACGATTTTATGAAATAAATGATTTGTGTAAAATGGACTGTATTTTTAATTGTTTAAAATTATGATTTGTTTTTATTCTGCTTAATTACTCTGATTTTCAACTTAACAATTTATTTGGAAAAGTTTAAAAGAAAATTTTTAATTTACCATGAATTTTGAAAGAAATAAAATTGATTTGTATAATTAGGGCGTTATAGTGCCACCTTGGTGGTGGTACTTAAGCATGCATTATGTGAGGTAAAATGAAGACAATGAAGAAAAAGAAGAAAAAGGGAGTTGGTGGGCGGATAGGTAACGGGTCTAGTCTGCAGCTAGGTGAAGCCCCCTACCATGATGGGAACGGGGACCTAGTGCAAGTAAAAGGTTAGATCTGACCAACTATGACTAAAGAACCAAAGCACCAATGGCTTAATGAAATGATTGGTGGCCCCCATTCTAAAAGAATTAAAGAGAGTCATAAACATAATTGCGTTAAACCTTTTTTCTTACTAAGCCTTTGGGCTTACAGTTACTTGTGGTGTAGGTACCTGTACGTGAAAATAAATGCAAAGAATTAGGAGTCAAAGCAAAGACGATGAACAGATAATAAAGTAGGGATAGAGGACTTGCACGTGCGAGTTTTGGGGCTGGCCAGGCATAAAGAGAGTAAAAGAGAGCAAGATTGTATTTAAATTGTATTTAATTATCTAGTTCTTTCATTAAGTCCTTTCATTAAACTATTTACGCTTCCGCTATATTTTGATAAATCCCTTATGTTTTCTTGATTTGACTTCCGCTATACTTTGGTAAATGATTTTATAACGATTTTCATAGCGGGCAGAACGAAAAGAGTTTTAACAATCCAACTTAGGTGCTCTGATAGTGTTTTAAAAGAGATTTCAATAGTTTTGCAAAATTTTTAAATTTCACGCATTTTTAAAAAATTACGAAAAGTCGAGTCGTTGCATGGGAAGCTGCTAGAGAAATGGAAATATACAGAGAAGAAAAGGGAGAGAAGAGCTCTCGGGAGAAAAGCTATCTGTGCAATGTTAAAGGCCGAGTGAATGAGAGTGAGAAGCAGAGGAGAGAAGAGTGAGTAGAAAACTCCAGGGTAAGAGAGGAAGAGTTGTGGCCTAGAGAAATGAAGAAAGAAGTAGGAGATGGTGAAAGGAAAGGGAAGCTTCTCGGGATTTTTCTGGTAAGAATGATTCCTTCTCTTCTGTTTGTTGCTTTTGCGTGAATGAAGTGAAAGATAAATGATGAGTTTCCTTTCCTTGGTTTACTGCTTTGAACGATTAATGGATGTTGTGCTCTGCTAATGAATGTTTGACTCCCTGTTTTGCTTCTACTTGGTATATTGATGGATTACTCTCTGTTTATAGTTGTTGTGGAGGATGATATATGTTGATGCCTTGTGATGTTACAAGATTGTGAAATGATTAATGATATTTAGTCTCTGTTGGTTTAATGTGCTCCCTATAATTTGTTGTTAATGGTGAAACTATGAACGCTATTAAGTATGTAATCTGCTGTTGTTTGAATTCATGCTTTGGATTCGGTTATGCTCTGTTTGGTTAAGCTTGGGGAGGATCCACTGTTGGTTGGTTATTCGGCAATTGAGGATAGTATTATTGGACGTTGAAAAATGTGAATCTAAGTTGTGAATGTCAGAATTGTTAAGTGTTAAGGTTTATAGAATTTGATAAAAGGTTTTTAATGATTAAATGTTATTAATTCTGAAGGTACTAAGATGAAGGACATAAATTGCATTGAAGACCCTCAGGTAAGTGATACGCATGTGTTTTGGCCTTTGGGGCCCTACATCGCAAGAGTTAGGAATTGTATGCTGATTGTTTATAGCTTTATAGTAAGATATTGAGCATGTCTACTTTTTATTAGAATAACCAGATATTGAGTATGTTTTGCATATTATACTGCTGTTTGCTGGGTGTTTATTAAAATTAGGTTCTTTTAATGATGTATTTAATAGATAAGCATTCTTAGAGATTATACTAATAATATGATAGACACTGTATGCATTTCACGATCATGGCACACATCATGGTTTTCAAAAGTTACGAAAACGGTTTTTATGTATGGTTTTGAAAAGGAAATGGATACTAAAAGGATGAGACTGTGCATTATAAGGCCTGGGAATGAATGTGTTATAGGATGAGGCTGGGTGTCAAAAGGCCTGGGGAACGTGGGTGTTATAGGATGAGGCCAGGGATGCTAAAAGGCTTGGGAATGTAGGTGTTACAGGATGAAATAGTGTGCCAAAAGGCCTGGGGAAATAAGCGTTCCAGGATAAGACGGTGTGTCAAAAGGGCTGGAAACGTAAATAAACAGAAAAGAAAATAGATACAAAAAAGAGACTAAAATGTATAAGATAAAAGAAAATGAAAATGGGTAATGACACATGGTTTTAAAAGATGCATAGCATGTTTACAGTTTTCTTTTATATCACTTACTCAGCCTTAGACACATTAGTTAAGTCTTGTGATGTAGGTACATGCACGAGAACAGGTGAAGGAACAGTTGATGAAAGATTTACACGAGCGGATCTTGTGGCTGGCTAGGTTAATGGGTAAGAGAAAGGAAAAAGTCTTGTAAAGGATTTTGTAAAGTATTCAAATTATAAAAGAAAAGAATTTTAGTATCGCCTTTTAAATAGTTTTAATAAAGAAAAGTCTTCCGAGAAAAAATTTAAAATTTCACACGATTTCAAAAGTAAGACAAATCGGGTCGCTACAACAAAAGAGCTATATCAAAAAAATATTTAAGATATTTGACATGCAAGATTGTAAATCAAAACACACTCATTTAACTAAAGGCAACAAATTTAATGAAGATCAATGCCATATGAATTTGGTTGAAATTGTTGAAAAGCAAACAATTCCTTATGTGGCAAAAGTAAGAAGTCTAATGTATGTTCAAGTATGTACGCATCTAGATATTGTATAGATTATTGGTATGTTGGGTAGATATTTAAGCAATTCAAGAATGAGTCATTGGATTGCTACAAAACGAGTTATGAGATATCTACAAAAAAACAAAATGTTAAATGCTCACATACAAAAAATCAAAGCATTTAGAGGTCATTGGGTATTCTAATTCCAATTTTGCTGAATGCCAAGGTAGTTTTAAATCTACATCAAGTTATGTTTATCTTTAGTTGGAGGAGCAATGTAATACCTCTACTTTTTATATGGGAATTTAATAAGGATAATTGGAAAATAGTTGGAGGGTAATGAGATTAATTAGATAATTATTGGGGTATTACTAAGGACGTATTCGTTAGGTTATAATTTATAGAAATTTATTGGATGATAATTAGAATTAATTTGGAAGGGGTATTATATTGGATAGTTAAATTAAGGATGGAAAATATGGGGAAAAGTGTTTAGAGACGTTTCGGTCGAAGTGCAGCCGTGGTTGGTGTTAGAAAACGTTACGGATTACGTTTTATAGTTTCGGACGCGGTGCAGTCTGATGCGGTCGAGGCGAGTTTGAATCTGTCAAATTTTTATGGTCTTTTGGTCAATGCGCGGTCTAAGTGCGGACGGGATGGTTCAACCAAATTCGTTACAAAGTGTAAATTGGGTTTTCAGTAGATTAGCTATCGATGTGCGGTCGGGATTGTTTGACCAAAAATTAGGTTTAAACCGAGCGAGAAATATGGACTGAATCGGTTTGGTTCGGCTCGATCCGGAAACAATTAAGTGGCTCGTAATAGTTAAAAAGAAAAAAAAATGAAGGATCAATTAGAATGAAAATGTGAATTATTAGTTATAGAGATAATTAAATGGAATTAGAATTTTAAGGGATAAAATAGATAAAAGGAAATTTAATAGAGATTGGGAGAAGAGAACCGATTTGTTTTATGCTAGTTGGTTCACGCGGCCAGTTCGCTGGTTCGTTTCGGATGGAGATAAGTTATAATTGGTTTTTACTTTAAAAATAAGAGAATTGAAAGGAAATCAGAAGGGGGGTCCTGCGATTTTTTTTTCTGCTGGAGAGAAAACCCGTGTGAGAGAGGGAGAAGAACCGAGGGAGATGACGAGCGGGAGACGACGGAGAGGAAGGCTCAGGTTCGGCGTGCGACTCCGATTGTGTGCGGGGTGCTGGTCGTCGACGCGGTAATCGTGGGGGCAAACCATGCGGAGCTAGGGCACAGGTTTGTTCAGCTCAATTACAATCGCAATTTGGGGATGCGATTTCTTGGTTGGGGTAAGCTCACTATCAATTTTTTTATGCTCAGTGTTTGAGTATTGCATTTGGGATTGGTAGTGATGAAATGTAGGGACGAATTGGCGATGGCAAGGGATTTTTGGGACAAGCCACGATCGACGGTCCAGTTGTGGTGCATGAACCTATTTTGTGGGTAAACCCAGTTCATTTTGGTTCTGACCGTGAAGACAAGTCTTCACGTTTCTTCCAGCTAGCATCCACTCGGATGATAATGTGAAAAATGGAGGATGTGGGAAACAGCCTCTTGTGGAAGGCATGGGCAGAGGGATGTGGAGGTATTGCTCGGATTATTATTTTTGAAAAGGGCTGTGAGTGGAGGTTAAAAGATTACAGGAGAAGAGGGGTGTTCTATCGATTTTCCCTTATGATCCATGTGATGAAGAACTGAAGAATGGGGGGAAAATTGGGGGTGATGAGACCCCTGGGCTGGAGGTGGAGTGATGGTCGAGAGGTGATGGCTGAAGAGGAGTTGCTCTCGGGTGTTGGTGAGGTTTCCTTCATGTTTGAATTTTATGAGTCTGTTTCCATATACTGCTTGAATACATAGTTCTAAAAATGTATTCTTCTGTTTGGATAATAAGCTGCTGTTTGCTATTGACTTTGTGACTTGTATATATGTCTTGTGATTGTCTGATTGTTAATAAATTAGAATTGGTTATGATACTGAGGAAAGAGTCTGTTGTTCTGCTATTTGGTTAATGGCTTAGGCGATATTCTGTTAATCCTGTTATGAGAATTAATAAAGATAATGACCCTCTGCTGCATATGGAAACTATAGGATTTGAAACAGGAGACTAATGTGTGATGGAATATGCTATGTTTGTTGTTGGTATGCAAACGTATTAGATCAGTTTTCTGAATTGGATTATTGGATGTTAAAATATATGGAAATTGTTATTCAATATATTTGGATTATAGCATTTTGGCACGACATTGATAAGGGATTAATATCATACTTGTTTCGGATACATCATTTGGATTGGGTTAATGAGTACATTAAAGAGGTTAATTGTCTACTACTAAGTCCTTGAGTGAATATCAATGATAAAGATAATGTATATTGTGGTCACATGCTCTGTTGATTTTGTTTAGGTTCACTAATTGGATTAAGTCATTATACATTGCTTAGTTGATAAATGCGGTTCCGTGCCTTGATTCGGATATTAATATTGGGCATTGATATTTATGGGTCTGTAATTTGTGAATGGATCATGTTTTGTTTGGGGGTATTTGCGGGTTCCTATAATTACTACACTGTTAGTCAAACTTGGACTATGAAACTAAGTAAAGTATATGAATTAATGTAACGACCCGACTTTTTCTAACCCTTTTTAAAATACGTTTAAATTAAAACTTTGATAAAACTACTAAAATATCTTTTTAAACATAATATCAGAGTGCCTAAGCCAAACCGTTAAAACCTTTTGTTATACTCGTTATGAAAATCTATAGTGGAAGCAGTTATAAAATTCTTTCTTTAAAACATAGCGAAAGCGTAATTAATTTAGTGAAAAAAACTAAACAATTTAATTACAACACGTTTTCTCTTTACTCTCTTTAGCCTGGCCAGCCATGAGTCTCACGGGTGCAAATCTTTCATCCTTACTTTGTGATCTGTTCATCGTTTGTACCTACATCACAAGTAATATATGAGCCTAATGGCCTAGTAAGGAAAAAAGTTTATGCAATTATGCTTATGCCTCTCTTTAGTTCTTTTGGAGTGGGGGCCACCCAAACCAATCATTTCATTACGTTCATTCATTTTTTACTCGTATGTCGAGCTGAAGATTGGAGGATTTCCTTTGAAATGGTATAGTTGATCGGATCTAACCTTTTACTTGTATCTAAGTCCTTTCTACCGATAAGGTAGGAGGCTTCACCTACCTACAGACTAGATCTGCTACCCATCTGCCTCCAACTCCCTTTTCTTTTTTTTCTCATCTCATCATTTTCTTAACATTTTCCCCTCACATTATGCATGTG
>CM039468.1:19868168-19924897 GCA_022433065.1 Begonia loranthoides
TCATTTTCCTTCATTTTCTTAACATTTTTCCTCACATAATGCATGAGTGAGTACCACCACCAAGGTGGCACTTTCTATTAATTTCTATTAGCATGATGCATGATGACACTTTCTACAACTAACATGATGCATGATGCAGTATAAAGTAACTATAACAATAATTGAATTGCGCAATGAAATGAAAGTAACTATAATTGAAATTGCGCATATAATGAATAACAGTAATTGAAAGTGCATAGAAATGAAAGCAAACAGTCGTTGAATAATGCATTAAATGAAGGTAACCAAAAACTGAAGGGGACAATAATTGATTAGCACATTGAAGGGAAAGTAAACAACGATGTTGAACAATACAGTGTAACTGAACGACAGAAATTAAGCGTGCAAGTATAGCAGTGAATGGAAACCAGGAATATGAATAACTTGCTAAAGAGATCGCATGCTTTTACTATCAGAATATAAAACGACATGCTTGTAATATCATACTTTTAAATTAATGAATTGGCAACTAACGAAATGGTGAACATGCTGAATAAATTGTTAAGATTAATAACCTAGTTAATTAACCATGCTCGGCAAAGGAATTTAACCAAAACTTTTAGCAAAGGAATTCATAGCAAGGTAATTACAATTAGGAAATCATAGGATAATTAACAGTAAAATATCACTACACATTCATTTACTACCAATAGTAAATATTCTTCATTTATTACTTTTTTATCGCTAAGCATTTCTTTTCAGTCAATAATAATTCAATAATAATAATGCAAGTAGTTTATGGAATTAATAATTTAAACGGAAATATGTTCAACTAATAGATAACGGAAACGTGCTTAATTACACATGGTTAATTGACATGGCATCTTAGTTAATTGTCATGGCATAACTTAATTAATTAACATGCTACTCTAGTTAGTTATCCTAGTTAATTATATACTCAAGAAAGAATTACAATTCTTATCCTAAATGATTAAACATGATTTTATTCTAGTTAATTACTCTTGTTAATTAACATGCTCAACTTCTAATTAAATAAATCACTCTAGTTAATTAACGTAGCAAGGAAAATCACAACTTCTAGCTATCACAGAGAAATTTACACAAATCAATATATGTATAGCACAAAGGAAAGCAGTAAAGCAGTAAATTATCGTGACAGCAAGTAAAGAAATGAATAGAATCGTCATCAAGGAACTCTTAACTCATTCATCATTCACGCAACATCCATCACATTCAAAGCATTCATCACAACATTGACCTCTATCAAAGTAAAACATTTGAAACACAGAACTAACAATAAAAACAGAGCTAACACTAAAGGAAATATCATAGAGCTAATAATAATCTACAGAGTACTAACAAATCTACACTATCAACAATAAGGAAACACCACTCACGCACACTACTTGTGGGTAGGGCCTTCACTAGCTAAGACACACCCAAATCCTTCCCTAGTTAAAGAACCCGATCACAAACAACAACTCCTAGTTTACTCCCCAGCTTGTAGAGTCTAGCTATCTACCACAAATCACATGGGGGAAATCCCACAACCCCTTGACGTATCTGAAGAGCGCATGATATTATTTTAATTAATGTCATACCAAATGCTATAAGCCATGTATGTTGAATAACAGTTTTCATTAACAAAACTTAACTACCAACAAAATATGTTCATTATTCTTTTTATCCAAATAGAATGGCAGTAGACAAGTCATTCCAATGTGTAATATTCCAAATCTTCGTTGAGCTGAAAGTATAGCTTGAGTGATAATTTTGGGATATTAGGAGCTAACTTGGACAAGTGAAAATATTGGTCAAGAGAAAAATGTATTTAGAATAAGTGAATGATGATACCCCGTTATGTTCATAGATAGGTTAGAAGAAGGATTGAAGTCAATTGGAGAACTATTTGCTGATATTGGAGTTAGATTGGTTGATATCAATTAGTTTGATAGTCAATAGAAATATTAAGAAAAAATATAATTGGACGCATTTGGATATAATTGGGTATGGAAATGTGGAAGTAGATGATATAAATGTTCATATATATATTTTTGGTGCATAAGAGTTTGGAGAAGATAAAGTGGTATGAAGGATACTGAGCTTAGATTATGGTTACGCTACATATATATATATATATAGGAGACATCCATATATTACGTTAAAGGAAATAACGTAAATAAAGATAATACAGAGAATTATGCGAAAATCAACGTTTGATGACTGCGGTCAATCTCGGCGGCGTCACTCGACCGGAAGTAAAAAGTTGAAGTTTTCTAAAGGAATTTGTAGGTGTTTGGCAAAAGAGTGGTCAATCATCCTTCGTAAAAATGGATCAGCCACCAGTTTTAAACATCGTCTGAAGATGTAAACTGCCACTACAACTGGAGAGTTTTCGATGATGATATTTCACTGATGCATGGAATGTTACTTTGTCACCTCTTCATCTCCAGAAGGATACTAGAGGGGCGCAGTTGAGTGACCATTTAAGTGAGTTTTATGGAGAGGTGATAACCGAAGTGAAGATGATGAGAGGCGTCAATTTAAAAGTCTGAAACGAGCTGGACATTGATGGTTGAACATTTGGCCTTCTGTCTTCAGTGGATTAATGAGGGAAAGTTAGAAGGAGACTACAAATAGAGAAGAATGTCAACAAGGAATAGAGAAGAAGAAAATCATGCGGTAGCTCTGCCAAAATATAGTGAGGGTGTCCTTCTAGTGTACGTGAGAATAGAAAGGAAAAGAGTCTGAGAAAAGTTGGTAGTGTATTGTTGGAAATGTTGGAAATGGTTGTACTGCCATGAAAGTATGGAGGAGTTTATAAGATGGAGGGAAAGTGAGAGAAATGAGTGTTTTGAGCTTTCAGAAGCTATGAAGGTGATAAAGAACTGTGAAGTGCTGGAGTGTGAAGAGGAGTTCGCTTTAGATTCCAATTTTTGGATGCGGTAAGTAATCTTCACTCACGTTTTGTTAGACATTAAAGAATGTTTCAATTTTCATGTTCTCTATAAGGATAAGTGGCTATTGGATTAATGAATGGGTTTTATTATGTGAGATTTTGGTGAAGGTATAGGTTGGAATAAGGAATTGTCATCGTTGGATAAATTGTAGGTTATACCTTGTTGGAGTAATTGTTAAGTTGAATTATGGAGATATGTTAAGCCATGATCTATTAGTAGTTAGAGTTATTTAGTTGGGAATATTTATTGATTATTTCATGTTGTTAATAACTAGGTTTTTGTGAAGAATATTAAAGTGTTAAACCAAAAAGCTAAGGATTTCAGGTGCATGCTATTGCATGTGCTTTGTCCGAAAGGACCTACATCATGGGAAATTAGGATTTTGTTTGATGTTTGTTTATTAAATGCTTAAGTTATGTTATTGTATGGAAATGTATGATGTTTGCTTGCATGTTTATTAGATTTAAGTTCAGTTCCTTAGATAGGACAGATCACGCTTTAAGGATATGATTAAGAAACACGTTAGATAGTATTGTATGTGCACAACAACGTTAAGGCATGAAATCATAAAGTACACGAAAAGGAAATGCACGTAAGCGACTGTGGACCAGTTGAATATGCCTGGCACATAAATCAAGATAAGTTATGTAACTGTCCACCGATTAGATACGCCTGGCACAGATATCAAGTAAACGACTGTGGACCGATTAGATACGCTTGAACCAGATTTCAAGTAAATGATTGTGGACCGGTTAGATACGCCCAACACATATATCAAGTAAACGACTGTGGACCAATTTGATACGTCGGGCACAAAAGTCAACTGTGGTCCTGTTGGATACGCCTGGCACAGATGTTTATATGGTCTGATTCGATACGCCCGACATATAAACAATAAACGGATGTTTATATGGTTCGGTTTGATATGCCAGGCATATAAGCAAATGAAATAACCATAAAAGACATGAACAGTAAAATAGAAACGAAAATAGAAAACCTTATGCAATGTTATAGTAATTGTATGTGAATTCTATGTTTTACATTTATATCACGTACTGAGCGTTAGGCTCATAGTTAAGTCCCGTTGATGTAGGTAAGGAGCAGATGAATGGATAAAGTTGTTGATGGACGTAGCTCATGGAGTGTTGTTGTGTGGATGTTTGTGCTATTGGCAACATTGACCTGTGGTTATGGCTCACGGAAATGAAATAAATGTTTTAAAGACTTTTAAATGTTTTATGATTTCAAATAAATGTTAACATATTTATTTAAATGTTTATTTAAACAATGGGTTTGTGATATTAAATTGTAAAAGACTTCCGCTGTATGTTTAAGACTTCCACTATTTATTACTCTGGTCTTTTATTAAGCAATGGTTTTACGATGGTTTTAAAGAAAAGAAAATTTTTATACGAAAAAAGTTACGGGATGTTACACAACATATCTAACTAACAATTTATAAACTTGTCACGATCAATAGCAGAGAGCACATTCACAACTTCAAACTAATCACAACTTAGCAACCAACAGTGGAGCATTCACCAATCCTAACCAGACAAAGGACAATCCATGTATATCCACAAATTCTAACAGATTATTCCTAACGTTATTCATCCACTAACAAAATAGGAACTACCCACAGAAACACCCAAGGTAATTAGTGAGAAATTGACGCAGCAGCAGCCAACCAAAAGCATTCTAACACTAACAGGTTATTCCATCAAATAAACCTATTTAGAAATCCATATCTGAACGACTAAAACCAACTAAAGCAACTCCAAAACACTACTCAACATCAACGTTAGACTTAGCACCCGAACAGAATCAATTGACCAAAACATTCGAGAGGAAAAACTCACCAGCAAACGGGGAAGCCCTCGGCTAGAAGTCCAACACCAGAGAGCTCCACCACCATCCAAGTCATAGGAGTTCATCAACAACAAAACCAATGAGTAGCAACCAACAAAAGTAGCATCTGATCAATAGAACATCAAACCCAAAGGAACAGAGAGAATTTACATGAAGGATTACAGAGATCCGAGAGCTCTCTAACCAAGCCCTCTCCTTCACAGCTCTCGGACTCCACTCACCAGAGAGCTCAACAGCTCTGTCTCCATCCTTCAGCACACCCAAGAATTTCTCTCTGCCAGAACACCCCTCGCCTTCACCTTTTCTTCTACCTTTCAGTTTCGTCCAAAAAGCACCTCGAGCCATGTCCTACCATGAGCCATACTCTAACATTCCTCTATTCCCTTTCCACGTCCGAGTTGTCAGACCGAACCACATGCTGGACCATGGCCTTCGTCCAGTCTAGCACAAACTGCCAGACCAACCTCACGACCCGAGGCTGGAAATCGCGGCCCCCCCGACGCCAAACCTCCTCTGCTGATCATCACGCTGGCGTCAAACAACCTCTCAGTTGCCATTATATCGCCGCCAAGCATCCTCGTCGCCATTCCAACAACACCGGCCACCTGAAATTGCGCCCTGAGCTCGCACCAAACCATTTCGCGAAGCCCGACGCCAGTAACTTGTCGGGCCTTGCCGACCACCGCGAAGGAGCTCCCGCGGCCAAGCCTGAGCCTTCGCCCATCATTCTCTCCTTCGTCGCCCTCTTTTCGTCTCTCTCCTTCTCTGATCTTCTCCCTTTCGTGATTCAAACACACACAGAATGTTTACTTAACACACTACGTCGGTTCATCATTGAACTGATTCAGCCAACCCTTCATTTAACCTCATTTCTTCATTCAATTTAATTCCTTTTAAATTCTAATCCATTTTAATTTCTCTCTTAAATCCCCCTTATTTCTTAATTTCTTCTTTTAATTTTTCCTTCTAAATTATTTATCCCAAACATTATAATTTAATTCATTAAATTAATATTTATTTTAAATACATTAATTTCCATAAATTATAATCTAACGAATACGCCCTTGGTAATACCCCGATAGTTATCTAATTAATGCAAATACCCTCCAATTATCCTTATTTAAATTTCGATATAAAAAGTTGGGTATTACAATTAATGATAGGAAAAGATGATGAGGTTAATAAGTTGATGAAATGATTAGATTAATAATTAAGCGTTATTAAATTGTAAAGGTACTAAAGAAGGAAGAAAATGATAACGAATAAGCATTGAACGCTGTAAGGAAACGAGGTAAGTGATACGTGTGTGCTTTGGTCTTCGGGCCCTACATCACAAGAATAGCATATGCATGTTTCGTTGTTTATTGCTTTCCAAGAATGTCTACAGTTTTTTATAGCACGTTTTGTGAATTGTATGTTTATTTAGATTCCCTTAATTATATGTTAAGAATGTATGCATTCACAAGCATTATGCATCACAATTTTCAAATATTACGAAAATGGTTTTCATGCATAGTTTTGAAAAGGAAACGAAAAGAAGTATGAACGAACAGGAAATGAAAACGAAAATAAAGTATAAAAGAATGATTAAGAAAGATAAAAGAAAAGGGGTGTGTGGTCAGGTAGCTTAGCCCGGCACATAACCCAATGAAAGAAAAAGATAAAGTTTTCTGTGGTCTAGTAGCTCAGCCCGACACAGGAACAAAAGAAAAGAAAAGAAAAAGGGGTGTGTGGTCCAGTAGCTTAGCCCGACACATAACCCAACGAAAGAAAAAGATAAAGGTTTCTGTGGTCTAGTAGCTCAACCTGGCACAGAAACAAAAGAAAAAAGAAAAGAAAAGAAAAGTAAAGAAAAGAACACAAAAAAAGAAACAGATACGGATACGGAAACGGTATGGGCACAGATACAAAAACGAAAATGGGAATAAAAATAGAAACGAAAATGGAAACGAGTTTTTGGAAATGGATATAGATACGGATACAGAAATAGACACGGGAATGGATACGAAAACGGTATGAGCACAGATACAGAAATAGAAATGGGAATAGAAACAAAAACAAAAATAAGTTTTCAAAAATGGAAACGGATATAGATACAGATACGAATACAGATACAGATACAGAAACAGACACGGGAACAGATACAAAAACGTGTATGATCACGGATTTCAAAATGGATACAGAAACGAGTATGGAAACAGAAACAAAAAGAAAGTGCAAAAACATGAAAAGATAAAAGTTAAGAGAAAGAAAAAGAAAAAAAAACTGCATACGGTTTTAAATGGCACAGCATGTGCATCTAACATATTAGGTATTATCACTTATTGAGCATTAGGCTTATAGTTTATGACTTGCGATGTAGGAACAAGTATGAGTAAATATGACAAACAGATTAAGGAGCAGCTGATGAAGGATTTGCATGGGCGAGACTTGTGGCTGGCTAAGCTAATGGATTAAAGAGAAAAGAGTTTTGTAAAACTAATGTAAACAGTTTATTTATTTAAATGAATCATTTATGCTTCCGCTACATTTTAAGAAAAAGGATTTTATTATTACAGTCTTCCATTGTTTATAACGATTTAGTAACAAGTCAAAGTAAAAGGGATTTTAACGGTTCGATTTTAAGAAAAGAACTCTGAATTTAATTTAAAAGGTTTTAAAGAAAGACTTCCGCCAATATTTTATAAAAGTTTTAAATTTAACGCGATTTTCAAAGTAAAGAAAAACCAGGTCGTTACAAGCAATTTCCTAAAAGAGTATCAAGCAATTACTCACTACTTCCTCCACTATGGTAACTAAATTTGGAGCTTGTTATGAGGCATCCAATCATGGAATATGGTTTCAGATTTTGTCACTAGGCTGCATATTATAGAAGGTTGAAAAACCATTGAAGTTAATATGTGATAATAAATAAGTAGTTTTGTATTCCAATAACAATGGAAGCTTTTCCAAGTCGAAGCATAGAGACATCAAATTTTGGACTGTTGAAGAAAGAGTTCAAAGTGGTTATTTATCTATTAAACATATCGATATAAACTCTGTGATTGTGGATCCACTTACTAAGGCTTGACTACCCAAGTTCTTTCATGAGCACATAAACTCAAGTTCTTTCTTGGGGATATATTGATTTTAGAGGGTGTTTGTTGTTTATTTGGATGTTTGGTTAATAAACACTATTGTTTAATTTTGATATGCGGATTAAAGGTTTTGCTTCTTTGGTTTTACTCTGGATGTAACTTATTTGCTACACACTCATGTCATTTGGTTATAGTGGTATACAAGACCATTTATAGGTTTAGTTATCAATAAGTGTAATGAAAGTCATTTTGATCCTATATTGATATGATTGATTGATGAAATTGTATTGAAATATTTTTATTAATGATAGCAATTCAAGTGTACATAAGCAATTTGGTAATATGATTATAATCAAAATATATACCCCAAGTACGAGACTATTGGATAATTTACAATTAATCTGTGGTTTATATATTTAATTATAATTATATGTCAATAGCTATCATAGAGACAAACTCGACTAAATGATCAAATAGAGATGACTTTAGCATTTTATTAAAGCTTTATGATTAATTGTATACATACTAGTAATTAGGTTTAAGTTCGATAATGGACTGAACTTAACCTAACCAACTAGATATAATATAGGGTTATGATTCTTAAGTCAAACGATAGTGTCTCTCGCTTTCTTAGTCTCTCGTCTACCAAAAGAACATAGAAGTTCAGATTTTCTCTAGAGAAAAGTCATTCTGCCTTAGAAGTTCAAAGTCATGTGTCCTTAACTCAATAATGGTTTTACAAAACTACTAATTAAGATGATTTCATGGATACAAATATGTTCTTCAATTATATTTTTTGATAGTTTTGATGTAATAATTACGATTTGGGTTTTATGGAAATTAAGTCTAGCATTTTATGTTCATGGTTTAATAATTCTCTTGAGTTGCTGCCAATTTACATTGGAGATGATCTTATAGATGAAGATGCTTTCAATGAATTATTACATTTTCTTTCAATAGTTATATATAATATCTGTGTAGGAGGAAGATTACATTCACAACTGTATTCATATTTCCTTACAAGTTTTCATGGAGAGAAATAAAGGTTATGACATACACTAATTTAGCTGATTCTAAAGATTACAAGATAACTACACATAATTAAAGCAATATATAAACACATACTCCATAGAGAGAGAAAAAAAGTATCAAAACTAACAAAATAGAGGCCAATATGGAAATAGCTTTAATGTGTCCATAAAAAACTAAAATGCGGAGAATGACAAATTCAATGATGATTGAAAAGGAGCAACTAAGCAACTATAAGTGTTAATAGAGGGAAAAGTAAGTACCTTGGTTACCAGAAGGTGAGCTAGAAAATGCAAAATATCTATGAGCTACACTAGAGTCAGATTTGGAGTTCAATTTCACTTCTTGAGAATGAAAAAATCTATCACAAGAACCTAAGATTTCCTACAATAGCTACCAAAAGACCTCTAGACTTGGAGAAGAAGAAAGGCAGAGATTAATTAAATATTCTTTAGTTAATTAACCTAGTTTCTATTAAGTAGAAATCAGACAATTTATTCTATGAGCCAATTAGGGTTATTGTTGCTTAATTAGTTTACTATTATTTTATAGTTTGTAATTAGCTATTTAAAGCCACCTTATGTACATATTTAAGGGAGTTGAATTTGATAATAGAAAAGCTTTTGCTTATTTTCAAAATTGGAGTGATTCCTTTTTCAACCTTTAGTGAGTTATATCCAAAGTTTCCATTCGTCTGCGTTATATAACGGGATTAAGGTTACTTATAAGTTGGGTAGCCTTTCTTATTGGCATCTATATTCTTCATACTTGGAGGGAGAGTGTGTGAAGTGGTGTCCAACTTTCCAAAGGAGTGTCATCAACAAATCGATCCATACTAGAGTATTTATCGCAATTATTTCTATTTCTAGCAACATATATTCTATCAAGCATATTTCCTAATCTGTGTGGGATATTTACATAATTTTTGAAGGGATATTTTCTTATTTCATTAAAGAAGGCATGGTCAAAATTTCAGCTTAAAAGCTTCTAAAACAAAGGAGTTACAAGCTTTCAAAGTTGAACTTTCCAAAAGTGAGTTGCGACCAAAATAACGAAACCTGATTTTCGGTCGTGCAGCTCGACCAATCCTGCGATCGAATCATCGATCAATTTCTCAAGACTATCCTATTTTTGGTCGACGTGCTCAACCACTCCATCGACCACCCAGTTAACTGCCACTCTAGAAAACAACCTCCGTTGCTTAATCAACATCTTTCAAAACTTCATCATATCTCTTTAACCAATTGCTCAACACTTCAACAATATATTCTACAGATTATTTCTTTATCCCTTCCACTGGTGCATCATTGGGTATCAAAGCTAAAACAATTCCTACTAATTCATGATATTTTTTTTCAACACAATGACAAGAGGACCAAGCTACTCAATGAGTTATTTTTCGGATGAGGAAAATTCACTACCAATCACACGGTACAAAAAATCTTCCTAAAGGTGACAATCTCAACTCGATAAAATTAGCACCTTGTTTGAAGGAATATTACAATGACTTGGGGCAAATATATCAAGCACTCCAGCCTTACAAGCGCAAGACCACGATGAGGTATTAGAAGGTACTCTTGAGAAAATTGAAGAAGAAACTATTTACGCCGAACAAAGGTCATTACTATCTTTGGAGTCCCAATTAGATAAGGAAGAATGTCAAGAAGAACAAACTTTCCATATTTCATGCTCCAATGTGAACAAGGTTTATTCTTTACTCATTGATGAGAAAATTTGCGCTAACATGACTTCGATGATTTTGGTTAAAGGAAATTACTTGGAAATATTAATGCATGGCCTCACTCACAAATTTTGGTGGCACATTGATAAGGACCACAATGTTCATGGCCAAAGTTTACACAAGAAAAAGGTATGTCCATTAATCAAAGATGAAGGAAATTACACAATCATGCATACTATGAATTTTAAGGAAAGTTTGAGTTGGTTGATAGACAAAGAGGACATCAAGGTAAACCACACTCGGACTAATTTTTCTTATGGAAGTTTTACTAATGTATTGATATGTGATTTGGCAAGTACAAGTGATTTTTTTGAAAATTACAGTGGCATGCGCATGATGAGTATTCTAATTGCCTTTCTAATTATTATTCATTCAAAGATAGTGGAAGGATAGGCAAGTTAATCTCACTTCAATCAAGGCAAGTTGCAAAGAATCATGATACATTAAAGAAAAATCATTGAAGATTCATATACTCATGACAAAGAGGTATGCCCCGTTGAATAAATTGATTACTTGGATTTTTAGAGTTGGATGGATTGAAGCTTCTTACATTATTGGCATGATCTTTGGTTATGGTAATAAAGTTATTCTTGTAAATTTTGGTGGAAATTCATTAATGGTTATGCATAGTGGCAGGTTCTTGGTCTTAATGAATCTTGATGTTGATTTTGATTATTATTTTGGGGCTAGAAAAACATATTACAATAAGAGGAAAATTTTGATGTTTGATGTGACTACTTGGCAAAACTCTTATGGCAATAGGATTAAGGATAAATCTTCTAGTTGTTTATTTGGTGATTTCAAAAACTACTTACCTATTTGTGCATCATTGTCCAAGAATAATTTGATAGCTTACTTTCCTTATATGATCAAGTACAAAAGGAAAAATAGGAAGCTATTGGTCAATGCTTTAATTCAAAGATATTTCCAAAGATGGCATGATTGGTATGACAACTCATAGAATTTGAAAATCACTCCTAAGAAAAGTGTTTGTTGGGTTCCTAGGAAGCCAAGTCAAGGAAAATGCAACTCAAGATTCTATGAAGACATTATTCTTTGGCCACATATACTCAAAGGTATTCGTAAAACTATTTTTATAGAAATCATTGAATTACCAAGAGGCATCCACGACATTCCTAAGATTTTATTCAAATATGGGAGGTGATTTGTGAATATCTTACTATTATTAGCGTACCACATTATACAAGGTTTATTTCTTTGTTTTATTCATGTAGATTTTATAGCTGATACAAATTTATAGGCCCACGACACATCTCATTATTTAATTAAGGCATATTATGAAGAAATCATTCTTTGGCCACACATACTTAAAAGAGTTCTCAAGATTTTATTTATGGTAACTATTATTGTGGCCCACATTATTTCTAACTCGAAGACAAGGAATGAGAATCTATTATCTAGGTTATTGTTCAAGCATGGGAAGAGGTTTATAGAAATCTCAATATCATCAGCCCACTACAAAAAAGATTCATTTCTTTATTATGGAGATATTGAAGAAATTACAAAGATGATAGCCCATGATGATTCATCTTTTTATGGTAATAAAAATTATGGTGGAACGAGATATGTTTCGAGGTCGAATCCTTTTCAACCCAGAAAGGATGATGGACTATGGATCCATTCCATCATTAATAAAGTTTCCAAGATTATTATGAATAGATTCAAGGTGAAACATAGGTGGAATTCCAAGGATAATTGTGGAATATTTGATGGACTTTCCAAAAATTGTCTTCTTTCTGACCTTTGACATGTGTTTGACTATTTTGGCTTTCAAAATGTCGCCATTTCAAAGCTAGTGCTTCATGAAAATTGTAGCTGACTTCCTAAGCTTTCTATAATAAGTTGGATCGCTAAATGTGGAGATCATGTCCTATGGAAAAAGCCCATGGAACCGAGAGCAAAAATTAAGGAAAGTCCAAGTGTCAAAACTTAGAGACAAAGGAAATCTATACATGGAAACCATCCAAGGAAACCATCCAAGTGGCCGAGCACCGACATAAAATAGCTACCAAAAGACCTCTAGACTTGGAGAAGAAGAAAGGAAGAGATTAATTAAATATTCTTTAGTTAATTAACCTAGTTTCTATTAAGTAGAAAATTAGACAACTTATTCTATGAGCCGATTAGGGTTATTGTTGCTTAGTTAGTTTACTATTATTTTATAGTTTGTAATGGGCTATTTAAAGCCACATTATGTACATATTTAAGGGATTTGAATTTGATAACAGAAAAGCTTTGACTTAATTTCAAAATTGGAGTGATTTTTTTTTCAACCTTTGGTGAGTTATATCCGAAGTTCTCCCTCGTGTGCGTTATATCACAGGATTAAGGTTCCTTGTAAGGTGGGTAGCCTTTCTTATTGGCATCCACATTCTTCATCCTTGGAGGGAGAGTGTGTGAAGTGGTGTCCAATTTTCCAAATGAGCGTAATCAACAAATCGATCCATACTGGAGTATTTATCGCAATTATTTCTATTTCTAGCAACATATTTTCTATCAAGTATATTTCTTAATCAATGGTAGATATTTATATAATTCTTGAAGGGATATTTTCTTATTTCATCAAAGAAGGCATGTCAAAATTTCAACTCAAAAGCCTCTAAAACGAAGGAGTTACAAGCTTCCAAAGTTGGACTTTCCAAAATGAAGTTGCGAACAAAATAAAGAAATTTGATTTCTTGTCGAGCAGCTCGACCGATCCTGCGACTGAATCATCAACCAATTTCTATAGATGCCATTGTCCTATCTTTTGGTCGACGTGCTCAACCGCTCCATCGACCGCCCAGTCGACCGCCACTCCAGAAAACAGCTTCTGTTGCTTAATCAACATCTTTCAACACTTCATCATACCTCTTTACCCAATTGCTTAACACTTCAACAACATATTCTACAAGTTATTTCTTTACCATTTCCACTGGTGCATCAAGTTGTGTGTTACCACATGATTATTATCTAAAGGTTGGTAAATCATAGTTGCCAAAGATTGAGTTTCAAATAACGTATGGATTTTCGTTGAATAAGAATTTAAAGATTTTATTTAATATATATAATATAATATTTTATATTCATTAAATAAATTATTTTATTTTTAAAAAAAAGGAGGATCCCCCTTTCTTCTTCCGTCGACAATAGCAAGAGCGAGAGAGGGAGAGAGAATTAAGAGGGAGAATTTTGTCGTTTCTTCGTCCAATTTGACTTTGTAACATTTCAATTTTCAAGTTTTGTAGAGGTTCTTCACAGTTACGTTGATTTCTAACCCATGTCATCTTGTTTAAATTTTTGTTTATGTCGTATTTAGATTTCAAGCTTGGAAATTTGTGATCAGGATTGTTTCTACACAATATTGGTCAGCCTATTTTTCATTAAATTCACGGTCGATTGGAGGTAAAAATTGATAAAAGGATGACATTTTTTTGCAATGTTCGTCATCGGAACGCCGTCTCCGAGCATCTGTTGTTCAAGCTGGGCATGTAACACCCAAAATTTTCATTCGACACCTTTCATTATATGATGTAACAATTGGAATTTAATAGAAGTATTTCGTGTCACCTTTGAATAAATTCTATATTTATGGTATTTAATATTTTATGTATATTTATAATAGGAAAAATTAGAAATTAAGTAAGTAAAATAATAAACTAAAACCAAATTTTGTTAAGGAAATAGAGAATTTGGACGTGGCAATGTTTTGAAGGAAAACGTTGCCAATTAGAGAAGAAATGCATGCAGCATGTGGAAAGGCGATTTGATTTTCGGTCATTGGATGGAGTCTTGGACGGCTATGTTATAACCAATCTGGGTGGAAGATTTCTATGGAAACGATAGGTGTCACAGGAACATGGAAAGGAATTTTGAACCGTTAGATTAGACTCGATGAAAGAGCGTGGAGCGTCCGATTTGATGGAAGATACTCCCGCGGAAGCGAAAGATTCCTTCCTGGAGTATTTGGAGCCATTGGATTATAAAAGGAAAATTGGCTAGAGCATCAGTCGTTGGATGGATTACGTGGAGAGAGAATTTTAAGTAGGATGACATCGTTTTGGTGTGGAACATGTTTCTACAAAAGCGTTCGTGTCCACGGTGTATTGTGAAAACATGTGAAATGTCGTCATTCGAGTTAAGGCATGATGGATTGAAGCCCAAAATGTTGTCATTTTGGAGGAATAATCTACGAAGAAAGGAGGAGACAACTTGTCATTTGTGCATTGCTATAGGTTTTTGTGATAGTGTAGGCTTCTGTGGAAGCCTATGCATCTGCAACTCAACGAAGCAGTTTTTTAAAAACAAAAGGTGTTACCCATAAACCACGCCAGCCAAGTTTTCATTTAGTTGAACTTCTGATTACGCTTAGATCACAATTTTCAAGGGATAATTCTCCCACGCAACTCACGATCGGCCACCTATTTAAAATAGATGTTAGAGATAGGGTTTGGGAACCCTATTTTCTTTCACAGTCGCTTGGACAAAAGGGAGAACCGTAGCTTCACGGCCTTCTCTTTCTCAAGCTTTTGGAGGTAAGCATAAGCTGTACGTTTGTATATTTGGTTGATAAACATGAAGAAACATCGTGAGTGAATAATTCGATAGGATGTTTTCTGTAACTCCCATGATAACCCACGTTATGTTCTTCTTATTAGTGTCAATACCGCTGGTTCAGGGGGGAAAAGACTTGTAGATTAAACTTCTAGGCAAAGGTAAGGGATGTTGACTGTGTATGGCCTTTTGGCCTACACTATAAGGTGATAGGGTTTGTTGGTGATTCAGTTAACTATGATAAATGTCTTGAGGATATGTTATTGTATTGGTTGATACTCTACGGTGTTCAATGTTATTCATGATGTTGAGGATTTGTGATGTGTTGGCTTGTTCATTTTTCTCTGGAGTGTTTATTTTATGCTATAGAAATGTGTATGTGAAGCTCTTTGATACGTGAAAATGAAGGTCATATTGTTCCTAGTTTATGTTGATATCGAGGGTCTACTTATTATGACGGTTTCTGTTAAGTTCAGTTATAATTATACTAAGATGGAGATGACATTGTTTACATTGATAAAAGCATGTTGAGGATTTGTGATGTGTTTTGCTTGTTGTTCACTGCTCTCTGTACTGATGGCTACGAGGAGGTTATGGAACATCCCGTAACTTTTTCTGTATAAATTTTTTTTTTTCCTTTATAAAAACACTCGTGATGGAAAACCAGAGTAATAAACATACAGCGGAAGTCTCAGAGTAAACATACAGTGGAAGGCTTTTACATTTAAATACCACAAACCAATAGTTTAAACAAACACTTAAATAAACACATTAACTTAAAACATAAGTAAAACATTTGTTTGAAGTCATAAAACACTTTGAAACTTTTAAAACATTTAAATACATTTATTTCATTTCCGTAAGCTATAACCCAAGGTCAATGTTGCCAACAGCACAAACGCCCAACTCAGTAATACTCCATCAGCTACGTCCTTTAACAGCTTTATCAATTCATCGACTCCTTACCTACATCAACGGGACCTAACTATGAGCCTAACGCTCAGTAAGCAATATAAACTTAAAATATGAAATACAAATATAACTTTTGTAACACCGTATACAGTTTTCAGTTTTTGCTTATCTATTACTGTTTCTGTCTTTTATTGTCATTTATTCTATTTCCCTGTTGGCATATCCAACTAGACCACAAAAACCATTATTTATTGTTCTTGTCTTTTACTGTTATTTAATCTGTTTATGTGTTTGGCATATCCAACCGAACCACACAAACATCTGTTTACTTATCTTTGATTTCTATGCCAGGCGTATCCAACTGAACCACAACTATTTACTTATCTTTGGTTTCTGTGCCGGGTGTAACTAACTGGTCCACAAAAATGGCTATTTACATTCATTCCATTTTCGTGCACTTTAGGATTCCAAAACTTAACGTTGTCGTGCACATACAATCCTATCTAACGTGTTCCTCAATCGTATCCTTAAAACGTGATTCGTCCTAACTAAGGAACCGAACTTAAATCTAATAAACATACAATTCATAACAATCAATTAAACAAACAATAAACACCCCCTAATTCCTATGATATAGGCCCTTTCGGACAAAACACATGCAGTACCACTTACCTAGGGTCCTTAGCTTTAAAGAGTTTTAGTATTTACAGTTGTCTTCCACAAAACCTAATCTTAATTTAACATATGAAATCATCATTAATAATTCTACAATATAAAGGACAATATTTCTTAATTTATTTCCTTTTCTCATCATCTAACCACAAAGTAACAACACCTCACTCTTACCAAAGAGTCCATCAAAAATCCAAATTGTAGGATTCAACCCCCTTCCCGCTAAACAACAATGGTATAGACAGATCGACAACCAACAAAATCTTAACTTCAACTAACATGCATTGCACAACTAACTTAACAGTTACAATCATTAACCAACATGTAAGACCTTATTCCTTAAATATCTTCTCCAATAATTCCACATAATAACACTCCCAAACAATTAAACCAATATCTAGACAACTTCCAAGCAATAAGCCAACAATTAATTCTATAGTGCAATAACCTAAAGTGAAGGACAATAGGTGATATATATTCGTCATGACCAGAACCATTAATCAACGAATTATCATTAACCTCAGGTAGTAATCATTCCAGTATATTTTTCCACTTAAACAACCAATACACTATTACCAATCCTTGGGCAGAAATCCAACAACCAAAATATCCTATATATCACAATTATTCAACAGAGAATAAATTAAAAGAATGCCATACCTGAAGTATCCTAGAACATGAAACCAAATGGAACACCCAAACTCCCTTTCACCTTCACCAACCATTGTTTCACCTCTCGGCCTCACCTTCTCCCTTCTCCCTTCTCCTTTACTACTTCTGTAAAACTCACAAAAACACACAGTCACCCTCAGATCCTCACAACAATTCCAGAACTTCACACTTCACTATTCATTAACCAAATAAAGCACTTCTCTCTCTCTCTGTCACAAACTCCAAAAGCAAGAAACACTTTACCAAAGGTTTTGGCAGAGCTTCCCAATGCATTTCATCTCTCTAAAAACTCGTCCCTCTGCTCATTATTTATAGACCACTACCATGACCTTCCAACGTCCGCATGAAGACAGAAGGCCAAAGGATGCAACCTCTTCATCGTCCAACAACCCTTCGACGTCCCGACGTTTCAGAGGTCGATTCATTTCTTCTTCACATAGTTAAATCGCTCCATATTATCATCATAAATTGGTGGTCGCTCAAATTCCTCAGTTAGCCGATCGACCACGAATTCCTTCATTAAAAATTAGCAGTTGATCGAATTCTTCAGTAGCTGATCGACAGCCAGTCACCCAATCAATCGTAGAATCCATTGTTTCCAGATTGGCATATGATCACAGTGGACGATCACTGAAATTTGGAGAACAGCTGACAGATCGTCTGCCAACCCATAATTTACAACATATTGATTAATCCTCACACCAATCAATCACCTGATATAATATTTCTTCTTTTATAATTACAAGTTAATTGATCACAATCAATTGCTAAATCAACCTCTATTTCAATACCCATATTTTTCCTACAGATTGATCGTTATCAACCTCCATGATCAACCTCCAACTTAATACCCATATTTTGCCTTGAGGTTGATCACCCAGGTTGATCACAATCAACCTCTAGATCAACCTCCACTTAATCTATCATCCGCCACCCATGTTTCTTCTCCAATTATATATATATATATATATGTATGTATATTACTTCTTCTCCTAATAAATATATAAATATCTATATTCTTAATAAATCACTCTTCCAAAATATTCAACGTTAAATTTTTAAATATGTTTCACTTGACTAATATCTTAAATTACTCAAGTTAATTCAAATAAATCCTAAATCATCCACCTAAGCTTAATAAGAACATAATTTGGGGAATCATAATTCACTTTTTCCAAATATATTTCTCTTGACCAATACTTTAATTGTCGAATTAAGCTCCTTTCATCCTCAAAATTATCACTTGAGTTGTATGCTTAGCATAACAAAGTTTTAGGATATTACAGGTTACGTTATGATGCATTTTGATAATTATGTTCATGCATGAGTCACATGTAATAAAGATAATAATGTAATACCCGAATAAATCCCTCTCTGTACAACGTAAATGATTTTACGGAATGAATATTTTTATAAAAGAAAATATGTTTCGTAATATTACATATTACACTCGATATAATACCATGAAAATTTATAAAGAAATGTTGTGGGATTAATTAAGGTGTGAATTGATTTTCAAGGAGTAGAAATTAAAAAGAAAATATTAAATTAACCTAAAAATACGAATGGAGAGACAAAAGAGCAATATTATGAAAAATTAAATGAAAATAAGGTAGGCTCGAGCGACAAGCAGGTCGATGCTCCAGTTGCGCAAAATTACGTGGGACTGGTCGACTATGTGTGTCTACCGGGTTGTCAACCGTGATGCAACTGCTCCCACGTGTTCTGCGAAAAACTACTTCCTTTCCCGTGGCTGTTTTGTGAGGTTCTCGATATATTGCATCGATCTCCCCGAAGCGATAACACTATTTTCATATGGTGATCACTTATTGGACCTTCTTCTTTGTTATGGGTGACTGTCCATCAACGAGGCTTCTCCAGTAAGTCGCCCTCAGTTTATAAATGGTGAATGCTAATGAGTGTGCATTTTTGCTTATGGAGGTTGAGTTTTATAGAGAAGAAGAGAGTCAGTTAAAGGGAAGAGAAAAGGGAAGGAGGTGCTATATTTTACAGAGAGCAATGAGTGTGTGAGAGTGAAGGTGAAGTAGGAGTTGTTGCCTTGAAGTGTCTGGACGTGCACTGCTGTTGGCATGGGGAGAGAATTTTGACCATGAGAACTTCAAGTGAGGTAAGAAGTAATTGTGAGTTGTGGCCAGTGGAGGCCTACACTACAAGTACAGTGTGCTTTACTGTGAATGTTAATTTGTTGAATGATTGAATGGCAAACCCTAATCCGTGAATTGTTATTTGGATTCACTGCAAGGTTTTATCCCCTGCTACGTGATGATCACTTTGTTAATTTAGGGTTCGGCTCGTTGCTTGGTTATGCTGGATATTGCCTCTATCAAGTAGCTTCTTGTTATGTATCGGTCACCCTGTTGCTATAAAATGAGTTGCTGGTTCCCTATTTGGATCAATGATACTCTCTAATCATTTCTCTGTTATTTAGTGGCTAGCTTAATTCCATGTTATTAGTTGTTAATCATTTCTTTGTTATTTAGTTGCTAGCTTAATTCCATGTTATTAGTTGTTAATCATTTCTATGTTATTTAGTTGCTAGCTTAATCCATGTTATTAGTTGATACCCTGTTAATTGTTGCTTTTAGCTTGTTGCATTGAAAATGTGAGTAGTGATTCCTTATTGGATTCTGACTGATGACATGCTCTGGAAAATAGTTATTCCGTGAATATAGGGTGTTGGGATTTGCTACTGTCATTATTATATGAATCTAGTAAATAGAAAGAAAAATGGGAAAGAATAATGATTTATTCATGTGCGCTTACTCTTTGATTGATGAAGTGAATCACTATAGTTCTTATGTTTATCTTCTTATTGCCAATAGACTCTACATTTTGCTACTATCTGTGATGTGAGATTCATTCTGCTAAACTTACTGTATTCATTGCCCTATATGATATTGATATACTATTGTTAATATTGCATTGCAATGCCATGCATCATGGATAGAAACCCTTATGAATGCCATATATGGATTGGTATTGCACATGAGAGACCAGACTAATGAATGTAATGGGAATTGGGGGTTGGGGAGATATTTCAAATTCTAACTAGGAGACTCGAGATTAGATTCTTCCCTCATCGAGATGCGAGAGCCTGTCTCCTGAGTGTTAGTTTCTAACCAGGAACTATTCTCTTTGTAGAAAATATTCTCAATGTCATATGTCAATATATAAGTTTAATGTATGAAACTATGAGTAAAAGTGTAACATCCCAAATTTAAAATTTCCAAAATTATCCAATTTTTCCAAATAAGAAATCCATCAAACCCTAATTAGAGCAAATCATAATCAATTTCTTCAATTTGGGAAAATTAACCCTAATCGGGAGATTTTCCCCATTTCTGAAGCAAATCATTGAACCTGCCATCAATTTGCGTTTGATTCATAAACCTACGAAAAAGGAATGAATTTTGAACCTACCTCCATAAATTGGAAGCTCGGTGAAGGAAAGAAAACACACCTTCATCCCTCTACTCGAGCCAAAACATCCCCATCACTCTCTGTAAACCTCTTTTGCTATATCGCCATCCACTGAAACTCCAACCACCACACATCATCCAGAATCAGGAGAAATCATAAACCTCCAACGAATCTTTGACTTTGTCGACGACAAAATCCCTCTCTGAGCAAGCCTTTTTCTCGTGCAAATCCTTTTCCTCTGGCGAACGAAAACCCTTCACTCAGACGAACCTCCGCTTGATGACGAATCTCCTCCTTTGTCCATGATGAAGCCGAAGGTTCTCTCCATGCTGCGACAAAGAAGGACGAAGAAGAAAGAAGGAAGAAGGAGAATGAAGCAAAACTGAGTTTTAGAGAATAAGCTAACCGAACTTGTCCAACTTAAACCAAATAAATAGGCCAACCAGGTGAACCAGAGCCAGTCAGTGAACCAAACTGACCAACTAAACTGAACCAGCCAATCAAACCAAACCAGACCCAGACCAACAAACTGAACCGAATCGCTCTAGCCAAATCGAATCGACCCGATTCGAATTCAACTCTGATCCATCTAAGTTTTTACGAGTAAGGAATTTCAGCCTAAAGTCTTTAAGGTTTTCTTTACAATTTAAGAATTTAATCACAAAAATTATTCAAACACGAAAGTTATTCTAAAGCCTACAAATTTCTAAAAACTCCTACTCTCTCGAAATCCAAGTAAGTAAAACACCAGTTTTACAACTTTTTGACCATATGCCCTACATCACAAAACGTATATTATTTTCCTTATACTTATTTTATTATTAAATTTTGATATTTCACTCGGACACGCATGGTTAGTCATTGATACATGATACAAATAAAGATAAAATTTATAGGTCATCTTGTATGTGTGTGAATCTCATGGAATTTATGAAAAACCATGTTGTGATGGCTAATGAGAGTCTAAATGCATAGAAATTTTGAGATAGCTAATGAAAGTCTGAATGCATGAAACCTTGCGATGGCTAATGAGAGCCTGAAGCTTGGTAAGGCTGGAAAATGAATTCCAACCAGTATGTAACTTAAAGCATGGAAACTTGGTAATGCATGAAATTAAAACGTATATGCACGTGTTTTAACTTACTGAGTCATCTCACATCTAGTTTTGTGATGTAGATAAGTTTTTATCTGAAGATGAATTAGCGTTGATCGAGGATTTTCCCGAAAGCAGAAGAACATACATAGGAAAATATTGGAAATATCAATGATGGGTAAGAAAATTAAATTTTATTGCAGTTTTATTATTTTATGAAAAATTTTACTTAGTGTTTCAATTTCTAAAAGTATTCAAATAAGTTTCTTTTGTATTGGGTTTTAAATAAACTTTGTTTTATTTAATAAAGTTTTAAATAAATGTTTTGTATTAGTATTATTTTACATAAAGTTTATTTAATGAAATAGAATTAATAGGACAAACCCTAATAAATACATTTAAACTATTTGGCTAATAAATACAGTGGTTTTATTAAATGTTTCCGCCATAAATAATGATTTTAATATTTTTGAAGATTAAAGAAATTTTGTAATCTAGGGTTTATAACGACCTAATTAAACCTAATTTGTAAAACAATTTACAGAAAAATTTTGGGGTTTACAATTCGGGAGAAAATGAAATTTAGGGTTGTTACAAAAAGACATATTGGGTGGATTCCTTTCTAATATAATCAGATTATGCATGCATCATACTGCATCTTACTTCTTGCTAAGCATTAGGCTCATAGTTTGCTTGTGATGTAGGTGACTGTCAAGATATCAGCGTTCTCGATGTGGAGGAGGAGGCATTGCCTGTTGAACACTTAGACGTTGCGCAAGCAACTAATAATCAAATTGCAAGCGACCAATAGATAATAATTGAAACCTAATTCTGCGATCGCCACTATTCTGTGGGAATCGTGAAGTTCCCAGTCCTAATCTTCAGTTATGAATTTTCAATGATTTTCTCTTCAACAATTTAATTCTATTTACTTGCCCAAGAGACTGAATTCTTCCCACCAAATCGAAGAGATAGATAGTGAAACATGAATCGACAAGTCGGTTAGAAAGCCACTAAAATCTACGGATTCTTACTCCAAGGAAATATTCCAAAAAGCAAAAAAAAAACACTGCAACTTAATATTTAAGCTACCATAATTCCTTTGTGAATTCGCTCCATGAATGAAATGAGGAAGTTGTTGTAAAAATGATTACTAATCTAACTCTCACGAAGAATCAGAAACCATGACACAAATCGATGATTGCAAACAACTAAGCGAAATGTGTTTTTTTGCTCTTGACGAACAAAGAGAAAGAGACAAAACTCTGATATTTTTCTAATTCAAAAACTCCCCAAAAGAAAAAGACCTAAGGAGAAATTTAATAGCTCCTTCAAACATTAGGGTTTCGAGTTCACAAATAAAAATTACGAACCTTACTACAACTTCTACTCGACTAGGACAACCTATAATCGAGTGACTCTAAAATTAATCATAAAATAAATAAATTAAACTTTAAATGAAGCTTAAAGTCTTGCGTATAGCCATGATCCCATGTGTAACGACCCAGATTTTCGTAAATCCTTTAAAACGCGTAAAATTTTAAAATTTTCTTTTTAAAACAAAACTATCAGAGTGCATCTGACCAGATTGCTACTGACTCTTTCTGTAAACTCGTTATGAACACCAATTGATAAAACATACGGAAGCGTTATAAAATAAACCCTTGTAAAACATGGAGGAAGCGTATTTAAATCATTTAAAAGGAATCTAAACAATGGAGTACAGTATAATAAACTTAAAGTGATTACAACCATTTACTCATTCTTTTCTTTGCCTGGCCAGCCTCAAGTCTCACACTTGCAAATCATTCATCTTTGCTTCATTATGTGTTTATCATCTACTTATTATCTGTTCGTCGTTTATACCTACACCACAAGTAATACGTGAGCCTAATGGCCCAGTAAGGAAAAGGGTTTAATGCAATTATACTTATGACTCTCTTTAGTTCATTTAGAATGGGGGCCACCCAAACCAATTCTTTCATTAGCCATTTACCATTTTATTACTTTACTTTAAGTCATTCGTTCATTACTCGTCCTTCTAGCTGGAGATTGAAAGACCTGTATGGGATGGTGTAGTTTGTCGAACCTAACCTCCTATGGGCAACTAGGTCCCGTTCTCGATAAGGTAGGGGCATTGCCTAATTGCAAGACTAGAGTCGCTACCCATCCGCCTCTCAACTCCCTTATTCTTTTCTATATGTCTGTGCTGGCTATGCTATCGGACCACAGGGCCTTTATTATCTTACAGTTTTACTCATTTTCATCATTTATCCTCACTCATGCATGTGTGCGTACCACCCCGTGGCACTCCCTATTAGTTTTTATTAACATAATGCATGACCATACATTCTCAACCTAACGTGATGTATGATGCTCAATAACGTAACTTTAACAGAAATTGAAGTGCGCATTTAAAATAACTGAAAGCACATATAAGGAAGCAAAGCATATAATAGAAGGAAATAACTGCACACCATGGAGAACAAGTACAATGAATTGAAACAAGGAAAACATGCTCGAACTAATAGAAAAATATCATTCGAAAAAGAATAAAAAACATACTACCGATTAACATGTAAATTGTTTATTAACAATGTTACCGTTATTAGTTTAGTTATCTAAGATGCTCAAGTTAACCACTTATCTTAGTTGATTAACATGCCACTTAAACATAGAAGAATTAACAAACTTAGTTAATTGCATGCTTGAACTACTGATCAACATACGTATAATTAACATGAGTTAATTAATGACTTAATAAAGCTATTTACTTATACATGCTCAGGTTTGGTTTATTACTCTAATTATTTAACATGCTCAATCAATTACTTTAATTAAGTATGCTAGTTCATTAACATGCTCAAGGTTCACTTAACATAACATTTGTCTAGTTGATTAATTCAACATTATAGTTAAGCTTTTACCACAACTAATTAAGGAACATGCTCGCATATTGACTATTCTAATCAATTATTTTAATTAAGTAAATTAACATGCTCTTACAACATTCTAATCGATCATATACTCGAGTTGATTAAACATGCTAGTTAAGTACTTATTAAACATGCTAATAAATAAATGGCAATTCCAATGGTTTACAGGTTTGGACTACTAAATGAGTTACAGGCTCAATTGATTATTATTCAACATGCTCAACTAGTTATTAACATACTTGAACATGCTTAGATGAGTTAACATGCTTAGATGAGTTAACATGCTTGAAGGAAGATTAAAATTTATTATTAGTCGATTTACATGCTCAGCCGATTTACATGTTCGATTTCAAATTCTAATTCAGTGACTTACTATGATCAGGTTATCATGCTCAAGTTGTCTAATTTAGTTAAGCTAATTAGCAAGCTCATACAATACTAATTAACAATTAAACATGCTGAAATTAGAGAAGTCAAACGACTAATTGATTTACAAGCTCAGAAAATTTCAAATACAGGTTAAGTAGTTTACATTGGTTTGATTAAACGTCTTGGTTAACATGCTCAGGGGTTATTAGCAATTAAACGAACAAGGACATACATAACAAAATAATATTCATGCGTGAAAGAGCAAACTATACGCAAAGGGTTAAACTAATTTCTGTAGGATATTATAATAAATGAAACTGTGAACTATGAAAAATAAGATCTTACTCGAAGGTCTAGTTCTCAACATCATTCGTTCATACATTTTAGGTCATCAACTCCTTTAATCATTCATCATGAGTCTACCAAAGTGAAACATGTATAACAAAACTAAACGAGACTAACAAAAAGAACAAGCTATCACAAAAGTAATATCTGCAAGGTATCAAGCAATCTACACTACCAACAGGGAAATAACAACAGTGAGGAAGTCAACAAGGAAATAACGATAGTAAATCATTCAAGAGACTAATAGTCACTAACAACAAACGTCACTTTTATCAACCTATCTACTAGCAATCGCAATATAGCATAAGGAACTTATAGAAAACTAAATGTATAACTCACGCACTCTACTTGCGAAGACATAGTTTTTAACGACTAAATTATAGCAGCGTATACGTCAAATTAATGTAGTGAAACATGTTTTTAAACATCTAGAAATACCAACGAATTATCGAAACAGAACATCGAAAATGCGCTTCCGAACAACGAAAATTACAGCAACGAACTATTGAAACAGAAGAGCAAAAACATGCTTCCGAACAATGAAAATTACAGCAGGAAACTATTGAAACAAAAGAGCAAAAACATGCTTCCGAACAACGAAAATTACAGTAGTGAAATGCCGAGCAACAATAGCAAAAGGTGCATTTTTAACAACTAAAATGCAGCAGCGTATTTAGAAAAAGAAAACAAAACAGCAACACAAAGAGAAACGTACGTGAACCTACAACAGAAGCATAGAAAACTAACCTATAAATCCAACACTGAAAGCATACCACAAAACCCGCTTATAAAACATGCAGACTAACATCATGATACTTCTACATACTAACATCCTAAACAGTGGGTGCCTCAGGGAGATCATCAACAATACAGAGAAAATTAGCAATAGTAATAACAGTGGAAATCATCTAAGAAAGACCATCACTACTCATGCACACATTACTCGCAGTGTAGGGCCTCGACATGGCCAAGACACACCTAAGTCTTATCCTTTGAAGAAAACCATACACGGACAGCTCTCTGGCATCCAGCACACAGACGACAGTAGAGAAACAATGAAGGACCAGCCACCAACACGCACCAGAAAATCATCAGAACGTCCACACACTTCATCTCCCTCAACTCTGCCACTCACAGCCTCTCAATTTCCAGACGACAGAAACTCAAGCCATCAACCTTCTCAGCTATCTCAATCACACGCTGAATATAAACACAATTGAAATTTGAAAATGTAAAACAAACCTATCCCACAATATCAGCAACAGAAGATGATATTTCAGATCGGCCTTTCCACGCACTGCCTTTCAGCTACCTTCCAGATTGCCTGGTACGAATCACTGAAATAGATTAGATGAACTGAACCACGAACTGGATCAGACCAGCAAAGCTGCCCAGTCAAACCGAAGTCCCCTGCTCCCTTCGATTCCAATCATCGCCGACACCAAGCACCCTGCCATCATCACGCAATAGCACCGAGCAACGGATCGCGAAGGAGGAGGATAGAAACCATCAACTTACCTCGTCTCGTCGCCGAAATCGTAGCAGCAACGTCGATCCCAAGCCCGCGCTATTCGTCGCCGCCGGAGCCACTCGCTAGGAGGTCGCTTGCCCAGACATCGTCACCTCGCTCGCAGTCGCCGTCGTCGTCGTCTTGCTCGTTCGCTTTTCGATGCTCAGTCCCCATCTCCCCTCTCACCTTGGCTCCCTCTCTCTCTTTCCCCTCTATTTCAGTTTTTCTCACAAAATGGCTGAAGGCCATTCTTTTGGCCTTCAACAATTCGATGTGAACCGGTTGATTGAACTAGTTCTCATCTCAAATTATTCAAATTAAATCCCCACTTATATATATTAAATCACATTCATTTAATTCCTAAATAAATATTCCCTTAATATACTTTTATGTGTAAATCTTAATAATTAATTATTTTCTTATTTAAAATAAATCTATTTAATACCCATTTATTTATTATATCTAAATAACTTACCCCCAAGTCAATAATTTAAATTCGTTAAATAAATATTTATTTTAATTACAATAGATTCCATTTAATCTCAATAAATAGAATTCTTATGAATACGCCATTCGTAATAGCCCGATAATTAAATAATTATCCACTTAAAAAAAAAGTCGGGGTGTTACAACAACCGTACCTGGAAGGGCAGGGGGAGGCAGCTCCAGCTAGGGGTGGTCGGCCAAGCATAGTCTAGGAGGAGATTTGGTGTCGGGGTCACTTCCTTCCATTGGCTTCGGGTTGTTTTCTGTCTAATTTTAAATCTCTGTTGCCGCAGTTCTGCGATAATTCGGACGAGTGCAAACGTACTGGAATTGTCCGCATTCGTCCCCAAGACCAAATTTTGCAAGCTAAAAGGGTATTCGGACGAGAAATGGCGTCCCCTACCCTTGTCCGTACCATCCGCAAGTGACTTGCAGATGCGATATGGCATCCGCATGTGTCGTCTGCCGTCGTCCGAAAGTGTCCATAAAATGGACAGATTCAAATCGGACGATACCCACTTTCGTCCGCCAGCGCCGCTATCATTCGAAAGTCTTTAGACTTGAACAGATTCGATGCGGACGCAGCATTCGTCATCCGCATCGTCCGAGACTTTGTCCGAAAGTCCCCAGAATTGGGACGGAGGCGATTCGAACGAGGCTACTCCTCGTCCGCACATGTCTGGAGTCGTCAACAGCATTGCTGCACAGTGTGTTCAGGACAAGAAATCTCATCCTGAGTCTCGCCCCAACCCTTGTGTGTGCGTACAACGCTTTTGCGAACGATACATCTCGTCCGCAAGTGGCGTCTGCAGGTGTCCGCAAATGCCCTGGGTAGTTTTTCCCTTATTTTTCCCACTAAACTCCTATCCTACAACATTTCAGCCACGAATACCCGTCACAAATAACGCATGACGATACGCGAACGTAATATCTCCAAAGCCCCAACACTTCATTACATCACGTATACGGGAAAATATTAACAAAATTACCCTTAGACTTAACGATCTAGAATTTCCTTGGTAATACCTCGTTAATTTATCCAACTTAAAATATCGGGGTGTCACACCATATATCATGCTTCATGATTCATCTTCAAACTGATTTGGGCTTCAATTTCAGGTAAGAGATATTGGCATTCTTTAGTAGAGATTGAAGCTCTTTATTTAAGGACCCTTTGACATAGCAAAGAAACTCCAAATTTAACAAAACACCTCATTCTGTAAAGCTTGAGATGTCCGCTACAATCTATATGGAGTACACTTTTTGGTATGAGATTGTAAGGCTACCAAAGATGTCAAATACTACTTCGGGTCAAATTATTGGCAGTTTTTGGAATGTCTCATACTTCCTTTAGACTTGTGCTTGATTTTCCACTTATGCTTGATCTTGAATAACTACAAGCTATATTTATATGCTTGATAGATGTGCTTACTACTTTTAATGCACTTTTCTCCATGATTACCTAGAAATAAAACATTGAAATTATTGTTAGAAAATATCCTCCCTAGATTGTGATTGTAGGGAATCTGTGGGACATTAAAACGCATCCACAACAGATAAGTAGAAGGGTAAAATATCATTGTTGAATTGAAGTATCTGGTAAGGGAGGAGTATCCACAGAAATGAAGGCATTTGTGGCAAACAAGTAGAAGGGTAAAACATCATCGTTGAATGGAAGTACCCTCTAGGGAGGAGTATCCACATAGAGGAAAGCATCTATGGTGGATAAGTAAAATGAGTAAAATGTCATCGTTGAATTGAAGAATCTCTCTTTTATTTGTAGGTAAAAAAATATGGAGCACTGCACAAACAGAAGCATAAAGTAGTGTGGGAGGGTGGTTAACCACCATACCCCTGCTGAAACCTAGCATTTCTTGCCACACGATCCTTACATGTAAGAGAATGGAAAACAAGTAATAAAAATAAGAAAATAATGTAAAGCAAGAGATAGAGAGTGATAATATGTAAGAGCATTATTATATTATATAGTATTATATATATACACACATTCTCTTTAAGGAAGGAAACAAGAATAATCCTTTCTTTTATTTGTATAGAAGAAAATCTAGCGTTGCACAAATACAAGCAAGAAGGACAGTAAGAGCATGGTTAACTATAAACTTACAAAAAGCCTAACATTTCCTACCATGATCCTAGCAAGTAGGTGAATAGAAAGTGGGTAAGAAAAATAGACCAAGTAAGGGACAAAGAGTGATAATATATAGGTGAATAATTGTATAATATAATATTATAATTTTGTGAATCCTAACTTTAAACTAATTTTGTTAACAAATAAACCCTTAAGTATTTGCCTTTGACAAAATATTCCATGTCATCAAATATTCCGTTAATAAAAGATAGATTGACGTTATCGATCTCTGTATCCTAATTGAAGCCTAGACCTTCAATTAGGAAAAACACAACCAAAATTGTACTTGATGGATGTAGTGTGCATAAGGAATCAAAGACAAAACTAGTTAGGGAATTGATTGACTAACATACATGAAAGATTTGTGTTATCGAGATTTGAGGGTAGACAATTAAATGGGAGAAGGGAATTTTGTGTGAATAGGGAGAAAAAGAGAGGCAAACTTAATTAGTATAAAACATTTAAATAAAGTAAGTGAAAAATAGAATGAATGATGAGCTCATATGATTCAAATAAAAATTACAAGTCTTAAAATTCAAATCTTTTGAGAACAATTTTGCAACTTGATAAGACCAAAAGGCAAAGCACATTCTTCAAGGTTGGAGGTTGTTGAGAATTGAACGTGAAACAGAAAAAAGAAAAACTGCGTGAACAGGGAGATTAAGATTTACGTAGAAAACCCTTATAGGGAAAAATCATAGGCAGAGGAGAAAATCACTAATAAAAAATCAAGGTATAATGAGTTTTACGAATCAAGCATCAATATATAGAGAAAATAAATAACCCTAATATTAGGTATGGGCCTGACCCGACCCAACTAGAATTCGGGTCACACCGAACTCTAACAATCTCCACCTTGACATGAATTCCACATGAGAGATCCAATGTAGACTTCTCGGCCCACCCCAAAACGAATCCAGAATACTAAACTCTGACAATCTCCATCTTTAAAAAATTTTCAATGCAAGGCAAACAATCTGCAAAATTCCAAAGAAAAATAACCTCCTCTTCCACATAATCCCCTACTGCATCAACTCAATATCTGATACCGATCAAGTTTAAGTCTTGCTTAAACTTGAGAGACACACTCGGGAAGAAATTACTTCTCCTTCATGGTACCACCAAATTATCAGAGGTGTCGCAATGAACTGCATGTGAAAATGCTGAAGACTCCCCACTGGAATCAATACCCTCAAACACACTCAATGCATAACCCACTGAAGTAGTTTCACCATATCACTATGGAGCTTTGTCCTTCCTCTTGGTTCGGCCTTTGACGATACCACTCTGACGTGAAACTAAAACTGGTGATGATGTGGTGACTGCATCACCCTGAATATATGTAATAAGCTGACATATAAACTTTGATGTAGATTCATAACCCAACTTGAACTTCACTTGAGAACCTGACTTTTTCTTAGTCTTCTCAAAAAATCTTTTAGAATGTGAATGTACTAACTTTGCAGCCTTATTATCCGTCACTGGAGAACCCTGTAACACATACAAATTTTCAAAGCTTCTGTGTTCCTTTAACTTCATGAGAGCACCTTTACTGATCTTTATACCTCCACCACCTATAGCAATGAACTTGTACCCTTTCTAATCCAAAGTACTCAATAAGATCAGATTCTTCTTTAAATCGGGAACATGTCACACATTACTCAGTGTCTTCACAACTCCATCACACACTCTGATTCTAAAGGTATCAATACTAGCTATCTTACAAGGTGTGTTATTATTAACACAGCACCTCCTGAAACAGTGTCATATGTCGTAAACTACTCTCGATTGTAACACATATAAATGAACAAGCTGAATTCATAATCTAATTATTGTTTGGCTTTGAGTTTCCCTCTAACACAATTAGAACATCTTCATCACTATAGTCTTCTTCTTCTCCTGTGACAATAACTTCATCGAACGTCATCGGTTGTTTTCCCTTCTCTGCAACTCTCTTTATTTCATTCTGCAATTTACAGCACTCAGCTTTAATGTGCCTCTTTTTCTGACAGAAGTAACAGATTCTATCACAGTTCCTTGACTTTGATTTTTCCTTTGAATTCTGAATATTGTCACTGCCTTTATTGTTTGACTCTCTTGTTCTATCTCGAACAACAAGTCCCTCACCTCGAGACTCAGATCCAACGACAATTTGCTTTATTTTTTCATTTGATAACAAAGAACCACAAACCTCTTTAAGAGTTAGACTTTCACTATTGTATAAAATTGTATCTCTGAAAGTATCACATGAAGCAGGTAATGAGCATAGTAGAATCAACCTCAAATTCTCATCATCGTACTTGCATCTCATAGTCTCAAAATCTGAAACTAACCCTTTGAATGTAGTCAAGTGTTCTTCAATAGCACCTCATTTGATCAACAAATGAGAATAAAGTCATTGCTTCAAATGCAACTTGCTAGTCAGGGTTTTCCTCATACACAACTGCTCTAATTTGAACCATAACTCAGCGGCAGATTTCTCATTCAAAACATCCTGCAAAAATTAATTTGACAAATGCAGAAAAAGATAAAGCTTTTCGATCCTTTAGAAGTTTCTCCCCTTCACTCCAATACGTGTGCATTTTATCGAGCCCTAATAATGCATCGTCTAAATCCATCTATGCAAGAACATCTTGCATCTTTTCCTGCCATAACTAAAATCTTGTATTCTGATGCAACAATGGAATATCAAATTTCAACGAACTCATCTCCCTTAAAATTTTTAGAAACTTTCTCAAAAATATCTGAACCCAAAATATCCATCTCCAAATAATTTGATCCCCAAATAATTCGTTATCCCAACCAAATTTCACTCCCACAAATTTGAAAAATTCAACATAAAATTCAAAAAATTTTAGATACCCCACAAATATTCTACACCCCAAAAACAATTCTCAATCTCCCACGATTTCACCACTGTTTCACCAAAAAAACAGCTTTCTCGAAAACTCAAAACAAGTCTCCCTGAGTCTTCTGTACAGTGAAGAAACAGTCGAACTGATGCGGATGTTGCAGCAGCGGAGTGCTGGTCGAGTCTGTGTAGTCGGACTAATGTGAAATCGTGATTGAAAGTTCGGCAATGAGGTAGTGGCAGTTGGACTGAAAGACGATGGGTCTGCGGCGATCGGTGCTTGGATAGTCGGTGGATGCGCGACAGTCAATCGATGGAGGGATGGCTAGACAGCAGCAACGAGGCGGCAAGAGCGCGGCTATTCAGCGGTAGTTGTCTGCTTCTTCTGGGCAATGGATGACAGCACATCAAAATAGAGTTCTCTATTTTTTTCGTTACTCTTCACTAGAGAAGAAAGAAAAAAACAAACTTTTTTCTTTTCTTATGAAGTCCATGCAGGCATCACAGAGAAAAGGAAAAAAAATTCCTTTTCGCACCTTTTTTTTTTCAATTTCCTTTTTCAAATTGCAATTTTCAAAAAACTGCAAACACTCAAAGATTGTTCGATCTGAGTACTGTAACTCACAACTTCATTCAGATACCAATTGTTGAAAATTGGTATAGAGAACTTCAATCAAGATCTGATACCAACTGTTGAGAATCGAACGCAAAACGGAAAAAGAAAAACTGCAAAACAGGGACACCAATATTTACTTGGAAAATCTACTGGGAAAAACCATGGGCTGAGGAGAAAAATCACTAATTTGTAATCAATGTACAATAAGTTTTGCAACTCAAGTATCAATATATGGAGAAAATAAATAACCCTAATATTGGATAGGCTCGACCCGACCCAGCTAGAATTCAGGTTACACCGAACTCTAACATAGGTCGATCCCACCGTACTAAGTAAATGTATTGTCATTAAGCAGGAGCTAGGGGTGTGCAAACCAAACCGGATCCGAAGAACCGAGCTAGAACCGGTAGATTCGAATTGGTTCTAGTGGGTTAAGAAGCAACAGTAGCATCGTACTTCTTTCTGGTGGTTACTCTGGCGATGAGGAGTTTGTTTGGTTGCCAGGTTTAATCTATCCCTCTCTCTCTCTCTCTTTCGAACAAACGAACACTCAAATATCATCTAGTTGGGAAGAGATTTTGAAATGCTTTTGGTGGTAGATGGTTTACATGTGTAGAATTCTGGATCTGTTTATTGCTAACTTTCTTTGGTTACCTTCCTGGAATTATTTTACTATGTCATCTACTTGGATCTGCTTGACTTGCCATTGACGTCGTCATAGATAATTCTACACCGTCTTTGCGATCACCAAGTGAAAACTTCATGTTACTGTTATTGTGTCTGATACTGTTTTTTTTTTTCGCTTTTGACAGGTATATTGTTGTTTTTTTGTTATTTTGGTTGAAGTTATTATTCGAGTCCCTGTATGAAAACTACTTGAATAAGATTTAAGACTTTCAGATTGTAGGAGGAAGCAGTGTTTAGTTGGATTCAAAATGCCAGAATGATATATTTTTATTTTAGTTATCTTCATTCATCTGCGTAATGTAGGAACAAAATGGTTTTGCAATTGAAAGAAAAAAAAAGTATGCAAAACCATAATTGAACCAGAATCGGAATCGAAATTTTGGTTCGGTTACGATTCTCCATACAACCAATTTCAGTTTTGAAATTAAAAAATAAAAACCAACCGGTTCGATTTTATGTCGAAATCGAACCATGCACACCCCTAGCAAGAGCTAGAGAATGAACCAAGTGGTTGGGTTTTTGACCTTAAAACAAAATGAGTTCTTGAGAAATTTAAAGATGGACTGAGAAATTTAAAGATGGACTGAAAATGAGCCAAACCTGCAGAGGACCTAACCAAAGTCGGGTGGTTTACTCAGTTTGCATTCTGTTCAGTTTATAGTTTTGTCGCAGTTGAACGCAAGGTTGGGATTGGGATTTAGGAATCAGCCCTTTTCCCTTCTCCATGAGCCATCATTCTTTTTAAAAGAATAATATAATCCATTGCTATTATTTAGTCAACACTACGTCATAACTCTAAATATTGATTATAGTATGAAATTAGCAAACCCCACATGTACGGCAGGATGCTCGCCGGTGGATGGTCTGAACCTACTCCCTTGCAAGCCTAGGGAAGTGCACTTCTCTGTGCAGAGAGGTACAGAGAGATGGAAAGAAAGGGTGCAGTGATGGTGGAGAGTGTTGGGGGCAGATCGACGGTGACGAGAAGTTTCTCAAAGTACCCTCTCAAATTCATTATTCCTAAGAAGGTGATATCTGTTATTTGAACCATTCTATTGCTGTATTACGTTTTTGAAAAGTTCAGAATCTGAGTATAAATGATCTTCTAAATCTTTCCTAGGTCATGTTTTCATTGATAATTTCTTCTTGATTCCTGTGAGTTTGTTTGACTTTGGGTTTGCTTTTTGAAACATATCTGCTCAATTCAATTGTTCTTATAGCGTGGTTGGCTGTTAATGCTCTTATCCTTTTTCACCGCCATTTTACTTTACTTTATTGAGATAGCTCTTTTATCTGTTTTTCGGATAGTAAATTCAGCTATGTGTTGGGCTTGAAAGATTGTGTTGGACGTTGTAATCACCTGCATTGAGTTATAACTTAGAATTTACCCCTGAAAGTCAACTTCTATACATTGAGGGTTTTTCAAGGTGGTTGTCAATCCTACTAGCTTTACCTAGGAGATGGTGATCTCAGAACAACTCCTTTAAACCCATCTGACAGGAAAAAGGTATTCAGATAGCTATGCTCGCACTGCACTGTACTTTAACAAAGCGGCATGGTGTAACTTATATCGTGCAGAGCTATACATTGTAGTGGGCAATTGGCACACTCTAGATATAATTTGGTTTCTGAAATATGCTTGGGGTGTTTCTAATTAGCCCAACAGCTACAAGATTATAAAAAAGATGAAATATGGACTTCCTTGGTTTAGACTCTGAATTAGTTGAAAGGATTTGCTAGTTTTTGCATCATCAAAGTTTCAGTACGTAGTAGAAAGTATTACCAGAATGGAGAATGCTTAAGGTTAAATTGATTACATAATATAAAACCCTGAAGCAAAGAGAAAGTCCAAATTCAAAGGAAAAAGAAGAAGCTAAACAGGCATGGGCTTCCCACCTACAGAGACTACTGGTCTGACTTGGTGTTTTAATTTAAACTATGAAATTAGGAGAATGTCACTAGTTTTATCTCTCTGAAAAAAAATTTAAAATCACTAATGTTTTTCTTTCAGGATTGGAGGGTAGGAAGTTTATGTTACTTGATGGACCTTTTGATGAAATTTTGGCTAGTGATGATGTGTCTAATTTTCAAACATGACGATTTTTATGGAATATTTGTCTACCTTACTATGATCTTAGAAATCATTTTTAGAAAAAAGTTTGGAGGAACTTGTGATTTGGAAGGGCAAACCTCATATCTATATGAAAAAATCCCCTTAGATGGGGGAATAACCGTTTGTCTCATGTCGTATTACTACTGAACGATTCTTTTTGACTGGTGACTGATTTTCCTTCATTTTCCTCCTAATTAGTACATGGCCGATAATTTTTTAATATATTGATCATGATTAGGTTGGCTCCTCCAAAACAAATGCTGTTTGGATTTACAGCATCACTTATGGTGGTGGCATTGTCTCTGTATGACTGTCTCTCACTTTTTACATATTAATTTGTGTTTGAATCATATCCTATTTCATATTATAACTGGATTTACTGTTACTTTTTGGTGGGTTTTTCATTCCTTTGAACTAGGGAGATTCCATATCGTGTGATTTAATTGTCAAAGAGAATTGCATTGCAGTTCTAACAACCCAAGCATCAACAAAGGTTATGTGGTTCCCACTTATTTATTTGATGGTATTCAACTTTGTCAAATATCATCTTAAACTCCTATGATTCTCTTGTATTTGATACCCTTTATTGGAGTACTTCTAATCATACCTAAAAGTTTACATTTATGTCACTATAGGTATACAAGTCCAACGGATCAAAGTGCTCTTACCAATTCCTGGAGGTGCAAAATTTTCGTTCAATAACCTAACACACAAAAAGGAATATCCCACTTCTCCAAAACATTACTCCTCTTCAATTCTCCTAGCAAATTTTTCTGTCATTTTCTATCTGTCTATGTGCCTGCACACTTTTAACTTCTTTTGAAGAATTACAATTTAATAAGGAGTAAAATTAAAACAAAAATTGGTTATTATCTTCGTTTCTTTTCGAAACTCTTGCTGTTAATAAACTATGCAAAGGATATATGTCTAAGGAGATTCTTGATTTCATTTTAAGAAAGTATAATCTTTTGAATCCTCATGAGATAGCTTGAGGGAAACTGATTAACTTAGCCATGCTGTAGGCAACTGTCGGGAGCAATGCCCTTTTAGCAGTTATTCCAGATCCAGTGACGTGTTTTGCACATGGACGATACTCTCAAAAGCAAGTTTTCAGGATTGCATTCAACTCTAGTTTGCTCCTTGTTGATTGGATAACCAGTGGGCGTCATGAGAGTGGAGAAAAATGGGAATTCAATCTCTATAAAAGCACCAATTCTATATTAATGGAAGATGATCATCCATTATTTGTAGATACGGTAAATTTTTTTTGAAATTACTGTGAAATAATTGCCACGCTCTTAAACTAAAATTATTCTGTGTAACATGTAGGTGCTTTTAGAGAAAGGAAGCACGGGATATATTGCAGACCACATGCAGGATTACCATGCGATTGCGATGGTCATAATTTTAGGGTTGATAATTTACTTTTTTGTTTTTTACTTTTTAGTATTTAACATTTCAAACTGTGATTTATTGCATAGTTATTTTCACTCTGTTAATGTTAGAAAGGGTAGGAGAATTTAAAGAAACCACATGTTAATATTTCATGGTTGCTTCAATGTAGTCCAATGATGAAGCAAATTCAAAATCAAGTCCGTGAAAGCGTGAAAAGGTTAATGATTGAGCAATTACACAGTTCTTCTGCGGCTTTTGGTGACCAAATAAAAAGACATTCAGATCACCGCTTCTCCAGACCAAGCTTTATTGCTTCTTCAAGTGTATTTGGAGATAAGGTACATTTCATAGTTTCTTCCATTACAACCTTAGTAATTGTGATGAATTAATGAAAACTGTAAACATTTTGTAAACTTCAATCACCACCAACGAAGCACAGGCAAACCAAATTTGTGGGCAAATCCGACGCGCACACATGCACACTGTGATATGTTGTGGTAGAAAAAATTGTAGTGTATTTTGATAATATGACTAAATGGAAATAAAAAGAAAAAAAAAATAAAGCATTGTAATCTTGTTGTGCAGAGTCACGCCAAAAAAAAAAAAGAAAAATTTTGAGAGACGAAGATCATGTAGAAAATTTTGATTTATTTGGTATTTTATTGAATATTGGCAATGTGATGTGTTTTTTATCGGCAATAAAATTTGTTTTGATGTAGGTAGGGAATGAACAAATGTAATAGAGTGAGCAGCAAAAGGAATGCTACAACTCCACAAACAATAAAAACCACAAAAAAGTAAAAGTTAACTTTCCCCCAAACTTGAGTGTATGACAAAAACTAGGTTTGAACAAATGAAAATTCAATTGTTCTTCATGAAAAGTCTTCTTGTTTCCATGTTCCATGCACTTCAAAACAATAAAAATGCATTAAAAAGCTACATTCTCTTCCTCCCTGCAACGAACACACCTTCATACTTCCGTGTCGCTCCCAATAGTTCCGAGAATCACCCTAGCAACGTCTAACCACTCACAAATCAAGGACTAAAGTGTAAGTGTATCGACGCCACGTTTACAAATGTTTGTTCTTATATTATCTTAAAATGTTTAAGGCGGTGTATGGTTGTAGGAGATAAACATGAATAAAATGTTCATTCTTGTTAGAGGTTTATTTTCATTTATGTTTGGTTATGTTTTTATGCATTGGAATGCCCAATACATAGAATGGGCATTTAATCATCTAATGGAATCCTCATTCCTAAATTAATATGGGATACCCGTTAATAAAATATAAAATAGAATTACAAACTATCGCAAACATTTGAGAGGTCTGCTAGTTCTCTCCTCAATTGATTTCCCCAAAATATGAATATCCCACCAAACCTACTCTCATTCCTTTAAATAAAACTCCTAATTAGAATACTAAAATATTAGAATACTAAAAAACTTAATTAATAAAGATATAGGAATCCGAAAAGATATTTAAATATGTGCAATATAATAGATGCATTCTATCATTACTCGCGCCCAATGAGCACCTTGTCCTCAAGGTGTTTATTCTTGTATTATTCTCTTTTGATCTCTTCAATTCATCGTCAGATAAGTATTTGAAAAGTTTGTTACATCGCCGGTCTTGATTTTTTTTTTTTGTTTAATAAATTGTTGCTGTGAAAAAAATTGATTTAAGTAGATTCATTGATTTGTACGGGTAAAAAAGCAATCTAACCCAAAAGAGTGGAGGAGGTAGCCCAGCCCTAAAGATTTTCCTCCAACCTTAATCTTTTTGTTGGACACCCTTGAAGGAAAAAATAGTCGCCTCCCTCCATAATTGCCCTGTTGAATTGAAGAAAGACTTCATATGTGCTACCATACATTCGTACCCTGTCGAAAATCCAAACAAAACTTCATCTGTCGTTGACAACTCTATAGACGCTATCACCGAAATTGCTGGTTCCTTAAGCGGAGCTTGCATCTTCTTAAAAATTTCTTCTGGCAACGTCTCTTTTTTCGGCACTGCTAGTTTACTTGGCAAGCTCGAAACTTCTTCTCGTTCAAACCCCATCCCTTGTTCAAATTCGCTTTCCTCAACCTTCTGCTCACCCATGCTAACAGTACTATGGATTTCTCTTCCATGTTGGGTCACAGTGAGAAGAATCAGTTGCTACAAGATTGCAGCCATGTTAGTCTTCAAAGCCACGATTGACTCCAAAGTCAAGAACGAAGCCACCTCTCCCTTCAGCAACTTAATTTCGTGACAAATTTAATCACGAAAAGAATTCATCTCTGATCGAATCTTCTCGCAGAGTTGAACCAATTCATAATCTCTGAGATATTTTTGCTCTAATACATTTGATACGAACCCCTTAATAAAATATAAAATAGAATTACAAACTATCGCAGACGTTCGAGAGGTCTACTAGCTCTCCTCTCAATTGATTTCCCCAAAATATGAATAACCCACCAAACTTACTATCATCCATTTAAATAATACCCCTAAATAGAGTACTAAAATACTAGAATACTAAAAAACTTAATTAATAAATACTTAGGAATGTAATGGTTACAAACTTTGGGTGATATATACGTGAATTAGACTGAGTTAACTATGAAGTTTAAAATGGGGACCTAGAATGTTAGAGTGCAAGGAGATCCAAGACTTGGTAAGAATTTGGTTTCATTAAAAGCCTTGATGAGAGCTATACAGAAATGCGGCAAGGGAGTATTATTGGAGTGCAATAACTTGCAGTCAACTGAGCTTGAACCTTCATAGTTAGAAAGTATTCCAACATATATTCATCAATTAATCAATCATTATCAAGAATTGTTTGAAACTCCTACCGGGCTTCTTCCCGTTCGTGCTCATGACCATGCTATTGTTCTCAATGAAGGGTAATCGCCTTTATTTGTGCGGCCCTATCGTTATCCTCATATTGAAAACAATGAGATTTAAAGATTGATTGAAGAAATGTTGGCGGCGAGAATTATTCGTCATAGTTGTAGTCCATTCTCTAGTCCCGTATGATTAGTAAAAAAGAAAGACGGTAGTTGGCAAGTTTGCATCGATTATCGTGCCCTCAACAAGGTAATAGTATCTGACAAGTTTTTGATTCCGGTCATCGACAAATTGTTAGAAACGTTGCACGGAGCACAAATTTTTTCCAAATTGGATTTTAAATCAGGATATCATCAGATTCGGATCCGGTCAGAAGATATTCCTAAGATGACTTTTCAAACACACGAGGGTCACTACAAATTCTTGGTAATGCCTTTTGGCTTAATGAATGCACCATCAACATTTCAGGCAGTAATGAATGAAATTTTTTGACATTTCCTTTGAAAATTTGTCTTGGTTTTCTTCGCCAATATTTTGGTGTTTAGTCAAAGTATTGAAACTCATTTGTGACATTTGGAGTAGGTATTCATGATATTATGAGAGCACTCTTTTTATATCAATAAGGCTAAGTGCTTTTCCGCACAACACTAACTTGAATATTAGGGGCACATTATTTCTGCTGAAGAAGTGGTCGCCAATCAGTCCAAAATCTAAGTCATGCTCCAATGGCTGACACCTCGCACTTTGAATGACCTTCGAGGATTCCTAGGCCTCATCGGCTATTAGCGAAAGTTTGTAGCAAGATATGGCAAAATTGCAATGTGGTTAACAAATCAGCTTCGGAAAGATAGCTTTAATTAGGACTCAGAAGCAACGCTCGCTTTTAATCGTCTTAAAGAAGCTATGACTACGATACCAGTGCTAGCATTACCGAATTTCTCTAAACCATTTATTATCGAAGCTGACGCATTGGGATGTGGACTTGGGGCAGTTCTCATGCAGGAGGAAAGACCCATTGTATATTTTAGTCAAGCTCTACCTCAATCTACCTGCCAAAGATCAGTACATGAACATGAGCTTAAAGCTATCAAGTGGCGGCCATATTTATTGGGACTGAAATTTATTGCAAGAACAGATCAACGCAATCTTAAATTTCTTATGGAGCAATGAATTGTGAATACCAACCGTTAGAAGTGGCTAACCAAACTAATAGGCTATGACTTTGAAATTCACTACGTTCGGGTGTGGAGAACAAGGCAGCCGACCCTTTATCAAGGAGACCACAATATTCAGAACTTTTGGTTGTGTCCCTCATTACACTCATTCTGTGGGAGCAACTAGATTTTGATATTCGACCAGACCCTAAATTGGGAGCGATTTATACTGACTTACAGAAAGGGATACAAGACCATGATGCCGTAATGATAAACTTAGTTCTCGATTTTATGGGTCGTTTTCGGTGATAACTAAAATGGGACCAATGGCTTATAAGCTTGGCCTTCTACCTGGATCTTCTATTCACCCAATTTTTCATGTTTCGCAGTTAAGGAAGGCGGTTGGTTCACATGTTGCTTCCCCACTTCTTCCTCCTATCACGGCCGACAATGATTATTAGTGGAGCCTCGGGCCTTATGGGGAGTTCGTCAACCTTTGCACGACACTTTTATTCATATGGAAGTTCTGATCGAGTGTGATGGTTTTCTTTCGGAAGATGCCACCTAGGAGCCTTTTGGCCTTATCAATCGTCAGTTTTCCAATTTTCACATTGAGGATAAGGTGTATCTTTGGGAAGAGGGTGTTGATAAATCACCATCTCTAAAATTTACTTATGCAAGGAAGACTAAAAGGGCAAATTAGATTATAGTATCTTTTAGTAATTCTAAACAATCTGATAATATTTCTAGAAAAACTGTTAGTATTTCTAGATATTTATGTTCAACTCTTTTACTTTTTCGTTAGTGTCTTTATTTAATGAAACAAATGTAAGGGGTTAGGGTATCACATATTTTGGGAATCAATTGTGGGGAGAGTTAGCAGACCTCTCGAATGTCTGTGTTATTGTGTAATTTCGTTCCGTATTTTATTCATAGAATGGGGTTCATATCAATATGATGGACTACAAGGTCCAAACACAAGGGATAGGGCCCAAAGACTCATCGACACTTACCTTTCTAATTATTTGGAAGGTAACTTAATAATGAGTCAAAAGGAGAAGTCACCTACTCGTGAAGACCAAAGGAAGACCACACATGTTTTACTATGGAAAGTAGCCCAAGAAGTCGAGCTTGAAGATCAGAAAGGTCAAAACAAAAAGAGTTATTGAAACCATTTCAAGTGGCCAACCATGAAGACAAAAGGAAGGTTGAAGATTGCATCGATATGGAAACCATCCAAGTGGCCGAGCTTGAGAAGGAATAGTTGCCAAAAGCTATCAAGACTTGGAGAAGAAGAAATTAGAGTTAATTTAAGTAACTTACTTTTAGTTAAGTTGCCTAAAATCTAATATAGTAATCAACCAAATTGTGTTGTGTTATGGCCGAGTAGTACTTAGCTTCCTTTATTGTTATTTCCTATTCTATATTTTGTAATTGACTATTTAAAGTCACCTTACGTGGGTGTTTAGACAGATGGAGTTTGAATATTAAAGATTTGCTTTGTTTCTTAGAATTGAGAGTGATTCTTTGTTCAACCTTTGGTGTGTTTATCCAAAGTTCTTGTGGTGTGATATCACTAATTAGGTTGCTTTGTGAGTTGAGTAATCTTTCGTATTGACATCCATGTTCTTGTTCCTTGGAGGAAGAACATGTGAAGAGGTGTTCAACTTTCCAGAATTATAATATTGGAGTTTTCCATATGAAGATTCAAGTTGTGATTTATTATATTTTCGGCCAATCTAGTTCAACCGTGCATATTTCTATATTTGTGGTGTTTCTTAGGCTTATTTTTGGAGGAATTATTCACCATACATCAAAGTAGTTGTTGTCCAAATTTCGTAAGGAAAACATCTATATTCAACAAGTTATGGCTTTCTAAAGACAACACTTTCCTAAAGTGTTTTGCGGCAAACATAGAAATTTCTTCAACCGGTCAATCTCCAATTTGTAGTCGGTTGACAACTTCTTGCCTGGAAAACAGAGGACAATTGAATCTGTCTAGCCACCGGTCGTTCAACTCTTTAGCTGATTGACCGCACAGTTCTCTTTGTGAAGCCACCGGTCGTTCACCTCAATCAACGATCAACCACACAGGTTAATTCCTTCATTATATCATTTCGTTGGCGCATCACAATATGATGGAATGACAATTCCATTCTACCACTACACGCGGAAATCACCCCAATGAAGCAGGGGATGATTGGGCTTCAAATCTACCTTAAAAATTAGGATGGGAGGGGCCATTGGAGCTTTTCAAGCTCTGTCTATGCTACATGTCAGCCCCAATGGTGCACTGTAAAATTACTCTCACGAGCTCTGCTCATTTCTCCTCATCTTCACGTTCTTCATACTCATTCTAATTTCTTCCACCGGTGCCGCTTGCTGTCATTTTCCAAAAAAATAGCCACTTACTGCTTGCATATTTCTTTGACCATGTGTCTGAGATTTATTTTTATCAATCTTCTCTGATCTGTTGATCTATTTAATATTAGTTAAAAAAATATTTACTATTGGTTTTATAGGAATGATATTTTGGTCATAACAATATGAATCAATTTTGTTTCTTATCATTATTTCATTTTTTCACATTTCATTTCATTCTCTGGGAATACTTCTATCTAGGAACCAAAAACCACCATAGAGTTTGGCAAAGTTTCTTCTCTAGGAATGAACGTGCGATGGCCTACCTTTGAGATATACTTCATGTCGTTGCTTATTATTTTCTCTGCAATCTTTATCATTATGAAAAATAAGTTAAATTACTATTAATCTCATAGAGTTAAGTTGTTGGATTGAAGTCAATTCAATCATTTATTTCACTTCCTAACATCTCTCTACGCCTGTACGCCTGATTTTAATGGTTCCTACACGCGATATTCAATTATAAATTAAGTTTAAAGTGTTGAAACAGAGATTTGAACTAAATATCTTATATATTTGTACCATATTAATTATCACGGATCTCAAAAACTTATATTGAAAGTTGAAGTTGATAATCATATTTATATGGTTCCTTTAGTGTCTTGTATAGTTAACGAGAAAAAAAAGGTATTTTACCCACTTATGTTTATTAGACGTTGTTTAGTTGATGTGAATGCATGATTATATATTTATATTTCATTTACAGGAGATAGGCTTAGTTGTTCGGATTGCTGCCAAGACAACTGAATCCGTCTACAGGTTCTTGCAGCAGCAATTGGCAGCCATGGCACCAATACTTGGGGCGGCACCTTACAAATGATGCAATGCAAGTTTGCTGCATTTTGTATCCTCATTGAAATTTTGACTTCAGGGTAATTTCATATTCTTCGCACAATCTTTTTGGCGTATGAGTTAGAAAGTTAAGACTGGCTGGTAGTGTGGTGTTTACTGTAATTACCCGGAATGTACAACAAAATAGAGGAGACAATTTACCATTTATAACACGATTTGAAGAGAGAGCCTTTTGTGATTAGATTTTCAAAAATATCTTTTAACTTAGTTTTACCATATATGTCGCACTTGGGATTTTGAGGCTGGGCCAAAACAAATTTGGATGGCTAATTTATGACAATAATATCATAGAGATTTTCTACTACGAATTAGTTTGAGGTAGGGCGAGTTCTTAAAATAAATTAGTTTCTTAAAATTAGTTCCGCAAGCAGTCTAGGTCAGCTTTCGAGCCAATTGGGTGAGGGTTGTTGACGCAAATAAATTGTTAGGAAATTAATTACAAGGACAAAAGTTAAAAAGCACCAAATTGATTAATACGACAAATTTGGCTCATTTTAAAACAACCTGATTCAGAAAAAGGCAAAAACTTAGTCAATGGCATCAAGACAATTGAAGGAGCTAATTTAAAGGTTTTGGATAAAGTTAGAGTGTACGAGAGTCCTAGAATCAAAACATTAATTTTTTGTAACTTTCTAAAATGATTCATGTTAACTTTTCAAATGGATTTACATTATCTTTTCAAAATTATTTCTACTAACTTTCCCTAATCGATTTATGGTAACTTTTTTTTCTAGCTTTTCGTTAGACTGTTTCATTTTCTTTATATATAATATTATTAGTCATCTATATTAGTTGTTTTATTGTATAAGACATAAGAAGTCAACTAGCTAATCTCCTTATCATTGAAAAATGTATAAGACATTAATTTACCATTAAATTTGTTTTTTTTTTTTGTATTATTTAGAATGTGTTTAGGAAGTTTTAAGTGTGTTTTGTAGTCTATAAATAGTAGGTGCATTCATTTAAAAGAAGTTGATTAATAATATTATTGTGAAAGGTTCTTTCAAAAATTTTATGAATTTATCAAGAATTTTTTGTTGCATTCATTCTATAGTTATCGCTCACAATCTAATTATACTCCTATAGATCTTCTTTCTTGAGTGTGACGTCTACACTATTATACCTTTCATTTTTATTTGTATATATATAACAAGTCAATATATTCTATTTTCTATCAACATTATACTTTTAATTTTTTTCTCTTCATAGATAATAGAATAAGGTCATTAATCGTAATGATTTTTTAATATGAATTTAAAACAATAAATTTTTATATTTTTTAGATATTACTATTCTTCGTGAGGTTCATATCTCGTTTTCTTGTTGGAGTACTTACGTACACCCTTATTAGTTTATCACAAACAAAACATCATAATAAGTTTTGAGGCATTGATTGACCACTTTGTTCCTTTAGTAGTCTATGGGTAACAGATAGTGTTGGGCTTGAGTGATTTCCTTGAACCTTAAATAATTCCTTTCAAAAACATATAGAGCAAACCTTATCTCTATCTCTCACAACATATCATAGAAAATTGTGCAACTTAATGTCTCTGATAAACATAATAGAGATCAATTGTGCAATAAATGGGAGCTTGAAGGGGAGTGTGATGGTTCGAAATTTACATATGTTAAAATGATATAAATATAATGTAGAAGGATTAAAATATTATGAAAGTAGTAAATGTGCATGAGAGAAGTAAAAATAATTATGTGCATGAGAATGATTAAAATATAAACTGTTTACTATGAACAATTTAGATATTTCAATATTCTTAAATAGAAAAATGAAAATGGAATTTTATGAACTTTTAGAATAGAGAAATTAACACCACAGATCCTATAATTTGTGATCAACGACAAGTTAAACTCTAAAGAAATTTTGCTAACAACTATAACCTTGAACTATGAAAAATTATCGTCGGTGACCTCGTAGTCACGTTTTCTATTCAAATTCGTCGATGTTAACGCCTCCGTTTTGTTTATGCCAAGGACCGTTGAATGGAGACAAAACAAGGTTTGGGTTCTCCAACACTCATTTCAGGCTCTCTAGCACTCATTTCGAGTTGTCCAACACTGATTTAGGGTGTTAAAAAGATGAAAAATTGATTCTCAATGCTATAGCGCTATAGGAGAGTGTGTAGTGTCCAAAATCACTTATTTGGGTAGTGTCTAGACTATTATAGCATTTACTACAACATACATTTTGTTAACCTATTTTGTAAACTACACTGTCCCCTCTTTTGACATGATTTGAGACTTGATTAGAGTATGTTTAGATAGATGTGACTATCATTTATACATTATTTTTCTTGTTAAATAACAAAATTTGTATGATTCATATTACATGTATTATTAGTATGTACATATGTGCATTCAATGTGTGCATAAAACAGATATTTAAATCATCCATCATAAAATTATTTATACATACAAGGGCAATAACGAGAGGTATTACTGGTCACATTGAAACCTAATATATCTCACTGACTATATATGTATCGTGTGACGTATGTAAAACACAATAAATTGAAGGAGAGTGACTGTGAATTTTCCTTGGGTTGCAAATCCTTAGTCCTCCAAAAAATATGTTTGAGATGTACATGCTTATTGGGAATATTGCCAATAAGGTGCTACATAAATGTGTGGGTCTTTTACGTATGATAAGTTATGATCATGCATATTAACATTCACAAAATATGTTAATATGATACTTGATTAAATAAAACCACATAATTAAATTAGAAATTCATATGAATGATTCATTAATCATAGTATGGGTGTGTGGAATGAAATTCATTTCATGATATTCATATTTCATACCATCATGAGATAGATAGAGGTCTAGATTTTTATCTAGGTGGTGGAAGTTGGTCTTATACTTGTGAATTGCATGATATTGTAATTCTTGAATTTAAATTTATTTACTGGGTTTTATTAGCTCAACCTTTGTGGTTATTTATTTTTCAGATAAAGGTGACAACTAGAAGAATAATGTAATACCCTAGATTTTCGTAGAGCTAAACACAAGGTTTAAGTAACGATTTTGGGGGTATTAGGGGCTGAAATGGACAATTTAAGATATTGGACAAGAGAAACGTGTTTGGATAAAGTGAACTATGATACCCCGAATTATGTCCATATTAAATTTTGGAGGATGATTAATGATTTATTGGAAATTGACTTGGATAATTTAAGTATTGGTCAAGAGAAAATACATTTGGAAAATAGTGAATTACAATTCCTAAGTTGTTGATAATATTCAAGGATATATTAGGTCTAATAAAGAATAAAGTGATGGAGGAAATATGAATTATACACCGAAGTGTAGGGGAATAAGTTGAGGTTAGATGATTTGGAAAAGTAGTTTATGTTTTATTAAGGATAATATTGAAGAGTATTAAAGAAAAATGGGAATAACAGATGTCCCTTGTGGTGGGATGTACATCCTTTATTGTGAAAGGGTCGACATGTGTCTTTGGGAAAGGTGGACATCACTAAGGAGAGAAGGATGGTAGAAGTAGGAAGACAACAGACGTCCTTTATAGAGGGACAGACGTCTGTTATCATGGGATAAGCGCTCCTTATAGAAGGACGGATGCTGGAGATGAAGAGAATGCGGCGTCGTTTGAAGCTATGACAAGCGTCCTTTAAAGAAGGACGAACATCCCTTGTTGAAGGAAAGTGTTTAGCATAAACGTCATTGTTGGAGTAAAGAAGGGCATCCCTTATGGACGAAGGACGTCTGACATAAGGGAACGTACATCCCTTTTAAGAGGAACAGACGTCCCTTATTGGGATGGAGTAGACAGACGAACAACGGACGCCCTTTTGAGAGGAACAGATGTCCCTTATAGCGAAGGCGTTAAAATGCATATAAGGTTTGGGATGATTGGTGGTCAATCTTCCAAAGGAATCGATCATCCGGCGTCATCGACCAGTGATTTGGAAGTTTTTGGCTGATCGATTTAATTGGTGGTCAATCGTCCAAAGGAGAATTGATCAACCGACGATTTGGAAAGTCGCCAGAAATGGAAACACCGTCGCCTGGAAGCTTCTAGGTTTGACGTTGGACGCGTTTGCATGATAGAACATCCATCCCCTTGGCTCTTCACCTTCATGGACACTAAAAGGTCGATTGACGTGGCCTATATAAATAGAGAAGAGTGGGAGTGGAGATTTTACAAAGAAGAAAAACCATGGGAAAACTTTGGAGAAATTTTGAGAGATGGCAGTGAGATTCTGGAACTTTTGTTGAGTGAGATGCTGCTGTGTTTTGTGATTTTGAGTGAGAAACCGTGAGGGTGACGCGGTGAAGGAAATCGTGTGAGAGTTGCTGAGGTTTGGATGAATGCTTTAGATTCTATGAAGGGTTTTAGAAACGGTGAAGGAAAGTCTCTAATGTTCTTGTTGGTTTCATGTTCTTGAGTGCTTTAGGTATGAAGATTTTCTTTCTCTTCCAATTATAAGATATTGGTTCGACAGAATGATAGTGTTGGATATATTTTTATGATCTATCTGGGATAAACTGTGTTGTTTATGTATTATCTAGATGAATATTATGAAGAAAGCATGAAGATGAGTTAAATATACTTTGTTTATTGCTACTAGATGAGATGATAGGATTCGAGAATATTAGTTTGCATATTTTCTGTTGACAGAATATTCTGGTTATAGGATCTCTGAATTATGGAAATGGGAATTAACAGTATGTTGTTAAGAAACAAGAAATATAGGATAGATTGGATTACTCTCTGCATGATAGAATGGGTTGAACTTGTTGATAAACTATTGTTCACTGTTTGGATTGGTGTTGTTAAGGACTAGTGCTCGATAGTGGGATTTTATATTGTTGAAATAATGAGGACCATGTTGGAATAACCAGTTAAGTGGAACTGCTAGATAGGGTTAGGAATTATACCATGTTGGTTAATGCGTTATCCTATTGGACATGTTAGGAAAACTATGCACTATTGGGGAAGTCATTCTATCAAGTTAATATTGATGATTATTTCATTTGACACTAAGTTTGATAAGCCATTTTTATTGATGAATAGGTTTTTGAAAAAGGATAACTTTAAATGCTAACTCTTTAAAGCAAGGACTCTAGATAAGTGGTATTGCATCTGTTTTGTCCGAAATTTCCTACATCATGGGAATTAGTGATGCACCAGCGGAAGAGCTAAAGAAATAACCTATAAAATATGTCGTTGAGGTGTGGTTGTAAGTCTTGAAGAAGAAAGAATGTTGGAGAAACTCGGTGGGCTGCTCCTAGAGGAAACGGTCAACCTCGCAGTCAACCTCACTTTGGACAGAGACAAAATTAAGTCATCCTAATTGAATTTTCCCAGCTAGCGGTCGATCCTTTGCTTCTTTCCTTAAATTTATGCAATTTCAATTATGGAAAGTGAACTTTGAACACGCGTAACACTTTTGTCAGAGTTCCTTTTGAGCTGAAATTTAAACCACTTTTTTTTTTAGTGGAATATGAAAATAACCCTTCAAGAATTTGGGAAATATCTTTCAAGAATTGTGAGATATGCTGAAAACAAGATAAGTGGTCGGAAATAGAAAGTAGGACAACTTGCACTTCCCTTTGTTGACTTTGCGGATGAAGACTTGATGGATGGTTAAACACCACTTCACACAACATTTCCCAAGAGAGTATGGTTGCGGATGCCACTCAAGAAAGCTCACTTAAGCTTAAGTGAACTCTATCTTGTGATATGACTCACACAAGAGGAACTTTGAATGTAACTCACCAAAGTGTTTGAAAAGGGAATCTCTTTCAATTTTGAAACTAGCAAAAGCTATTTTATATTCAAACTCAATCGTCCTAAACATAAGCATTAGGTGGCTTTATATAGCATTTTACAAAGCATAAAATAGTAATAAACTAATTAAGCAATAATAACTCTAATCGGCTAAATAAGTTGTCTGATTTTCTATTTAATAGAAATTAGGTTAATTAACTAAAAGATTATTTAATTAATATCTTCCTTTCTTCTTCTCCAAGTCTAAAGGTATTTTGGTAGCTATTTCTTGTTGAAATCGCCCACTTGGATGGTTTCCGTATCTTTATTTTCCTTGCTCTCCAAGTTTGGATAATTGGGCTTTCCTTAACTTCTGCTCTCTGTTCCATGGGCTTTTGACATAGCAAATGAAGTATAAATTTAGTAATCCAACTCATGATAAAAATTATAGGAAGTCAACTACAATCTTCATGAAGCATATATTTTGAAATGACGTCGTCTTGAATGCTAAAATAGTCAAATACTCATCAGAGGTCAAAAGGAAGATAGTTTTGGAAAGTCTTTCCATTTCTCTTTCATTGCTCTTGAACTTCCACCTATGCTTGACTTTGAACTTCTCCATGATATTCTTTACAACTTGATTAATAATAGAATGGACCCGTAGTCCATCATCCTCTCAGGGTTGAAAAAGATTCGACCTCGAATCAAGTCTTACATTGCCATAATCTTTATTACCATAATAAGAAGGATCATCATAGGCTACCAACATTGCTTCAATTTTTCCATGAATATAATAAGGAAACAAGTCGTGTTTGATGTAGCCAGCTGATGATATTAATATTTCTATAAAAATCTTTCCATGCTTAAATAATAACTCGAATAATAGATTTTCATTCTTTATCATCGAGTCTAAAATAATGTAGGCCACAATAATGATTACCATAAATAAAAGTTTGAGAACTTCTTTAAGTATATGTGGCAAAAGAATAATAGTTTCATAATATTTCTTAATCGAATAGGAAGATGTGTCTTGAGCCTTGAAATTTTCATTGACTTTGAAATCTCCATGAATAAAATAAGGAAATAATTCTTATATGATGTGGTAAGCCAATAGGAAGATATTCACAAACCATTTTCCATAATTGAACATAAGCTTTGGAATGTAGTGGATACCTCTTTGTAATTCAATGATTTCCATAAAAATAGTTGTGAGAATACCTTTGAGTATGTGTGGCCAAAGAACAATGTTTTCATAAATTCTTGAATTGCCTTTTCCTTGACTTGACTTATTGGGAACTCCACAAATACTTTCCTTAGGAGTGATTTTCATATTCCATGAGCCATCAATCCAATCTTGCCTTCTTTGGAAACAAAATCTTTAAATTGAGGCATTGGCCATTAGTTTCCTCTTTCCACTTTTGCATTTGATCATATAAGGAAAATAATACAACAATTTATTCTTGGACAATGATGCACAAATAGTTAAGTAGTTTTTGAAATCACAAAACCACTTAATTTTGAGATTATCCTTGTTGCCATAAATGTTTTGCCTAAGAATCAACTTAATATCTTCATGCAATAGAAAGGTTGTCCACAAGATGCAATAGATTTCCATAATCCAAAAATAATAATTATTTTAAACCAAATCAACTTTTTCCATATTGCCGTAAACATAACCTAATATTACTTTATTCCATCCAACTCTAAAAATCCAAGTAATCAATTTATCCAATGCGGCATACCTCTTTGTTATAAGCATAAGAATTTTCAACCAATTTTTCTTTAATGCTCCATATTCCATAATTGGACACGAATTTGAATGCTTGTCATGCGTGTGACACTTATCATCAAGCCTTAGTATTTCCAAAAAGAGGAGGTTTGTACTCATCATATCACACAACAAGATATTAAAAAAACTTTCATAAGAAAAATTAGTCCAAGTTTGATTTACCTTGATGTCTTCTTCTTTATTTAACCAAATTAAACTTTCCTTAAAATCCATGGTAGGCATAACGGTGTAAACTCTATCATCCTCGTTCAAAGAACCAACCTTTTTCTTGTTTAAACTTCGACCATATACATTGTGGTCCTTCTCAACGTGCCCCCAAAATTTGTAAGTGATGCCATGTATTAATAAGTGCAAGTTGGACCCTTTTATCACAATCATCAAGGATATGTTAGCACAAATATCATCCTTAATGAGTAAAGTGCAAACTTGTCATTATTGAAACTTTGGCTAAGCACGATTTGTTCCTCACAACCCTTAATGAGTAAAGTGCAAACCTTGTCATTATTGAAACTTTGGCTATGCACGATTTGTTCCTCACGACAATCCTCTTGGCTTTCTCTTGTATTGTTGTTGTCAAAGAATCATCTTGGCTTTCTATAGGTTTGGATACTTGTTGCTTGAGACAATCTACTTCGCTTTCTAATTCCTCATCACGACTTTTTGTTGGTAAAATCGGGGTGCTCAATATTTTTGCTTCAAGTTGTTGTAACAAGGCACTAATTTTAGCAAGTTGAGCATGTTGACTTTTGGAAGAATTTTCATAGCTTGGGAGTGGTGGTGATGATGGAACATACTTTCGTCTCTCAATTATTAGAGCCATATTGATTACATATTCAATTGTGTCGTAAGGTCGGTGTTTCATCATGCTTCTAATGTCATTGTGAAGTCCTAGAGTGAGTCTTGTTATTGTTTTGTCTTCCGGCTCTTCCAAATCACATCTTGTTTTTAGGGTTGTGAACTTGGCAACATATTCTTTGACGGTGGTGGAACCTTGCTTGAGGTGTTTTAATTGGTTGTAGAGTTCTTACTCATAATGGCCTTGAACAAATTTCTCACTCATGAGCCTCTTTAATAAAATCTAAGTTCAAATTTCTTCGCCTCCATGTCTCCTCTTTGAACTAATGTTGCTCTACCATGTGCTTGCATACCCCGTGAACCCAAGTGTTATTAGTTGCACCTTTCTTAGTTCGAAAATTTGTAATATTCAAATATTTTTTCCACGCACTCATTGTAATAATCACTTGAGCCATTGAATGGCGGGATGGATATCTTGGGAATAGGTGGTGGTGAATTCTCCTCATCCAACATGATGCACTGTGTAAAACAAATGTCATGAATTAGTAGGACGTTTTAGCTCTGATACCAAATGATGCACCAACGAACGGGGTAAAGAAATAACCAATAAAATATGTTGTTGAGGTGTGGTTGTAAGTGTTAAACAAGGAAGAATGTTGGAGAAACTCGGTGGGCTGCTCCTAGAGGAAACGGTCGACCTCGCAGACGACCTCACTTTGGACAGAGATGAAATTAAGTCATCCTAATTGAATTTTCCCAGCTGGCGATCTACTCTTTCCTTCTTTCCTTAAATTTCTGCAATTTCAATTATGGGAAGTGAACTTTGAACGCATGTAAAATTTTTGTCAGAGATCCTTTTGAGCTAAAATTTGGACTTCTTTTTCGATGGAATAGGAAAATAACCCTTCAAGAATTTTAAAAATATCCTTCAAGAATTGAGAGATATGCTGAAAACAAGATAAGTGGTCGGAAATAGAAAGTATGACAGCTTGCACTTCCCTTTTGTTGACTTTGCGGATGGAGAGTTGATGGATGGATGAACACCACTTCACACAAACTTTCTCAAGAGAGTAAGGCTACAGATTTCACTCAAGAAAGCTCACTTAAGCCTAAGTGAACTCTACCTTGTGATATGACTCACACAAGAGGAACTTTGGATGTAACTCATCAAAGTGTTTGAAAAGGGAATCTCTTCCAATTTTGAAATTAGTAAAAGCTATTTTGTATTCAAACTCGATCATCCTCAACATAAACATTACGTGGCTTTATATAGCCTTTTACAAAGCATAAAATAATAATAAGCAATAATAACCCTAATCGACCATAGAATAAGTTGTCCAATTTTCTACTTAATAGAAATTAGATTAATTAACTTAAATATTATTTAATTAATATCTTCCTTTCTTCTTCTCCAAGTCTAAAGGTATTTTGGCAGCTATTCCTTGTTGAAATTGTCCACTTGGATGGTTTCCATATCTTTATTTTCCTTGCTCTCCAAGTTTGGACAATTGGCCTTTTCTTAACTTTTGTTCTCTGTTCTGTGGCTTTTGACATAGTAAATAAAGTCCAAATTTAGTAATCTAACTCAGGATAGAATGCTTAGGAAGTCAGCTACAATCTTCATGAAGCAACATTTTGAAATGACATCGTCTTGAATGCCAAAATAGTCAAATACGTGTTGAAGGTCAAAAGGAAGACAATTTTGGAAAGTCTTTCAAGTTCTCTGTCATTGCTCTTGAACTTCCACCTATGCTTGACCTTGAAATTCTCCATTATATTCTTTGTAACTTGATTAATAATAGAATGGACCCATAGTCCACCAATTAGAGTTTGTTTGATGCTTGCGTTACTTGATGTATTGTTGAATGTTTGATGTGAATTGTATGTTTATTATACCTAAGTTAAGTTCCTTAATTAGGAATGGACCACATATTGAGTATACAGCTGATGAACACGTTAGATAGAATTGTATGTGCACAACAACGTTAAAACTTAGAATCCTAAAGTACACGAAAATGAATAAACGTAAATAGGTGTTTAGATATGTGAGTTCTTGAATTGGTCGCTTAGGTGTGTGCCACGGGAAGGTCGCCTTGGCAGTGTATTAGGTGTGTGCCACGGGATGGCCGCCTTGTGCATAAACTGCTTTACCTTGTCAAGTTGACATATATAACACTTGTATGGGTAACTAGAACTAAAATGGAATAGTAACAGAATTAAACGGAATAAATGCAAATAGTTGTTTTTATGGTCCGGTTGATTACGCCTACCACAGAAACTAAAGATAAGTAAATAGCTGTTTGTATGGTCCAGTTGGTTACACCCAGCACTAAAACATAATAAATAATAGTAAAATACAAATAAGTTAAAGATAAGAAAAATAGAAAACTTCGTACAGACTTTATAGGTTACATGTGTGTTTCATGTTTTATGTTTATACCGCTTACTGAGCTTTAGGCTCATAGTTAGGTCCTGTAATGTAGGTATGGAGCCATTGATTGGATAGAGCTTGTTGAGGACGCAATGGATGGGGTGTTGCTGGTTGAGCTGTTTGCGCTGTTGGTGATGTTGACCTTAGGGGTTATGGCTCACGGAAATGGAATAAATGTAATTAAATATTTTAAGAGTTTTCAAATGTTTAATGGCTTTAAACTTTTTTAAGTAAATGCTTTAGCAATGCTTGTTTAAATAGCTTTTAAACTGCTAGTTTGTGGTATTTAAATGTAAAAGACTTTTGCTGTTTGTTTACTCTGAATTTTATATGGTAAAGACTTTCACTATTTGTTACTTTGATTTTCCCTCATAAGTGTTTTTAAAAGAAAGAAAATTTTTATACAGTAAAAAGTTACGGGATGTTATAAATAAGGCCAAGCCATTTTAGTGGATAAAGAGGCATAACTCTTATGGTAGGTTTGGGCTTGAAACTCTTGGGTCTAGTGTGTGTGAGTATGCCTCCGTGTGTGTGAATTGTATATATAGTGTTTGTAAGGATCACATTTAGTGGACCAGAGTTGAAATTAAGTTGGGTTTATCTAATGTTGTAAATAACATGTGTACTTTTAATGTATGATTTTAAACTTAAAATCATATAAGTTGGGGTTTTGTCCATAATAAATAAAAAGAAAAAATTATTTGACCTAATTATAATATATTTCGTTGGAATTACATGGAGTTAGATCTTAAGTTAGGATACCTAGATAATGTAATATAACAACATCATAATTTAGTCAACATAATTGAGTACAAATGTTGTAAAAATAGCAAATTTTATAATAATAAATTCTATATATAAATTTTTTGCATTATATTTAATCAAGGTATTTGGAGTCGACATGTTTGTCGTGTAGTGGCCATGTGAGAAGTTCAGGTCAATTGATTGAATTGGTGGAAGTTGTGAGTTACAGAGAGGTGATGTTTGAGAATGATGCTTGGTAAGTTGAAATTACCAAAGGTCAAGTTGGGTAACGTTTGGAATTTTGAATAATTGAACTCGAAAATTTATTTGATATATAATATATTATTTTATAAAATATTATATATTTTATTATTTAAATAAATGAGTTTTATTTATATGAAGGGTAAAGCTCCTTTCCTATTCTTCGTTCGGTTGAGAGAGAGAGAGAGAGAGAGAGAGAGAGAGAGAGAGAGAGAGAGAGAGAG
>CM039468.1:19924902-19983283 GCA_022433065.1 Begonia loranthoides
AGAGAGAGAGAGAGAGAGAGAGAGAGAGAGAGAGAGAGAGAGAGAGAGAGAGAGAGAGTGTGTGTGTGTGTGTAACGACCCGAATGTTCTTAATCATTTTAAAACTACCTTAACTTATTAATACAAAATTTTTCATTTTGCAAAACTCCTTTTTCATCAAAATCATTTCACAAAAAGGGTTTATCAGAGTGTAAAATCTGATCGCTACTAAAACTTATTTCTTACTATTCTTTGAAAATAAGAATTTATTTCAGAAGCGTAATTTAAAACGAGTAATCTAACTTGTTAGGAATAACGAAATGAAGACAGAATCCATAATTCATGAAAACGACATATAAGAAACTTAGTCTCAAATCGAAATCCTTCAAATCAAACATACATAATCTTTGAAAATTTGAACAACGGAATAGAATAACCACTCGATTTCCTACTAAATCTTTCTTTCTTCATTTCTCGTGCCGTACTACTACTCCGTTGGCGTATCCATTGGACTCACCGCAGGCTCCACGGGAATGACTTCTTCCTTTACTTCTGGCATGATCATCTTGTTACCTACACCACAAGTAAGGACGTGAGCTTACGCCCAGTAAGGATATGGGGGAAAATCAATTATGCCTCTCTTTAATTCCTCTTGGAATGGGGGCCACCCAAACCAATTCTTTTGTTATGTTCGTTCTTCACTCGTATCCCGAGTGTGAAGATTGGAAGGTTCTTAGGGGATGAAATCCGCCCTCCAACTTCCTTTTCAATCCCTTTTCCAGCATTTCTTGCCTTCGAGGTTCCTCCTCTTTCGGCGTGTCCCGCCTTCGGAGTTTCCACCCTTCCGGTGTATCCCATCGGAGGGTTTCTTCGGTGAGGGCGTATCCCGCTCCTCCCGAACACTCTTTTCTTAGCATTCATCCTCTTTTTGGCGTATCCCGCCTCCAAGGGTCTTCCTCTTTTGGTGTGTCACACCTCCAGAGTTGCTACCCTTCCGACGTATCCCGACGGAGGGCTTTCTCGGTGATGGCGTATCCCGCTCATCCCGGGCATCTTTTTATTCATCTTTTTCCTCACTCATGCATGTAGCACCATTCCTTGGGGTGCTTCCTAATAGATTTCTATTACCATGAATTTAATCTATCACATATAAAAAAAAAGGGAATCGACAACCAAATACCGAAATGTCATTGCATGCTTTACTTATCGGATTAACTAACTGTACTATTATTATTGAAACAAAATACGATCCCACAGCAACAATAAATTATACTATCAAAATCATGCTCTAAGTACTTCAAGGAATACTGCCAATTTAGTTCTTTTTACTTAGGTAGCGTTTTACAACACGTTTTATTAACAAGCATACATCAACATGTTCTACGATTAACCACGAAATGAACATTTAAACATGCGATGGATTTTCCTTACGTTAACATTATTTCTACGCAAGAAAACGACAATTTAAATCATGCTTTCTCAACTATACTATACCCTTAAAGAAGTAGCACCTAGCTAAGGAAATGACACCAAGCTGGTATAAACATGCTTCTTATGCTTTTAACGGTACCAAACATATGCTTTTGACATTACCAACAACAAATAAAACAACCATGTACTCATTTTTGCAATAAGATAGTGAATCTTAATATATATCATGCTTTTCTATCTTCTCATCGTAGTTATAAATCGGACAAAAGTAAATAACGAGAATCATGCTTGTCATTCAAAATAAGTAGTTATAATAGAAATTCAAATGCTAAATCCTTATCCTTTAACAGCTCAAACATGAAGTTTCATCATTCATTCATCTTTCATTCAGCTGTTCTTTCTTTTTCTTAGGTTTTTCTCTTGTTGTTCATCATTTATATAACAATCATTGAAGCATAACATGGAAGGCTCTAACCTAACAGGGGAGTTCATCATTTCATTGACAGCAAATGGAATTCAATGACAGCAAGGGGAAATGGAACATGTCTACGTCTCATATGATCCTAACATATCTTTGTCAATAACATCAGTGGGAAGTAACATCACAAGATCATTCATTACCATCTTCCATCTTTATCACATATTAACATTACTTGTCAACAGAAAAATAACCATTAAAACCATAAAACCAGAAAAGAAATCATAAATCATAACACTCATAACAACAAATACTTGGGTGTAGTGCACAATGCCAAGACAACCCATTCCTTACTTTATGTTGAGTATTCTAAATAGCTCCTTTCGTACAGCAACTCCCCTTCCCCTAGCACAGTTCTGCCCCTCACTTCAGCAACACTCTCTCCTCACTTCAGCAGAAGAAAGAAAGCATGGCAGCATAAGGGAAAGGGAGTGGCTAAAATAGAAAAGAAGACTTACCAGGGGGGACAAAACGTGCTCCTAGGTTGGGCTAAGCATGGAAAATCTCTCCCTCGCCGAAAGTGTGAGAAATAAATAATAAAACGTCAAATTCGTCGTTGTTTTCTAATTTTTAATTCACAAAGTCTGCGGTCTTCGGACGCTTGCCATCTCAATTTCTATCTCCCGATCGCTCGCAACCTCCCTTCTCTCTTCTCTCTGTCTGGTTCTTCACGAAGTGAGATGGAGAATCCATCAAACCCACAATCTCTCTCCATCAACTTATGCATTAATATTTCCAAAATATATTAATATCTCTCGTACATGGAGAAGACAAGATAAACATCATTCTCTCTCCATCAACTTATGCATTAATATTTTCCAAAATATATTAATATCTCTCGTACATGAAGAAGACAAGATAAGCATCATTCTCTCTCTATCCACTTGTGCATTCATATTTCCAAAATACATTATCTCTCTTTTTGTTTTATTTTAAAGTGTTTGGGAAGACAAAAAGTCCTCTCACTTCTTTCCAAATAAATTATTATTATTATTATTATTATTTTATGTTAATGTGTAAAACACCTGGCATGCATCACCCTCTCATTTATGGAATGGCCAATTGATTTATGAATTGGACCTACATAGCAGCCTAAGCAGCGAACGATCTCCTCAAATTCAAGAAATTCAATTCATAAAATTCTTTTATCTAATAACTTTCAAATAATCCTATTTATTCAATCTCCCATGAAACCAAAGCTTCACTTCTTCTTTTAGTCTAAGAACGGATCCACTTAATTTAATCCAACTGTTCCAAACTAAGTTGGTTCAATCTCTTATTTTCTTTTAGTAATGCATTTTCGGGTGAGGGACGATGTCCTCACCATTCATAAAAAAAACCCCAAAAATATCCTTTCCTCTTTATTCATAAAATTCACAAGTGATAATTCAAAATACCCCTACTTAATTTTCAATTATTGTTAATGAATTCTGATATAAAATTTTGGGATGTTACAGAGAGAGAGAGAGAGAGAGAGAGAGAGAGGTGGAATCAAGTTTCATGAAATGAGCCATGGACATTGGAACTACGTTCATGACACCCTCAATTTCAATTTTTGTGAAGGCTGTTTGAGGGTACGTAACCCTATCCTCATTTTCCCATTTAGTTTTCTTTATGTTGGATTTAGATTTCAAGCTTGGAAACTCAAAATCTTGGCTTGTTTCTGCATTATTCTTGGCAATCTATAGTTTATGAGTAAGGTTTAGGCTGATTGGAGGAGAAAATCAATGAATATGGGCACATTTTCCTCACGGTATTGCACTGTAAAATCGTTCCTCATATGCAGTTAGGCATCTGCGGATGTACAAGATTCTGCGATAGAGTTAGATGTCCTCATTGAAAACCAGCTTCTAGACTAGACGGCCACGCTAGTCATTTACGACAGGGTATAGATGATTGCAACAACTCTTTTTGGGTTGAACTTTGTCACCTCGATGTGAAGTTCGTGGACTTGACTTCTCTCCTTATGGTTTGGGTTCCTAATCTTAGTATAGCACTCATTTCCTATGTTTAACTTGAGTTTGAATAGAGACTCATTATAATTGGCTCTATTATAGGTTCAGACAAATTTGCTGACTACGAGTTTGTTCCCGAGGTAGTTGGTCGTGCTGGTTAGAAGAGCAACCATTGTCTAAGTAGAGTTTTTATACTATTTTGCATTGCATCATGGTTCGCAAAATTGATATTTTGTGAATTATCAAACATGAAAATTTGATTGAGGCTGTTCGACAACAAGTCTATTTGTATACTATATATATGCACTTTTTTACATGTTTAGCTTAGTTGTGCATAGTATTTCATTATCTTATTGTGTTGTTTACTGGGAGATGAATCCTCCTGTTGTTTTGGATGGTCTCGTTGTGAAAACAACATGACGCTATACTGGAACATCTTCAACTACGTGAGGGTGTTTTGTTTGTTACAACGCAAAATGAGTAATAAGGTGGTGATGACACACTCCATAAGTTTCGAATCCTTAAATCTGATCAAGATGTGTTTGTTTTACGATTGTTTCAAAATAACGCTATTGGATATTCGAATCACTGTCATATTTTCTTTTTGACTCATGTGAGTGGCTAGATCTTCAGATCGCCATCATTCTTATGCACCTTGTGGGCACATGTGTCGTGGTCTTTGAGCGGCCTTCCCTTTTCATTTGGGCTATTTATTTGAAAGTAAAACCGGTAGAGTCTATTTTGCTATAGATGTTTAAGTATCCAACAATGTTTTGAAAATTATCTTATCGATGGCTCTTGGAGCCTTTGTTAAAATAGAAGAGGAGTTTTTCAAAGGTTTTGTAATTCCATGCATGACTCATTAATACATCATGGTTTTGAGAAGAAAGAAAAAACCAGTTTTCTCATACATTGCATATAGTATAACTTTCCTATTGATTTAGTCATTTTTCTTTAACGACCCCCTCTTTTCTAGATACGAATCTAGGCGATCAAGAGTAATAGCTAAAGAAAAGGCCCTTTCAATCTTCTATTTTTTTTTCTCCGAGTGTCTGTATCCTTGGTGAGGACTATTATTTAGGTCTGTATGATATTTTAAAATCTTGTTGGTTGTTTGAATTTTTACACAATCTTTTATATCTTATTGCACTATTGACTATAATAATCATGTAGATCTTGGCCTATTTCACATGGACTATGGCTTGCGATTGGGTCCTCTTTGAGGAACGAATCATTCTACCCTACGTTTTTTGTTAGGCTCTCCTCTGGGTCGTGACACATATTGTCACTTCAAGTGGAAAATCCTTATCTCTATCCTATTTTTCGAGGGGATCGACGACAGGGTTGTGATACGGATGAAGTGCGGATGATTGCTGAGACGATCCACCTCTTCTAAGATGGAGTCCATTCCCTCCCTTTTTTGTCTCCTCATTTTATCCTTTGCTTTCAATCTTAATTGCATGCTATAATATGATGGTGTAACATTTTGACACTACATTAAAATTTAGTTTTTAATCACAATCATCCATTATTTTTTTCAAATCGAATGGTTCGAATGGCTTAGTGGTATAGAATCCGATCTTTCGGAATAGAAATAGAATGGCCTCTTCCCCACGCCTATTTGTTCTCCCGGCCTCGAAGAGATGCGGAACTCTTTTCTATTTTGAAGATTAATAGATAAGGCCATGATACATTCCGGAATATTGTCAAAAAATAGACTCTTTTCGTCCCCTTTTCGATGCCTGCCTGAAGACTTATGTGTATGTTTTGCGGAATTTTTGAATCTTCTTCCCTATTCTTCTTCTCATTTTCTTCTCTTTCAAAATGTAAAGATCTCACTGATCTTAGAATCAAATGTGTCAAGTGGAAGTGCAGTGATGTATGCAGCTGAGGCATCCTAACAGACCGGTAGACTTGAACCTTGTTCCTACATGACCCGATCAATTCGATTAGGCACTCGCCATCTATTTTCATTGTTCAACTCTTTGACATAACTCTTATTTGTATTTTACTTCTTATTGGTGCTGTTGGGAAATCCGCACAGATAGGATCGCATACTTGGTCACCCGATGCTATGGAGGGTCCCACTCCAGTATCCGCTTCGATTCATGCAGCTACTATGGTAACAGCGGGCGTTTAGTGAAGTAAGCATGAACAGCAGCCGCCATAAGAGGCACACGCGCACAAGCAGAGGAGTATTGCCGAGGGATCGGATTAAAGAGTCTGTTTCGAATAACTAGGTGCATTGAATAATGGGATGGGAAAGCCAGTGAAGAGGTCTAGTCTAGGTCAGTGCTTTCTTTTGCTAGAGAATATGGCATAACCGATGCAGTTAGCTCAAAAGGGAGTTCAGTCACTTCCGGATCCGGATTCAATGATTGTTGAGTGGAATGAAGAATTCCGAAGGATTTTTTGTTTGAGCAGGGGGCTCCAAGTCTTGTGTTGAAAAAGATCAGGATCCTGCTGTGATCCATTGACCCAATCAAAGATACAAGATCAAATTATCAAACAAAACAGGCGAGAAAATCTCTTTACTCTTTCTCTTCTACAATCTTCCAAGATTTCTCAGCCTAAGTCTCTCTGTTTGTCTAATTCGTAGTCTCTACCCAGGGCGAAGCGAAGAGAATTCGCTTGGCGAATGAAGTGGGTCAACCTCTCCCTTCCTCCCTTATCTCTTAAAGCTTCGGCCAAACACAAACACTTTTTCTCGCTGGTCGAGCTTTCTACAAAAAAAGCGATGCGAGAACGGATTCTCACCTTCGGCGCCTGTAGTTGATGCATCTGCTACTGAATTGCCTGTAGGGAAAGATTTCAATCCTCCTTCTAAACTTGGCTGGCAGTATTTTTCCACCTCAGCTGATACAGACAGGTTGGTAAGCCTAAGACAGGGAAGTACGGTCCTTTCGAACCAATCAAGAGAACTCAAAGTGAACTCCTTCTTTTTTATGGGAATCAAAGGGATAGGCTAGGGTAACTTCGCTTTCCTAAGGCAAAGAGAGGTATCTGTCACTTGCTAAAAAGCTAATGAATTTCTTGAGACAAAAGACCTGGGAAGACTGATGACCCTAAAGAAAGGCCGAAAACAGGGCAACAAATGGCCTAGAGAAGCGACCACCCTTCTTTTTGGAAAGCTGGTGGCCGCGTGTGAATTCTTTCAAGGCAAGGGGCGGCCTGATCGACATTCTTGAGGCTGTCAAGTAGCAGTGTGGGTATCGAAGACTTAACTTGCTGACAGCAGCCGGACATTTCGGAAGGATTGATGACGCATCTTCCCGGGGTAGTGAAGTCTCCAATAGAACTCTGACTTCTCGCCCCTCTTCTCTGCCACCATCCCCCTGTGACTGTGACTTGATTCTTGAAAAGACTGCTTTCCTTTGCTTTATAATAGTACTGCTGTGGGCATAGCTAAACTTTCTCAAATGCGGGATCGGGATTTCCTCTTGATGCGGAATCCTGATTGACGAGAATTTACGAATGCTTTCTTGCGTGCTTGCTACTAGCTCGCTGGCTTGCTTGATTGATTGACCGGACCGGAGACACGGTCGAAGCACGCCCAGTGTGCTTCTTTCACGACATGCTCTGGTCCCGTGTTCTCATCTTGACTTCACATTAAAATACAATTTTTATTCGCAATCCATTTTCTTTTCAAATGTAATGACTCACATCTTGACACCATATTAAAAATTTATTTTTTAATCACATTCCTTTATTTTTATTTTCACTTTTTCAATCTAGTGGTCTATTATTATTCTTTTAATTAGAATATCATATATTTTTTTAATCCAATGGTCAATAGTGATCATCAAAATTAAAAAAAAAACACTAATAAAAGTACGATTTATTTTCTGACATTTTTGAATTAATTAGAGACTATACTTGTTATATTTTAATAATTGATAGTCAAAAAGTTATTACAAGTACCTAGAATAAACAATTAAATGAGAATTGTTTGATAAAATGCGAATAGAAAAAAAAAAGACAGATTAAATCAAATTCAAAATCCAGCAAATGAAAATTCTCTAGGACCACCATATCTACCCATTAGCTCATAAGAAGACTTGATAGAAAATCAAATTGAGAATGTTGCAGCTGCATTGGGATTTGAAATTTCCAATATTTGATCTAAAACGGGATAATGGAGATATGAATTAGGGGTTTGTTTTTATAAAAGATATTAATTGTCACAACCACCAAGATACGCATAGTGATTTGATCTTTTGACTACACATATATCTGGTTAGGATTGAAAGATGAAAATTTAATGAGGGACAGCTATAGATCATTTGATTAAAAAAATAAAGGATAGTGATTAAAAGGTAAAATTTTAATTGCAAGTCATTGGATATGAAAAGAAAATACAAGCAGTATTTTTTGACGTAGTGTCAAGATGTGATCCGTTAAATTAAAAATATGGACAATTGTAATTAAAAATTGTATTTTAAAGTGCAATCAAAATACTTCCCAATGGATTATAACAAAATTAAAAGAGATAGATAAAGGAAGGAGACAAAGAAGGGAGGAGAGAAGCCTCGACCTTCTATTTTACGTTATAAATATATTTTTGAGTTGAAAAATTCAATTAAACTGAAATTTTCTGCTAAGTAAATTTTATCCTGTGCTAAAAATTTTTCCCAAAAATATTTTTCACGTTAAATCTAGATTTTTTTCTTTTTATTTTGAGTTCAATTTTGTCATTAACATTTGTTTAGAGTAAATAACTGTCAATGCCAAAGGGCGTGATCTAGTTTTTGACAGTTTTCATCAAAGAAATCACACACCTTTTCATTTGTAACTTCTTGATGGAGGAAGTATATAAATAAAAATGAGTTAAGTGTTGGAGGTCCCCTAAACCTATAATCTCATTTAGAAACAAAGATACACAATAAACGCGAGATTAACAAGGTTTAGAAGAAACTCTTCAAGGAAGGAATGCAGCTGTCCATGTTTACATCATTGGCTAGAGATAATTTTTGAAAGAATTCTGCAATTGATCTAAATGCTTTTATTCGGATTCTAAACCATGTTTAGGCTCTTAAGATTATTAACATTTGGTACTAGAGTAAGTAAAAACTTCTGTCTTGATGTTTTGAATTCAAAGTTTTGAAAAAATTTTGATTTTTAAAGATTACGTTTTCAAGAAACTTTGTTATAAATATTTTGCAATGAAATGGTTGATTTTGGTATTCAAAATAATAAAAAATTGTCGGGTTTCAAAGCAAGTAGCGTTTGGATCGAACTGACCCAACTGGAGGTTGAAGATGACTCATGCAACGTGTAGTGTGTAGAAGTTTTGAAACTACAAGTTGTTTTGATGGTTATTTTTGTAAAAAGCCAAAGAGAGTCAAAGTTAGACCTTGCAAACGCAAACCGAGTGGGTTGTCACTCGGTCCAAACAAGTTTTGTTACTTTAAAATTTATTTTCATATACATATTGTTATTTGTAGCGTTTATTTATGTTCACAAAATTGTTAATGTGGGAAATCAATACCTGGAACTCAAGCAAGGAAGATTGAGTGGGTTGCCAAATCTGCAAGATTAATTTCGGCAAGATATTAAATATTGATCTTTTGGTTGCCATTGCAATTGGCATTTTTGCACTGTTAGGATTAGAATCCAAGACCTATTGAGGTCTGTACAGAGTGGGGTACCTTACCACTCAACTGCTTGTTGTCTTCCTTAATTTATGTTTCATTAATATAAATTTCATAAATTAAATTAAGTGTAGAATAAAATGTGTTTTACTATTTAATTCATGCTTTTAATTTGTTGAATTAAATGCCTAAAATATTTTGGTGTAATTCATTTGTCAATTAAATAGCATGTTAATTAATTTTATATTTTTTACATGCATATTTAGTACATATTGAAATTAAAGTGAATTAAATGTCTAGTTATTTATATGATTTTGTTTAATTAAAGAATAGTCATAACATCTTTATTTAAGCAAAATTATATATTAAGTGTTAAAAATTTCGGTGTTACATTTATTATAATTAATCTTGTAAATATACTAAATTTTATCCTACAGTAATTTTTATTTTATTTACAGGATTAATTAGGATAAAAAATAAAGTTATATTTCTTAATTTACTCACATGAATTAAGAAAATGATCATAATTTGATAGTTTTATTATTTTTTGTTAAAAAATAAATCTTATTGAGTTAGAACTTTAGCCCACTAGATTAACAAGCATATGATTTAATTTTTTGCAGCTATACATTTTCTAAGTTGCTCTGATATAAGTGTGATATTCCTGAATTAAGGGGTGATAATTATAAAGTCTGAAAGGAGATGATTCTTCTTCATTTGTGGTGTATGGATATTGATTATGCTATACGAAAAAACAAACCAATCATTACTCCGACCAGCACTCCTGATGAACTTGCTCTTTATAAACGTTGAGAACGTTCAAATCACCTTAGTGTGATGTTAATTGTAAAACCCACAAAACTTTTTAGTAACAAATTTTACATTTAAATTTTTCACGTTAAAATCAATCATGACGTTGAAAGTGACCCGAATTGTCGCAAAGCGAGCACATGTGAAAAAGGTCAAAATCGGTAAAAATTAAAAATTACCGAACAATAAATTAATTGAGGAAATAGAATTGGTAAATTAAAGTGAATTGCTAAACGTTATCAAGAGATACTCAGGATGAGTCAGGATTTGGAATAAGGTATTTAAGATATGGTAGGTATATTTTATATATATATATACACACAATTATATATTAAATGAATGAAATAAGTAAAGTAAAGAAATTGGAGAAGGAAATAAGTAAAATGAAGTAAAATGAAAAGGATTAAGAAGTAAATAAAATAAAAGAAAAAAAATTAAAATGAAAGGAAAGAAATAGGAGAGGGAACTGCGACAAGACTTAGAGGTGGAAATAGGTTCAGGTTGAACCGGATAATCGAATCAAACTGAGTATTTTTGGTCGGTTCGATTCGAGTTTGATAAGGGAAATTTTCTATCTTTGAGCCAAGTCGAACAGGTTCAGTTCGATTGTCAATTTTGAGAGAAATAAATCTAGAAAACTGAATATCAATCGACCGAACTGACCATATTTAAAAAAAAAAACAAACCAAAACTGTGCAGTGTGCATTGTGCCCACTGCCCTAGGCAAACTCTGTACTTCATTAGTTCTTCAATGCCTAATACCCAAAAGTTATCAATGCGCCAGCTTCTTATGACTATTTTTCCATATTGAGATCACTCCTTTTATATGGAGTTGGCATAAATTACTATGATTTCCTTGAGTAGAATTATATTGAGATAAATGCATCAGTTCTAGAATGATGCTTTTTACTACTCTTAATGGCGAATGTACTTATTTATGCAGTGAGTGATTGGATTTGCTTTTCAATAATGCCTCCATTTTATGAATTACACGTCCATTTCGATGTATTTGATTCAATTTTTTGGCAATGACCGAATGAAAACAAATTAGTCTTGATCGTACCATATGCAGCAACGAAACCAATGGCATGGTATCTTCTTGTTTCCATTGGTATCCATGTCTAATACCATAGTTGTAATACCCTGATTTTTTATATTGGAATTTAAGGATAATTGGAATGTAATTAGGAATATTTTGATTAATTGAATAATTATTGAGGTATTACCAAAGATATATTCGTAAGATTATAACTTAAGGAATTTATTGGATGAATTAGGATTAAACTGAAAAGTGTATTTTGGAGTTTTCGGACGCATGCAGACGATACGAGGACTGGGCGTCATATCCGAAATGCTCCTCCAAACGTGCCTCGCATTTTGGGATGAGCGAGGACGACACTTCGTGTCCTAATTTGTCTGTAACGCGAGATTTCGAACGATGGTAGACGATAGTGGATGGAGAGAATTCGAATGTGTCTAAATTATCGGACTTTTCGAACGAATGCGGACGAGGCGCAGACGCCTTCCTTAATCCAAAATCGTAATTCTGAAGGAGAATAATGAATTAAACCGGTTGGTTCGGCTCGGCTCGGAAATAATGGGATGACTCAGTTTTTAGCAAAAAAGTGGGATTAATTGGATTTGTTTTAAATTAAGGGAATAATTAGTGAATAATTAAGATAGAACTAGAATTAAGATTGAATTACAATTAAGAGAGTGATTAATGAGGGATTGAAATGGATTAGAATTAAAAGTGGGATTAAAATAAAAGAAAGAATTATGAGATGAGGGAGGAGTGAACCGGTTCGTCTGGAAACAAACAAATGGTGATTTGTTCTAGCAATTCAAACTGAAACAAGAGAGAGAGCAGGGAGACAGAGCAAGAGTGATGACGCGGGGGAGAAGAGGCGAAGGCTTGGGCTTGGCTGCGGGAGCTCCTTTGCGGAGGACGACATTGTTCGGCAGGAGTTCAGGTTGCTATTGGCGTCACGGGTCGTGGCTGGAGCTCTGATCGTCGATTTGGCATTGGGTCGTCGGTGCGGCATGCAATTACGGGCTAAGGCTCTATGGGAGGCTGGTGATGCTCGTCGACGGCGAGTTGGCGACGTCAGGATTGGTCAGTGAGACAGCGATCGACACTTCGGGTAGAAGAGGATGGAGCAGGCGGTTCATGAGGAATGGCTGGAGCATCTGCGGCTCGGTCCGAATCGGTCCACCCGTGGCTTGTTCTTGCCCTGAAGGATTAGACAATAGAAAGTGCAAGGAATGGTGTTGATAGGGAATGGCTTGGCATGGCATGGCATGGCAGAGGCATGGCAAGGAAGACCTCTCTGATGAGTTGAAATGCAGAGACAAAGAAGGAGTGTGCCTCTTGGGAGAAGAAAAACTGAGGAAATGTGGGAGAGGGAAGTGATCTCGGGTGATGGGGAGTTGTGGCCTGGGAGAAGAACAGAAGGAGAATAATAAAAAGAAGAGGAAGCAGAAGAAGGAGAAGAAGAATGAAAAGGAGTAGTGGAAAAAGGGTGCTCTTTGGCCCTCGTGAGTTTTCCTTCAGGTATTCCTTGTGTTGTTTCTTTTGGATTTTAAGGGTTCATGCAAATAGTTGCGGAAGATAAATGAGTGCTTTGTTGTAGTTCTGCTTCTATTTAATGATTGATGGGTATGCTGGGGATTGTCTCTGTACGTTCAGGTTCAACGTTTATGCTTAGTAGTTGGATATATTATTCTGTTGGGTTTCTGCCTATTGGTTATGTGAATGAATTACTGTTATAATAGGTTGATATACCTGGATTGTTCTCTGTTTGGATCATTGTTGTGAGAGACAATTTCTGTTATTGCTAATTGTTAAGGCTACTGGATAAATAGGTTGGTTGAGCTGCTATTTGGATAATAGCTTGTCGATTAAGCCTATCCTTTTGTTCGCTTGCTGCTTGTTATAAAATGCCATGAACGATATACTCTGTTGTTATTGTTGTTGTTGGATAACAAGGAATGAGGTTATAGATAACAATGAAGTTGTTAAATTGAGAATGTTAGGATTGCTAAGTGTTACGTTCTATTTTGGGGGTGTCAAAGGGGGTTCCTAGAATTATTATACGATTTAGAATACGAAAAGAAAATTAATAAATTGTAAATGTTTTTAATTATGAAGGTATTGAAAAGGAAAAGAAAGATAAATATTTAGTACGAATACGCGTTAAAGCTTCGAGGTAAGATTTGACATAGTCTTTGCCAGTGGAGAGCCTACACCGTTATTAGTGTCTTTCCTTTAAATGTTTGTTTGCGCTCCTACTATGATGCTTTACTCATTCTGCTTATGTTATTCGCATGTTATTAGTTTAATCCATAAGCATATTTATGATGTTAGCATATCATTACTATTTCCTTTGAATAGCCAAGCACGTCTACATTGTTATTGCTTTCTTAAATTGCCAAGCATGCCTATGATATTATTGTTTCCTTTAAGTCGCAAAGTATTTCTACATTGTTATCGCTTCCTTTAAATTAACAAGAATGCCTATATAGTATGTTAGGAGACTTCCATATCTCATACTTTTATATTGTTGTGATTACTACTTTATGTCTCATACTTTTATACTGTTTCGATTATTGCTTTTCATTAACATGCATTTGATAATGTTTCGTATTGACATGCATCATGATAATAGAAACAAGTAGGAAGTGCCACCTATGGGGTGGTACTCATATACATTACGTGAGAAAAATGAATGATTGAATGAAATGAAATGAATGAAAGGAAAAGAAAATGAGGAGTGGGGGGATGGACGGGTAGTTCGGATCTTGTCTGGTAGCTAGACTTACGCCTCTCCCTTGTCGGGAACGGGATTAGCTACACACATGACGTTAGAAGCCGACCAATACTATACCATCACACATGGTTTGCTCCAATTTCCCGCTCGACGTACGAGTTATGAATGAAAGAATGAAATGTAAAGAAAAGATTGGTTCGGGGCAGAACCCATTCCATAAGAATTAAAGAGAGGCATGATCATACTACATATCTCATTTCTTACTAGGCCTCGGGTTCACAGTTTGCTAATGGTGTAGACACACGCACGAGAAAATGATGAACAGATCAAGGAACAATTGATGAAGGATTTGCACGGTTAGGACTTGTGGCTGGTTAGACTAAGGATAGTAAGAGAGAAAAGAGTTTTATAAATGGAAAGTGATAATTTAATTATTGTCTTTTTAAAATTAATGATTTATGCTTCCGCTATAAAATGTTTTATACTTCTAAAAAGAGAAAAATGGATTTTATAAAGAAAGTCTTCCGCTGACAAACAAGATTTAAATAATAAATTTTAAGTAAGATGTTTTAACGATCATGTTTTTACGAAAAGAACTTTGATTTCAATTAAAGGGCTTTAATAAGAATTCAGTTGTTTTATAAAAGTTTTAAATTTAATGCATTTTTAAAGTAAAGAAAAATTCGTGTCGTCACAATAGCAACTACAAAAAGCAAGAAGAAAATGTTATAAAAATAATATTTTGAATGTGCCCATTGTTCTCCAAAATTCAAAAACAAGAAAAAAATTGGGAAAACTGAACCGAGAAAACCAACCTCAAAACCGACTACAAAACTGAAAACCAAACCAAAAAACCAAAATTTGAAGACATGAAAAAAATCGAAACCGAACCGATGAGAACAAAAATTGAGGTTTGGTTTTCTGTCTGGTTTGTCGTTGTGCTCGGTTCGGTTTCAATTTTTCAAAACAAAAACCAAACCGAGTTGGTTTGATTCTAATTTGGTCAAAAATCAAACCGAATGAAACCGATTCCACCCCTAACAATACTTGGAGGAGAAAGGGCAAAAGCACTTCACTTCTTTCCTTCGATACAGAGAGCTTCGCAAGAGGGGGACGGTCGAGACGGGACCACCGATTCTGGGAGGGAGCTGGGCGACTCTGTCTGAGAGGCTTTTCGAGCGAGAGCTGGCAGGGAGGTGAGCTGACGAGGGCTATCGATCGCAGGTGACAGTGAAACCGCAACTGGAAACATTTCGAAGGGCGGAGCGGTTTGGACGACAGAGGGTCAAACTAAGGAGCTGCATTCTCCCATTTCTCTGATTAAGTTGAGTAATGCTGCGAGCTAAAGTTGTTTTTATTTCTATTTACTGCCATCAATGATGAAAAACCAAGGCAGATTGATTTTTGATATTTGTTTTGGTGTTGTTGAGCTGAGGATTTATAACCTTAGGAGAGGGATATTCAATTTGTTGTTGTCATTGATATTTGTTCTGTTTATAAGGACGAAAACCCCACAGACATACCCTGTAATTTACTCTCCCTGTTTTGCTACAGTTTTATTGATAAAATCCTGAGGATAAATGGTTTGGCTTGCGGTGAATATCTAATAATCGATGAACTGTGAAGCTTGTTGGTTGTATTTAATATATGCTCACGGTTTGTTGATGGTTCTCGAGAAGAGTTTTGTTGAATTATATATGGTTCATGCTCACGGTTTTATGGCTGAAAATCTAAGGAATTGTTGCTCTGTTTTGGGTGAAACTGTGTACTGTGATTTTTGAGAATTGATCTGTACAGTGGGTGATGGGAATTGATCTTTAAGGTCGACTGTTTATAATGAGAATATCATTGAGGATTTGTTTGACTATTGGTTTAAATATTGCACATTGTTGATGGCCAATAGATGAGGGTGTCACTCTTCAGTATTGCTTAAAGATACACGTTAGGCTTAATCTAATGTAAATGTTGTTTTCTGGAAATTGATAGATATAGTTGGTACACTTTGAATATTTACTAAGTGATGAAGTTATAGGGTTCTGATGAGTGTGTTAGATGAGTCTGTTTATGACGATAAGCATGAGGATAGAAATTAAGCTTAACCCCGGTGTAGAGTCTTCTAATTATTCCTCGAGATGTATTTATGAGATTTCCCCATATTTGACATGTTTTAGGTTTAGACAAGTTTATGGACTATAAGCCGGTACCTGAGGTTACTGTTCCTTCGGATAAAAGGAGAGACTGCCAACGAGGTAAGGGTTTTATACCTACATGCTTTGCATTCGCATACCATTGTTTTTAAAACTAATATTTTATGGATTACCATATATGTAAAAACTGACGGGAACTATTCGACAACACGTTTGATTTTATTATACTTATGTACACAAGTTTTACACCTTTAATTTTGTGCATATGGTTTTCATGGTATGTGATATCTATTTTGGGGGTGATTAATCCTCTTGATACTATGGACGGTCTCGGTACCAGAGTATCACGAGGCTATCCCATGTACGTCTCCTGCTGCATGGAGATGGATGCTTGTATGTTGTGTGAAAAATGGGAATAAGAAGGTGATGACGTTTGCTTGGGTTTCAAACCCATAAACCTGTTTAGGGTGTACTTTGATACGAGTTTGTTGGAGCTGAGCTTTGGCTCATCGGTAAACTCGAGGTTATTCGAGTTGTGTTGGTGCTAAGCTTTGCCTTGTCGGCAGAACTCGAGTGGCGATACGGGTTGTGTCGACGCTGAGTTTTGGCTCGTCGGCAAACCCGGGGTGACAAGTTGGGTCTATGGACTACCGTTGCTTTCTTTTGGATTCATGGGGTGTTGCCCGCAATGGCGGCCACCCTTCCGTGTGATTGACTGGAGGAGTCCATGAGTGACCTCCTTTTTCACTAGTGATGATTTTTTAGTGTAAAATTGACAAGAGTATTTTTTAACATAGCTGTCTATGTAAACAACGATGTTTTATATGATATCTCGTCGGGGCACTATGAGGCCAGTTTTTCCTTAAAAATGATGTAAACAGTTTTATAATGTTTGATAAAAAGGCATAACCCCTTAATTCATGGTTTTGATAAAAAGACGTAAAACAAGTTTTACACGCGCATCGCGGTGAGTATAAGTTTTTTTACTGAATTAGTCACTTATCCCAATGACCCCTTCCCTTAGGTAAAGACAAGAGTGCATAGGACCATGGAAATTTGCTTGAGGAGTTTCATTTGATCATTTCCCTTTCATTTAGTTATATTTTCCACTAATACGAACTATTGACTTATGTAATATTCTATGGTTTAAAATTCTGGATGTATGGACATGGATGCATAGTTTAATTTGGATTTAATATATTTTTGCAATTTAACTTTTGCAATCACTATGTGGATCGTGACCCATTACAAGTGGGTTACGGTTGAAAAATTTTATATAATACTTCCGCTGATTTTAACTAGCCTTGGGCTGGGCGATCGGGTCCCCTCCAAGGATTGGGTTGTTTGGCCCAGCGTTTTTGTCTGGCCGCCTCTGCGTTGTGACATTCATAAAGACCAAGATTGCTGCTACTATTTGTGGTTCTGTCAATCAACATAATGATGTTGTGCCATTAAGGAAGGCTATTGATGAGTAATATGAGACTTCAGAGAAAGCACTCGCCAGTACCCTCATTATGAAATTTTCATTCTTAAGGCTCACTTTAGTGACAGATGTGCGTGAGCACATCATCATGCAGATGAGAGACATTGCAGCTCAACTTAAGATACTTGAGGTTGATATGTCTGATTCTTTCCCTAGTGCATTATATTATGAACGCTCGTCCATAGTCATATGGTTCTTTTAAGATCTCTTATAACACATAAAGATAAATGGTTTATTAATGAACTATTGACCATGTGTCCAATAGGAAGGAAGACTGATAATAGAAATGACTGATAGTGTCTTCATGTTGACACATGGTGTAACATCTCGTTTTTCAATTTATCTTTCCGTTAGCCATATAAAAATTTTTCATTAAAAACACGTGGAGGGAAAAACAGAGTGAACAAAAGCGGAAGTCTTTATAAAATAGAACATACAATTCACCACTTTAAAACTATTTAACGTAAACAACATTAACATACTTTAAAACTATTCAAAACATTTGTCATGACTAAAAACCACTTAACACACTTTATTCCATTTCCTAAGCCATAACCCCCGAGGTCAATACGCCAACAGCACAAAAGGGCTCAACACTGCAATATTTCATCAGCTGCATCCTCTACAAGCTTTTATCCAATCATAGGCTCTTTGCTTACATCACAAGACTTAAACTATGAGTCTAAAGCTCAGTAAGCAGTATAGTAAATATGCAAATGCTCGTGCTATGCAATTTTTATTTTCATTTTCTTTTACCTTCGCCTTTACCTTTACCTTTACAAATATTGGAGATGTCAACTTGAGAAGGTAGAGTAGCACCTAATAACCCACATAGGACAACCCACACCTCACAACATATATTTACGTTTATTCACAAGTATTTCATTTTCATTTAGTTATAGTTACCCATACAGGTGTTAGAGATGTCAACTTGACAATGTAGAGAAGAACCTAATGACCCACTTAGTATAATGACTTGGATTTTTAATTGTTTTTAACGGTACGCTAAAATTTACTAAAACAAGTTCCGATGTTAAATTTTTCTTTTAAAATCTCTTCTTAAAGAATATCAGAGTGCCAAATCTGATCGTTACCAACCATTTTTAAACGGTCAATTTAAATTGAAGGAAAAGCTATGAGCAATATATTTAACGGAAACGAAATTAAGAAATTATCACTTCAAAACATTAATTTAGAAATTTAGCGGAAGCATAATTTAAAAACATCACTTATAAATATTAATTTTTAAAAATCCAAAGGTGAAACCAACATAATATTCTGAATAAGTTCCTAAAGGGGTAAATAACGTTCATAAAACAATTCGACGTTAGCTCTTACAAAATTACTCTTTCCATTCTTACTTAATGCCGTACTACTACTCAACTTGCGTCTCCTCCGGATACGCTGCAGGCTCCACAGGTATGGCTTCCTCCTCCGCTCCTGGTACAACCATCTTAGTACCTACAACCATCTTAGTACCTACACCACAAGTAAAGATGTGAGTTTATTCCCAATAAGGAAATGGGGGAAAACAAATGCATATGTCACTTTTTAGTTTCTTTTAGAATGGGGGCCACCCAACTAACTCTTTTCTTACGTTCTTTCCTTCGTTCGTTCTTTACTTGTACTTCGAGCTGGAGAGTGGAAGACCCGTATGAGATGGTATAGTGGGTCGGACCTAACCTCCTATTGGCAACTAGGTCCTGTTCCCGATAAGGTAGGGCATTTCCTAATTTTCAGGTTAAGACTGCTACCCATCCACCTCCCAACTCCCTTATTCCTTTCCTTAATCTTTTCTTATCTTTTTGTTTTCCTTACCATGCATGTGAGTACCACCCCGTGGGAGTACTCTCTATTTTGTTTCTATTACATGAATGCATGAGGACACTCCTACTTGACTAGCCCATACATGTGTACAAAGTACAATGCTTAAGGAATCTACAATAAAATAGCATAACGTAACGGTTAAGGAAAGCAAGGTGTATCCACGTAGAACACTATGATAACATGCCAAGCAATTGAATTAAGATTAACTAAGCATAATTATCCAAACTCACAAAACTTAACTATGCGTAAGAAATGATGGAAATCAATGGCATGCTTCACGTCAATCTCAAATAAAGTGGTTAACAGTCTACGAGCTATTTAACGAAATCATGCTATTAAACGAAATCATACTATTAAACGAAATTATACAGAATATGATTATCGAAAATAACAGTGAAAATAAAAACAACGAATCATGCTTCTTAGAGAAGAAATAAACAGCAGAAGAATCTCAAGGAAGAATAGCGAAACGTGCAGTTTTAATGACCATATTCAGCAGCAATTTTACAACACCTAACATGTTTTTAATTGGTACTAACGGCCTTGAGAAATATTGAAGCAAGACAGTGAAGTTATGCTCATTAAGTGATATTAATATCACCAGTACGAGTAATGGAAGCGAATGACAAATCATGCTCTTGATGACAACAGAATAGCAGCGTAACATAACAGAAATAGGATGACATGTCATGCTTCTTAAACGATGAGCATAATAACGGAAACAAACGGTTAATCATGCTGTTAGAAAATCAAGGACGCGGCAGAAAATAGTTGCTAATCATATGTTCAATCAACAATCGAAACAACGATAATATACAACTACATAACGTTACGGGGCATGCTTTTGTACAACTAGAAACGACAACGAGCATTATCAAAATAAACAACGAAGCATGCTTTTGATCCAGTAATGACAGCAATAAATATTGAATTGAACGGACAGTGAAACATGCTTCCAAACGCAAGATAAACAACAACATTTTTGATGATGAAGTGGAGTAATTGACATGCTTCTAAATCGGTAATACAACAGCGAATATTATCGAACGAAACAGCGTACATACGCTTTTTTTATCAGCTAAAACAAAACAACAGTAATGGACACTAAACATACTTTTATTTGGCTAATACAGCGGAATTTAATAATGAGTAAGACAGCTCACGAGTCAAGCTTCTTAACGGTAATCAATAGCAGTAATGATGACGAAACAGAGTATAGAAATCATGCTTTTTGAATTATAACATGTAGCAGTAAACACAGATCAAATGAAGGAGGCAAAATGGGCTTCATGAAGTTAACATACAGCAGTAAAACTATCAAGAATAGAAGACAAAACGCATTCCTTAACGACTACAAGCAACAATGATTACTAGTGAATAACACAACGAGTGACATACTCTTCAATAACTCAAGATTGTAGAAATCGGTATCGAACACGAATAGCTATTACATGCTTCTAAACGATAGAGATAACAACAAGAATAGTGAAAACAAAACAACTATAGTCATGCTTTTCGAATATCTACAACAACAAAGAACATGATATTAAGTGAAACGGAGAACATATAGCGAATGATCTATACAAACTACTAAATGAGAGGCTACTTGCAAAACCCATCAGTATAAACAATAAAGATTAAGTAGTCATTCGTCCACACCTCTCTTCCATTTTTTAACATCCTTTCTTTGATTCATTCAACTAAATCAATATTTTCACATGGATATAAGCACTTAATGCAAATAAACACAACGACTAGCAAGGCATCTAAAGGAAAACGTGAGAGTTAGAGCAACTAGTAATGTACAACAACCAATTTTACAGCAACTTTAAGGCATCTACAACTACAAAGTCTCTACAGCAAAATAATCACTCACACACACATATACTTGGGTGTAGGGCCTCCAAATGGCCACCGATTACCCATTCCTTACCTAGAGTTCTCACGACAAGTTACACTCTCCCACTCATGGACTACTCTCCACGTAGAGCTCAACAGAGGAGAAGGTGTTGCCCAAGGGAGGAAGCTAGTTTGGAGGTTTAAAGGGGAAGGAACTCACCTTGGGGAAAATCGTACGGGAGGCAGGAGGAGCAGGGGACAAATCCCTGTAGGTCAGTCTGGGCGTACGATTTCGTGTCGAGAGGTGGTGATTTATTGGTTGGGAATCGTTGTCATTCTGATTTAAATCTCTGTCTTTGTAGTTCTGCAATGATTCAGACGTGTGTGGATGACTTGATCTCGTTCGCATTCGTCTGCATTCATAAATTCACAGGCAAATTCTGAAGCCTTGGAGGAGAGTTGGCGTCCCCACTCTCGTTCGTTCTGTCTGCAGTCTGGTTTTGGACGCCGTTTGGCATCCGCATGTGTCGTTCGAATGTGTCCAAAAATCGAACAGATTCAATTTGGATGACTTCTCTCTTCGTCCGCCGTCGTCCGCAGTCGTTCGAAAGTCCCCAGACTTGGACAGATTTGATGCAGATCCATCCTGCCCTCGTCTGCATCGTCCGCACCATCGTCCGCAACTCTTCAGCACAGTGAAGTTAGGACGCTGGATAGCATCCTGAGTCGTCCCAAGGTCTGGGCGACGATCTAGGTGTTTTGTGGATGATACCCCCCGTCCGCAAAGGGGTCCGCAAAGGAGTCTGCATGCGTCCTAAATGACCAAAAGCCCATTTCCTTGGCATTTTCGATTAAGTTTTGTCCGAATTCGATCTCCACAAAATTATATGTCACAACTTAACTCGTATAGGGACGATGTAAATATATATTTCACGCCAAATTTTACCTACAAATTTTGATTACATCGTTTAACAGAAAGATTTAGGATTGGGTTGTTACATATAGGGCAGCCACTCAAAACTCACATCTCTTCACACCTATTTACGTTTATTCAATTTATTCCATTTATATTTTCAAAACAATACATAAAACAATTTTTGTGCATTTTATCAAAGCATGATGCATGAATACATATGAATTTATACAACTCAATATATTCTATCATATCCTCAATATGACTTCAAAGCATGATCAAAATCCTTAACTTAAAGAACTTATATTCAAATAAAACACAGCATCAAACATCAAACAATCATCAAGTAATACATCCTCAAACAATAGCAATATCGATAACCTAATCATCTAGTAAACACAGTCATCAAACAATACCTAATCTCTTGTGATGTAGGCCAAAAGGCAACAAACATGCAATATCACTTATCTAGAATCTTTAGAGAGATAAGCACTTCAAAATTGTCCTTCTCAATACCTTCAAAATCAAATAAATTTTATCAATAACAATTCTTTAGCAAACAATTGACGGAGTCCTAACTTCTAACTATAGGCAATAATTAACTCAACTTCATATATAGATTCCCGTTCATTGACTAATAAAAGTCCATAACCCAAATCCCAACTTAATCACTTAACACCTAAAAATCCAACTTAATCACTTAACTGCTCTCTAACTCCATATTCTAACAAAATTTGATTCACAGAACATAAACATTCAATTACCAGAGAGAATAAAGAATCATTCTATAGACAAAATCTAATCCCTCAACAACTTATATTTAGGCAGTAACGAAAGTATGAGCCAAACCAAAATCAGCATTTGCCCATCAAGCAGTAATCAACATAATGAAACTCACTCAACAGATTACCATCATCAACAATAACCATCAAACAGAGAACAAAATAGGGAGACAAAACTATATTCACAAAGCAACATACTCAAAATTACCAATCATCACAGTGAGCTGAACAGAAAACAAAATCCCCTAACACCATCAAGAATTCATGGGAGAAAGTCTGCTACCTGAAGAACCCGAGAGAGGAGAGAAACTTGAATCTCCAGAGACTCCCTTCCTTTCCAAAGCTCTATCTTTATTTCCTTACAAACTCTGCCTCACAATTCTCTCCCTCTTTCACACTTGTTCTTCGAAATACTTCTCCCTTTCTCTCTAAACGCTCAGCAGTTCACTGATCATTCTCCTAGACCTTTCTGTTTCTCTTGTGCTTATAATCCATAACTCACACCCCATCATCATCCATCTGAAGGTGAAAGGGCTAGGTGATGTGCCACAGATTCCCTCCAATTATTATCAAGCAAGAAGTTTTTCAAACGGTGCTTTGAGTATTTCTTTTGTTGGAGATCGAAGGGGAAAACCTATTCAAGATATGAGATTCCCCTATTTAACTTCTAAATATCTTATGGGGTTCTTCAAGATGAAGTATAGGTGGGAGATCAATCACAAGTTTAGAAGTCTTGTGACAAAATACAAAATCGTTAATCCGACCTCTAAGCACTACTTAGCAGTTTTGACAATCTTAAGAAGTCTATATCAAAAAGATTTCTTCATAACAATTGAAGCTGACAACCCAAGGTTTCCAGAATAGGCTTTTTTGTTAAATTTGGACTTTGGTTACTATGCCAAAGGGCCGCCAAACAATGGACTATGTTTCTATTTAAGAGGCTCAATTTCACCTACCCGAATTAGAAGCTCAATTCAACTTGAAGTCCAACCTTTGATTCAAAATGGAGGCATGCCTAAAGAAGTGGATCTAGAGATGCAAACACGTGTGCCTAATTGGCATATTGATGAGAGATGCACCAATGAGAAAGAAGGGCCACAAATTTGAATTCATGAAATTCAAATTCATTCAAATCTTTAATTAGCTTTCATTCAAGTTATTTTAAAGTTTTCCTAGAATATTTAAAATTGAGTTATTTTAAGCTTTCTCGGTAGTTTGAAATTCAAGTTATTTTAAATTTCAAATAGATAGATGAGGGTTGGTTAAGGATAACTATAAGTCAATCCTATTACTAGTAGAATTGCTTTCATGGTGGGCTATATATACCCAACCAAAACTCTTTAGAAGTTTTTGGAGTTTTTTGAAAAATAAAATCCCTTTAACTTTGGCTATCTCTTCTCTTTCTCTTGGATTTTGAAATTCTAGTGATTGAAAAACTAAAGTCAAGTGTTGTGAGAATTACTTGGTTTTTAGATTCTTGCAATTCTTCTAGCCAATTTCGATTGGTAAAGTCGTTCAAATATTGCAATCAAACTCACTCTCTTGTTGGTGTGAATTTTCTTTTTGATTTATCAAGGCGGAATCCTTTGGAGGAATAGAAAAATTGTGAAGGAGCAATTTTTTCCCAAGCCAACTGGTTGATCATCATCCTTGCATTGATCGACTATCGTGCCTTCAATCGTCCAAAAAAGTTTTTCTGGGAGATAGATTGCCAAGCTGAGTTTACTCAACCGCCGCAATTTTTTCAAAGAAGAGATCGTACACTAGATCAATTGCCATTATCACAGATTGCCTTTCTGCCAAATTTTCAAAACCGTGATCAACCACACGATTGATCGCCAATTACACAATTTGGTTCTGAGCTCGACCACTTCTTTTGAAGGTCGACCTTTTGGTCTTCTATATTCATATGAGGCTTCTGTTTTTGCGTCATTTGGTATCAGAGCCTTTTTTGACCGTATCAGCATCTTATTTGTGTCTTCTTATACATTATACATGATGGCTAGATGCTACAATTACAATACGGATTACATGGCAGAAGAAGATTTACGGGCTTCAATTCTGATTTCACCGAGTCTAAATGGTCACAAAATTACATAGGATGGGAAGAAGAAGTTGAAGGATTTTTTCAAAGGTCTTATTTTTTAGAGAAGACCATGGTGAGAATTATTTCTTCAAGGATCAGAGTAATAGCTTGAATGTGGTGGAACAAATTGATTGTTAAACGAAGCAGAGACGGAAAAGAAGACATCAACACTTGGAGCTCGATGAAAAGATGTTAAAGAAGAAACTATGCTTCGAGGCTTATTAATACTTTCCCATCCTCACCACCACTCACAATGTATGAGATGAGATTTTCCAAAAGTTGACAAGCTCAACTCAATAAAATAAATGCCTCATTCGAAGAGATAGTTCAAGAAATTGACAACTTGAAGTTAAGCCTTGCATGTTCTCCACCTTTGTATGCACACGACCATGTTGAGGTGCTAGAAGAAACCCTAGGGCCAGGAGAGTGGTTTGAAGAAGATATTATATTACCACAAGAAGGACCGTTGTTAGCTTTAAATTCCCAGAGCATGAAATAAGAATTTTTGGAAGAAAGAGTCTCCAAAAGTACATGCCCTATGAGCGAGGAGATTCTCATGAAGCTAACTCAACAAGAAAAGGAAGTCTTCTCAGAAGAAGAAATCTTTGAAGTTGCAAGTATTGAGAGAAAAGATGATTCCTTGACATCCATGAATAGAGTCTCCAAAAGTACATGCCCCATGAGCGAGGAGATTCCCATGAAGCTAACTCAACAAGAAAGGGTAGTTTTCTCGAAAGAAGAAATCTTTGAAGATGCAAGTATTGAGAGAAAGATGATTGCTTGACATCCATGGATCTTGCAGAAAAACTAAAGTTGGAGACTACTAAACGTCCCACACCATACCATTTGAAGTGGCTCAACGACTGTGGAGACATCCCAATTGCTAAAGATCTCGAGTTGAAGAAAAAGGGTGCACTTTTATTAATAAATTTGGAGTTGAAGACCAGCTATGAAAAGGATGATATAAGTGAAGAAAAGGGTTCCTTGCCAAACCCAATATGAAATTTGGAGCTCATCAACTCATCTTCACGCACACATGCAAAAAGGGAGCATGAGTCAAGCTATAAGCATCTAGTGGTAAAAGAACAAGATCCATTAGTTTTGAAGAGGCTTTGAAAAGATGTAGAAGAAACAAACAAAACAACCCACACTATGCCAAAGCAGTACATACGATTAATCACATTATTTTCTTGGATTCTTAGAATTGGATGGACTAAGGGACTTCATGATATTGATACTAATTTGGGGCTTTGGAATGTCAATTTTACTCATGTGGCGGATGTTGATCTCTCTAATTATGATGAAAATTTTGTGGATTGTAACTTTGGCATGTCTAGTGGTAAGACTAGAGGAGTTTTGATTATCCTAAAGTTTCTCGATGTTAAAATTGCAAGCTACGTTTGGGATGCAAGAACAACTTACATCTTGAGAAAACCTCTGAATTTTATTGTTTATGATATTGACATGGAGTTTCTTGATCATGACACCTACATGATTTCATTTAAAAAAGGTTATTCAAGTATTGTTGTCGATGCACTTCTACAAAGGTATACTCTTCTATATGAGATAAAGACTATAATTTTTAGTTTTAATTGGATAAAGGAGTTTTATGTAGAGGATAAAGAATTATCACTTTACTTTGGTGAAGAAGACTATGGGGGAAAGCTTCTAGATTTGAGGTCAAGTCCTCTTCAACCCCGGGAGGATGATGTGCCACGAATTTCCTCCAATTATTATCAAGCAAGAAGTTTTCTAACGGTGCTTTGAGTATTTCTTTTGTAGGAGATCGAAGAGGAAAACCTATTCAAGATATGCGATTCCCCTATTTAACTTCTAAATATCTTATAGGGTTCTTCAAGATGAAGTATAGTGGGAGATCAATCACAAGTTTAGAAGTTATGTGACAAAATACAAAATTGTTAATCAGACCTTTGAGCACTACTTGGTAGTTTTGATGACATTAAAGAGTTTTTTTATCAATAGTGTTTCTTCATAACAATTTAAGGTGACAACCCAAGGTTTCCAGAATAGGTTTTTTTTGTTAAATTTGGACTTTTTTTCCTATGCCAAAGGGCCACCAAATAGTGAACTACATTTCGGTTTAAGAGGCCCGATTTCACCTACCTAAATTAGAAGCCCAATTCAACTTGAAGTGCAACCTTTGATTCAAGATGGAGGCATACCTAAAGAAGTGGATCTAGAGATGCCAACACATGTGCCTAATTAACATATTGATGAGGAATCCACCAATGAGAAAGAAGGGCCACAAATTTGAATTCATGAAATTCAAATTCAAATTCGTTCAAATCTTTACTTAGCTTTCATTCAAGTTATTTTAAAGTTTTCCTAGAATATTTAAATTCAAGTTATTTTAAGCTTTCTAGATACTTTTAAATTCAAGTTCTTTTAAATTTCAAATAGATAGAAAAAGGTTGGTTAAGGTTAACTATAAGTCAATCCTATTACTAGTAGAATTGCTTTCATGGTGGGCTATATATACCCAACCCCAACTCTTTAGAAGTTTTTGGAGGTCTTTTGAGAAATAAAATCCCTTTTAGCTTTGGCTATCTCTTCTCTTTCTCTTGGATTTTGAAATCCTAGTGATTGAAAACTAAAGTCAAGTGTTGTGAGAATTACTTGATTTTTAGATTCTTGTAATTCTTCTAGCCTATTTCAATTAGTGAAGTCATCCAAAGATTACATCAAACTCACTTTCTTGTTGGTGAGAATTTCTTTTTTGATTCATCAAAGAGGAGTTGTTTGGAGGAATAGAAAAGCCGTAAAAGTACAATTTTTTCCTAAGCCAACCAGTCGATCATCATACTCGCAGTGATGGACCACTGCGCCTTCAATCATCCAAAAAAGTTCTTATGGGAGATCGATTGCCAAGCTGAGTTTACTTGACAGCCGCAATTTTTTCAAAGAAGAGGCCGACTGGTAGATTGACTGCCATTATTAGATATTGCCTTTTTGTCGCATTTTCAGGACTGTGATTAACCACATGATTGACCACCAATTACACAGTTTGGTTCCGAGCTCGGCCACTTCTTATGAAGGTCGTCCATTTGGTCTTCTATCTTCATCTAATGCTTTCATTTTTGTGTCAATTGGGAAGCAACGCTTAAGCATCCACTAAAGTCCAATTGAAATTTTCTAAGCATCCCTTTAATTTCTAGGAGACGGTTAGACATTTTCTAGGCGATCCTTTGTATACCGGTCGATCACCTCCTTCCAGTGATCGACCGTAAATCATCAGAATTATAATCTCCACGATCACAATCGATCGTGATTCATCGATGATCAACCATAAATCTACCATTTCCAGAATTACCTGTCGATCACCCTCTTAGTAGACGATCGACCACTGCCAAAATCATTGCTCTCTGTATAAAGTTTGCTTTGGAACTGGTTGATCACCCCTCTTTAGTTGATTGATCGCTTCCAATTTCCTTTGCTTCTGTAATGTCCTATTTAGACTGTGATCGACCGTATCCCTTCTATAACTTAGAAAAATCACACTTCCAATCAACCAAAAGCCATAATTCACATCTCTATTTTACAATCATCCCATAAGTCTCCAAAAGTCCTCAAATATTGTCACTTAGATCGTATACTTAGCACTATGAAAATCTGGGGTATTACACATTGAAAGAAACAAAATCAAGCCAAAAAGAAAGAAAAAGGGAAAGGTAAAATATTGATTCAAGGTAGTGAAATCAAGAAAGAAGTTAAGTATTTCTTCTATGACAAGAAGGGACACATGAAGAAAGATTGCACCAAATTGAAGTTATTGTTTGAAAAGCAAGGTATGTCAATTTCATTTGTTTGTTATAAATCTAATATGGTTGATATTATTTATAACACATGGTGAATTGATTTGGGTTCTACAATCCATATTTCGAATACCTTGGAGGGTATGCGAAACCTTTTGGAAACCAGTGAGAAGTGAACAGAGCATCTATTCAGGAAACAAGATGCATTCACATGTGGAAGCTATTGGAACATGCAATTTAGTTATGAGCAGTGGTTTCATTTAAATTTTGGAAAAACCTTGTATGTTCCTAGGTTTTCTAGGAATTTAATTTCAGTTTCAAGACTTGTACATTTGGAGGTTTCCTTTAATTTTTTAGAATCAAATTTCAGTTTATTTTATAAATATGATCTTATTGGAAATGGTACAATGTCTTATAGTCTTTTCTCTATTAATTTACAAAATGACATCACTCATAATGTCATGCATGTTCACATTGGTATGAAATGATGTGTTATAAATAAAGATTCCTCTATGTTAGGGCACCGGAGATTAGGACTTATCTCCATACAGAGAATCAAGAAATTAGTAGATGATAAAGTATTTAGTAGTTTAGATTTTACTGATTTTGATACTTGTTTGAACTGCATTAAGGGTAAGCAAACCAACAAATCAAACAACAGGTGCAAAGAGGAGTACAAAAATATTAGAGATCATATATTTAGATATTTGTAGTCCAATTATGTACTCAAATGGTCCAAAATATTTTATCTCTTTTATTTATGATTACTCACGATACATGTATCTTTACTTGCTTCAGAATAAAAATGAGGCATTATATGTTTTTAAGGTTTTTAAGGTAGAAGTAGAGAAGCACTGCGGTAAAAAAATTAAGATTGTGAGGACTAATAGAGGTGGAGAATATTACGGTAGATATACTGAGAAAGGATAAGCACTTGGTTCGTTTGCTAGATTTCTTCAAGAGCATGGAATTGTTGCTTAAGACACCAAGCCTAGTTCTCTATGTCAAAATGGTGTAGCAGAAAGAAGAAATTGAATATTGTTGGACATAGTGAGGAGTTTGCGTAGCAACTTCAAACTTCTTGATTTCTTGTGGCCTGATGCATTTAAGACGACAGTATATATATTAAATTGAGTTCTAACTAAGGTTGTCAAAAAACACCATTTGAGTTATGGAAAGGTTGGAAACCAAGTTTGAGATATATGCATTTGGGGATGTCCGTCTGAAGTCAAAATTTATAATTCACAAGAAAAGAAACTAGACCTAATGACCATTAGTGGCTATTTCATTAGATATGCTGAAAGGTCTAAGGGGTATAGATTTTATTGTCCATTTCATAGTACTAGGATAGTGGAATCAAGAAATGCAAAATTTCTTGAAAATGACTTGATTAGTGGGAGTGATCGATTTTAGGATATCGTTTATAAAAGAAATCACATTGATGTTCAACATTCTAACTCAAGGGAAAGAATGATTGTTGTTCATAACACTCTTCAAGTTCAAACAAATGTTGAATAATCAATAAATGATATTCCACAAGTTGATGATAATAATCTAGTAGATCGAATTCTTGAGGAAGTTCTAGAAATTTTTAATCAACCAGTTGAACAACAAATTTCTGAAGAAAATGTTGGAACAACACTAAGGAGATCTACTAGAGAAAGAAAACCAGTTATTCCTAGTGACTATGTGATATATCTACAAGAATTGGACTATAATGTTGGAGGCAAAAATGATCTTGAAACATTTTCACGAGCTATAAGTTGTAGTGAATCAAGTTTATGGTATGATGCCATAAAAGATAAAATGAATTCTATGAATTCTAATAGAGTCTGGGATCTTGTAGAGTTGCATGATGGTGTAAAAGTCAATGGATGTAAATGGGTCTTTAAGACTAAGAAAGACTTATTGGGTAACATCAAAAGATATAAAGCAAAACTCATTGCTAAAGAATTCACTTAAAAGGAAGAAGTCAATTACAAGGAGACGTTTTCTCCTATATCAAAGAAAGAGTCTCTTCGAATTATTTTGGTATTGGTTGCACATTTTGATTTTGAGTTGCAACAAATGGATGTGAAAATAGCTTTTCTCAATGGAGAGCTAGAGGAAGAGGTTTACATGAAACAACTTAAAGGATTCTCCTATAATGATGGTGAGCAATTAGTATGAAAGCTTAAAAAATCCATATATGGATTGAAACAAGTCTCCCGACAGTGATATTTAAAGTTTCATGATGTTATCTCTTCATTCGGTTTTGTTGAGAACATTATGGATCAATGTATATACTAGAAGGTTAGTGAGAATTAAATTTGTTTCTTAGTCCTATATGTAGATAATATTTTACTTGCAATTAATAATAAAGATTTATTGCATGAGGTGAAACAATTTTTCTTTGAAAAATTTGATATGAAGGACATGGGTGATGCCTCCTATGTCATTGCTATAAAGATTCATCGAGACAGATTTTGAGGTATTTTGAGTTTGTCTTAAGAAACTTATATTAATAAAGTTTTTGAGAGATTTTAGATGAAAGACTGTTCACCTAGTATTGCTCCAATTGTGAAGGGTGATAGGTTCCATGAGAATTAGTGCCCAAAGAACGACTTTGAGAGGAAGAAAATGAAGATCATTCCATATGCTTCGGTTATTAGAAGCCTAATGTATGCTCAAGTCCATATAGGACCTGACATTGCGTTTGTTGTTGGGATGTTAGGAAGATATCAAAGTAATCTAGGTAAGGACCACTAGACTGCTATAAAAAAAGTGTTGCTGTACCTTTAAGGAACCAAAGACTAAATGCTTATATGCAGAAGGATTGATAGCTTGGATGTGGTTGGCTACTTTGATTCAAACTTTGCTGGCTGCATTGGTTCAATTAAATCAACATGTAGATATATTTTTATGTTTGTCGGTGGAGTTGTATCTTGGAGAAGAACAAAACAAAACTTGACTGCCACATCTACTATAGAGGCTAAGTTCGTATCATGTTTTGATGCTACTTGACATGGTGTATAGATGAAGAGTTTATTTCAAGGCTTAGAATCGTGGATTCTATTTCTAGGCATTAAAGATATATTATGACAACTCAGCTATAGTTTTTATGGCTAAAAACAACAAAAGTTGTAGTCGAAGTAAGCACATCGACATTAAATATTTAGCTATAAAGGGAATGTGTTAAGGATGCCACAGGGGTCATCAAACACCTTAGCACTAAATTGATTATAGCTGATCCTTTGACTCAAGACATGCTACCATTGAAATTTAAGGATCATGTAGAAAGAATGAGACTTGGTTCCTCAATGTAATTTTTCGTTGAACAAATGTTAATGTAACTCTTCTTATGATATTTCTCATATTCATATTTGTTGTGCACACATTTAATTTGATAAATATACTTAAGTAGTGGACATAGAATAAACATAAGGTTTATTTATTAAGTTCATGGGCAATTAAGAAAGAACATAATGCATAGTGATACATGGAAGATAATACTCAAATTTATTACGAGGATCTATCGCCATGATTCATGTGTTGTGTTTTCTTACTACAAAAATAATGTAAAACTCAAACCAAGTGGAAGAATGTTGGCAATAGTAGTTTTTCAGAGTAAATAATTGCTAATGCCAAAAGGTGTGGTTTGGTTTTTGACAGTTTCCATCAAACAAACTGCCCACACACTTTTTCACTTGTAACTTTTTTATGAAAGAAGTATATAAATAAAAAGGAGTTAAGTGTTGGAGGTCCCATAAGCCTATAATCTCATTTAGAAACAAAGATACACCATCAACACAAGATTAGCAAAGTTTAGAAGAGACTTTTTGTAACAACCCAGTTTTTCTTACTTTTTAAACGTGTCATTTTTAGAAAGATGCTTAAATTTAAAACTTTTATTTTCTTTAAATCCATTTAAACAATTGCCTAGCGAAATACCTTTCATTTATAAACCATTTAAAACAATGAATAAAACTTTACAATTCAAATGCTTTACAAAACTCTTTGCAAACCATTTCTTTCTTTAAATCCTTTAGCCTAACCAGCCACAAGATCTGCTCGTGCAAATCCTTATTCTCCTTTATACCTACATCACAAGACTTAAACTATATGTCGAAGGCTCAGTAAGTGATACAAAATAAAACATAAATGCAAATGCCATGAAACTTTTAAAACCATATGCAGTTTTCTGGTTTCCATTTTCATTTTTCATTTTTTGTTTTTCATTTCCATTTTCGTTTCCATTTTTATTTTCTATTATCTTGATCTTGACTTTACTTCACCTTGACTTGACTTGACTTTACCTTACTTTACTTTACTTTACTTGATCATTTACTTGACTTTACTTTATCTTAACAGGCATTGAAGATGTCATAACTTGACGAGGGTGCACAAAGCGGCCAATTGTGGCACACACCTAAAACATCCATCCCATTGCGCATATCCAAGGTGGCCATCCCATGGCACCCACCCTGGTGACCAACTCAAAAACTCACACCTCCAACCGTCTATTTATCTTTCTTTTACATTTAAATTCCATTTCCATTTCATTTTCAAAACATGCTTGAAATCATTTTCGTATCGTTTTAGAAAACCATGATGTGTGCAATGCTCGTGAATGCATACAGTATCTATATCCTCTATATAGGCCTCAAAACATGATTAATATCAAATCCTTAACTTAAAGAACTTAAATCTATAAACATATCATTAAAAGAACTTAATTCTAATAAGCACACAATAAGCGGCAATACAATCCTCGAACAATAGCATAATCAATATTAACATTTTTTAACTCAAAGAACCTATATCTAATAAACACAGTCAGCATACGATTCCTAATTCTTGCATTGTAGGCCCCAAATATCAAAACACATACAGTTTCACTTACCTCATGTCCATAAAGCATTTTAGCATTTATGCTCTTCCTTCTTCTTAGTACCTTCAAAATAATTGCATTTACTCATTGATGCCAATTCTTCAATAACCATCTACAAAGTTCTATTTCAGTGTAACAATACTTCTTAACACTATTCATCATAGCCTTTACCGATATGAATAACAAACTTCAATCAAAAGATAACTATCCTCAACAGTGAAGTTTCCATGATAATATCTTACGATAATATTTATCAGAACAAGGCAACATTTCCTCAACATTATCCATTAACCCTATTTATTGGAGCATGCACATTTTCCTTAATAACATCCAACAACAGAGCATATAACCTCAATATATTTTATCCTTAATCATCAACAACAAAGTAGTAAACATAAGGATGGAAAGTAGCTATCTTTGTTTACATCAATAGTTAGAGGTAATTTTTGAAAGAATTTCGCAATTGATCTAAATGCTTTTATTCGGATTCTAAAACATGTTTAGATCGTTTAAGATTATTAACATTCAATTCATAACAATAGGTTTCAAAGCCCAAAAGAAGAGTTTCTTGAATTCATATTTCAAACTTAGCAAAACATTGATCCATGTCATCCATGTTTTCTTCGTCAAAGCTGACCAATTTTGCTAAAGATAAAAACAGCCAATTTCCAAATAGCTACACTAAGCCACTTCTCAACCATTGCCTTTCGTCCTATCTTCGATGCTAGTTTCCATTCAGACAAAGCCGACCATAACAATCATTCCAGCATAGAAGTTGACATAATTTATTTTGCATACCTCCAACCCAACTGTCAAGGTATATCCACAAAGCTTTGTTTTTTCTTGAATCTTTTTGCAGACTTCTTTGAAACATCAATTTTTGAGCTCCTCAATTTCAAATACAGATTGGTTTACAAAGATCTAATTTTTCTTGTTGAGTTAAAATCCTCTACTCATAGTGGTTCAACTAGGTGTTTGAATAATGTTTGGATTTGCAAATTGATAATTGTTCTCAATCAAATTTTTAGAATTACATATTTGAATTTTTTTTTATGAATTCTAGATATAAATTTGTCTAGAATTAGATAATTTTTGAAGTTTTACATTTTTTTAATTCTACTTTAATATTTTTTAGGTGAATTTTTAGCGCCTAGATTTTTGGAACATTTTGAAATGTTTTTTTTTTTTTGTTTACTACACACAGGAAGTACATGTTATTTCAATTGAACTTTATGACTTCAATTTTGTTTTGGAAATTTTGTTGAAATATGTAGTTTGGCTGATGGGTCCGATAAAATATCGATAAAATATAAAACTTTATTGTTGGATAAATATTACAAGGTTTCTATTTGGTAGAGTAAGATGCAAGTTGCAATCACACATATGGATTTAGATAACACTTTGTTTGGTTTCAAAGATGTTGTGATCTTGGACTCATGAAACACTATAAAGATAAATAAAAAAGTCTTATCTCATATTCATCCACATTTGTCAAATCAGATTTTACAATATATTCTTAGGGGAAAAAGCATTGTTACATTATGATTAAAACTAAAGCAGTTGTGTATGGTGAAAACCTTAACCATAAGCATCATTTGAAGTAATAATTTTATTCTCATCATTTGATACAATTTACTACTATCAAATATCAATTGACCTCTTTTATGAAAATAGTCTTTTACTTTAGAGACTATATAATGTAAGTACGATGAAGAAGATTTAAGTTTTATTTTATAGTGTTTGTTGTCTACTTCATATAATACTTTCAAAGATACAACTTTATATAATTGGGATACTTTAACTCTGGAGAAAGTTTAAGATGTAATGCTCTCAAAGAAAAAAAATGAAGTAGCTTGTAGTTGAATTAGGAACTCAAGTAGAGGACTTGATTGTTAGGGGACTTGATTGTTCGAGGTAGAATACCAGAGAGGAAATGATAATTACAGCGATGATAGAAAGGGTTCAAAAAACAAATCAAAATCTTGATATTGGAACAAGAGATACAATTATTTTGAAAAATCTACACATTAAGGCTAAATATGATGAAACCCTTGTCACATAAGAAGACCACAGTGATTGAGATCTTTTAGTTATGTCAAATGAAAACTCAAAATCTTGCGAGGATGGGATTATGGATTCAACTTGCACATTTTACATGTATTTCAATCAAGACTGATTTTCAACATATGAGGCAGTGTTGATGATGCACCACGAGGTCCTATCACCCAAGCCCAAGCCAAAAGGCTCATCACTTATCTAACTAGTTGCTATATTGCTGGAAACACTTTACTCAAAGGCAAGGAAGAGGCACCTAAGCATGAAGATAAAGAGGCTCCAAAACATCTCCTCCTTTGGAGTGATGAAACACCCCCTTTGATTGCTCCCACAACCCACAGCCAACTTGAGGATCAAGAGTACAAAGCTAAGTTGGACATTTAGTTGGGATTTATGTTTTGTCTAGTTAGTTTAATTTATGTTTTGTGGAGATACTTGATGTTTGGTTGGATTGGGTTATTTTTTTGATCATTTTGAATTGGTTTTATTAAGGATGTTTGGCTAGCATGTTAGCCAAGCATCCATGCCCAAATTTTGTCTCCTCAAAGGCACTTTTGTAATTCTACATTAGGGTTTCTTTGGAGGGATATTTAACCTCTCTAAGGTAGCCCTAATATGGACTTTTAGTCTATCAAAAGCTAAAGCTTCCTTTGTGTTTTCGGAGTTCTCTCCCAAGGCACCAAAAATCAGATTCTTGTCAAGGTTTCCTTGGCTAGTTTCCAAAGACTTCCTCCCTCAAGTTCGTTCATTCTTGGAGGTTGGATTTTACACTGCGTCTCTCCCAGCAACTTGCCCTAGTCGCTCATCCAAAGAGGAGGACCAGAAGAGTGAAAAGAAAGTGAGTTGGAGAGGCTTCTTCATAGAAGTTTGCTGAAATCATAGTTTCTGGGTATAGGGATTCTGTGGACCACTCGTGAATTTGCTTATGTTTTGTTTTGTTCATTTTGAGATTGATTATGTAATTCTGAGGATTTCAATCCCTGTGGATTGAGGTGAATTGAGTACCAATTTGGAAAGTTTGGATTAAAACTCGTAACTTTATGCATTTTTCTTTGGAAGTCGCCGAACTATTTTTGTGGAAACTGTTTTAGGGCAGAGTTTTATTCTGTGCATAATTTTCACCCCATAGTGCTTTTCATTGTGATTTTTGAACTGGATTGTTTTCTTTGGTACTTCTCGACATCCTATAAATTTGAATGCATTTGCCTGTATGCACTAGAAGATATATCCATTTGAAGTTGACTGTTTTGTTTTGACACTAGCCGATTGTGCTCTATTCGTGAATTGGCATCCTTGCCCTTGGAAGTGCATCAGTTGAAAGGTGCTGTGCTAATGAAAAATAACACATTGTCTAAGGTAGTTGGTGTTGGAATAACCAAAATCAAAATGTTAGATGGAGTTATCAAAATAATTGGTGATGTGAGGCACATTCTTGATCTAAAGAGAAATATGATCATTTTGAGCATTGTTCATTTGAAAAGATATAAGTGTACTAGTAAAGGTGGAGTTTTGAAGATCAGTAAAGGTACTCTTATTATAATGAAAGGGAAGAAAAAGTTTGAAAATTTATGTCTGTAGGATTCTACTCTCATTGGTGTGACAGTCACTACTCCTTTATTAGCAAATGCTAATCATACTAGATTATGACATATGCATCTTAGCCATATGGTGAAAGTGAAATGACTGGGTTGAGTAAAATAGAACTTCTAGATGGTTGGAGCACTAGTAAATTGTAATTTTATAAGCACTGTATTTTTTTAAAACATAAGAGAGTCAGATTTACTTGAGGCACTCATAATACAAAAGGAATACTACATTATGTTCATTATAATCTCTAGGGATTAGCTCTAGTGCCCTCTAAGGGAAGGGCTACTTGTATGTTGACTTTGATTGATGCTTTCTTTGAAAAAGTTTGGTTGTTCTTAGGTGTTTTTTCTACATTTAAGGAGAGAAAAACTTTGATTGAAAAGCAAACAATCAAGTAGTTTCAATGTCTATACACTGATAATGGATTGAAGTTTTGTTTAAACGAATTGAACTCTTTGTGTAAGTCCCAAGAGATTCTGAGTCATTTAACAATCTTCAGTTCATTGCAACAACATGGTGTGGCAAAGTGAATTAATTGGATTTGATGGAAAAGGTATAATGTATTCTCTCAAATTCTGGTTTACACTAGTCATTTTGGGATAAAGTTGCTACTATTGCTTGATCTTTGTGAACCGCTCTCTGCCAAATTGTACTTGATAAGAAGACTAATTAAAAGATTTTGTCTAGTAATTATATCAATTATTCTGATTTGGGAGTTGTTGTGTAACACCTGGATAATTTGCACAAATAGTTTATGAGTGTAATGTGACATTTTAAAATTTAATAAAGAGTGTCACAATTTTTAGAATTGTGAATTTTATTTTAAAACATTTTAATTGTGAAAAATGTTACGCTGGACAAAGGATTTTATTAAATATGTAACTAATTTGATTAAATATGAAAAAATGCTGCATAAGGACACCTGTGAAAAGTTGGACGAAGGCTGAATCCTTGGGTAAAGAAAGGCGCATGAAGGATTGACTGTTACATTTGAAATAGGCAAATAGTGATCAGTGTTTGCAGATGAAATGGAATTTGTAGGAGTGTAGGTGTCTGCAAAGAATTGGAACCTACAGATGCATCAGTATCCATGACTTGGACGATGTCATTTTGATGAAAAAATGTTTAAAGGATGAACAGATGAAACAACAACTGTTGGGTAAGGTCAAGGAATGACTGGGATATAGATGAACACGGAAGAAGGCAAAATAAAAAGATGTTTCTACATAAATGGAAGAATCGATGTGGAAAAGAAAGACGTTGTGCAGAGAGTACTAAGTAATTAAACATTTTCATTTAGATAAAGGATTTATGGCAAGTAAAGATTCTTCCATAGAAAGGTATGATGCCACGAGGGTGTGAGATGAAGGAGAATCGATGGATCAAATCAAAGGATGAAACATGAACCATTAGATTTAAAGAAAGATGCTTCCATGGAAAGGAAAGATTCCTTGTGGAAAATAAGGATGTTACGAGGAAAGAGTTAAGTAAAATAAAAGTAAACGGTGTCGTTTTATGGTAATAAAGCGTTTCTATGGTAGTGAATGTGTCTGTGGCAACATATTAAATGGAAGGAACATTGTTGTTTTATGTTAATGAAGTGTTTCTATGGTAGCGAATGTGTCCGCGACAATGTATTAAATAGAAGGAACATCATTAGTTTATGTTATTGAAGCATTTCCACGGTAGTGAACGTGTCTGCGGCTCCGTATTAAAGAGAATGAACGTCATCGTTTGGATTAAAGAGCCACGACTAACATTGAAGGTGCAAAAGCATACACTTCCACAAAAAGGGAGATGTCCACGAAAGATAAAAAGACACAGTGAAACGTCATCGTTTGAAGCGAGGAAAAGTATGCAGAATGAGGTATCCGCGAAAGCATTAGCTTTCGCAGAACTGTTTGTGACTACAGTAACATTAAAGACTGCAAACGTAAGTACAAAGGTTAACGTGGAAGATTATTATTGAATGAAAGAAGATGAAGCAGGCGACTGTAGCGGTAGCTTACACATTCGCGACTGCTACAGACATATTTAAACGAATTTGTTTTCCATAATATCCAATGAGCTACAACTTGATCCTCGGATGGTTTAGGAAAAGATAAACTTGAATTACGTCTTCCATAGGATTTTCTTCCGTGGGATTCTTAGTTCGATGTCTATAAATTGAAGGGTTGTGTCAAACCCGTAATCACCCTAGAGCCGCAAAGACATGAGGATCTTTCTTTCAAGCTCTCAAGTGAATCATTCGTCAAGTTTTTGAAGGTAGGTTTTCTACTGTAAGGATTTCAAAACTATTTCTTAAACTATGAACAATGTATAGTGTTAGAGAGTTATCCTTTTGTTAATCGACTATTTGTTTACTTTAACAAAAATCCAGTATGTTAGAGAAGAGTTAGATAGTCAGACTTCATTAAAGATTCCAGATAAGTGATATTTGGTTGTGTTTGGCCTTTGAATGCATCACAAAGTGCTAGGGTAGGATATTGTTTTGATGATATTCTATTTATAATGCCTACGGGCTACTAATCAAGGATATGATTTCTGTTGGATATTTACTGTTTACTATTCGTGTTATGATATTAATAGAGGATAGGATTTCTATTGGTCGTTGATTGAGGACATGTTTTTATTTTGTTAATAATGATAATATGCTGTGATGCATACGGGCTATTGATTGAGGATATGATTATTGTTTGCTTACTATTTATATTGAGACGTTGATTAAGGATATAGTTACTATTATATTCATGCATGTTAGATTGTCATTATGTGTCATGTATATGTGTAATACCCCGAGTTTTTATATCAAAATTTAACAAGAATAATTAGAAAGAAATTGGAGATTTTTGGATTTATTGGATAATTATTGGGGTATTACCAAAGACGTATCCGTTATATGTTAATTTACAAAAAATCATTAAATGATAATTAATATTAATTAAGTGGGAATTATTACTTAAGTGGAATTAATCAGATTTATTTGATTTAAGGATTAAGGGAATGATTATTGTGGGGATTTAAGAGAGAGATTTCATGGAAATGGGTTAGTTTGGGTGAAGTGAATGCATGAACCGGTTCACGCATTTTGTGGTTTGGACGATTAGAAGAAGGAAAGGGGCATGGTTTTTTTATATTGGCCTTCGGCCTATGCTCGACAGGAAAGAAGAACGAACAGGGAGAGAGAGAGAACCAAAGAGAGGGAGCAAGAGAAGAGGGAGAGAAGGAGATCAGGAAGGGAGAGATCGCGGGTGAGCGACAAGCAACGGAGCTGCCTCCTCGTGGCGTGGCAACGTTCGGGCAGGCGGTTGCTAGGGCACGGATTGGATGAAGTCGCAGGACAAAATCGGAGCGACGGAGCTACCTCCTCGTGGCGATCTCTGGCGTCGGTTTAAGGTAAGCCAGCCGATTCCTTCCTCCTCCTTGACGTTCCGATGATCTTGTGTTGACAGGGTGAGTTGCTGGAGTGATTCCGGGTTGGGCCGTGATTGGGGGCTCCAGCCCGGCTGCTTCTGGATACCCGATATGGCCGGTCCGGGTTGAGCCTAGCCTGCCACGTAGTCATCCTTTCTAGCTGGAATCCCACTCCGCATGATGGACAGCCTCTGGAAAAGCTGGTGCTGTCGGTGCCTTCAGTGCGCTGGTCGAGCGTACGCCCTTTGCCTTCTGGGAATTGGCAGAGGGTGTGTCTTCTACAAATTCAGCCGAAAGTTAAGCTGAGGAGAGAAAGAGGGAGATGGAGAAGGAAGAGCTCTCTGGAAGGGAATGAGAGTCGAGAAGATGAGGATGCATGGGTGTTTCGGAGCTGCTGGTCTGCCCTGTTTCTTGTGAGGATATATCGACAGTTTTGGGTAAGATAAATGTTAATTTGATTAGTAGAAATTAATGAAGGGATGTTAATCTTCTGATGGGTTTGATGTCTGCCGAGGGTGAGTAGATATTGGGATTGGTTAATCTGTTGTTTTGGATAAACATGTTGGATGGTTGTTCTTTAATACGTTGGATGTACGTTCTGGAAGTCACTGTTCTGTTAATATATGTTTAGCTACTGCCTCTATTGGTTTTAGTTTCTGGATTTTTGTGAATGAAAATCAATTTGTGGAATGATTTGTCGGAAGCAATAATCTATAGGTTCTAGAAATGATATTGGTTTTTTGCTATGGTATGTAGTTTGTCATTGTTCCGTGTTTTGAACTCTCGGTGTTTCCTGTTTAATGGCTATTGGACTTAGAAACATGTTGGATCAAATTATTGAATGTCAGAATATATAGAAATGCCCTCTGTTCAGTATAGTTTGGTATGCTCCGTACAGATTACTGCCTCTAGTTTTGTTAAAGTGTTCCATGTCAATTATGTGCTCTGTCATTAGGTGTTTATTGTTCTGTCCTTGAAGATAAAAAGGAAGTGTTAAACTGATATTTTGGATTAACATGTTGGATGATTATTCTTTGTTATAGTAATAATCTTATGTGAAGCATAAATTTACTGGATATAACTCGTTAAGCTCTATTAATGTAATATGTGGTTGGATGTGTTAGGTGCTATATTGTTGGATATTGGATAGTAATAAGTGTAGAACTGTGATGTTTGGAGATAACTTTTGATTCATGCTTTGATAATGAATATGCTGTGATTTATAGCTTGGTTCTGGAATTGAATATTTCTAAGGAATAAGTGTTAAGTGAGTTCACCTTTATGAAGTTGTTTTTAAATCTCTGGTTAACTGTTGGTTGTTAAGATCAAATTGTTAGTCTGTGTTGGACGAAGACATGATGAGGGTTGAGCAATGAATGTGGGGATTGATTATTCAACTATGTAGTAATTAAGCAAACACTTCCTTTTAAGGGGTCTTAGAATGAGAACAAAGGATTTGAATAGGAAAGACGTTATAATTTAATAAGTAGGTTAAATGATTGTATTAATGACTAGATGTTTCTAAATATGAAGGTACTAAGAAGAAAAAGGATAACGAATAAGCGTTGAACACTTTAAGCGATCGAGATAAGTGATATGCATGTGTTTTGGTCTTTGGACCCTACGTCGTAAGATTAGGAGATGCATGCTTCGTTACTTACTACTTTCCTAGCATGCTTGGTTCTTTACAGTTTTAATTATACATTTCGTTGCTTACTGCTTTAATAGCATGCTTCGTTGTTTATAGTTTTAATCGCATGTTTCGTTGTTTACTGCTTTTACAACATGCTTATAATTAATAATCGCACATTTCGTTGCTTACTGCTTTCCTAGTACGTTTCGTTGTTCACAGTTTTCACCGCACGTTTCTTTGTTTACTGCTTTTACAGCACGTTTCAATGTTTATTTATGCTTTCAGAAATTGTATACATTCACGAGCATCAAACGAAACAAATACAAATAATGGACGAATCATAAGCCATAAAAAGTAATTAAGCAAACTAAGAAACAGATGACAAATGAAGAAACAGATAACGAACGAATAATAAGCTATAAAAAGTAAAGAGAAATGAGAAATAACTAACGCAATTAAAGTAAAGAAAAGAAAAAGGCAACGATATGATGTGGGATAGTTAAATCCTTTGTAGACAAGTCCTTCTTGGACACGGTCGCTAGCGAGCTTTTGGATTATGCCATTGTCGCTAGCAAGCTTTCGGATTATGCCATTGCTGCTCGTATCTGTTGCAAGGTCCCTGAATTATGTAGGGACATATGGCCAATGGTTAGCAGGCTTTTAGATTATGGCATCACTGTTATATCAGAGGTCAACGATGAAAAGAACGATCAATGAAAGATAACAATTAAAATGCAAAAGACAAAAGATAAAGAGAAAAAGACGAAACTGACGATCTAAAACACAAAGGATAAAAAGATAAGAAGAAAATGACGAAAACGATGATTAAAATGTAAAAGATAAGGAGATAAGAAAAATATGAAAATGGAAACTGCATGTAGTATTATGATAGGTATTATCACTTACTGAGCATTAGGCTCATAGCTTACGTCTTGCGATGTAGGAAAATGACAAACAGATTTAGGAGCAGCTGATGAAGGATTTGCGTGGGCGATACTTGTAGCTGGTTGGCTAATTAAAGTAAAGATGAACAAGCTGTAAATATAAAGTAATATTTTATTAACTGTTTTAAATGAATTAATTGTGCTTCCACTACGCTTTTAAATAAAAAGGATTTTTATCAATTAAAATACTATTTACGCTTCCGCTACGTTTTCAAAGAAAATTAATTTATGATTCCGCTATGTTTTAAATAAAAGATTTTATAATGCTTTCGCATTTTATTAATTTGATTTTTCATAACGAGTTTAACGAAGGTTTAGTAACGGTCCGGTTAGACGCACTCTGATATTTCTTTAAAAGAGTTTTTAAATAAAGAGAGTTTTAGAGGTTAAATAAAAATTTTAAATTTTAGCGTCTTTTTAAAAGGTTACGAAAAACTGGGTAGTTACAATATGTTTCATAACCATGAAAAACATTTTCATTAATAAAGGCAAGAAAGAATGAAAAACTGAAAGACAGACTGAATATGCATACATAGTTGTTGGTGTCACTTTCTCCCCTAGACTAAATTACCCACAACGACTAGACTATTAAGTGAAAGAAAAAGAAAAGAACCTTAATTGAAAAAGACAAGGTTTTTTTTACGAATTGCATCTCATGGTCATGTGTCATATGCACTCTTACTGGACGTTAGACTCATAGGTGAACTTTGTAATATCGGTAATGATGAATTTACTTAGGAACTAAGGATGTGAATTGATGAGAATCGAAGTTGATGAAGAATTTTTATATGCAAAAAAGTTAAAATAAGGATGTGAATTGATGAGAATCGAAGTTGATGAAGAATTTTTATATGCAAAAAAGTTAAAAGCATTGTCGAAACGAAATTGACTCATGGATGAGGATTCAAAGAAAATGAAAAGAAAAGAAAGACTTTTTATTATGTTTTGATTGGTTGGATTTAAGTTTGAATATTTTACAAATACTTATATTTATTTTATGATGAATTTTACTACGTTCAAATTATTAAAGTGAGATTACTTTTAAGTCTTCCGCTGTATCGTTTAAAGATATGATTTTTATGAATAGATTTAAATGAGTTAAAAAAAAACATGAAAATTTTTTTTACTTCACAGGGCATTACATGTTGGTTGCTGCTTATGCTCATATCGATAATGGCAAGTTAAAACAAAAATTAGTGAAGTATATATTTATTTGCTACAAGGGTGGAGTTAAGAGATATAAGTTACGAGGTTCATAATCCAAAAAATTGATAACCAGTAGAAATTTTATATTTGATGAGGTTATTATGCTCGTTAGTTAACCTTCTAAAAGTTCTTGTGAGAAAACTAAGCAGATTTCAAGTGTCCAGGTGTAGCTTGAGATCCATATCAACATTAGAGTTTTCAAGTCAATCGAACTTGAATATTTTGAGTAATATCGTTTTCACACCACCACCAATTTCAATTTCACCATAGTATTTTATTGCAAAAGATAGGCAAAACAGGGAGATTAAGTTTTCACAAAGATATGAAGTTGTTATAGTTACTTATGCTTTTAATGTGACAAAAGTTATTGACTTCAGTGAGAAATATTTTATATACTTAGAGGGAGTTAGTTGTAATGACTCTGACAAATAGATGATTGTCATGCAAGAGGAGATTAAATCTCTTCATAAGAATAACATAAAGGACTTCGTCATATTGACTAAGGATAAGAAAGATGTTCCTTGTAAATGTGTGTTCAAAAGAAAGGAAGGTAAACTGAATATTGAAGAAGACAGGTACAAGACACATCTCGTTGCTAAGGGTTATAGTCAGATTTCCATGCGTAGACTTCACAGATGTATTTTCTCTAGTTGTAAAGTATAGTTTGATTTGAGTTTTGTCTGTGTTGTAGCTAACATGACTTTGAACTTGAATATTTGAATGTGAAAACTATATTTTTACATAGAGAACTTGAGAAGGACATCAGCATGTAGCAACCTAAAGACTTGTTCATTGAAAAAGTCCATTTATGTTAAAAAAACACCCAGATAATGGTAAAAGAGATTCAACTCATTTATGCTCCCTCGTAATTTTAGAAGAAGCAATTATGACAGTTGGGTCTATATTAAAAAGATTGATAATGGGTCAATTTTTTATCTATTATTATGTAGATGATATGTTGATACTAGCTAAAGATAAATGAGAGATTAAAAAGGTCAAACCACAACTTAGTAAAGAATTTGAGAGAAAAGATTTAGAAGAAACAAAGAAGATATTTAACATAAGGATACATTCAGAAAGTTATCTACAAATTTAACATGTAGCTTAACCTATTAACACTCCATTAGCAACTCATTTTAGACATAAGTTTGCAATTAGATGATGAGATTAGTTATGTCATGAGTTCCATATTCTAGTCTAGTTGGATCTCTCATATAAGTATGATTTTGACCCTTCCAAATTTATCTTATGCAGTTAGTGTAGTTAGAAAGTACACGAAAAATCTTAGAAAATAGCACTTTAAAACTGTGTAATGGATTGTCAAATTCTGGCATGGGACTAGTGAATTTTGTTTTCAATTTAAAAAAAAAAATTGAAGAGCGAATCATGGGTTTATTCTGATTGTGTTGGAGGTATTGACTATAAGAGTAGATCTTATATAGGGTATAATTTTACTATTTGAAGTTGTAATACTAGTTGGAAAGCTACCTTGTCAGATACCGTTGTATTGTTTACTATTGAAGCATAGTACATGACTATTACAGAGGTTTATAAGAAGGCTATTTGGTGGAAGAAGTTATTTGGTGAGTTTAGTGAACATTTATGGATTACCTCAGTTTTTTGCAATAGTTAGAGTGATATTTTTCTCACAAAAATCATATGTTTCATAAGAATACGAAACACATCGATATTCAATATCATTTTCTTTGTAAAATTATTGTTTGTAGTGCTTTTACAAAGACTAAAGCAGTACCCATGACAATCCTACTGATACAATGACCAAGTCACTTCCTACACCCAAATTCAAGCACTGTTTGTGTAGGATTGATGAACGCTTACAGAGGGGGAGATGGGAAAGGGGAGGGGGTGAATTAAGCGAACTAACTTTTTTGTGCGATATTGTTATCTCTAAACCCTAAATGATTTAACACAAATAATCATTCAACGTATATATAAAAGTATAGAGTTAAAGGAAAGAGATGCAAACAGTTTGTTCACATGGTTCAGCAATTTTGCCCACATCCACGCTCCAAGTTCCCTACTTGTAGATCCTTAATCCACTATCCTCCCCGGTTAGTGATGATTGGCTTCACAGGTGCCAATCAAACCTTTACATTGACTCTTCTTAGGTCGTCACCCTTTCCTTTTGACTATTCCGACGTGTCACCCTTTCTATCACGGTTTGAGTACAAAAGTGTGGAATTGTAATTGGAAATTACAATATTGAGACCACCGCTCCAAGCTTTAGCAGCTCACTCCAGAGAGCTCCTGTTCCAAGCTTCTACCTCGGCCTTTAACAATTCTGCAGAGAAGAGAGCTGCTCTCTACCATAAATCCTCACACTCTCTGTCTCTTTTATCCAGCACCCAGGAGACAAGCACCCTGCAGCCCTTCAGCATGCCTGACCATCACTGCCAGATTCACAGAGTGTTCCCCACGCCACACTGTCGTTTTCGCCGATTCAACCCACAGTAAGCTGGACCAAGGCCTTCGGCCGGTCCAGCTTGAACCACCAAATGCCTGACGCTCCCCCGCAAGAATCAGCCAAACGCCAGACGCTCCCCCACGAGAATCACCCGCCGAACGTTCTCCTGCCGACAACCGAACAACAAAAAACGGAGGTGGAAGAAATCGACCAACATACCACAATCGTTGCCAGAACAACTCGCCCATGGGAGTTCTGAAATCCAGAGCCCTAAATCATCGTCATCCCATCGCCAACTGGTCGCCCATCGTCGGACAACGAACAATGTCGCATCCCTCCACCCGAACTCGCCGTCGCGGACCCGATCGCTCTCCCTCGTCTCACCCTTTCTCCCATGTCTCCCTCTCTTTCTCGTTCATCTGTCTCTCATTCGCCCATTCTGCTTATTTCCACGTTGGACCAGTTTGTGATGAACCGGTTCAGCATACCCCTTTACATTATTATAAATTCTCATTTCTTCACTCCTTTATAATTATAATTCTTCCAATTATTTCTTCTTTCATTTTAATTTTTCCTCTTTAATATATTTATCACAATATAATACCTTAATTTATTAAATTAACATATATTTTAATTCCAATTTATCCAATTTATTCCTTAATATAAAACAATTAAATTAATCTCAAGCATTATAATTTAAATTCATTAAATTAATATTTATTTTAATTCATAAAGTTCCATAATTTAAATATAACGAATACGTCCTTCGTAATACCCCAATAATTAAATAATTATCAAACTTTAAAAAGTCGAGGTATTACAATATAGAAATTTGCTCGATCGGTTGACCACCTTCAATTTGATCAACTGCCTCCTGACCGTTGGAATATAGCCGTTATGCTTTTGGTCGTCCCATTTTGGTTTCGGTCTGTCAACTGGTCGACCTATTCAACTCCGGTCGACTGATTCAAGGCAATCTCCAAAACTGGTTCGAATTTGTTTGATTTCGATCGACCGGTTCAACATAGGTCAAATGCATTCACAGTTTTGAAGCAATCTGTTTAAAAGTGGTCGACAGCCCACAGTGCTTAGTCAATCCATTCTCCATGTTTTGCCTATTTTCAATCTTCTAAGTCCCAATGATCAACCTATAAGCTACATGAATTTAGGCAAACACGTTAGAACACATTAATACCCATATTAAGGGTATTTCCAATTAAGAACAATAACGAATATACTTGATTCATCAAATTCATAATAAACAACTTATTAATTAAATAAACAATCATCATCAAAACAAATAAACTAATGTCAATTAAGGCAACAATCTCTCCTTTTTTGATGATAACAATATACTATAAGTTGTTTATTTCTACCCCTAAGCATGTCATATGACATTGCATAATTTGATCTCTCTCTCTTAGTTTATGCAATATAAATCGCCCTTTTTATTTATGTTATACATGCTTTTCTAACAACTTATATTAACATCTTTCCTTTTGTCAAAATCAAAAAAGCTTTCAATGGGGAGGTACAACAAAGTCAATAAAAATTTCTCCCCTTTTGTCATTATTCAAAACATAAAATCATTGGAGGGATATCAACCATCAATCTATTTATTGACTTATATTAACATCTCCTCCTTTGGCATTAATCATACATAATAGTTGGGGGTTAAATCAAAACAAATCAATCATATTTCTTCCCCTTAGAATACCAATTATTGGGAGAACATATAAGTGTATACCAAAAATAATTCAAATTATACTACTTGTGAGAATGAAAGCATATAATCTTTGATAAAAGGAATATTCAACTTGAAAACAACTTCTCCTCCTATTTCAATATGCAAGTTCAAATCCATGGGGAGTAATAATTACCAATTGTTGGATTTACCAAAGTTTGAGCACTATGATACCAAATGTTAAAATCCAAAATTTCATAAATGGATACCAATTTTAATAATCAAATCAAAATAGCTCATCACATTCAAATCACATCCATCCAAATTCACTCTAATAAAAATGTTCTTCATACAAATTATGATAGATACCAATTGAAAGGATCAATAGAAAAAAAAATCCAATTGATGAATTAAAGATTTCATCCTATGATACCAAAAACAATTTGTATGCATAGAAATCAATTCAATTCAAGAGAATGAAATATATAATGACCAATTATGCATACCCTAGGTAGTCTCCCATTATGCACAATCAAAACCATTCATATAAAGTGGGAGAACTTCCAACCTAAAACAAGACTCAATTGCCTTTCTTAGGAACCCAATCTTCTTGGGTTCATTAGTTTTAGGATTGGTTCCTTTAGGAACCCAAACAAGTTTAAAAATAATCATTTTGCCATTTGATTTCAATGGACAACAAAATGATTCATGTCCTATGCAAATACAAGTATGACAAGTAGTAGGACAAACAAAGAATTTTTCATAATTTTTATTTTTAACAAAGGGTTAATAGTCAATCTCGGTTTTATCGAATGTAACCCTTTGTTTTCCTAAAAGCATGTCCAAATTTTTGCTACCATTTGTGAATTTCAAAACAATAGAATTTAAATCACCATTTTTAGCTTTCAATTCACAAACAACTAACTCAAGTGATTTACTAGTAGCAATCAAATTGTCATTCATGCTTTTCAAATCAAAAGTTTGATTTTCAAAAGATTGAACAATCTCAACATGCTTTTTCATCAAATCATCATTCTCCTTTTTCAACAATTTAAACTTACGTTTAAGCACATTGTATTGATCAAAAAATTTATTAAAGGCATCCAACAATTCATAATTATCATCAGTATAATTATCTAAATCGCTAGATGAATTGTGTACCTTTTCTTGGTTGGCCATGAAGCAAAAATTGGATACTTCTTCAATCTCAGAATATGAATCCTCATCGCTATCATCCCATGTGGCCTTGAAAACTTTCTTCTTTGAGACTCTTGACTTCTTCTTTGCTTTGAGACAATCATAAGTGGTGTGTCCGATTTTTCCACACCCAAAGAAAATTATTACCTTTTCTTGGTTCCTCTTTTTTTGTTGGAGGAACTTGTTGAACTTCTGGGTTATGAATCTTATGTCCTCATCATAATCCACTTCCCTAGAATCCACTTGTGTGCTTGAGGAGGCTTTGAAGGCTATATTCCTTAGTTTGTAGGTTTTCTTCTCTTTTTGCTCCTCCTTCTCGTTGCTCATCATCGTGATCTCGTGCGTCATTAGGGAACCGATGAGTTCCTCCATCTTTAACACCTTGAGATCACGTGCCTCTTGAATTGGCGTTACCTTTGGTTGCCATGATCTTGGTAAGCACCTAGGAATTTTCCTCACCAACTCCTCATTGGGATACACTCTACCAAGCACTTTTAAACTATTAGTAAGGTTAGTAAATCGAGTAAACATATAACCAATGGTTTCATCCTTATCCATAGAAAACAATTAATAATCATGAATAGGCATGTGTAATTTCAAGAAATTTCCAAATATCATAGGCACTATCGTATGCTTGTATCCTAATAAACTCTTGTTTAACAAGTTCACTATACTGATTGCATGATTTGGGAACATCAAGACCATTTTCAATTTTAGTAAGTACATATGGTCCGATTTCAATCACATTCCACAAATCATAATTTATAGATTGGACAAAGATTTTCATTCTAGACTTCCAATACAAATAATCATTTCTATCAAAATAAGGAGGTCTAGCCAATGATTGCCCTTCAACACTAGTATTGAAATCCATAATAGTTTATACAATCAAAGAATTCAATCAAATTTATTCAAATAATTTTGAATAAGAAATTTAATCCTATAGATACAAATCAAACAAATTTATATCAATATGCACAATATCACACAAAAAATTTATTAACCCCCTCTGATACCAATTGTAGATTGATGCACGCCTATAGAGGGGGGGAGGGGGTGAATTAGGGGAGTTAACTTTTTTGTGCGATATTGTTATCTTTAAACCCTAAGTGATTTAACACAAAATAATCATTCAACGCATATATAAAAGTAAAGAGTTAAGGGAAAGAAATGCAAATGGCTTGTTCTGCCAGTTCAGCAACCCCGCCTACGTTTAGGTGCTATGTTCCCGATTTAGTGATCCTTAATCTACTAACCTCCCCGGTTAGTGATGATTGGCTTTACGGGTGTCAATCAAATTTTTGTAATAACTCTTCTAAGGGCGTCACCCTTTCCTTTTGAATATTTTGGGGCGTCACCCTTTCGATCACGGTTTCAGTACAAAAGTGTGGAATTGGAAATTACAATATTGAGACCTAACTCTCACAAACAAAACCTTTCAAGTTTAGGAGTAGGAGAGTTAGACTATGCACTCTAATGTAGAAGAGAAAATGAGTATTGATTTTGGCAGAGCTTCGCTATTGTTTCTCTTCATTAGTTCTTCCATTCGGAGTGCTATAATATATAAAAATCTACTTGACCGGTCAACCACCTTTAGTTTGGTCGACCGCCTCACGACCGTTGGAATATAGCCGTTATACTTTTCGTTGTTCAATTTTGGCTTTGGTCTATCACACTGGTCGACCTATTCAACTTCAATCGACCGTTTCAAGGCAATCTTTAAAATTGGTTCAAATTTTTTTGATTTTGGTTGACCGGTTCAACGTAGGTCGACCACCTTCACAGTTTTGAAGCAATCTATTTAAAATTGGTCGATCGCCCATAGTGCTTTGTCGACTCATCCTCCGTGTTTTGCCTATTTTCAATCTTCTAAGTCTCAATGATCAACCTATAAGCTACTTGAACTTAGGCAAACATGTTGAACACATTAATACTCGTATTACGGGTATTTTCAATTAAAAACAATAACGTATTTACTTGATTCATCAAATTCATAATAAACAACTTAGTAATCAAATAAACAATCATCATCAAAACAAATAACCTAATATCAATTAGGCCAATAATTTGAACTTGGATGGTATTAGTTGTTGATTTTGATCTCATGTGCTTTTATGGATATCTATTTTAATATTCTATTGTACGTTATAAATATATACTTGAGTCACAAAACTCAGTTGTAATTGAAATTTTAGTAAGTGAATTTTCTCATTTGCTAGTGATTTTCTCTTGAAAGAGTTTTTCACATTAAATCTTTGTATTCCATTTTGCATATTTCTTTTTTGTTGTATTGCTTGTTCCCCACATCACTAGAATCTCCTTGTATAAATATGATTTTGGTCTAGTTCAATTTGAATATTAGTTTAGTTGTCGTGTTTCCTTAGATGGTATTTGTAACAATAGAAAGATTGGGTCTAATAATAGAAGTATAACGATCAAGCTCTTATTTGTTTTGTATGTAGGTTTTTAGAAATATTTTATGTACAAGAATAAGAATTGAACCGTTATATCTTGATTAAAAAATCTATCACCATAAATTTTTTAAATAAAACAAATCTCATGGTGATTTGAAGAATTATCAAACATAGATAGGTTAAATTTAAATACTAATATAATCATCCAAATTCCAAATGTTGTTAAAAATCAACATCGAAATATTACTTTCCCAAAAGGGAAAATATTATATAAAATTCCAAATGCCCCAAAAAGTAAGAATTTCCACTTGGTGTTTTATTCAAGTCACCCAAAGTGTTTCCTAAAAGATTGGATTTGGATTGTGATGAGTAGTCAATACATTCATTAGGACTTACAACTATCCAATTCAATCGGTTTTACAAAAGTTATACATGGTCAATTGTTTAACAACCAATTTTCAAATTTACTATTGATGCATTGTCAAAACATTTTATATTCATATAATAATAACATTAGTTCATCACTAGTTTTGTCAAAGATCATTATTTTACGATCACATAAATGGTGCCAAATGGCGTCCATAAATAACATTAGGCTACATCAAATATAAAATTTTGTGAAATAGGTCTTACCTATGAACATGAAAATATCTCTCGCACCTTGCATGTGATAACCTATCCTGGAGGCCCCTAGAAAGAATGGTCAAAGCATGTCGCGCCTAGCACTTAAGGCACCATCACACATGGCTAATTAGGATGCAAGGTGCAGAAACCTCTTGCTCACTTGTCAAGTAGCCATCAATATATATACATGTTAGCCTATAGATATTAGGCTTAATTGCTTTGATGATGAATGTCTTAATTTGATTATAAGTCATATACCATTTTGTATATAATTATTATTGTCATTTAGTTTATAATTATTCTTTATTGGAAATACCCCTTAACAAAGGTATTTATATGTTCTAACCTATTTGATTTAGTTCATATAGCTAATGGTTAAGTTTTGAGACTTAAACACTTCAAGAAGAACAAAACACAAAGAAGAGGTCGAACAAGACCAAGAGGGTGGTTGACCAGATAGGCTCTAGAAGAGACAGAACAGAAAGTGGTCGACCAGTGCTTAAAAAGTGGTTGACCGAAAATCAGACAGTGACTCGAGATTTTGCAACTGTTGGAAAGCAGTCGATTGGAGCAGAAGTGGTCGACCAAAAATTGGACAGATTCGAGCCTTAGTCTGAGATGTGAAGAAGTGGTCGACCAAAGTTGACAAAGTGGCCGACCAATTTAACTGTACTCACAATGGTAACATTCCAACAGTTGGGAGGCGGTCGACCAAACAGAGGATGGTTGATTGGTCGAGCTATTTCTATAAATAAAGACACTCCAAATTGAAGATCAACCAAGATAGAGAATCGTACTTAAACGTTTTAGAATTTTCTACTCATATTTCTCTCTATCTTTGAGTGCCCAGCCTAGCTTTGTCTACTTCCAAACTTGAGAGTTTTATTTGTAAGAGCTTTGGAATAGATCTTTAAGTTTTATATCCTCTATTGTACTTAAACGGTGAATCAAAGGGTGATGCCCCATGAATAGTCAAGAGAAAAGGATGATGTCCTAGGAATAGTAAATTGTAAAGGTTTGATTGGCACCCGTTAAGCCAATAATCACTAACCGGGAAGGTTAGGTGATTAAGGATCTCAAAGTGGAAAACTTGAAGCCGTGGATGTAGGTGGGTTTGCCGAATAGCATGAACAAACTGGTGGCATATCTCTCTCCCTTATCTCTTATTATTTTTCATTGCTTAAATTTATATTTTTGTTAAATCACTTAAGGGATAGAATAATTAATATCACACAAAAACGTTACCTCACCTAATTCACCCTTTTTATAGATGTGTATACGGTCCAACAAGTGGTATCAAAGCGAGCTTAATTAACTTTTTGTGTGATATTGTGCATATTGATTGAATCTGTGGTTATAAATCTTTTGACAAATTATGTATATATATATTGGATTTCAATATGCATGTTGATATGCATGTTGAAGGACAATCCATATCTAAGCCTCCATTTTTTAATGGAAATGATTATACATATTGGAAGTGTAGGATGAATATTTTTGTTCAATCTATAGACTATGATTTATGGCAAATTATCAAAAATGGATTTAATGCTCTAAATTTTCCTTTTGAATGATTGGGCATGAATGCAAAATCCATGAACATACTATATTGTGCTCTAAGTAGAAATGAATTTGATAGAGTACAAATATATGTAAATGCATATGATATTTGGAAATCTCTTGAGCTTACACATATAGGTACAAATCATTTTGATAGTGAAGAAAGCACATCCTCCAAAGATGAGGAAGTGGCCAACATATGCTTAATGGCCAAAGAAAATGAGGTAAACATTTCTTCTATTGATTTAGAAGAAAACTTTGTTGAAGATGAATTGTTTGATGCATTTAATGAGTTATATGATCAATTTAACGTGCTCAAGTCTAAATATAAATCTTTGAAAAATGAGAATGATAATTTGGTGAAAAAGCATGTTGAAATTGTTCAATCTTTTGAAATGCAAATTTGTGATTTGAAAATGATGAATAATAATTTGAATGAGATTGAAATTCGCACATTGAAAGTTAAAAATGATGATTTAAATAGTTTTGTACTTAATTTCACAAATGGGAGCAAATATTTAAATATGCTCCTATGACAACAAAGAGTTACATTTGATAAAATCAGAATTGGCTATCAAACCTTTGTTGAAAAAAAATTGAAAATTTCTTTGCTTGTCCTACTATTTGTAATACATGTAATTGTGTAGAGCATAAATCATTTTGTTGTTGATTGAAATCAAATGACAAAATGATTAATTCTAAAATGGTTTGGGTTTGTAATACCTAGGATTTCCATTTTAGGGATAAGTGAGATAAATTGTGGGATAATTGCACTTTGGATTGGTTTAAATGACATCAATTGGAGAAAAATAGATGCTATGAACAGTGGATTTGAGGATGGGATTGTGTCTGTCGTTGTGTTGGCGCCCGTAACAATTGGATTTAAGGAAGAAAATATCATCATTTGATGAAGGATTTGCTTGAACAATGTTGATCGCGAGAGCTTAGGTTACTACAGAGGGTTTTGGTGCCATAAAAGTTAGGTTAGATGGTATCATTTTGGTGAGAAGTGCGCTGAGGAATTAAGGAAAATTAAGTGTTGGATCAATCAGATGTGTTTGGAGCCGTAGGATGAAGTTTAGGAACTACTAGGGTTGTTTAGGATAGTGGAAGATTCATTAGTGGGAGTGAGTTTGATCGTCAAATTAAGGGGTGAAATAGAGCGAGGGTCGTTAGATCATCAATTAGGAGGCTTCCGCGAGGATGAAAGATTCCTTGTTGAAGGGTGTTGAGCCGTTGGATTGAGAGATTGGGAGGGTTCTTAACCATTGGATACGGATGGCATGTTAGGGAACACATCCACAGTTTGCTACGCCTCTGTAATTTAAGTAAGACGTCGTCGTTTCACAAGAGGTCTTTAAGATGGATGATGCCATTTCAAGGGTGTAGCGCGGATGGCCTGTGCCTGTGGGAGCAATACATTCATAAAATGATGTGGCGGCTATTGTGTGGCCTTTAGCACTGCAACGATGGAATATTCTATGGGAATATTCCTAGTGGGAGTGTACGTAGCTATTGTAGAAGCGTACGTAGCTGTTGTAGAAGCGTACACCTCAGCAACTATAGATTATTGTTTTACAACTGCTTTTGGACGGTTATGTATAATGTGTAACCAATTAGCTGACATCGTTCTATTGGTCTCAAGGATGTTAGGTCATGTTTTAATTGTGAAAATAATGTAACGTGAAGGAATAGGTTACCAAATAATATTTATTTGGCTGATTGTGGATAAAAAGTAGTGATTATGAGGCAAGATTTACGGGTTAGGTAAGGATGAATCTAGACGTAAATGTGAAAAGAAACATAGTCTTAGATTTAAATGGTAATAGCATATCTAATGAAAATACTTCAGAAAGTTTCTAACAGATTATCTAGATGGGTTCTGAGTCGCAACTTATAAGCTACGGGAGAGAGAGAGTGAGTGAGCCGACTCTCACACCCTCAGAGAGATCCTTCTCCAGCATTTGTCAAGGTGATTCTCCTCTACCATTTTGAGGTTATGTTGGCAGCAAGTAATGTTAAAGTTATCCTTTTTTAATAACTTGCTCTTTGTTTTAGAAGAGAGGTCAGTGTACGGAAAATATAGAGAATCAATCATCAGGTAAAGAAGTCAGGTAAGAAATGTTGCATGTGTTTAACCCTTTGAGGACTACCCCACAAAATGTAAAGTTAAGTTAGTGATGTCTTACAGTTTCTATTATATGATAAAATGCATGTCTTGATGATGATGGATGTTACAGTTTCTGTTAGCCGATATGATGTTTTCTTGAGGATCTGATGATCTATTTCTTATGTTATAGACCCTGAGGATTTTATGATGTGTTAGATAATAATGCTTTAAGTTGTTTGAGGGTTGCTCGTCCATGCATCATGTTTTCATAAAAATGAAGGAAAGTGTTTTCTCATGCATAAGTTTTTAGAAATAAAATATGTAACGACTTTGGTGATACGGTACCAATGGAGATTTCAGTGGTTGATACCTCCTAATGGAGAACAAACAACTTTGGTATCGTGTCTCAATGTCAGAACAGAACAAGAAAGAAAAGAAAGAAACAATTTTTATGATGATTTTATAAAGACGCATTTATCATTCATGTACATAACATTCATCGCTAAACATTAGGCTTATAGATGAATTCTGTGGTGTAGGTAACAGGAAAGGTCATGACTTTGGATCAAAGGAGGGAACCAGATGAAAAAGTATTCTCCATGATAATGAAGATGACTTGACATTGTTATAATAAGAAAATATGTAAAGAAAAAAGAGATTTCATCATGTAATATGCATTATGGAAAATCAGTTTAAAGTTTATGTTTTATTTAATTACTGTTTAAAGAGCAAAGTCTTCCGCTGTACAAATGATTTTTTTAGAAAAGAAGAATACGTTTTTAGGATTAAAAATATGTGATTTTCTTTTAAAAGGCTTTCTAAAAGAAAAAAAAAAAGGTTTTGGGACGTTACAGGGTTCCTAAAGGAACCATTCCTAATATTAAAGAACCCAAAAAGATTTGGGTGGTTAAGAAAAACACTTACGTATTTTTCCTTTTTGAATCAAGAGTATGCAATTAGTTTGTTTAAATTGCTTAACGTATTATACTATTGATTTGAATTGAATTGATTGTTTGCATATAGGTTAATATTTATACTCTTGATTTGAATTGATTACATTGTACGCAAATTTTACTTTTGGTATCACAGGAGTTTAAATATTTATAATTCTTCAATTGGTATCCTATAGTTCAAATTGTGTCAATCCAACAATTGGTAATATAACTTGTGATTCTTTGAATTGCCTTGTTAGTTGATTTTAATGTCTTGATGTATATCCCCATTATTTTGAATTTGTATATTGACATAGGGGGAGAAATATTTATAAATTGAATTGTTTTTCTTGATATTCACTTAGATGTTTTCTCATCAATTGGTATTCTAAGGGGGAGAAATATAATTGATTTTTTTTTATTGGCAACCTTTGACTATGAAGTTAATTTGATTGAACTGTTTTTGTTTTAATCTTTCTCCATGACTTGTTTTTGTATATTGATAAAGGAAGGAGTGCCTTTATTTAATGTTTTGAAGTTCTTTGATATAAATTAAATTTTCCCCAATAATTTCATTATGAATAATGTCTAAGAGGGAGTCATTTTACTCTTAAATGACTGGAGCTATAATTTGAGTTATCTTTTATATTTCTCTCTGTTTATTTCTCTCCAATCGATTTTTTTATAATGACAAAAGGGGAGAGATACTATGTGCTATTAACTATATTTCTCCATTGGTTCTTTTTGATTTTGACAAAGGGGGAGAAGTTAATATAAGTTGTTAGAAAAACATGTATAACATAAAGTAAAAAGAGAGATATATATTGCATAAACTAAGGGGGAGAAATAAACAACTTATAAT